>CM031235.1:206584321-207276838 GCA_018340775.1 Taxus wallichiana var. yunnanensis | reverse complement strand
TGTAGGGACCACTCCATATAGCATCAAATTTGGAATGCTTTCCTGTTTTTCCTTATCGCATCCCATTTTAGCACCAAATCTCCTCCTAGAAGCTTCTTTTGGCTTTTTTCAAAAACTCTTTTGATCAAGCCTTGATCCTTCTCCATGGTTTTTCATTGCATGCTCTCTTAGTTCTTCCAACTCCATGAGTTTTTCATACCTAACTTTCATAGGCTCAAACTCATATAACTCCAATTGCCTTGAGAAGTTCTAATGCCAACAACTCAAGTGATATGGGCAACCTTACCTTATTTCGTAGACTAGTTTGTATGGAGAGCTACCTATTGAACTTTTGGGTGTTATTCTATCATCCCACAAGGATGATTTGAGCTTGGTATGCCATGTCCTTGGTTTTCATCAAGATTCCTTCTTATGATTCTCAACAAGTTCTTGTTTGTGGACTCAACTTGCCCATTACCCTAGGGGTAATAATTAGATGAAGTTCTGTTAAGGTATATTCCATTCCTAACAAGCTCATTCAGTGATCTTTGTGCCAAGGAATGCCATAGAGAATTGTTTGATATGATAGTAGTCGGGACACCAAATCTGGTTATTATCCCCTCATAGAGGTCCAAGATGCTAGACTCATTTTCTTCCTTGAGTGTTACTGCTTCGGTCCACTTTGTGAAATAATTTGTTTCTATTAGAATCCACTTGTGGCCTTGCTTGAATTCAGATTGATGAACCCTAATAAAATCCAATCCCCACTACATGAATGGTTTATCAAATAAAATTGGGTGGAGTGGTAGTGTTGCTAGATTTTCTTTCCATGTGAAGAATGCACATTTTTTACACTTCTTGATCCATGTATAACAATCACTAAACATTGTGGGCCAATAGTAACCAACTTTCATGATCTTGAGAGCTATTTACTCATGGAGAAAAATGACCTCCCACTTCTCCATCATGGAACTCATGTAACACTTTCTCAATTTTATTGGTTCCAATGCACACTCTTAAAATTTTTCACGTATTTCTTAAATAAAATGCCATCAATGAGAACATATGGAATGGATTGTAATCTGAAGTATCTTCTTTTTCTTTTCAACTCTAAAGGGCATAACCTATTTCAAGAGAAGTGAATCATGTCCCGAGTCCAACAAGGAGTAGGCATATCATCAATTAGTTATTCTTGATCATCTTGCAACACTAGGATAACTTCTTCTTCATCATTTAGATTCAACATGTTGATTGGAAGCTAGCTTTCACACAAGCCTTTACTACATGGACCAACTTGGTCACCTTTATTTCTATGTCATATTCCATCACATGGGTGATCCAACCTACCCTTTTCTCATTCAAATCCTTGTTTAGAAGAAATTCCTTGACCCCAACATGAGACACTAACAATTGAATTTTTTTTTGAAACCAAGTGTCTAAATTTCTTCAGGATCCTAATAACAAAAGTGAGGACATGATTTTCAATGAAGGAATACCTCACTTCATAATCTTCCAAGATCTAGCTAAAGAATGCTATGGGAGCTGCTCAATCCTTCTTGTTCAACTGCACCAAAATAGAAAAGATTATATCTAAACCACCAAAGGCATAGAGAATGAAATCCTTGAGAATTCTAGATTAATGAGAGTTGGAGCTTGAGATATTACATGTTTGATGGCTTCAAAATCTCCTTTCCTTTTTTGTCCATTTGAATTCCATACTTTTCTTCAACATCATAGTCAATGGTTTAACAAGAGTGGAAAAATCAGGCACAAAACTTCTAACAAATTTGATTCTCCCAAGAATATTTGGAGAGCCTTCTTGTGACTTGGAAATGGAAGTGCCTGATAAGCTTCAAATCTTTCAAGATCAATGGTTAATCCTTCTTCAAAACAATGTGACCCAAGAGCTTGCCTTCATGAGCCAAGAATATACATTTTTAGGATTCAAAGATACTCCAAACTTCCTGCATCTTTGGAAAACTTTCCTGAGGTGATAGAGGTGATCAACTGCATTTTTGGAGAATATAGTGATATCATCAAGATAAACAAGCACCATCTTGTTAATCATCCCTTTGAATGCCATATCCATTTCTCTCTGGAAAGTAGCTCCAACATTTGATAATCCAAATGGCATCTTTCTATAAGCATATGTGCCCCATTTTGTGGTGAAGGTTGTCTTAAACTAGTCTTCCTCTTTCACCATGATTTGATTGTAGCCTGAGTAACCATCTAAAGATGAAAATATCTAAGAATCAGGATACTACTTGCAATATTTTCTCCATGGAAGGAAGTGGATAATGGTCTTTGAGAGAAGCTCTATTCAAGTCCCAGAAATCCACACACAATCTGATTTCTCCATTTCTCTTCTCACTAGGCACCAAATTTTCTAACCCAACTTGAGTGTTTGATTGGAAAATAATGTTTTCCTCAATGAGTTTGTTCAATTCCTTCCTCATGAGAGGCTCAATATGAGGATTCATCGCCTTTGCTTCTATCTAATGGGCTTGGATTCTAGATTCAATTCAATAGTATGTTGTGCCAATCTTGATCAAAGCCTCTCAAATATTTATAATTCCAAGAAAATATATCCAAAAATATCTTGAAAAAGTTGGATGAAATCATATTTTCTTGATGAGTACTTACTTTTCCAATTTGGAGTACCTTGCCTTCTCCAATCAAATAGGATCTTGAATCTTCACCTTTGACTTGAATGTTTTCTTTCCTTTTCGGAACTTGGTCATTGGGGTTGAAGATTGATTCCAAAGTCACTAAGCCTTTGGGAGTTTGTTTTTCTTTACCTAACCACTTGATCACCATACTACTCCAATTTGTCCTTGATTTTTCTAGTGGAGAATCAACTTCCTTCTTGTAATAAATTGATGATTTGTTGATCATTTTCAAACACTTTCTAACTTGTGTTGTTTTCTAGAATAGTCGGCTTACAACTACTTTGATATGAGGCTGAGTTTGATCCTTCTTGATATTTCAACAACATCAAATGCTGCCCAATTGCTGCAAGTTTGTCCAGACGTATCATTTCTTCTTTCTTGGGATGGAATTAATGTTAAATGCTTCAAATATTCAATGAGATCCCATACCTGGTTCTTATAGCTCCTTAGAAGATCATTCTTGGCAGCGTTGAGTCCTCTAACTTGGTTTACAACCAGCTCACTATCTCTCCAAAACTTGTAAGTTCTTAATACCTCTTTTCCTTTCCCAATGCAATCCATGGATCAATGCTTCATATTCATTCCATGTTGTTATAATAACTGAATTGAAAGAAAAAGGAATAGTAATTATACCTTGAGGTGACATAAGCATTACCCTCCTCCAACACCTTATCTTCTCCTTGAGCCATCAAAGAATAGCTGCCATACTTCATTGTCATCTTTATCATCTGGTTTGGTGATGCTAGGAGAGGTGGGATTTTCTTCATGCAAACAATAAATACCCAACTCATCTTCTTCCATCTCCTTATATGGATCATAACCATGTTTTTTGTTTTCCCATTCATCAAGAGTCAAGTCTGAATGCCTCCAACCTTGGTATTTGTCTCTAGAGTGCTTGGGAAATCTTCTTGATCAAAAGATGAGAAATTTGCATTGATTGGGCTTGGTACATATGGATCAATATGAAATTTTGCAATAGGTTCAGATATGATTATAGCCTTAGCTCCATACCTTGTTCTGAAAATCATATGTGACCAATCATCGATAAGTAGCCTCCAATTTTAGTGGTGAAATCTCGAGACAAACACATAGCAAAGAGTGGCAAGAAGTCAATTACTGACACATCTTGTTAGATCATGACATTGGGGCATATGCATGCAAGTGTTAAGGCTTTAAATCCTTTGATTATTCCAAGTCATTCCCACTACTGTTGTCCCATCCAATTTACCACTTCCTTTTGAGATATGTTTCATACTTAATACCCAATCCGATCATCTATTTGTTTAGGCATCATTGAGCTACTTTCTCCCGAATCAATCATGTAATTGTGTACAAGATTATTTCCAATGATTAGAGATATGTAGAATGGAGGAGGCTTCATGTTTTTACCTTGTTGACCTCCTTCTTGTTGAGTTGCATTAGTGAGAACTTTCTCTTGATCCTCTCGATAACCATTTTGATGTGGACCAATTTTCCATGGTTGTTTGTAATAGATCTCTTTGGCCCGAAATTACTAATGACTCCCACATGGAAATGTTTACATTTGTTTTCTTCATTTTATCTATGATATTGAAATGGAAGTGGAGCTATCCTTTATTTTCCCTTTTTTTGGCACACAACTTTCTTTGACATGAGCTTGTACAACTTATACATGAGCTAGCCTTTAGAATTGGTTTGGATTTTTGTACATTTGGCTACACTTGGATTGCTAACTCCTTGAGGTGTGATAGGAGGTTGAGAAGCACTTGCATTTTATGATTTTCCTTCCTCTATATTCCTCTTCTTAGACCTTGTGTTGGTGCCACACCTTGAGAAGGAGCTTGATTTATTCCACAAAAATCCTTAGCTTGTCAGTTCACAAGTGTAGTCTCACTTGAGGTGCTTCTTGAGTAGCTTCTTGTTACTGATTTTCTTCTTGGTTTGTTTCTTGAGACACACCAATATTTTCACCATCAATTCTTGATTTAGAGCACCATTGAAAACATGTTTCTTGGTTGTGAGGTTTATTACATGGAAACACCATTCATACTCTTGTGCCATGTTGTTTTGAGTTGGAACCAAGGCTCTAGATGTAGAGGCAACATTAGGATTGTAAGGCTGAAATGGTCTTATTAGCAGGAGGTTGTCCTTGATTTTGATTAGTAGCTTGAGAAGGGTCTATTAGGCTGATATGGAGGCTATTGGGTTGGGTTTGAGGCTGATATGGTCTGAAATTTTGAGCTTGTTTCCTCTTAATTGTTACCAACTCATTTCCTAATTTTGTAATTACTTCATGACTTCTTGGAGTTCATTTGAGGTGTTAGAAGAAGAGGTAGAAGCTTCATTAGAATTTTTATTTTTGGAGTTAGGAATAGGGCTATTATAGGTGTCTTGACTAGAACTTGATTCCCATTTCTGGATAAAGAGGCATAGGTGGCCTAGGTGCAAGTTTATCAGCTTGAATCAAACAATTCTCAACTCTAATGGCTATGTTATAAGCTCCTGGAAATGTTGTACCTCCCATGGATTGTATCATCATAGCTATATCAAAATTAAGAGCTTTTAAGAAATAGAGAAAACACCTTCTTGATACCTGGTCTCACATAAATTGGAATCTATCCCATGTTCTTTGGAATCTAAAGTTGAAATCAACCATTTGTTCATTTGGTCTCTTTTGATTGTGGTTAATTTCTCCAACTAGAGATAAGTTATCTTCCTTTTCTCCAAATGAACACAAAGAGTCTGTGCACAATTGATCCCAATTTGAATTGATCCTTCCCCCTAAGCTTCTGAACCACTGTAAAGCTTTTCCTTTGAAAGAAGAAGCTAAAAATTTTACTACCACATCCATCTCAACAACTTCATGTATGGACACAAACATTTGCAATGTCTTGAATGTGATCAATGGGAGTTATATGATTTTCCCAAAAATAATGAATGTTCTTCAATGTTGCCATGGAATTGGGTTTTGTGCATTGAGATTGAGTGGACTACTACCCGTGAAATTGATAAATGGATTAGGTGGTGGTTGTGTAGCCATCCTGATTGGTCTAAGAACCTCTGGTTGATTGGAGAAATGGCCTACCAGGTGGAGGTGTTGACAAGGTTCTATTTGGTGGAGATGGAGATCTTTAACTTTCCTTCCCCTTCTTCCTCTACCTAGAGATAGCTATAAATACTCAAAAATACCTTGTTCTCTTGTTCTTGACCTTAGTTTGAATCCTTCTCATGAACTTGAAAAACTTGGCTGCTAAAACCACTAAATTTTTCCCTTAGAGTCACCAAATGTGTTGCTATAAAACCTCTAAAGGCTGGAATTTACAACAAGATCACACCAATCTTGCTGCAATGAAATGAAGATTAGATGTTATGCTAAAACACTTATAAAATGATGTTTTCCTGTCCCACTCAGGTTGCCAAATATTTATCACCGAATCACAACACCCTATGATTGTCTTAGCATGTGAGTGTGTTAAGGAAAGCAATGTGACTGGGTAACATGGGTACCATCTCTCAAGTTGTGGGACTTGCTACTTGAGATGGACCTCCAGAGAAGGTTGGTTCCTCTTCCTAAACTAATGCAACAACTAACTCTAGTGAAGGAAAATCTACTAACTACTCCTAATCTATGACTTCCAAGGGACCAGGAGAGAGAAATAGCATGAAAATGAAATAAATCTACACTAAAAGAGGTGATGCACCAAGAGAAGGGTGGGAATCTCTCCAATGGTGAAAATGAAAGAAAATGTAGAGAGAGAGGGGATGGAAGTAATCACCACAATCCAACAACAACATTCACACTAACATTTTCATGAAGGAACAATAATAATAAACCTTGCAAGATGAATAAAAGAGACACAATACACTAGAAATAAAATGAAGAGGCAAGAGAAATTACAAAAACACAAGCAAGGGAAGGAGAAATATCCACAAACTCAAGTTTTTTTCTTCATTAGTATTACAATGCAAGAGAAAGGCCAATATCATCATACAAGATATCTAAAATGGAGGCCTATAACACATTGGTGTTCCAAAACAATTTTGACAGAGTTTTGTTATAATGAGAATCCCCCTCAAATGAGAGGTCACTACAATTTATAGAAAATGAGGGAGAGGAGAGAGAAGTTAAAATCTCGGAGATTTCCCCTTCCACATACTTGAAAAGTACCATAAATGGTTGTAAATCATGATGGGAAACTTGCAAAATCCATCCCATGTTGTCTTATAACTTGTAGCAACAGAAGAAAAATGGTTGCCCATGCTCATTAAATTCCCTTTCAACCACCTGGAAGTCATTATTTGAAATTGGGCTCATTTTCTAAATTTTCATGACTAAAACTCCATAAAATATTTAATTTCTCTAGTAATGACTTTAGATAATGTATCCAAAATTCCAACAAGTCTAATTTTGTGATTTGGTTGAGAAATGAGGAAGTTATGGCTATTTTAGTGCAAACAGACTTTTTGTCATCTCCACTAGGCTTGTCTTCTCTCTTTCCTGGAGTGTGCATTAACAATGTAGCTAGAGAAATATTTTTTTCCTCCTTCATAATGTCTCTCCATATTTTTAATGGCATGGATCATCTAAAAATTCAATGAGGCCCACTCCATATAATGTTTTATAAGGGGGTTTGAGTTTTAAAATTTGGATTAGGGGGTCAGCCGCCGGCTCGACAGCTTTGCCGGCTGGCACCTCTTTTACACCTCCAAATCCCATCCTCTCGCATCAATTTATCCATCGAATGTTACCCAAACCTGATTCAACCTTCCCATTTTGGCATCTTTGTGATGACCCCCTATCCTCGGCGAGCTCCATTGTTTTCATGCTTTGTGTGCCCACTCAACACTTACCTTTTTCGACCTCACCTGAGACCCCGCCCGATCTATTGTGGGTTTTCCTCACATGTAGAAAAATCATCTTCCTTTGGCCCATTCCTTCTATCCACATCGGGTATGACAAGTTCCTTCGGCATCTCGTGCATCCGCATCGTGTTCCCAAACTCACTCGCTTGGATGACTCTCATTATGACCTCCTAATAATGTATTGTGGGTTTCCATGTCTTGTGAAAAACTTAGGATCACCAAGCTCGTGACACCGATTTCATCGTGTGGCCCATGCATTCACATCGGGCCTACCCTTCCCACTCATCGCATTCCGTCAACTCGCCATGAAATGCCTTATCATGCGGAAAAGTGGGCCCACGAGGAACTCGCGACTTGAGTTCCTCAAGTCCCCATTCATCGAGTATCCACTTTGGTCGATGCATGATCTTCGCACCCCACTTCCCAAAACTCATTCAAACGGCTCACCAATTTGGCTCAACCGAGCCCACTCCCAAAAATTCATTTTTATTCCTAATTCTCCACCATCCTTCCATCTCACAATGCAACGAGCTCCCAATGGCCATGCCCTCGATCTGACTTCCACTGCATCCTCCACCCATGAAGATCCGAGCTCACCAAGTCCCTTTCACCGTGACACCCCCATGACTCCCTTGCAACAAGCTTGGTGTTATGTTAGCTCATCAATGGGCTCAACTCACAACTTTGTCTCTAAAAACTAGCTTGGCATCCATCATTCAACATCAATCAGCTCAACAACTTGCATGACGCATGAGCCGACAAGCTCTTCAACAACTCGTCAGGGTCTTAGACCAATTTTTTTAATTTTCTCACTTTTCCTTCATATTATTTACAATTGTTTTGGATTTATCAGTGCTCAAGGGCTATGTGAGATGCTTGAAAGGGATTTGAACATTTTCATTAGATTTTTGCCATTTTTTCCCAGTAAGTGGGATCTAGTTCTAGCCCCTCTTTTCTTAAATAAACCTTGGGCTTCATGAAAACCAAGAAGAGGAAAAATTCCTCTCATGGTTTCCAACCTTCCTTGAGACCTTGTTGATGCCCCAAAACACATAAATTTGTCTGCATGCTCTAAATTGATCCATGAGGGGCCCCTTGACAATCAACTTTCCTTACGAAGGCTTGAGGTTGTCCATTTTCACCCAGGAGGTGAAAATGGATAACACTTCAATTTTCCTTCCTTCTCAATCTTATAGTATGTTTCATAATCTCCCAATATTTAGATGTTTGGTATCCTTAAGTTGACTAATTGGCTTGAGTCATGAGTTTTCAATGGATTCAGTCCATTGCTTGAAAATTTTAGCTTAAGTTGACTTGATGCACAAACATTGGATTGAGGTCCATTTCTTGAAAATTTGAGCTCAATTTCTATGAGAAAATAGATCTCAATTATTTATCTTTGTAAAATATTACAGAAATAAACATCAAATTTATTAATTCTAAACTTGGTGATACTAACTCTATGATTTCATCATATTGTGTTAAGCTAAAAATTTAATGTTGATTTGATCTTCGACTAAATATTCTCACCACAAACCTAAAAAATTCAAAATTACTTATGTTTGGATACTTATTTGGTTGAAATTTTTAGGGTTTGAATTATGTTTTAGTAACTTATTAAATTCATGTTAAACAAGTAATAAAACCATAATATTTAATCATTTAAACCATTATTTATTTCTTTGATCATTTCATGTATATTCATTCCATTCTTATATTCCCACAAAGTGGATTTGGAATACTAAATGATTTATTTTCAATAGTTGTTTTATGGGAATCCATGAAATATGAGAAGGGTATTCAATAGTGGTCAGATGGGTAGCCATGAAGTGTGTTAAAATAACTCACTTGCACATATCAATAAGTGATGATGGGACGGAGTCGGACAGTGTAGTTTGGATCTACTTTTGTATCCCAATCCTCTTTTGTGATATCAGTAGAGTAGTTTCCTAGTGCCACATGGGTGTAATGGAAGCCACCGTTGGTTGACCCCATGGCAACACGCATGATTAATTTCATGATTTTAATCATTTGGAAATATAGATTAGGAATTTTTTCTTGTTTTACAATAGAAAAATTCAAAAATATATAGGGGCTTTGTGGGGATATGTTTTTATTAGACATCACACTCTTTTACATTTGTCATACTAGTCTAAAAACTTCCACAGAAACATATGGGAGTTTGGATTTTTAAACTAGAATGCACCTTCAAAAATTATTTGACTTTTCATCAAATCCGATAGTAAAGATAATAAACTTGTAATTTACATTGTTTTCAATTTCAACAAAAAGGACTAAAAGGCTCCATACACATATTTATCCAAATTTAGTAAGCTTCATGTAGGAAGGAGGGTGATAAAACTATGGATTGATCAGAGTGTAAATTCATCTTAGGAGTGTAATAAAATCATTAAACACAAGTATGAAAATTTTGAAGGAGTTTCAAAACATTCATTTTTAGGTGGTAATAGTTGGCTCTAACTGTCATTCAATGTTTCATTATTGAACACGTGTAGACATGTGAAATAGAAAAAATAAAGAGAAACACAACTTATGTACATCAGAGAGAATGTGCAATCTAATGGTTATGAAAACCAATTGAATGATTTGAATAATTATGTAAAAATGGGCCTCATGCTCCATTTTGATCAAATACAAGGTAATATACCCATTTTTTTACACTTAATCCTTTCACAACTATGTTTTGGTGTTCTACAGTCTATAGAGGATTTGACATCAAGCAAGAGGTTCGAAGGGATCAAGAGAAAGAAACATTCTTCTATTTACTAAGTTTTATGAATTTGACATTCTTCCTTCATTTTCTACCTCTGCACTGTTATAAATTTATCCTTTCTTTGTATTACAGTTAGCCTTAGGGTGAGTTTGAGCATTCAAAATTGGGCTTTAACTATTTCTTGACCTATAAAGAATCATATTTTTCCTTGGGGAATTTTTCGATGCTTTCCATGGTGATGATAACTAGACCTAAGCTCTAAAAATGTTTACAACCCATCTTGGGAATTTTTGAAATCTTTTCATGAAGTTATGATCATTTTAGGGTAGTTTCGGCTTTACATGGTGTTCACATTTTTCCTCGGGATGGATTATGAGCCTCTTCATTGCTCTTTGATCAAGTAGATGCCTTGGAAGAGACTTTTTGCACGACCGGTTTGGGGTTTCCTTTGTATGCATCTCTCACTTATGATGAAACATGGTGGAATTTTTGTTTTACACTCGGGAATTATCCCACATTTGTCGAGAAAACATCATCTATGGGTTTTAAATATAAAATTAATTTTATATTATATTGGAGAAAAGGTTCCATTTTCTTAATACTTTTTCAAAGCATGAAAACATGCTTGAGTTATGTAGCCCCAAGCTCAGAAAAGTCGGCTAAGGCATAGAAAAATCCCAAATCCAAGAATGGAAAGGATTGTCCCATGTAGCCCAATATCGAAGGTTAGATGTCAAAATGTTAGGATGAATTTCAAATCAGGTACGTAAGATTCAAGATCCTATAAAAAAATAGTTTCTAGCATGTGGCCCAATATCGAGGTTACAAATCAAGAAATTCAAAGAAGTCGGGTGAAAAATAGGCTAAGGCATGAAAAATAGCCTAAATTTGAAAGGGACATGATTGTGCCACATGGCCCAATGTCGGAGGTTGGATGTTGGAAGTGTGATAAATTTGTTAAAGAAAATTCAAAAGTAGAATCTTGTAGCCAATCATTTGTTTCCACATGTCACTAATCCAAAGAGACAAGATCCAATCATAGGATATCATATGGCACTAATTGAGGATCCTAAACTAGCCAAAACTCAACACTTGACAAAAATGTTAAATTTTTGGTGTTTGAAAGACCAATCAAAGGAATATGGATAATAATGGAGACATAATCAAGAGCCCATAGAAAATCACATCTTTCTATGTGACAAAATGTTTGGGCCCCGCAGCCCACAAGGTTGGCATATTTTGATGGCCATGAGTCAAAGAAATGGCCAATGAGGAAGAGACATGAGGAAAGATGCACTACTAGTTAAAAATTGATGGTGCGCTAGCCTTCACCTGTGTATAACGACTATAGGCCTATATTTTTTACCATGTCTTTATATTGGGACCACCAAATTAATAAAGATCAAACTTGTTAGAATTATCTTCATGAAGGCTTCAACATGGGATCTATTTTAGGTCATTATCCTTCATGATTTGAGATTAGTGGGTAATAATAACTTTCAGTTGGCATTCCCTTGTTCTCGATTCAAAACATGAAAGTTATAGGGATCCCTTTTCAATTAGGAATGGTTATTTTCAGCTATGATAATATTCCAAAATATGCTTCGGGATCATTTGAGAAATTATTTTTAGTGAAGGATCATTTTTCAAGAGTTAGGGCATGAGGAAGATGGGACATTTCAACATATTCCCTTCTTCCACTTCCCCTTTCTCTCTTCTCCTTTTCTATAAATATAAGTTTGATCTCATTATAAAGGGTTCCTTCCTCCCAAATGCAAAGTTACATTTCTCTTTTAAGTATTGATCTTTCAAGTTCCTAGATATTTTTTATGAATCTTGTAATGTAAAAAATACCTTTATCATGGGTGTAATACACTATGTATACTTCAATCTTTAACATATATCTTATTATGGCTCATATGTACTTTGTATTGTTGTGGTATTATATCTTTCCTCTCTATTATTATTTGTGGTATATTATGTGTGTGATATTTTTAGGATTGGAATTCATTGTGTATAAGATAGGTTGAGAGAGAGAAATATCTAACTTGGATAGTGTATAAACATGTTTTATGTCCCCCTTTATCTCTAAAGCAAGTGTTAGATTAGTGATAGCATTAGTATGGTTATGATAAGATCCAGCATTTCTCTGGAGTTTTTCATCAAGGATAAAATTTCCCACCCTCGCAGGAATTTCCATTATTACTTTTGAGACACCAACCTCAATTTGGTGCTCTTAGGAAAACATTTAAGCAGCCAATAGTGTTCAACATGCTTGTGGGACCCTCTATGTTGTTTCTATAAATTTACAACTCCGCGTACATGCACAAATACTTATTTTGTAATTTATAACTAATATTTTTATATTCTTAGTTTTGTTCTAGATTTCAAAGCATTTTCAAGCACCGGTGACTTTATTATGATTTGATTTCTAATTGTCTTGTAAACATATGGGAAATATTACAACAACTATAATTATTGTTGAAGTTAATCCAACCAATTTATTACATCTACTACCCAAAATAAATGATAGGATCATATCTTAGAAAAGGTATGAAGTATCTCACCTTCGCCATAGAGCTAGATCCACTCCTCAACCTTGTATTTTGCTCATGTCCTTCAAGAATATCGCAACCTATTTCCTTTAGGTCTCATCAAAGGAATTATGCATTCCTTTACTTCAATAATTTTGGTCTTTTATCATTTAATGTGTGGAATTAAATCCCAACATCAACTCTCAAAATATTTCCATATTTTTCTCGATCAAAATTAGTCCACTCGCAATAATCATATAAACTATGTTGCTCATCTATGATCTATCCATTATATTACCAAAATTGATGTTGCAATGAGATTATTTCCTCTTCTCCCAAAGGAAATAACCTCACCTAATACCATGCATATTTTGGATGAATTTGAAGAGAAGTTGAGAAGTGATTTCAAGATAAGATTGAAAACTTATCACTAATGTATAAATTGACTACCATAAAGAGAGAACCAAAATAAGCAATGTATTATATTAAATTCATATTTCAAAGGATATGGGAGAGGATTATAATCTTGGTAAGGCCCTCATCTTATACCACCTTCCTTTACTTCCCGAGAGATTTAAATTCTGATATAACAATCATGGTATAATCAATAGTTGGAACTATCCTCCCAATGCTTATGATATTGTTATTTTAGCTAAAAATAGTTTGATACAAGTATAAATTTAGCCTCAATATCTCATATGCCTCTATTTCCTAAGATATAACCCTCTACTAAAGTTCATCCCCAACGCCTTATAGTTAAATCACTTTTTTCGTACCTAATACTTTTGTAAATGAATTGAATGATGTAAAACTCAAAAATATGACCAATGACATGAATATTATGAAAAGACAAAAATAATCCAATTCCTATACCTTATCATTCCTATAACCCTTCTTATTAATAGAATAGGTATTATCTTCAAGTCCAAATTGTCCTTACTCAACCTCAACAACAACATCCTACATTATAAATATAAATAAAGCATTGTTCCCTAAACAAAATAATATAGTTAAGGACATGAGATGGTGCTACCCTTGTGCACAACCTCATGAATCCAACACTTGTCCTAATGGAACCTTGGGCTACACATTAATAGTACAAATTTATTTGGTTTAAACATATCAAGCTCCAAATCCACCTTGGTCATCTATAGTAATTTTTGATGAGAGATTAGTCTATAGGAAAGAGGGAGTTTTTTTAATAAATCATAATGAAGAGAATTCTCATAAACCCCATGTGCGATAAAATCGTAACACCGTGAAAAGAGAGACTCTTGTAATCTTATGTACAATAAACTCAAGGCCTACTGACACCTAAAGAAAAGCGGTAACATTGTGTTTCAAAGAAAATTCCAGTAAGAACACAAGACATACAAAATGTTCATCCCCTTGCCAAGAATTTATACTAGCCTATGAATTAAAATTCAAAGAAACATTGGTTTGCTTACAATTTACACAAGTCAGTACATGAATCGTTAAATTTAATAGAGAAAATGAATAAAAATAATTTCAATGTCTCCATGTGGATGCTCTAGCAATACACTGTCGATGGAATTTCTCCAAGTTCAAATCATCCCTAAAGGCTCATAAGGAGGTGAATTCATTAAGCAATAAACCTCTATTGATCTAATGTGTCTAAATTAAGTTGTGCAATAAATTATCCTTCATTTTACTTTCCCTTGATTATTGAAAGCATCTAGTTCAAGGTTACATGATTGATTCTAGTGATACTATTTCTATCATGTCTAAGAAAATCATTAATATTTTAATATTATAATAAACCCATGTCAATAAATGAGTTATCCAACATGATAATATTTTTATTAAAACAATAGGGTCATAAAGACCTTAATATAACCTTGCACATCTACCACAATATTAATATTCCCTAATAAATTTCATTCATTAACCTTCTCCTATTTTTATCATACGTTTGTTTGTAGAGATTCACTACCAAAGTTAAGGGGTAATTATCCTCTTATTGGTCTCACATGTATCTAAAAACCAGATATGAAACGAGACCAACCTTAAAGTTGAACTTCTCTCTCATTTCCAAATTAAAACTTATAATTCAAATATTTCTAAAGTAAAGTGTGTCATAGTCTCTAGAACTAAAGAAGAAGCTGATTTTGAACCTCATGAACCTAGAGAGAAAATTCTGATGAACAACTAGATGAGTAGACTCAAGAGAGGTGGAATTTTAATACCTATGAAACATTCAAAGAGACTAACTTAGGAACATATTTGATTTAAGATCGAAAAAATAGTCACACTCATAGCTTTCTAAAAGAGGATGAAGCATTTGGGAGATTTATTTTGATGGATCTAAGTACAAGATTGGTGTTGGCACAAGGGTTATGTTGATTTCACCAAGAAAAGTCAATATTCTATTTTGACATAGACTCTAATTCAATTTCACCGATTATGTAGTTGAATATGAATATCTAATCTAAAGACTAGATATTTCCAAGTGGAAAGGGTTAAAGAGGTAGTTATTCATCGAGTAAGATCTTAATACTATGCTAAGAACCTCTTACTCATATTCTATAAGCATAGAGTGTAAGATATCTTGGATGATTTTGATGCAATTAACCTCTAAGTTGTTCCAAAAAGGTAGAATTTTGAATATGATAGAATGGTGTTCATTGGAGCATAATTTTATCCTCCTAGGTATTTCCTCAAAGATGTAGGCTAGAATTTAAAACTGATAATCGAAAAGAAGTGCTTAACAATGAATTCGATACCGGCATATTTTTATAATGATAAAAATATTATCAATTTTATTAGCAAGAGGTAGAGTTATCCCATTATTTACAACCCAAATTGCATGAAAACTACAAAGAATCAGATCATCCGATTGAATAAAATAAGTTTCCAAAAGGATTGGTCACGTTGAAAAGTGCATTCACAAAGGTTATCTATACAAAGGGGAGAAAATAAAATATAAACATTAAGGATGAAGACTATCATGAAGAGTGCATTTCTCTCAAAAAACAACTCAAGTTGGGAAATTTATGTACTCTAGAACAACACATATTTTTGGATTTATGCCAAAAATATGATGATATTATTGCATAGAAATATGAGGACCTCAAAGGATATAACCCTCAAATTATTCATCACACAATTTATTTGTCTCCCAATTTCAAATACAGAGGCAAAAATGAATGAAATTCAACCCAAAATTGAGCATCTCATGAGATAATAATTAACCAAAATAGTTTAGGCCAATATTGTATTACTTATCAAACACTCCTCTTGGGTTGCCAAATTAGTGTCTGTGAAGAAATAAGAATGGTGAAATTAGGATATGTGTGGACTTTAGATCCCTAAAAATAGTTACTCTTAAAGATCATCACCCCTATCTTGTATAGATTATATTTTACAAATACTAGAAGGAGATAAAATATTCTAGTTTTTAGTTGGCTTTTTAGGCTATAATCATATTCTTGTCCCAGAGCATGATTAGTATAAAAATCCTTCACCACTAAATGGATAACATATATGGTAAGATGCCTTCTAGTTTGTCTCGACGTTGGTTCCACCTTCCAAAGAGCTATGGATTTGGATTTTAAAGGATTTATAAATGGTTTCATCCTAGTTTACTTAAATGCTATTATTGTTTTTTTACAATAAGAAAGGGGATCATTTGGATCACCTTGAATAAAATTCATATTTGTGGGGGTTTTAAGTATCCCTCAACCCAAAAGGTGTATATTTTTTCCATGAAGGAAAACTTGTGAATCAGATTGTGTCAAAATTTGATTTGATCGTAGACCCTAATAGAATTATAACCATCTTAGCCTTGTCTCTCCCTTCCCAAAAAATGAACTTCAATCAATCCTTGGTAAAATTAAATTGTGAGGAATTTCAACATTTATTTTGTAGGTTTGGTGAGACCCATTACTTTAATTATGCAGAAAGGGTGTGACTTCAAGTGGACTTTAGAGTAAAAGAGTAAATTTGAGAAAAATTAAACAGTCGTGCTCTATTCCCTACTCTAATCAATCCAAAATTTAATAAGGATTTAATTTTCTATGCATTTGAGGTACAAGTAAGCATTGCTTCCATTTTTAAAAAAATAAAATAAAAAAGGTTTGGAGAAACCCATTGATTTCAAGCCATACTCTTAGAGATTCTAAGATAAAATACACTTTTGTTGAGAAAAAAACATTTTCTATATTGAGAGCCCTCAAAAAATCAAACACTTATTGTCCAACAATAAAATCAAAGTTCTTGTCTCATTCCAACACCAAAAACTACAATATGAGTCTAGAGATCAGTGAGAAAAATATTTGCATGGATTACAAATATCATGGAGTTTGATGTGAAAATAAAATTCACCGAAGTGATTAGAGGGATGTCCCTTTGTCAAAGATCTAGCTAAATATCCGATACTCCTCAAAATTTGTTGTGTGTCCATTCATAGAGGTTGCAATAAAATTATGTTTAGAATAGAATTAGTTTGAAAACATGGTGACTTATTTAAACATGTGATAACCACTCTAGAGGTTTTGATCGAGCCAAGAGAAGACACTCTATGCTCCTTGCCATTTCATATGAGTTGATTGATGGGTTTCTCTTGAAGAGGAGCATTGATGATGTCATGCTTAGGTGTGTTGAACCTGAAAAGGTTGAATGAGTGCTCAAATAGTTTCACTAAATATTTTCTAGTAGCCATTTTTCATTCAAAATATTCCATGAATATGATCATAGTTCATTACTTTTGGTCCACCACGTTTCTATTATTACAAAAGGGTAAGGAGATCAAGGATTTTTTTCACATGAAGGAAAATAAAATCCCCTTCCTCTTTAATCAATCACACTAGAAAAACCATTATCTCAATGAGAATTAGACTTCATTAGTATGGTGAATCCTATGTCCAAGTGTTGGCCACAAAGTAGATGCTAATTACCACTAATTATTTTAAGTACGTGGGTTGAAGTAGTCCCTTTGAAAGAAGCAATTGAGAATGTTATAGTGATATTCCTGGGATATTATTATAATATTTAGAGTACCACACAATATAATTTCATATAATGTTAAAAAAAAAGGTTCCAAGGTTACTAATTTTTTCTTAAGGAATAGTTTGTTTACTTGAAGACATCCTCCAATCCTTAAGGTAATGGCCTTATAGAGCCCTCAAAAAATAATCGATAATAAGCATGAAAATACAATGGAGGAAAATAAGAGGTAGTGTCCTATAAAGTTGAGTAGAAACTTTGAGTAGATATGATTTCACCCAATAATTTTATTGGAAATTATCCTTTCATGTTAGTATAAAGTAAAGAAACTAGGTTTCCAATTTCACTTGAACTCCCTTCCCTAGAGTTAGTTCATAAAGTGAAGTTAGAAACCACAAGCCTAGGAAAATTAGGATTATAGAATTGGTTTGGAAAAAGTGAAAAAAATTCCAAAGTGGTAGATTCCAATACCATCAATGCCATATTAAGAGGTGATTTAACAAGAATTATCATCCCCAATATTTCAAAGAAGGAGATCTAGTCCTGGTGGGATGAAGACAAAGTTAATCTGGGAGACACAAGAAATTTGACACTATTTGGAGAAACCCATACCAGATCATGAAGTGAAAATAAAAAAATGCCTTTGAGTTGGAAAAACATGATGGTGAGCCACTATTAGTCTCAATCAATGGTGCATTCCTCAAATAGTATCCCTAAGCTAACTAAAATACCTTTGTACATAGTCATACGGTTCCCTTTTAGTGTTCCTTTGTTTTCTATTTTCCTTGTTATTTTGTTATTTCTCATCTTCTTGTTAAAACTATAAGATTTGAATTCCTTCTCTAAATCTATTTGAAAAACATAAGTGTTCTACCTAAATTTTCTTGTTATACGTTACTAGGAGGTCATTTTTTATTTTACAAATAATTATTGATGCAAAACCTACATTTTTCACTCAAAAATGTATATATATATATTTTTGTTTTGTACATAACTTTTGTGATCCATTGATAGAGGGCCTATTTGGAGGTTATGTGTGTTGTTTTTCAAAACAAATATCCAAAAGTGAGAGATTGAGGGGTTAAAAACTTCATTTTGTGAGTAATCGGGTGTTTAATGAAAACTCCACACCCAATGATTGCTAAGGCTATTGGTTTTTTCATTAAGTAGGAAAATGACCCCATTGAGTCACCAAATTTTTTTGCAAAATGGTCATCCTCTATTTTGATCATCTATAATGTGATATACCTATTTTATAACATTTTTAGTGCTTTCACATTTTTGGTGTTTTACATTCTATAGAGGGATTTGACATCAAGAAAGAGGTTTGGAAGAGATTGGAGAGTAAGAAATATTTTTATCTTCATCAAGTTTTATGAATTTCACATTTTTCTTCCATTTTATGTCCCGCACAATTTGAAATGCAACCTTTATTTACCTTGCAATCAGCCTTAGGGTGACTTTAATCCTTCTCGCTTGGGTTTCGGTATTTTCCGGCCTTTATGGTTTCACATTTTTACTTGGGAAGCTTTCAAGTCTTTCCATGGTGATGACAATCTGAACCAAAGCTTTGCAAATGTTTATACTATTCATTTTAACTCTTTTTATGGAGTTATAACAATTTTAGGGTAGTTTCATCTTAGGAGAGTGTTCATAATCAGCCTTTGGATTTATTACAAGATTTTATATTTCCTTCTATTCAAATGGATGCCTTAGGAGAGGTTTATTTTCCACTGGTTTGGGGTTCCATTCACAATCATCTTTCCTACACTCAAACATGGTTGCCTTTTTATTTTTACACTTGGGGAATTGTCCCATATTTTCTATAAGAGAGCCTATATGGTGTTTAAATGTAAAAATCACTTTGATATTATATTGGATAAAATGATCCAAATTGCTTTAATGCTTTTGTAGAGTGTGAAAACACACCGAGTGTGAAAACACACTAATTGTTCAGCCCCAAGCTTGAGAAAAATCAGATAAAGTCGTGGAAAATAGTCTAAAGCTGAAAATACTTGGATCATGCCACATGGCCTAATCCTAAAAGGTCAAATGTCGAAAGTTAGGGCATTATTTGACTAAGGTATATAATATCCTAGATCTTGTAACCAATTAGAGCACAACATGTGGCCCGATATTGGGTGGTAAAAGGTTGAAAAAGTTGAGGAGGTTGAGTGAAAAATCAAAAAGGCCTATAAAAAGCTTGAAGCCAAAAAGGTCAAGATTATGCCATGTTTCCCAATACTAGAAGGTCGATGTCAAAAGTGTGAGAAATCGTATAAGAAAAGGAAGAACCGAGAGCCCATAGCCAATCATGAGCTTACACATATAACTAATCTAGTTTTCTCATAATTAATCACAATTTATCATGTGACACTAACCCGAGGATCCCAGTACACAACCGAGCTTGAAATGCAATGCAAATTTAGAAACTTGAGTGTTGAAATACCAAGAAAAGGAATACAAATAATAAAGGAGAGATAACATGGATCTCATAACAAATCACGTCCCCGCCACATGGCACAATGAGGAAGATACATACGGAAATATTTACCGTGGGCTAAAATTTATGGCCCCGTAGTTGTCACTTATGTAAAATGATCAAAGCCCTATACATTTTACCATATCCCTATTAGGGACCACCAAATTGATAAAGATCAAACTCATAAGAAATATCTTAAGGAATAATTCAACAATATGGGATGTATTTTAGGTCATTATCCTCCAACATTTGAGATTAAGGGATAATCATAAGGTCTAGCTACCGCTCTCTGTTGTGATTCATATCATGACAGCTTAGAGTGGATCCTTTTTCAAGTAAGATTTCTTGATTTAAAATAAATTGAATTTAAATATAATTTTAGAGTAGCTAATGTAAAAATGATAATATATAGAAAATATATAAGTGTTGTGTACTCAAACATTGTAAAAATATAAGAAAGTAATAGGAAATAGGACTTAGATGGTTCTTGTGTAATCCAGAGGTAGTGGATCGTGAATCTACTTAATCCGAATGGAAATGACGCAACAACAACTAATAGAGAGTTCTCAAACTATTTTCTTGTGTGGGACAGAGCTCCTGGGTGCTCACTGTCCATTATGGGTGATAGTTTTTGTGTCAATATTTACGATATACTCTTTTTCTAGGTCCGAGGGTATTTTCTCCAATATCTACTTGGTCACTCCAAATTCATTGTTATGATTCTAATCACACATGTAATGTGGAAAATAAACCCTAGCTACCTACACAAGATCAAAAATGCGTCAAATCTAAATAAGATATATAATATGTGAAATCGGTTTGACCCTGACGATCACCTGATGAGTAAATTTAATATCGAGTGATGCACTGTAATTCAAACTCCATGTAGTTTTGTGTTCTTGTGTGTGAAATAGTTTCCTTAGGTTTTCCCTCATGCTTGATGATGCCAATATAGCAGGATATAGATAGCTTTGATTAAATGTGTGGTATGGAATTCAGCACTTCCCCTTTCTATGCCATTTATACAACCCAAAATGCAGTCCCTTTTGATAGTAGTGATAGTATGTAGATTTGATAGCCCCTTTTGAATTATCATCCGAATAATATTGTGCATGTTGTGTATATATATCAATATATTGTTTGAATTTCACACTAGTGACACAAAAGGCCAACTATGAACACAAGATAATGATAAGAAAAGTGAAAAACACTAACCAAAAATGTCAAAATATGTAAAAAGAATAAACAGAAAGAAGTGCCCATGGTGAATAAAGCACCTTTAGGCATTAGTCTCCTTACATAAATAATGGAAAATATGAAAAGACAGATGTAAAAGGATACTTGTGACTTGACTAGAGGTGGATACATAAATGATAGATGTAGAAGAGAGTTACAGTAGAAAGCAATCAAAGACGTAGATAGACAAGAGATAGTGTCACCAATGAATACTTTTCTTACTTAATATTCATGCATATAAAACATATTGATGACATAGTAAAATAGTAATATGTGTGTGATTTTGTGTCTCGCATTTCCCCTCCTTTATGCTATTTGAATGAAATTCAATTAGTGTAAAGAAAGTAAGGAACATACATGTATAGTGTTTGGAGAAATCATATTGTAGAGTGTGCATAGAGTGTAGAAGCTTATACCATGACAAACCATGGATCAACGTTTTGACCAAATGGCATAAGAGGAGATAAAAATTGTTATAAAGAGCAACTTGGAGAAATATTTGTGATGTCATTGGATATGTTAGATTGTTTATCAAATTTGATAGAGGGGGTAGGGAGTGATCAATTCCCAACCTAATTTTTTGATAATGGGAGGTATCAAAGGTCCCTACCACCAGAGGAAGAGTGTTAGGGAGAGAGGTATATTTTTCTCTCCTTCCATGATGCTTCCCAAAAGGTCCAATAGTCTGTATATGGATAAATACTAAATTTTTAACTTGTTTATCTCTCAATTAGTTCCAATTGTAACATGTTTATTCCTAATTGAATAACCCACATAGGAGCAGTATAGGAAAGAAAATGACGTCTCATTGCCCCCACTCCTATAGAAATGGGTGTTCCGATTTCAATGGTGTTAGATGGCTTTCAAGTTAGGTCATCTGGAAGGGATGGAATGTAATGTGCTCCCAAGTTAGGTCATATGGGAGGGATAGTAACTATGACTATTGTATTGATTGATTGATTTGAGTAACAATAATTGATTGAATAATAAGTATTTAGAATATTAATCATGGAGATTTTTTTCTTTTCCCCCCAGATTAGGTCATTTGGGGGTATAGAATTGGAATAACAACAAGTATTGACTATCGTATAGAATAATTGTAATCATGTTTGAATAAGATCAGAGAAAATTGCGATAGTAATGTATTAGGAGTGTTGATTAATTATGTTATATCCTAAGAGTGATTATAAGATGATCTTGATTTTATACACCTCTTTTTGGTTAAAGGGTGAAGGGTGGAGGAATGATCACTAAGCACCGAGTCAAAAGCAATGTTGAAATCATTGTAATAACAAATGAGAGATAATAGAGGAGAGGTAGTAGTATTAACAAGGTATGTGTATGTATTTAATAGTACATGTGCTATATTTTAATATTGAATGGTGAAAATTGTATAGTATGGTGCTAGAGGAGACCATGATCTGGATGGTGCAAATGGGGAGGAATAATGAGGCTTAAGATATGGGCCAAACCATGTGGTGTGTATTAGTTGTAAGAGTGAATGCAAATAGTAACTATAGTATAGGGTAAATTTTAATTACTATATATAATAATATGGAGAAAGTGAATAGTAATATCATTTGTATCGAGAGTTCTTGAGATTTGAGCTCGAGCTATGAGAATGTCATACGTTAGAGCAGCTAGTCCCGACGAGATTTGAGAGAGTGGCGGTGGTAATGACTTCGTAGATGACTAAAGAGCTGGTATGTGTGACTATTTTTGAAAAAATTGTAAAAATGCTTTTTTATTAGTTTTAGTAAAATTTGAATTTTTGTAGTATTTAGGATTTCTTACCGGGATAGAAGCGAAACAGGAGTTTCTATCGCTTTACTTACACTATCACCCAATTTCGGTCTTTAGTGACTCGTGTCTTGGTGCTAGTTTCCAACTCCCAAACACCAATGTCTAGGGCAGGATTTTAGCATTGTAGTGTGAAATGAATGTATTTTGATTAATATGGGGCTTTTATGATTAATTTTGAAGTATGTATGGTGTGCTAATATTGTGAATTTTTTTGTTGTTGTGTTGTGTAGAGAGATATACACTCCAGAGAGTTTTGAGTGGGCCATCACTTGAGCACATTACTTGGTTTAGGGTTATCAAACAATGAGAGGGATATATTGGACCATTTCATTCTACGGCCCATTACCAGATTGGGGGAGATACACCATAATATTCCTTTATTTATTGTATTGTGTGAAATATGGTGTGTAGATACTTATACATGTTCTTGTTTCTAACAAGGAAGATGACAATGACATTAGAGCATGTATATAGGATACCGCATATACCTATTATTAGAGAGAGTATAGATCATGTCCATATTTAATGCCCGCATCATATGAGGGTAGCACAATGATATGTTTCGTGGGTCTCGAGTACAGTCTAGACATATATCATCTTGGACATGATTGTCATATCAAGTGTTCTACAATTGAAAATTTATTGTAGTGATATTAGCTTTGTCATACCGTCTCCATGAAGAGCGGTGGAGTTGTAATTTTGTACATGACGCATCATATTTGTCACAATATCAAGGAGAACAATACTAGATATGCATGGGTATGGTGTGCGGTGGGCCATTTATAGAGGGACTTATACAGATTTACTCAAGAGGATCATGGTGGTGGTATAAGACCAACTACTTTGTTACATGTGCACATTGACACAAAACATGCCCCTGGATGTTCTTTGTGGGAGGAGGGATGCTAGAGTGGGTGGGCGCAATTTTGGGTGAGCATACCCATTTATTTGATATGGTGGCTATAAGCAACATCCACGTGCATAGTTTTGTTAAGTGAGCACGATGAGGTTCATGCAGAGATAGAGCAAGCGATAGAGGTTGTAGGAGGGGACGATATTAGGATATATTTGCATGGTATGTGGAGTTACAAGTTCGATATGTAGAATAGGAAACGTAGATTTCTATATTATGAAGCTAACTTAAGATGTATAAAGGCCGAGAGAAAAACATAGAGTTAGCGATTGCTTCGAGTTCGAGAGCTCCTTGATTGTAGATAGTGATAGTGAGGATGATAAATGATCTGTATTTTGGAGGTGACAAGGACCGAGAGGGGGTGAATTAGTCCCCAATAAAACATTTCACACTATAC
Organism: Taxus wallichiana var. yunnanensis; assembly: GCA_018340775.1. Taxonomy (NCBI): domain Eukaryota; kingdom Viridiplantae; phylum Streptophyta; class Pinopsida; order Cupressales; family Taxaceae; genus Taxus; species Taxus wallichiana. Next base: position 207,252,284 of record CM031235.1, on the reverse strand, counting down.
TTGTAATATCAAACACACAAACTCATGAAGCATAAGTATCAATGAGTAATCACAAGAAAATAGATTTCACCATGAAACATACTCAAGCAAGGATCACAAGATATACACAAAACCACTTATATTGATGCTCAAATCAGATCACCACACTTTAATGATATTCAAATCAGATCACAATGAATGATGTCTTCAACAAGGTACAATCATGAGCTATCAAGACAATCAACCTTGTCTCATAAATACATATGAAGATATATTACTTTGTAAATGTATTCAAATTAATATAAAAAAATTTAAACACTTCAAAACCTGCAAATGACATCAACATGCTATGAAGGTAGCACCCAAACACAAATCTCCAAATCTGCCCTCCTTCAACTCACTATCAAAGAAACATCACCATCTTTGCTTTTCTCAAATCCTCCTCATAAATAATCAACCAGATACTGACCTAGAATTAAATTCCAATGGTTTTGGGCTAATTCCAAGGGTTTTTCCTTTCGCAACAAAGGGTTCTTCAAAAGAATATAAAAGGGGTTCCAAAATATTAGCAACATTGTACCCAAAACATCACCTTTATATCCTCTTCTTGATTCATATTCAAAAGAGGTTAGTTTCCCTCCATTTTCATGACCATAACAGCCTAAAATAATCCCATAAGAATCAATAGAACATTCAAAATTGACCCATATAGGTTTGCCTAGCAAAAACACTTCATCCATGCACCAAAAATCCTAAAAATGCGTGCATTGAGATGACATAAATTTCCTCATTCCAAAACCATTCTTATTCAATATATAATATTCATCAAATATTATTCATACATAATTTAAACATCAACCATGGTCACAATTTATATGAACCAATCAAATTATTTCATTTAATGGGACCACTTCTCTTTGTTATTCTCAAAATTGTTGTTTCCTACACCCTTCAGGACCCTAAAAACTTCTTTATGCCACTAGATCACTCCAAAAATTAAAAATATGTCATGTGACCACCTTATGGAAATTAAATAACCTTTATAACACTTCTAATAAATTTATAGGTCTTTAATAAATTTTCTTGATCAAACCACAACCACTTTTGTCTTCACCAAATCAACCCGCCCAAAACATTGTTTTCGAGAGATCAACTGGTTAAAACCATTATAGGAACAATAAATACATATAAATTTATTAATTGGATGAAAAATTCATCCCTCTTCACATTACATTTTATATAAAGCATCACCTAATTCATCTCATTCTCAAAACAACTCAAAACTTTAAGCAGATCTTGTCCTGCACTGGAAAAAATATTCCTGTCCAAAACTGACTGAAACATTATTAAAAATCCTCATCATGGAACAAACCTTATATCATGATAAATATATCTGAATACTATTTCCAAAACAACTTTAATCATCTCCAAACTCCTCATTTATCTCCAAACAGCCCACTTTCATCGAATACTACTTTTTATGGCCTCAAAACTACCCTTTGACTAGTCAACATAAATGGAGCTCATTTGATCATGTAATTGCATCAAAATGTCTTGAAATCTATTTTTAAATCAATATAAACTCAAATACATTCCACAATGCTAATTTATCCTACAACTCCTTTGAACAACCTTGTCCCAAAACAACTTATTCGAAACCCACCTATTTGAGTAGGGCCCACTCATCACCATTATTCTACCATACCTTTCAGGAAATATTAAGGATTCCTCTACATGTTAAAATCATCAATTTTCCACTAGAAATCAAAACAGGCTTAGTATACACACTTTTCTGCAAACTACTCTTGACTAGGGTTTTACTAGGGTTTAAAACCAACTTGCCTTCTTAATGATTGTTCATAAAAACTAGACAATCAAAATACCTATTTTTTTAACTTATAAACCCAATATAGAAACATCCCTAAAATCCAAAATGTCCCATGAAAATCACATAATTCAGGGTGAGCATCAGAAGGTCCAAATCAAGCTAGAAAACACACTACCAAGTACCATGTTTCACCAAAATTGATGTATCATGTAAAATACTCATCATGGAAACTTGAAATTTTTCCCACAACACAAGGAAACATCCTAATAACATCTCCAATCATCATAATGTCATGGATAGCTATGCATTTCTTCAACATATCTCATTTGCATAGTTTCCCCTTAGGGTTCTACATTGTAAAGCTAGGGTAAACTAATAGGAAAATATAGCTCATCATGAAAACACTAAAAATGGTCCAATAATACTTGATACATCATGGTACACCTTCCTACTTGCATCCATGAGCTTATATATCTCCATAACTCAATCTCATACCTCCTAGCATCCATACCTACTTCAAATGAGCACCTGAAACATGGCCACCAACCTATATCTGCACCCTTAAACTAATGTGATTTCCCAAGAAATCTCCAAACCTTTTATCCGTAATGCCAAAATTCTTCTCAAGCAACCAAGAAGATCATACCACCATGCAACATCACCTAGGCACCTGAATGGGCTTGCAAGAGCAAACAATCCTTGAATCTCCTTGTATTATCATGAAATCATCTCAACCACCATATCAACATCATCTGACCATGCTCCATCATCCACTTTTTCATTAATTTGGTTTTACATCAATGAAAACACCTATAGGACCATATAACAACATTGTATAGGATATGTTGTATTGATGCATGGGGCTTAGCCCCAGATGAAAGTATTTTGTCACTATTACTTTGATGATATATATATATATATATATATATATATATATATATATATATGTATGTATGTATGTATGTATGTACGTATGTATATTTGTGTGTGTGTATCTTGTTTGTTATGGATGTGCATTTGTGTAGTATGTGATGATTGTAAATTTTCATTTGGTAGTGATTACCTAGTTTGTTGGATTCTATATGCATTGTTGGAATGGTTGATTATATATTGTTGATTGTTGAAATTTTTTATGATGCGGAAATAATTTCTAAGTAATGGATTGAATAATAATTGCATATGAATAAGAGTGAATAATATAGCATATGGTAAATAGAGATGTATAAATGAGATGCAATGTGGTGGATAAATGGAAATGGTAATGTGATTTAGATAAGATAAAATAATAAACTAATAATGCATTGATAATTGTATAATGAGGAAATGTAAAATAATGTTCATAATCACATGTTATTAGGATGAGTAATAATTCCCTCAACAATCATGTATGAACCTTAAGAACATGAGTGTGTCATCGAGTAATGAGATGGAAATGTATATCATCTACCAGAGGTGAAGTGGCCTACGATGCATAGTAGGAAAATGTGGAATAGAAACAACATGTGTATAGGTGTTGAATTGGATATTAGAGGAAATGGTGCTAATAATGGGAGGTGTGATGGTAGGAAGTGTAGAAGTAGGCATGTTTGGGAAGCCAATGAGATGTAGTAGCAATGTGTGGAGGATGAGATGATGTGGCTATAAAGTGGGATAGCTAGAGGGAGTTGGATGAATGATTACCTCCAGAAGTGTACTTATAATGACCTTAGGAGGAAGTGAATGAGATAATATAATGTTTGCAAAGGATCACTTATGTGGAATAGGAGAGATAGTGCTCGTGAGAGCAGAGTGGAAAGTAATGACACCTTTATATTCTAATTGTTATAGTCTATCATGGAGAGCATAACATTCATTATCACGGTGGCCATTAATGTGGTGAAATTACAAAAGGGTGATCATGATGGCGATGTAACCAATCGGGGGATGATGTTGGTAGGAAGGCAAATGGATTAGCCATTTTTAAGTAAAGTATGTAAGACATCATGTGGTTTAGCAATATGTGAAAATTACAATCGTTCACGAGTGGGTGGTGGGGAAGTCTTAGTTGAATGCCCACATGGTTTTGGGGAAGGAATATTCTTATGTAGAGGAGGAGATGGCCATCGTGAAGGAGGGTCAATAGGTGTGAGAGGAGAATACTTAGTAAGATTGGGAGGAATAGAATAAGTAGAAGGGGGTGTTATAACATGATCCACAATTAAGTCTTTCTCTAAATCAATAAATTTATAGCACAAAAGAGTAAATGAATCACATGTATCATATAATAAATTTTCTTTTAATGGGGGAATTAAGCCAAGAAAAATATAAATTTCATTTCTAGATCAATAGGCTGAAACAATAATTGATGCATGTAAGAATTAAAGCGTAAAATTTAATCTAATATTGGTTCTTTCTTTCCTTGATGCAAAGAAGGAAAGCATTCATATGTAACTTTAGGACCATTTTTAGAAATAAAATTTCAAAGAAAATCATCCTCCATATCATAATAAGTACTAATAGATACATTAGGTAAATGAGTATACCATTAGAGAGCATGATCAACAAGGCTATGATGAAAATCTTTGAGTAACAATTGATCATTAGAATAAGAAGCCATGGCTAATCGGTAATACTTTAGATGCAAATAGGGATTTCCTATGCCATCGAAACATGAGAAAGTAAGCATGATGAAACCATTGGGAAAGTATAATTGTGAATCTTCTTAGGAAATAGATTTCTAGGAATATAATTATTTTCAATGGAGGAATAATAAGCTCTACTTTCAAGGGTAAGGGTATGAATGTGAGTTTGCAAATTACCAACAACATGCATGAGAGAGAGATATCTTATGAAGGGATTGTTAGGAATTATTATTAGTGCTCACATTATTATAAAAGTTAGATTATAATTATGTTGAGTTGATATTACAATTGTTATAATATATTGTTTTAACAATATATTATTTTAGAGTTTTGTTGTACCCGTAAAGTTATAAACGGGTAAGTGGTTTGTTGACTTTCTATTTTATAGTGAAGTCGGTTTTCCTATGTATATGGCTATTTAATAGCACATGTATGTAATTCGAAATGCTGAATACAATATCAATTTATATTTCCTTTGTTAATGCTTTGCTGCTCTAAAATTTGGTATCGAGCGGTGAATCACTTACGTAAAATTAGAGAGGATTGCTTCATGGAATGTTAAAGATATTGAAGGGCTTCTCCAAATTTTTGGTTGCCCTGATAATGAGAGATCACGTTTGAGTGAAGAATAAAGTTTTGTAGTTCTGAAATAATAGATACAGACTACCATTTGAATCGAACGTCTCCAGTTGTACATCGTGTTCTGTATTCAAGTTCTGCAGATCTGTGTATATCTTTCTCTTCAAGATCGACTTCCAATTCGGGTATCGCAGCCTCGAGCCTGCATACTGATTCTAATTACAATTTTATAGCGGATTTATTGCCTCATGGACGTGTTGCTCTTTGTTATCTTTGTGAGGATGTAATCTTGTTTAAGATCTAAATAAGGCGTGACAATCCGACCAAGGCTGATCCATACGAAGCGGATCTCACAATCTGACTCGAGTTCGATTCCTGTGTAAAGAAAAAAACGTGGACTCCATCAGCCATTCCCGTATTACATCCACATCGACCGACCTGCGTATTGCAAGGAAAAGAAAAAAATTTGCCATTTTTGGAAAGGGTCCTGGAAAGAAGTTGGACTTAGAACTTAAAAGTGTTATATCTTTCACCTTGTAACTCAGTTGAGGTGATGTTTTTTTGAAAATGTATGTTTTTAAAGATCTTTGCATTTATTATATGCTTTTTTGCTAGACCAATTTTTATTTTTGGAAAATATTTCAAAAATTATATATATATGTATTTTTAAAAAAATTGTGTCACTTTTGTCTCTGACGCACTTTCGCATGTCTGCACGTCCATAGTGAGGGTGCATTATCGGTTGAAACCGACACCCAAGAGAATTGTAATATGAGTCTCAAAGATAAATTTGCTAACTAAGTAGCAAAACTACTGGAGGTCGACAGCGACCTCTCGTCACACCACCAACGACGGGCAATGCATTTAATGATTTGGTGGCACAGCTGTGTGCAGCGTGAGTATATGATTTTCAGTGTAGTTTCCATTTTCTCATAGTGATTCTATTTGCAGTGTTCTGTTTTGTGTGGTATTTGATGGATGTTGGAAAGAAAGTTGTGTTGGAGCGCGAGATGACCGTATCGGTGATCTTCCTGACCGACTTGGTCCTCTCGATTGCCGTGCATTCGTTGGAAGATGGTCACTAGAAGAATACGTTCACTAGCATTAGTGACCATGTGCAAAGAAGATCTAACTAGCAAGATCCATTCAGAGTATGTTCTTCGATGTAGTTTGCTTCTCGGATCTATATGAGTGGAATTTCACATTGTGGGGGAATACGTACCAATGTTCCATTCCCATTCTGCACCCAAATGACTTAGTCAAGGAAAGCTTCCATGGCGGTGGCATTTTCTATGCTTTTTCGAGATCAAGTGGCAGCGATCAAAGACAAAGACTACAATTAAGAACATTACGATTCTTATAGGAAGTAATGTGAAATTTTTCATATATCTTCTATTGTGCGCTTTGAGATATGCATGTTGTGTTTCCTACATAATTCCCCGATGTATAAGCATAGTGGTGAACAAAGAGCACCGCAGAGTAAGTCGGGCCATGGATCTTGAAAGGGTTTGTGGGAGGATCCAGAAAACACACGAGGTCGGCAGTTGATGAGGTTCCCGTCACTTCAAGGTTTGTGGTAAGCTTTGTTTAAAACCATGGAAGGAGAGAGCCTTTTTTTGGATCAAGGTCATGAGTCACAGAGTTGGACATGCCACAGGGTGAGCATACTGCAGAGGAGTGTGTGGATGTTTTTCTACCATGTTCGCACTAAGGGGGGGAATGTTAGGAATTATTATTAGTGCTCACATTATTATAAAAGTTAGATTATAATTATGTTGAGTTGATATTACAATTGTTATAATATATTGTTTTAACAATATATTATTTTAGAGTTTTGTTGTACCCGTAAAGTTATAAACGGGTAAGTGGTTTGTTGACTTTCCTATTTTATAGGAAGTCAGTTTTCCTATGTATATGGCTATTTAATAGCCTGTGTATGTAATTCAGAAATGCTGAATACAATATCAATTTATATTTCCTTTGTTAATCTGTTGCTGCTCTAAGATTTGGTATCAGAGCAGGTGAATCTGCTGACAGAAATTAGAGAGGATTGCTTCATGGAATGTTAAAGATATTGAAGGGCTTCTCCAAATTTTTTGGTTGCCCTGATAATGAGAGATCACGTTTGAGTGAAGAATAAAGTTTTGTAGTTCTGAAATAATAGATACAGACTACCATTTGAATCATACGCTCTCGGTTGTACATCGTGTTCTATATTCAAGTTCTGCAGATCCGTGTATATCTTTCTCTTCAAGATCGACTTCCAATTCGGGTATCAGTGGTGCCTCAGGCCTGCATACAGTTCTAATTACAATTGTACAGCGGATTTATTGCCTCATGGACGTGTTGCTCTTTGTTATCTTTGTGAGGATGTAATCTTGTTTAAGATCTAAATAAGGCGTGACAATCCGACCAAGGCTGATCCATACGAAGCGGATCTCACAATCTGACTCGAGTTCGATTCTTGTGTAAAGAAAAAAATGTGGACTCCATCAGTTTCGTTCCCGTATTACATCCACATCGACCGACCTGCGTGATTGCAAGGAAAAGAAAAAAAATTGCCATTTTTGGAAAGGGTCCGGAAAGAAGTTGGACTTAGAAATTAAAAGTGTTATATCTTTCACCTCGTAACTCAGATTGAGGTGATGTTTTTTTTGAAAATGTATGTTTTTAAAGATCTTTGCATTTATTATATGCTTTTGCTGCTAGACCAATTTTTTATTTTTGGAAAATATTTCAAAAATTATATATATATATGTATTTTTAAAAAAATTGTGTCACTTTTGTCTGGACGCACTTTCGCTTGTACGCGACGTCCATAGTGAGGGGGTGCATTATCGGTTGAAACCGACACCCAAGAGAATTGTAATATGAGCCTCAAAGATAAATTTGCTAACTAAGTAGCAAACTACGGAGGTCGATGCTGACCTCTCGTCGATCAACGACGGGCCGCATGCAGAATGATTTGGTGCACAGTGGTGTGCAGCGTGAGTATATGATTTTCGAGTGTAGTTTCCATTTTCTCGAGTGATTCTTTTGCAGTCTTCCTATTTTGTGTGGTATTTGATGGATGTTGGAAAGAAAGTTGTGTTGGAGCGCAGATGACTGTCAGTGATCCTCTGACTGACTTGGTCCTCTGACTGCCGTACTTCGTTGGAAGATGGTCAGCTAGAAGAATACGTTCACTAGCATTAGTGACCATGTGCAGCAAGATCTAACTAGCAAGATCCATTCAGGAGTATGTTCTTCAATGCAGTTTGCTTCTCAGTATCTATATGAGTGGAATTTCACATTGTGGGGGGGAATACATACCAATGTTCCATTCCCATTCTGCACCCAAAATGACTTAGTCAAGGAAAGCTTCCAGTGGCAGTGGCAGTTTTCTATGCTGTTCGAGATCGAGTGGCAGCGATCAAAGACAGAGACTACAATTAAGAACATTACGATTCTTATAGGAAGTAATGTGAAATTTTTTCAGTATATCTTCTATTGTGCAGTTTTGAGATATGCATGTTGTGTTTCCTACATAATTCCCTGATGTATAAGCATAGTGGTGAACAGTAGCACCAGAGTAAGTCACCATTCATGGATCTTAAAAGGGTTTGTGGGAGGATCCAGAAAAACCACACGAGGTCGGCAGCTTGATGAGGTTCTGTCACTTCAAGGTTTGTGGTAAGCTCTTTTAAACCATGGAAGGAGAGAGCCTTTCTTTTGGATCAAGGTCATGAGTCACAGAGTTGGACATGCCACAGGGGTGAGCATACTGCAGAGGAGTGTGTGGATGTTTTTCTACCATGTTCGCACTAAGGGGGGGAATGTTAGGAATTATTATTAGTGCTCACATTATTATAAAAGTTAGATTATAATTATGTTGAGTTGATATTACAATTGTTATAATATATTGTTTTAACAATATATTATTTTAGAGTTTTGTTGTACCCGTAAAGTTATAAACGGGTAAGTGGTTTGTTGACTTTCCTATTTTATAGGAAGTCAGTTTTCCTATGTATATGGCTATTTAATAGCCTGTGTATGTAATTCAGAAATGCTGAATACAATATCAATTTATATTTCCTTTGTTAATGGTTCTTTGCTCTAAGAGGGATGGTCTGGGAATGAGAGAGGCACATTAAGGGGTTGAATCTTGCTATTATGAGTGATCATGGGAACCTGAGAAGGGGGAGTGGATGTGGAAGGAGGGGATGGATGTGAGAGATGAGAAGATGGGTGTGGAATCTCTATGGATGTACTAAGTGTAGGATCATGAGATATAGTAAGAGGTGTATTAGGAGTATGATTGATATCAACAAGACCATTTTTAGAAATAAATTTATAAGTAGAAGAAAGAGGAGGTGTAGATTCACATTCAACAACTTTAATGGAAGAAACATCATCATTAACATGTGTAGTATCATTATCATAATCTAAGTCACTATCAATAATATTTTTTCAAGAAAGGATTTCATCAAGATTATCATCAGTATACAAAGAAGTTGTAGGAGTTTTAGCATTATATATATCATGGAAATAATTGGGAACATTTTCAAAAGTAATAATGGTAGGAGAAATAGATTCACATTCAACTTGACTATTAGCAGAAACATCGTTTTCTATATTTACATTTGCGATATCAGAAGTAGAGTCATTAGCATCTATGTTTGCACAAGCAATAACCTCATCATGCAAAGAATCTATATTAATTATATAATTTTCCATAGTAAAAGGAGAGGAGGATGGAGGATTATTCATGGCTATGGTAGATGAGGGAAAACATGTGGTAAATTTTTGGTCAGGGGTAAAGTATCCAAAAACAAAGGTTTGGAACCCAAAAGGAAAAGAATTTAGGAAGTCAAGGATTTGTTGGAGGAACTTTGGATCATATTGAGGATTGTGGATGAGGTTATGAAATTCATATTATTTAACAACATTAGTAAATATTGGTTTCATGTGCATATATTTCATATCTTGCTTTGGAGATGGGTACCTTTTTTTTTTTTAGCCATGAGGGTTTGGGATCCTAGGGAAAGGAGTTTGAAAAAGAGTGGGGTTCACCAAATTATTTAATATAAATTGAATTAAATATAATTTTAGAGTAACTAATGTAACAAATGATAATATATAATAAATATACAAGTGTTAAGAACTCAAACATGTGTAAAACTCTAATCAAGTAATAGGGATAGAGGACTTAGTCGATTCCCATGTGTAATCTAAAGGTAGTCAAGACCGTGTATCCTGCTAGATCTGACTGAAATGATGCAACATTGGTTGGTATAGAGTTATGAAACTATGTTCTGTGTGGGACAGGAGTTCCCACAACATGATGAAGTGTTTGGGCACTAGTGTCATTTTTGGGTGCCAGTATCACGGTGGAATATTCAATATCTTCTCTTTTTTGAGTCCGAGGGTCTTCACTCTAATATCGTCTTTATCACTCGATTTCATTTTTAGGGTTCCAATCACACTTGTAACCTACAAAACAAACCTTATCCACCTTCACAAGCTCACAAACATATTAGATCTTAATAAAATATGCAATATGTGGATTCGGACTAACCTCGGCGGTCACCCGATGAGTGAAATTAGTCTGAGCGTTGCACTACATTTCGATATCCACGTAGTTTTTGTTCTTGTGTGTTAAATAGATTCCTTAGGTTTTCCCTTATATTTTTGATAAAAATATAACATTCTATAGCTATCTTTGATGCAAATGTGTGGTATGGAATTAAACATTTCCCCTTCCTATGTAGTTTATGCAGCCCAAAATGCAGTCTCGTTTGATAAGTAGTGATAGTATGTTGATGTGATAGCCCCTTTTGAATTTCCATTTAGAATAATAGTGTTAATGTTGTGTGTGTGTGTGTGAATCTCTTATTTTTATTTCGACACTAGTGACACAAAAGGATGACTACAAACATGGGATAAGGATGAGAAAAGTTAAAATGGCCAACCACAAATGTTAAAATGTGTAAAAAGAATAAACAGGACACAAGCACCTGGGTGCTAGTGTCTAGAGTGGGCGCTAGTGTCCTGAGATAAATAATGACATGAAAATACTGAGATAGGCATGGATCCATGTGACCTAACAAGAAGTGGATTAAAAATGACAGATGTAGAAGAGAGTTACAGTAGAAAGAAATCAAAAACGTAGATGGACAAGAGATAGTGTCACCAGTGAATACTTTTCTTACTTAAGATTCATGCATATAACAACATACACGACGGCATAATGAAATTGTTATATGTGTGTGATTTTATGTCTACATTTATTATTTCTAGTTAGGATAATATTCAATAATATGATTTAGATTCATTAGAGAATATAGTTTCATTTAAGCATCACTTTTCAAGAGTTGGGCATGATAAAGGTAGGACATTCTTGCATATTCGCTTCTTCCTTTTTCTCTCCTCTTTTATAAATATTGGTTTGATATCATTTTAAATGGTTCCTCCATTCTGAATGTAAATTTACTCTACTCTTTTGAGGACTGAGATTCCAAGTGCCTAGATCTTTGTTTATGAGTCTTATAATGCAATTAATACCTTTCACATGGGTGTAACATAATGTGTCTACTTTAATATTTAATAAAAATCTTTATTTGGCTCATATATTCCCTTTATTGTTGTGTTATTGTGCCTTTCCTCTCTATTATTCTTCTTGGTATATTTTTTATGTGTGATATTTGTAATATTTTAATCTATTATGTATGAGATAGGATGTGAGAGAGATCCATGACTGCTTTGGTGTATTACCATGTTTGTTTTTCCCCTTTCCCTAGAAATCAATATATTAGTGATAGAATTAGTTTAGATAGGATAAGATCCAACTTTATCTAGAGGTATGCCTCAAGTATCCAAGTTCCCACACCTCGGAGGCATACCCATTAGTGTTATTGAGACAATTACCTCAATTTAGTTCTCTTGGTCACACATTTTCGAAGCCAACAAGTACCTTTCTAATATAGTGAATTGAATCCTTGAAAATTCTATGATTCAATATGGGTAAACATACAAAGAGGGACATTTAATAACCACATTGAGTGAGCATGTAGATTTTCTCTCAAAGCGAAGTATGGAATATATAAATTTGTTCAAAATTTGAAGAAGTAAATTTAATTTTCATTATCCAAAAAAATCCTAGCACCTTATTGACAAAATTTACATTTTTGTGTTATGAACACTCTAGAACAAATCCTTCACCCTTATTTTATTTATGTCAGAAATAAACTTTCATAAGGCTCCTTTAACAATGTTTTTATGTTTGTACCATATTTTTTATTTTATAGTTTCTTCATATGACCCTTTGACTACTAAATATTGTTCACTTCTATGAGTTGAGTGCTTCCAAATTGGATCATAAGTTGGAAATTAAAATAATTCCATCATGGATCCCAACCGACTTGTCTTCATCTACTTTACATATCTCATAATCTTACTTAGTACTTTGAAAAGTTCAACATAATAATGATCATCATTTTTCTCTTGTTCAATAGTGTGTAGCTTGAGACATCCATGGTTCCATTCCTATTTTGAATACAAACTTGAAATGAAGTATTCAATGATTTCTTCCTCTTTATCAAAATAGTTTTAATTACCATGTTATCATACATTATCACATTTAAGAAGTATTGAGAGCATGTGCATGCCACCTTATTGTGTTTGTTCATCTACTTCATGACTATTAAGGGCCACAAACACATGATAATTTTCATCTAAATAATAGATAATATTTTTTGTAGAAATATTCAATATGTAAAGGTGAATTATAACATGAACTTGAAAACATCTAGTATTTCATGAGGGAAACCTTATTCAATATATTCTAATAATTATCTTGGAACAAAATATTTTTGTTATGGAAAGTTTTAATTAAATTTTTCCAATAGATCGATATTCACTTGCATGTTTTTCAAAGTGGTTTAAGCTATTCATAATTCTTCTCGCATGGCTTTTAGGATCTGCATAACTTCACACTAAGGATAGGGATTGATTGTCAACTAACCACCATTTTCATTTTCAAAACATAATCTAATCATAGTTTTTCCAATTCTTCATCTCTATATATATCATGAACACATCTATAGCAAGACAGAGAAATGTAAAAACTTCAATTTTTGTTGAGAACCCAATGATGATCTATGATCTCTCCTTGTTATATACCTTCTTCTAGAATTTTAGACATCTCGTATTTTATTCTAGAATATGATTTGAGTTCATTTGAGAATATATTTTCAATTAAGCATCACTTTTCAAGAGTTGGGCATGAGAAAGGTAGGACATTCTAGCATATCCACTTCTTCCTTTTTCTCTCTTCTCTTTTTTATAAATAGCATTTTGATATCATTTTAAATGGTTCCTCCATTCAAAATGCAAAGTTACTCTACTCTTTTGAGGACTAAGATTCCAAGTGTCTAGATATTTTTTTATGAGTATTATAATGCAATTAGTACCTTTCACATGGGTTTAACATAATGTATCTACTTCAAGATTTAATAAAATCTTAATTTGGCTCATATATTACCTTTATTGTTGTGTTAATGTGTATTTCCTCTCTATTATTCTTCTTGATACATTTTATGTGTGTGATATTTGTAAGTTTTTAATTAATTATTTCTAAGATAGGATGTGATAGATCCTAAAATCCTTTGGTATATTACCATGTTTGTGTTCCCCCTTTTCCCTAAAAAGTAGTATATTAGTGATAGAATTAGTTTAGATAGGATAAGATCCATATTTCTCTAGAGGTATGCCTTAAGGATCCAAGTTCCCGCACCTTGGAGGCATTCCCATTAATTTTGTTGAGAAAGTGAGCTCAATTTGGTTCTCTTGGTTACACATTTTCATAAGCCCACAAGTATATTTATAATATAGTGAATTATATCCTTGAAACTTCTATGATTTTTTAGAAGCACAATCACTTATGAGGGTGAATGAGTTCCTTTTTAAAAATTTACTTCAATTATGTTGTCTTGCATGAACCATTAAAAGAAACCATTCAACATGCATTAACCATTGTGAGCTTGTTATGCATGAAACAACCATCTATAATAACACAAAGCAAGATATAACATAACATATATGTGGGAAAACCTCAAGGGGAAGAAAACCCACTGATTTTTGTATTAATATAACATAAATCAAAATTTAATGAAGCACCAACTCCATGAGGAGCACCAACCCCTAATTTTCAAGCACCCACTTGACTTTATATATCACCCATTTACAAGTAAACTATAACTACCCAATATTTAGTGAAGCACAAACCCCTAGGTTTTAGCAAGCACCAATTTTAAAGGAAGCACCAACTCCCCAAGATTTAGTGAAGCACCAACTCCATAAGGAGCACAAACCCCTAGGTTTTAGCAAGAACCAATTTGCAAGGAAGAACTAACTCCCTAAGTGAATCAACACTAAATCATCCACTTCTAAATTTTTTTCACCTTCCCTTTGTTGTTGATCAACTAATGATGACACTCTCTCATCTCTTCTTCTCTTGATTACACCTCAAACTACCATAAGTATGCTTCTTCGCTCTTTACTCTTCTTCACTTTGAAATGAGCATGCACAAACTATCTTCTACAAGCTCTCCATATTTAGATATTGAATATAAACATATTCCTCATGGGATTAAAGACCTCTTACACCTCTCTCTAACCCTTATATCTCACTCATACACTTTTCTTCTCAAAACTTTAAATAGGCCTAAATTGCCTTGCATATATACATGTCTCAAGAACATACAAACACGTAGGTTGAACAAATACACATCAAATAACTTAGGTTGGCCATGTACAAGTATAAAAACATCTGATAAACATGAATGAATTTCACCATGAGATTATTTAAGTTTGTTTTAGTTCAATTAGGCATAATTCTCCTTTAGGCTTCATAAAGATCTACTTCAAGTAGGTTTTTCCACATAATGATGCAACATGATCATCTTGAGCAATCGATGTCTTATTAAAAGAAAAAAAACAATAACATTTTCAATGAATTCTACTTACCTCATCCAAGATAGAATATATCTACACCATGCATTCTCACCATTTAAGAATAAGAACAATCAAATCGCCTCAAAAACCAATCTTCAAGAATGAAGCTTGTACCACCTTGAAAAACTCAACCATGAAAATTAAACATATAGACAGATACTACATGACCTCAACAACATCACCATATGCATTAGATACTTCAAATCAGTACATAACTGCTCAAGAACATCATTTTTTCCATCACACTCAAAACTGTCATAATACCTCCAAAAACAGACATGTGAGATAGACTTAATCATGTGACCACTTAATGGCTATAAATTGTCTATAAAACATCATATACGTGTATTATATATCACAAAAATCCATTTTTACTATATGTCCAATGCAAAACTTAATCAAGCTACAGAACCATCTTCTAAAACAATCCTTTCCCTATGGGGTCCACCTACTCATCTGACAACTCACTACCACCTAGAGAAATCTTGGAGATTCATATACATTATCCAATCATAAAACTTAAAAAAATCCATTATGAGCATGTTTGAGCAAGATCTTTCATATTGACTTCATATTAGGTTTTAGGAGAGTTTATGACCTATTTTTGTGTTAATGATTGTTCATAAATATTTGGACCTTAAATCTCAAACTAATGATAGGATTTCTTAGATAGGTCCCTTCCCTATCTCTTCTCAAAACTAAGGTTCCCATTCAGTTACAAATTCCAACGAGCAACTGAAAGTGCACCTTGATCTAGGATTCTTCATTCTATGAACTCAATAAGGCCAAAAATGTAATATTTTGTTTATTCCTCCAAACCATGACTTGAAACTGAACCAAAATACCTAAAGAAACATGTCTAATCTCTTTCCATTCTCACATTTACATAATCACCCTGAAAAAATGATCATCATGCCTCATTAGGAAAGGAATATCTCAAGAATGTTTTAGGTACAGACTGGAATGATTGTTTTTCCTTCAAGTCTCGAGCTCAAACTTCATGAGAACACTTAGGAAAAAAATTTACACTTATTAAAATTATTATTCCCACACTTACCTTGGAAACTCCAACCTCATACCTTACTAGGCCATGCTTTCTCCACCTTTCCTCTACTCCCGGTCCTCATGCTTCGCTAGGCCTTGAAATTGATTGCATACCTTTGCATGTGCATTATAAACCTTGTTATCATGCTCAAACAATGTCAAGAAACCTCTCACTCATGTTTTCATTAATTTTACCAAGTTACCATGCTCATACATGTCATCATACCTTCACAAGAAAATATTTGCAAGAACCTTTGTCTTTACATTTTCTTCAAATTCTCTCTTTCTCACACATTGTCAATCAACCTTCACAAGTGATGCACTTCTCTTTTGACATCAATGAATCATTCAAAATGTCCACATCATCAATGAACTCGACATCAACCATGCATACCATAAATCTATTACATCAATGACAACATTCAACAATATCCCCCTTTGTCATGGATAGAAACCACACTAAGAAATAATATGGCAACCACTCTATTATGAGCGCTAGGATATCATTCTCACCCTTTACAACACTATTCCCTTTGACATTAATGACAAAGGATACCTACAACTTATGTTCAAACAATCCTTTTGTGATGAATCTCAATAGAAAAGATATAAGAAATCTACCATCTGAACCTTAGATCTTAACTTCACTAACAAAATGTAATTTTAACACCAATTTACTGAGAAAACACTTACTTTAGGCTCATACCAGTTGTTGTAGACAAATTCACAACATATATTTTCAAATCTACCCCCGATTTGATAACTCTACTAGATGACAACCACACTACTTTTCTCATTCTAAACATTCTCCTAGAATAAGTACTTAAACATGATCATACCTGCAACTTCTTGATTCTCTCTCTTTTATTAACACACCTAGGTCTTACCATACTGTATTTTTCTAAAGATCAACCAAACATAAGATTTTCCCCTTTCTTCATGCATACCTTCATTAAATGAACTCAAACACACAAGATCACTCACCTTGTCCTTATTGTGACTAATTTGAATGAAAACGTTTAATCACACAGAAGGCCACAAGATATCAATACCAATTCTTAACAAAATCAACCTCAAACAACATATGTCCGATACTAATGGACCAAGCTCAACTATCAACTACTACCAATTGTTATAGGAAATGAACAATTTTTTCTTATCTTTCATACACCAACAACATCACAACATATATTCATGAGTATGCATATCATCTTGGCACTACATACCTACTCATGAAGCTAAAATATCCTCCTACTTAGCTTCCCGTTATTTGTTTCCTCCTTTTGATCGCTAGATATCAATTGAGTTTATGCAAATCTCACTACTTTCCCTTGATGCAATTGTGATAGACCTTCTCAAAATAATACAAGAGACACCTTCTTTGTCTTCATATACCTCATGCAAGAATAATTCTACACCAAAAATACAAACAAAATTTTCATACTATGTTTCCTTTAATCGATAGTACTAACAAGATCCCTTATGTCCATATTCTCTTCTTGAACCACACAGATAATAACATACTCTTTTTGTCTATATCAGGACTCTGTGGATACCAAAAACAACTAGGTCAAATAAAAACTAAATATCTGTTCCAAAGGAACAATCTTAGACCTCCATGCTAGAAAATTAACATTCATGCTTTTCTCATATTAATCTTCCTCCTACTGATTCACCAAAACACAAATCTCTTTATGAAATATTCCTTTCATCAACATCATTCTTTTCAACTAGGTATTAACTATAACAAACCTCTTTCCCCGATTGTCTTTTTCATAATATACCAACTAAGACAATACAACTCATTCCTTTGACCTTCATGCACATAAAACACTCAACTCTTCATGTCAATACCTCTATGAATAGTCATGCTTAATGATTTTTCATGATTTATTGTGTTCTTAAAACCCAAATTTATCCTTAATCCTTATTTTTTGTTCAAATTATTAATCATATCCTTAAAATCACTCTTATGATTCAAACATGCACACCATTCTCTTCCATTTTTCTATCTACCCGTCAAGCCTCCATAATCCTTCTTGAAGCACATCACCTTGCAACATATCTCCATGAATGTGACTAATCTGATCAAGTCATCAAACACATACTTTTGTCATCTTTACTATCCTTCTCAGTTGCTTCAAGTATTCATATTATGATATTATCCCCACAACAAAAATTCATGGTGCCTAAACTTAGTGAATAATTCCTCTATGAAGCCTAATAGAGACACCTCAATCCACAGAGCTCTAGAACACTATGAATTCAAGAGATTTCCAGATCTCCATCACCTTACAATCATGAGGTTGATAGTATTTCCTTATAATCCTCTTGGTCTTGATTAACACTTCTGGCTTGATGTCAATATTATCCTCCTTCTCCTCTATCTAAGCCGATAACATACATTCTTAGAACTCTTCAATATCTGGTCTATTCTCTTCCATAGCAAACAATCCACCTTGACTTGTAGACTCATTAGGACTAAACTTTACTATCTTTGGTTCCTTATTTACTTAATCTACATATCTAAATTCATAATATATGCCTTCTTTTCTTGAACTCTAGGAGCTTAAACCTTATAGATTCATAATGACGAGAATCTTACAATATGACCTTTTTATGAAATTTATAGCATAGAATTCTAATTCTATTGTTGAGGTGAGTATTCATTTAATTCCTCCATGATGGATTAAATCTACAGTCCATGGCCCTATTGCCATATTCATTTCATGAAAAACAATATCCTTTAAAAGAAATTTCATAATCCCATGAGTACTCATTCTTAGAGGACCTTCTACAACCTCTTGCTCTATGACCATATTGATTACATGCAAAATAGTAACCATTGAATGAACTTGCATACCTCATAGAATTAGGTTGTCTGATAGGATTAGTCCTTCTATTTATCTTGAAGTTGACCATATTCTTCATGCCATCATCCTCCTTGTTCTCCTTTTGATCTTCAAGAATTGCATAGTCATTTTCATTACTCTTCTTGTGGTCTTCATTAAAACCAAGTCATGCCTTATCATTGGAATATTTTTTACTACTCAGCATTTCTTTAGAGCGTCCAGTGCTCTTCTCAAATTTCTTGTTACATGATCTAACTCTTCTTTTAAGGACTCCATTTCTTTCTTGAAATTGGTGCATTCTCTTCTTCCTTAGCCTTTAAACTAGTTGTCACAAGCTCAACTCGAGTTTATAGTTATTTAATGATCTCATCATGCTCACTATCCATGTTGCTAATTTTTTCCTCATGATATTTGATCAAAGACTTAAATATTTGATTCTTCTTTCTTTGTATCTTCAGTTCATCTAGGGAACTTAATAACTCTTCTTCTAGGTTCACTTCTACCTCTTCATCTTCTTAGACTTCATTAAGAAATTCAAATGATGAACTACCTGATTCTTTGGCCATGAATAGGAATTCATTGTTGTCATGCTTGGCATGATCATCTTCACTATCAAATGAACCATTGTCAATAATATCAAAGGAGTTATGGTTGTCTTATTTTGAATATAAATTCTTCTTACTTTTGAATTATCCTTTCTTACCATTATGCTTTTCGAAACTTATCTTTTCATGCTTATGATACTTCTTATTTTCATCATGATGTTCAGCATGTTCTTCATGCTCATCCCTATCTTGTTAGGAAACTTAGATGAAAATGACCAATCTTACCAAAGTTGAAACATTTAAATGGAAATTTACCTTTGTAATTACATGAGCCTCTCCTTGTCTTTCTAAAAACATCGCCTCTAACCCATCATCATCTATCTCTAAATCAGAATTATCATTTACCTTCTTACCTTATTCCTTCTTTTCATCCTTGAAAACAACATCCTTCTTGGGAGGTATTCCATCATCTGTTCTCATCTCATAGGCAGTCAAGATCCCATGAATCTCATCCATCTGCAATGTTCTTAAATCCTTGGCTTCTTCTACAACAGATACCTTAGAGTCAAACTTGGGTGTCAAATACCTCAATACCTTTTAGAAAACTATTGACTCCTCCATCTTTTCTCCTAAACCTATGATGATATTAACCACCTCATCAACTCTCAAAAGATAAGAAATAATGTTCTCATCTTCCTTCATTCTCAAGCTCTCAAACTATCTTTGGTGGGTCTGCAACTTTTCCAACTTGACCTTGGTGTCTCCTTCATAGATGGTCTACAAATTCTCCCAAATTCCTTTGGCTATATCACAATGCATGACCTTCAAAAACTAAGCCTCTAAAATAACACATAAGATAGCATTCATTTATTTAGAATTGATTTCACAAACCTTATTTCTTGTTGCATTAGTTGGAGGTGTAATAGGTATAGTGTAGCCAACAACCATTGATTGACATATGTCATAACCTAATGACATTAGATAATTACTCATTCTTATGCTCAAAATGCATAATTGGTCCCATTGAAGAGAGGAGATTTATTGGTTAAGAAACCACCTTGAACTCGACTAGCCATAATTTTGATTCTAATATCTCCATCAAGTTGTTAAACATGTTTCAAAGGACCAAGCTCTGATACCAATTTTTGGAAGAAAAATCACTATTGAACCAGTGACTTTTTAAAAATTTACTTTAATTATGTTATCTTGGATGAACCATTCAAAGAAACCATTCAACATATATTAACCATTGTGAGATTATTATGCATGAAACAACCATCCACAAGAACACAAAGCAAGATATAACACAACATATATGTGGGAAACCCTCAAGGGGAAGAAAACCCACTGATCTTTGTATTAATAAAACAAAAATCAAAATTTAGTGAAGCACCAACTCCATAAGGAGCACCAACCCCTAATTACCAAGCACCTACTTAACTTTAGAAAGAACCCAGGTTATAATAAAGCTACTGACTCCCCAAGATTTAGTGAAGCACCAAATCCATAAGGAGAACCAACCCCTATGTTTTATCAAGCACCAACCCCTAGGTTTTAGAAAGCACCAACTTGTAAGGAAGCACCAAATCCCTAAGTGACTCAACACCAAATCATCCACTTCTAAATGTTTTTCACCTTCCTTTGTTTCTAATCAACTAATGATGACACTCTCTCATCTCTTCTTCTCTTGATTGCACCTCAAACAGCCATGGTATGCTTCTTCACTCTTTACTCTTCTTCACTTTGACATGAGCATGTGCAAAAATTCTTCTACAAGTTGATCATCTTTAGCTATTAAATATATACACATTCCTCGTGGGCTTCAAGACCTCTTACACTTCTCTCCTTCCCTTATAGCTCACTCATACACTTTTCTTCTCGACACTTCAAATAGTCCTAAACTACCTTGCATATATACATGTCTCAAGAACATACAAACACGTAGGTTGGAAAAATACACATCAAATCACTTCCTCCATTGTCTTAACCTTAGAAAACTTCAATTTGTACTGAATGGATGATCATAGGAAATTTTGGTATTGAGGAATCTATGCTCCTCTAAATTTGACGGGTAGCTTTTCATAAAGGTGATTAAAGGCATCGATTTAGACTTAGAATAACTATTCATGTCCTTGCCACATACATTGCTATTGAATATAGCAATCTTCATAGATTTTATATTTATGATAGTAATCATTCATAAAACTTCCAAGAAGGTATCCCAAGTTGTTGTAAGATGTCTTATTTATATTATTCCTCCCAAAGAGTATGGGCTTTCCACTAATTCTTGATGAAAGAAGAAACTTTCAAAAGTGCAATCTTGGTTTTCTCTTTGTAAAAAAAATCATTCATAGAAAAATATTAATCTAACTCATTATACATTGAACTACATCAATTTTACCTTTACATATGGAAACATTTAGATTTACTTCAAACATAGGGGCTCAACCACTAAAATATTTACCTCGATGTTAAGGTTGATGAGACTACATGTTTAAGGAGTTTTACAAACTAGCTAAAAGAAATTTTATTTATTCTATAAGTACTACAATTTAATTCTTAATCATTGGATGAATTTATATACACCTAAATTTGGTGATTTATCACTTAACAATGTCAATATTGACATAATACCTAAATCATTCAACTTGTACACAAATTCCGAGATAAATTGACTAACCTTAGGCTTATTACATGACGTTCTCTCTTCATTTACACTACTTAATCACTCACAAACTTTCTTGCATTAGTCCACATTAGTTTATCACGTCTAAGTTTCATGCCCATAATTTTCTATCACCTCATTCCCACGATTATATGGTACCATTAAACAGGGCCAAACCATCCATCTATTTGGTCTAAAATTGGTGGTTTTTCCCAAGACACCCAAAGGTCATTTTCTAAGTTTGATATCTTTTTTATGGTTTGATGCATTATCATTAGTTTTCCTTATTTATAAATTATACCTCAAACCCCTATCTAAGTAAGTCTAATGTACTCATTTATTTATCTAGCACTTTCAAGCACATTACTTGCAAATATCATTCCAAAAGCACTCAAAGTTTTCCTAAACTACCCTAAAGCAACATCACACATTAGGAGTATCCCCCACATAAGTCTAAAGCACTTCCAACTAGAATCAAGCATCTAGCTTACATAGTTGTGAGCCCTCTAAGATAAGTCAAGAACAAGCATGAAAAGCCACTACAAATCATTATCAAGTGTACATTTCCAAATATAATTGCACCCATATATATATCACATCTCTAAGTGGAGAATTATGTGCAGTTTAAGGCCTCTTCAAAGTAGTGCCAACATAGACGTTGTACATATTGCACTTTAACTCAACCACTAACCTTTTTATAGGGTATTCTACCTATGATAAGACTTTGAGGCTATTTTAGGTCATACATAGGGTTTTTACATATGCAAAACCGAGGATTTCATAGCAAAAATATATTTTAGAGGCTTGCACATGTACAAAAAAATTTCCAGAATGTGAGTACTTTTCCATACCAAATCCCTAAATAGATGCAATAAGTACTAGATGGTTCTATATGTATCCGATTATTTCATCCCAGGGCTTTAATTGCACTCCTACAACTAGGATTGAATAACGTCACAAATCATTTATAATTGTTTCATCCATCTGCCATCACATTGTCGATCATCTTCGTAAGCATATGATCAAATAATTTCACCTTTCCTCTTATGACTTGTCCAATTTACCACTTTTTTATCAATCTATCTTATATATGGTTAATAAAGGTATATTCTAATCTAACCATTTATATTGACTCAATTAATATAAATTTATCTCTTGTTGTTAACCCTAATCTAAACTAAGATAAGTAAAAAAAAAATAACACTTATTTCAATTTTGGGTTAAATCATTTGGGAACTTGTTTTTTTATCAAATCCTTAACATATTTTATATTAGGATACCTATAGTAACTAGGTCTTTTAGTGTCAAACCCTAGCAAATGTAGGGTTTCCTTTTCCTTAGTGTATGATCCTTCCCTAGATCTAGGGTTTTGTGTTCATTTTTGTATTTGTGGCTTGTTTAAGCTCTAAATTTTCTTCCTCTTGAGTAATACGAGCTACCATCCCTTTAATGATCTATAAAATTTTACTTTGGAACTCTACGAATCACACAATTATGTTGTTCTACTTTCAAATTTGGAAAATGACAGATTTGCTTGAAAAATTAGAGCTTCGTGACTGATTATCTAGTGCTATAGAAAGGAAATTTCAGAGAAGGAAATAATTCAAAACTTCAACACCAACAATTTTATCCTAGAAACCTCCAAGGAGGAAAACCAGTCGGGAAGGGAAACTACTCTTTCTTCCCACTTTTATTGGTCTAATATAGATAATTACATATTACAATAAGTATGAAAAGAAGAAATAATGTAAACCTTCTCTCTAATTACTTTCTTTCTCTGTTTCTACACCTTGTTCCTCTGACTCCATTCCAAAGATCAAGATCTTGCTCACTGCTCTCATTAAACTCTACTTCTCGATCTCTTTATATCTCGAATGCCTATTCTCTTGTTCCTTTCATGCATTTATAGGCCTTCACATGTCCTCCCATGCACTGGAGAATGTGAAAGGGCATGGAAGGGAAGAGACACGGCTGGGCACTTCAAATTCATGTCCATTTGTGTTCCATTCTTCTTTTTGTTTGAAAGTATCAGGGACTACCTCCCCGAGCAGAGCGGTGGTGGTTTCGTGTCGCTGCCCTACTGGGTGGTGGTTCTAAAACTACCACTCTGCACATAGCGGTGGTTCCTTCCAGAACCTCCGTTTACCTCATTTTTCTCACTTTTCTTGTTTCTCCTTCTTGGTGTTGATAAAGCGATAAAGTGGTGTGTTTTTCTAGATCCCTATGGATCATTTAACCAGTTCATACCCTTCATTAGTTTAAGAGGAGACCAATATTTTACCTCCATGTTCATTTGTTAATATTTATATACAATCAATCCATTCTTGTAACTACTTGGTGGTAAAGGTGTGTATGCAAGCTTTTGCCCCTCCTACTCATATACTTTAATATAGTATTATTTTTAAGGGGTTCATTGACTATGCAACCCATGAGAAAAATTTGGGTAGAGTATACTCTTATAGCTATGATGTCATCCTAAAATCTAAATTAGTGATGCCTAGTTCTCCTCATCATATTGAGTCTTTATTTACTTGTGAACAAGCTATCGTGCCTAGTCTTGAAGATACACGTGAGGCATGTGTTGATGATTATCATAGTATTTCTAATTATGAGCATGATTCTAAGGAGAGTTATAATGATAATGGGAATGAATCAAATGATGATATCTATAAGATTTTTCTTGAAATAGAAAATAATAAGCTTGTTTGGTATACTCTTCCTTCTACTCGATGTATGGGAAATGATTTTACTAAGCATGATTCTCCTCCTGAAATAGATAATGATGACATTGAATGTTCTTCTACTTCTTCTCGTGATGACATGGAAAATTATATAATTTAATATTTTATTCCCTCAATAAATCACGCAGATTTTAATAGCTTGTATCCTCTCTCTCGCATTGAAATGACAAATGAAATGATTTCTGAAATTATAAATGATATTATTTCAAGATCTCTTTCCTCTTATTCTATTACAATGGAAAATGCTACAACATAACATGTTATCCCTTATTTTCCTATTGAAATAAAAATCAAATCCACTTGTGTCATTTTTATTCCTCTTATACATTATAATGTAGAAAATGCCAACAATGAATCTCTTTCTCCTATTCCAATTGGACATGTTACACTTGTTTCTTCTACTATTGTTTTTACAAAAAGTTATACACTTACTTCTTCTAGTCTGTTAAAAATTATTTTCATGTTACTATTGATTATGTATCTTTATAGTCTTCTTGTGATGTCAATCCCTTATTACATGATGTTACACCTTTTTAACCACTAGTAATCCTATTCATGATGTTTCACCTCCCACTCCTACTTCCTCTATGTGTAATAGTGTTCTATGGATATTATTAATGGAAAATTTATACCCCTTAATTATAATCTTCCCACTTATTCTATACCTCCTCAAGAGGTCGTCTCCTTGATGTATGTTGTAGGTGTTTTAAACCATAAAGTGCATGCCTTATCTTTAGAAAGAAAAATCTATAATGCTTGAATTAAATTTAATGTTATATATGGAAATCCAATTGTGTGTAAGATCCTTTATTTTTTGTGCTAAATATTTCATTATTCTTAAGTTTCATTCATTTGATGGTACTATTGATCCTTTTTGCATCTTAAGAGTTATATATTTTCTATTGCATCCTTTGATAATGATATGTTGTTACTAAAATCCTTTCATAAGAGTATTGCAGGTTGTTGGAAACATAATGGAATGAGAAGGGGGATGAATCAGTCTTTACAAAATTAAATCAGATTTCATATTGCTTATTTAAGATACAAAACCATTTAACCATCAATTAATGTGTGCACATTATCATATATCACACATGCAAGTGAACCATGAACAAGATAATCAACAAAAGACACACGATATAATAGGGAAACCCTCAAGGTGAAGAAAACCCATTGAAACAAAATATTGAAACTGATATATTTAAACTTTAGTGAGGCACCAACCCCACAAGAAGCACCAAATACTAGTTTAGTAAAGCTATAACCCTATAATGAGCACCAACCCTAATTTTGTGAAGCACTAACTCCACACAGAGGATACAACTCAAAATATGATCAAGCACCCACTCAACCACCTTATGAAGAAGATATATGATGTATTTATGCTTCCACAACTGATAGAGATCAAAAATTCAGCTCACAACACCTTCAAACCCTTGTTTAAACCCTAGGTCTTCAATCTCTCACAAACTAGCTCTTTATTCACTTATCAAAGCTTCAAAACCTTGCACACATGATTTATGTCCTTCTTCAACCTATCACACACTTTATAAACTCTCAATTCATTCTCACACACCTAAAAACTCTCACACCTAGGTCGTACTTATTTCACACACACAAATAGCTCACAAAAGCACCCAAAACTATGCTTTTATAAGATCCTTCTTGATTCAAATTCAAAATCAAACATTATCCCTCCTTTTTCTCAACCAATGCATCTTTAAAAAATCCCATATAATTTTCATAACAACTAAAAGTGGTCCAATTAGTTCACTATCCAAAAACAACTTTTCATGCACCTGAAAAGGACTCAAATCCCCATCCTTAGAATGAGAAAATATCCTAACATCAACAATATTTTTGTTCAAGCTCTAAAAATCACCACACATGTTTAAAATAACATTTAAAAATCATAAATGGTCGCAATTTTCATGAACCAATCAAATTATTTCATTTAATGAGCCTAGTGGCTAATTACCCTTACTAAAGAGTTGTTTCCAATAACTTGAATATGCCTTTGGGCCTCAAGAAAAATCAAGAAGAATTCAACCATGGAATGTGACCACTCAATGGAAATTTAAGAAACTATATAACACTTATAAGAAAGTTATAACTCTTGAAACAACCTCAGGTTAAAACTACATCAACTTTTTCCTTCACCAAATCAAGTAACCCAAACATCAGTTTTACAAATATAAATAGTTAACACCCTTCCTGACACTTTCAAGACCTAAAAATGGATTAATTAGATTCCAAATTAATCCTTATTCACATTCCAGGTGATATAAATCATCACCTAATCCATCTCATGCTCTCAACCAACTCAATATTTCAACAATAATAGTTCTATCTTGGAAAGCCAAAAATATTATTTTCCACAAAATGACATGGAAACCATACTAAAATTAATCATCATGATAAAAACTTATATAAATGTAAATATCTCTTAATTATATTTCCAACACAAATTTAATCACCTCCTAACTCCTCCTTTAGCTCTTGTAATGTCCATTTTTTGAAGACTACTTCTAACTGCCCCAAAACTACCCTTTGACCAGTCAACCTAAATGAAGCATACTTGACCATTGAACTGCATCAAAATGACCTTAAACCTCTTTATAAATCAATTAAAACTCACATATATCATATAATATCCATTTATCTTGCAACTCCTTTGGATAATATTCTCCCAAATTGAACTTCTTCGAACCGACTCGCTGTTTAAGTGGGGTCCACTCATCACCATAGCCTATACCATACCTTTTCTCGGAAAGCAAGATAATTTCATCATCCAATAACTATCAAGAAAAATTGTCCACTTAGGAAGAAAATCTCTCAAACTACTTTCAAGCTAGGGTTTCAAACACATAATGAGTTATTTACCTTCTTAACATTCGTTCATAAAAACTTGATGATGAAATGACCTAATTATTTTTTTGAAAACTTTTAGACTCAATTTATAAACATCCCTAAAATCCACAAGGTCCCATGAAAATTACACAATTCAGGGTGAGCATCAGAAGGTGCAATTCAAGCTAGAAATGCCCTTCTTCTTGACCATGTTTCACCAAAAACATCATAACTTGAAATTATCATTACATAATGACTCCAAATTTTTCTCACACCTCAAGGACACCCATTTTCATCATCTCCAATCATCATATTATCTCAAAAATTCTCCATCTGTCTATCCCATCTCATTTGCATAGCTAGCCCTTAGGGTTTTACACTTTGTAAAGGCTAGGGTCAGCTAAAAGAACACTATAAATCATCATTAAAACACTAAAAATGGTACTAAAATGAATTATAAATAATAATAAAACTTAATACATGCATCCAAAGGCTCATATAGTTCCATAACTCATCAGTATGCAATCTAATGACCATACCTGCTCCGAATGAGCATCGTGAACATGGTCACCAACCTATATCGACACCACAAACTCATGCAAGTTCCCAAAAACTCTGAAAATATGCTCTACATCATGTAAACATGATACCCAAGCTACCAAGAAGCTCCAACCTCCATGTACCATCACCTAGGCTAGCTAAGTCACCTAAATAGGCTTGCAAGAGCAAACAATCCTCACTAAATCAACTAATATTACCAAGAACACATCTGAATCATCATTCTTAGAAATTTCTTACCCTACCCCATTATCTACTTTGTCATTAATGAGGTTTTTCATCAATGACAACACCTATACAACAACATTCCAAGAATCTCCCCCTTTGTCATTGATGGAAAACCACCTAAAATTCTCCCCCTTTTACATTAAAGACAAATGCATACATGTAATAATATGTTATTCATATTCCTTAGATGCATAGGATCACCTCTTGGTTAGAAACATCAGCCAAAGGTCTCCAACAAGCACAAAATCTTGAAATTTCAGTCAACATATGATTTTATCCTTATTGCAAGCATGGAAACACACAACTCCCCATGGAAAAACACATATGACCCCTGAACATGCCACTAAAAATGAATAATGTGACTTATTATCTCTTTCTAGGAGTAATTACACCATCATCCACCTTCAAATTATGCAAAAGAGTCATTTTGCTCCAAAATTATGTTTTTACCTTCAAGAAACGATTATACCAAACCTGTACCTATACCATATTCTTCATGAGAATGCCAAAATGTTGATTTAGGGCCAATAATACCATCCTTATCTTTACTTGTGATTTTGCACATCTTTTCTAGACACTAACTTGGCTTGTCATTAATATTTCTTGCTCTCCACATCACGGTAGGATTGAGATCCCTAAAGTAACTATTCGAGCTTTGTACCCAACTTTGACATGTTCTAGAACACCATTCATACTAAGACATAGCATACCACTACTCCCCCTAGACTCAAGACTGTAGACACCTATAATTTGGATCGATCAATTTAAATACTTAAATTGTGCTTATTATCCCCTTTCCCACAAATTGGTAACATATCATTAATAACACATCAGTTCTCCTCCATCACCATTAATTAGTTACATTACGCTAATTAATTAACCCTCCTATCACTCAAGACATCGATTAACGACCTTCCGTTAATTAGTTTTCCTTTCTATCTATATTAATTAATTATTCTTAATTAATTAAACTTCCTTCTATTAAATCAATAAATCGTCATTTATTGGATTAAAATCCTCTCGTAGCCCAGATCATGCTAACTTTCCTCTAAAAGATTCTATAAGCTTACACCTACCTATTAGT
The DNA here is from genome assembly GCA_018340775.1 of Taxus wallichiana var. yunnanensis. Lineage (NCBI taxonomy): Eukaryota > Viridiplantae > Streptophyta > Pinopsida > Cupressales > Taxaceae > Taxus > Taxus wallichiana. Next base: position 207,222,717 of record CM031235.1, on the reverse strand, counting down.
TAATCACTCTTGATTAATTAATACACCCCCTCAACTCCCATGAATCACTAATGATATATTAATCTCTTCTAAAGCAAACTTAAAGTATGCTTATCCATAACTAACCTAGCTTTGCTATTATCCCACATATAATAGGATGTAAAGATTCTTCAAACCAAAGGGTTATATAAAGAACCCTCCTCCTACCTTTATTCTTACACCTTTGCATGTATATAGCATAAACTATAGGCATTTTCATTTTTGAGCATCCTCCATTAGTGTTGAGCTAGGTATCTTCATCTTGCATTTCATCCATCCAAGCTTTGGGTAATATGGAGAGAATCAAAATGGTCTTGTAGCCATGTCTTGATGGGAATCCATTCTCAAACCCTTGGGATCAAACAAACAATCACATTTTTATTGCTAAGGATCTACATAGGTCCATTTCTAGTTAGCTTTCAAAGAGTAGAGAATAATGCTTAACATGTTAGTTTGATTTCCTTCAAAGTTCTATGCATGTTGTTGATATTTAGTCTCTTTAAGCTCTTAGCATGATGATCTATGTTTAGTTATATTTTTTGGAACTATTAGGTGTTAGTTTCAATTCTCTTATCTTAGCTAATTAATACATGGATACATTTGGCACTTTGGTGGGACGGATTCATAGTCTCTTTGATTTTAATGAGTTTTACTAGTTTTTCTCAAGTTTTGCTAACCCAAATCATGCACATGTGAAATAAGTTAAAATTCTTAGGTTATTTCACTAACTTTATATGCATTGAGTCTCTCTTATGGGGTTTATTGTGATGGGTTGTCATTAGATTTGAGTTAAATTAGGAAAAATTTGATCTTTTTAAGGGTGCATACGTCAGATTTCCATATTTTGACATCATCTACAGGTACATGCATAGGTAATTTTTGAAGGCGCACACACATTCAAACCCCATGCACACATTTAAACTTACACACATGTGTCTAAAAGGGCACACATAAACACTTTGATCCGTGCACTTATCCTGCTACCAGCTTGTACCCTATGTCATTTTTAGTCGACCCACGCATACTGGAAAGGTCACACATACACTTCTCGGTCCGCACACATGTAATTTAGCTCTCTATGTTTTCCTACAGTTTGTTTGTCTAAACATATTCTTAAACTCACGCGCAGTACCTCTCTGGGTGTGTACACTTTTGCTTTATGAATTTTTTTACTCTCTATTTAATAAGCACGCGCCTATCAATTAGCCTACGCATGCTTACAACTCTCTACCTAGGCACATGTTGTTACCTACGCTCATATGTTGCTAAGGCGTGCATACATTCTAAAGGACATGCGGGTGTCACAGTACAAATCTAAGAGTTATTTTAAAATTTGCAAAATCTTGTGTTCTTGATGTGCTAACTCCTTGTAGGTTTATTTGAGATTAAATTCTGTTTTGCAGGGTATATCTTCATGTTTTTTATTAATTTGGCTTGTTTAAGGTTAATGAATGTTGCATGCTTGTTTATGAGATTAGAATCATGTATGCTCTTCCCTCACACCTTTTAGGTGATCTTGGGAATCAGAAACGATTTCTACATATTTTCTATGCTTTTAAAAACAATCTCATTACACTTGTGGCTAAGGGAATGAATGTCAATTGGATAAAATGAAAAATTATACATTTAAGTTAAGTATTTTTCCATTATTAGTTAAATAGTTAGATTCTATGTCATGTATGCTCTTCTCTTGCGTCTTAGGACAATCTTGAGAATCAGAAATGACATCTTATCCTCTTTTTGTTTGTGGAAAAATACTAAACTCTTCGTGCAGGACCTAAAAACACTTGCAAAGAAAGGAGAATCGAAACAAAATTTCTAATTACACGTGTTTTATAGGTTTCCAAATGGTGTGCGACTAAACCACATTAAGTCTAAAAGATAAAAACACACCACATTCAAAACACTATAATTGCAGGTTTGGATAAGGGTACGCCTCGTCCACTTTAAACTAGGACATAACCCCTTTGGCATAAGCCTTAATCTACAACAATGGGGGTGGTCCTAGGAACCCTAAATTAGTCCATGTAAGAGGGAACCTTGTGGATGAAACGGGAAGTGCTTTGTACACCTACTTGACTAGTTTTTACATGTGAGATTTAGCATCAAAGTTATCTCATTGTGACCCCGTGAGAATACAACCAATGCATTCATTTCTCATTGTATTTGAAGGAGGTAAAGTAAATATGGGATACTCCAAGACTGGTCATTATGAATTTCTTGACAAACCGAGCTCATAAGCTTATCTTGTGATGCCTAGTTGAGAGAAACAAGTATGAAGCCATTTCGTCTGGGAGCCAACTTGACCATCTCAAACCAATCATTTTTGTAAAGAGACTTGTAAGTAAGAACTTTCTTAGAGTCAAAACCTTGTTTTTCGAACAAGGTGGGAGTCCATTAAATTTTGAACTAAGCATCATTCATCACAAAATTTGCAAAGCATTAATTTTCCTTAGTTTTTCACTCGCCCTAAGGTGAGGCAAAACTTTGTCGAAGTGAAGCCAAGTATTTTTCAGCCCCACTTGATCTACTCCTTTGCTCTCTTGTTGATATTTTGGATCAAAAGAAAAAACATATGTGTGTTTATTAATCTATTGTGTCCACCACTTTTTACCCATTTACATTAGTCCTTGCTTAAGACCGGATGGTAAACGTTGAAAGTATGTTGGTACGTCTTCTCATATTGATAGCCATTTGATCTTGATACCCAAGTCAAGATTTTCATCGTAGTTAGGCTTGATTCTTCATTGATTTTCCTTTAAAGTGTTATGTTGCTTGTATCGCATCGAAATAATTTTGATACTTATGTCTTGTTTCTTGTAAACTCAACCTAAGTGTCTAGATTGTAACGTTACGCTACAAGCATCTTAATAATTCCTTGGTATACTTTGGCCTTGTTTATTTTCAAATGTTACCTCAACCTTGAAAAGTGTTTTTGTTTCTTTGTTACTTTGTTAATGTATCTTAGTGGTATTGTTACGTTGCTCACATTCGTAACTTCCACTTTTTGGGATTTAGGTCTTTCTTGGATCTAAACTTGCTATAGTATACTTTGATTGGAAATCACATCAAAACTTTATTAATACTTACGCCTTGTTTTCTTAAACTTGACTTAAGTTTTGACATTGAGTTGATAATCTTGCATCAAACTACCTTTGAGGCACATTTGCATATGGATTATTTCCTCGTAGATTGGCTTTGTGTTTTTAATTTGCGTGATTTTTCCTTGTGATAGTTCATCTTGTAGACTTATGTTTTCAAGGAAAATATTTTTGATCAACCACTTTGAAATTTGCACTTGCAACTTGTTGTCCGAACCTTGTTGGATTGTTGAAATTATGTTACCATGATGTATGTTTTCCTTAGAACCCCTTTGGAAAATCACACAAGCATCCCCTATCTGTTTTCAAAATGTCTAGTTGGTTTCCATTATGCTACCCAAATCGACATGGAACTTCCTTCTATTTGAAGGAGTTCAATCACACTATCTAGGTCCAAGTATTTGGACTTAACAAACACAACCATGACTGATTATTGCAAGGTTCCTTATACGTTTATAATAAGGAATCAAAATTTCAGCATGCACATCGAATACGCCCATCATTACTAAACCACGTTTGGTTCTTCACGCTAGATAACCCATTTGGCTACACCTTTCCCCACCTTTATCTCATGGTCAGTGGTATGATTCTTCTTATTTGAATCCAAGCATTTATTCTAATTATAAGGATTCTAATCCAAACTATTTGTCTAATTCTCCTAATTATTCTGATCCAAACTATTATTCGGATTCTCCTCAGTCTCCTGAAATTCATCCAATCAACCTTCTTCTAAGGAATAATTAGTCACCTAAATGAAGTTTTCCTCCTCTAAATATTTGTGCCGCCACAAACTCTCCCCATCATTCATCTAATGCGATTCTCAAATCATGGTCCTCCCTTTCTTTGCAAGACCCCCTTAATCAAATTTCTAATTTGACTCCTGAGTCGCGGTCCTCCCTTTCTTCACAGGACCCTTTTAATCATTCATCTAATATGATTATTTAATCATGGTCCTCCCTTTCCTTACATTACAGGACCTCCTTTATCAGCCACCTCAATGAAATCTTCCTCCATTGAATATATGTTCGACTCATGATTCTTCCAATAAATCATATAATACAACTCCTAGGTCATAGTCCTCCCTTTCTTCACAGGACCTCTTTCATCAGTCACCTCAATGCACTCTTCCTTCTTCAAATATTCATGTGACTCAAAGTCCTTCTAGTCAATCATCTGATTTGACTCCCACGTCACAAACTACGGACTTTGGACTCAATCCTACTATTTTACCGACACTATATCATCATATAGGTAAGTCCATTTCATCTTCTTCTATTCATGAGACATCTAGCTCCATGTCTACTTCATTTCTCACGTCATATTCTTCTGTCAATCATCATCAAACATATTCTCAATATTCCACACTAGTTGGACCTTTTTCTTCCAATCAAACCCTTGTGGTCGATCAATAACCCATACCAATGATTTCTTTTAGAATGAAGGAGTGATCATGGCATTTATAAGGGCACACAAATATATCCCTCAAAAAAATTACGAGAAAGTATTATCTTTAGACCTTGATGCATTCACGTCTGTGGGGAAAAGGTTGATTCATTTTATCAAGAAACATAGGAAGAGCCTCAGATCATGTAACTTGATCCTCCTCTTATTCTTCCATCCTCACATTCTTCATTATGTGATGAACTTCCTGGGTCTAGTATTGATCCATGGCCCATCTTCTCATCACCCAATTCTTATTTACATATCACAATTCCTCAATCACAATCACACTTTGGGTCATCACCAAGTATCCCATCATCTTCTTCTATATATGGGCCACCTCCAAGTTTCCCTTCATCATCTACTTGTGGGTCTCCTCTGGGTAGCCCATTACCTTCTATTCTAGGGCCATGTCTAAGTAGCCCCTTGTCTTCTATCAATGGGACACCTCCAGGTAGCCCATCATCTTCTATTCTTGGGTTGCATCTTAATATCCCATCACCTTCTATTCTGAGGCCACATCCTATTAGCCCTTCATCTTATATTTTTGGCTCACCTCCTGGTAGCCCATCTTCTTCAATTCTTGGACCATATCCCTTTCATCCATCACATTATTATTCTATAAACAATTGTGGCAAGCCCACCATCATTCCTCTCATTAATTTTAAACAACCACATTCTCCTCCCACTTCTTGGGATCATACAAGTCAAGCATTAGCTTATAAGAAACCCAGATAGGTTCTTTATCAAGCTAAGATCAAAATTCTGAAGAGCTCTAAAGCTCCCAACAACTCAAATGATTATAAAATTAAAACTCAAATGTGATTCCAGAATGCACACTAATGTACCCATCAAGTATAGCTCAAAGTGTAGAAAAACCTATGGATAAGGAACTCAAGATCTTGCATACGAAATCCATGCTTCAAAACAAATCATAGTTATTTTTGAGAGTGAACTCACCACGATCATCAATATTGGGGATAATATTATGATTGATAAAAAAATGTGTTTCATCTCCTTATCGTGTAAATCAAAACATCAATGTTGGATCTTATCATGCGGTGTGACATTATTGGTCCCAACTTCCCAAAAATACAAAAAAATGAGAAAACATTACAAAAACAAAATCAAATTTACAAAGATCAAACATTGCAATCATGTATTGTATACACATAGATGTTCTTTATTTCCTTTCATTCCATCTTGCTCCAAAAATCTCCCACCATTTTCATCCCTTCGGTGATCTTTTGGTTTGTCTATTCATGTTCATTGTGTGACATGTATCTCTATAGTATCTGTTTGAACTTGGTCATTCATTACATTGGTAAATTAAATAACTACTCGACCTCTTAGAGATCCTATCACTATCTACATTTAATAAACTTGTTGCGAAGAAACTTTTGGATGTATTTGTTGACACTATCCAATGACGTCATTGCAAACACTTCCACGTACTTCCATCAAGCCGTCGATGGTTCTTAACCCTTGTCAAAACAAGAGAGATGAAATAAAAAATTAGAATGCTAAAAGAAAAAGAATCAATCAATTGAAATCAAAATCAAAAGCAAAAGCAGATTGATATATAACTCTATCTTGGGGTATTTCCAATATCTCTACCGGGGCTATGGACACCTGGATGACAGTAGAGAAATGTTGTGATTAGAATCAAATACATCTTTGTCGGGGCTATGGATTTAAGGTGGCAGCAAAAAGCAATGTACAACTATCCTTCCACCCTTCATTCACAAATCACCATTCAAAATAAATCATTCCTACACATTGGCTAAGGTGTCTTCACTTGTTGTCTATCAAATCTTCCCTCCAAGAGGTAATTAATTTCCATGTGCACACATTGGATCTCTATGAGCAAACAAGACTAGTATGTTACCAAGTGTCTTCTTTTTGGACCTTGTTCAAACTCTTTCTTTAGTGCATGTCTTGTCTCATGATTTGTGCCTTTGGCTAATCAATTTTTCATCAACCGCCTTCTAGCTACATTTTCCATATATTTTCATAACATTTATGTTCTTCTTCTTCATTCATAACATCCATGTGTATAAGATTGACTTTTACTATGTTTGAGGGAATTTTGTCCCTTCATTCAATAAAAAATCTTGTACTTCTTTCTATCATTGGCTTCTTGTCCAGCTTATACGCTGGGGACATCCTGGCTCCTTCTCATAACTTCATTAGTTTGTGTTCATCATCAGGTTGAACATGTCTATTTTGGCCTTGATCCAACCTATCCTCTTGTATATATGTGCGGGGCTTGCCTTTGTATATTCCCATCTCATGTTGGGGGAAACTTTACATATTCACCTTCTTGTACAAGTGTGTGGCATTCTGCCCTTGTACATTCCATCTACCACTAGGGCATCCATGTTTCGTTATCCAAAATGTACCCCTTGCTCATTTTGTGGCTAACTCTTTTCATTCTTCCCTCTCTTGTGCCTCAGTCATAAATTTTTGCCTTTTAGGGACTCAAAACTTTCTGGAAATGGCACCATTGGATAGAGCTCTTTCTCAGCTTTCCAGAAAGGTAAAGTTTTCCTCCTAACTCCATGTATTTTTGAAGTTATGGCTCGGTGGAGTTTTTGTGGGAAATTTTCCCCTGAAAGGCCCGCAGCCAATGAGATGCCGCCATGTGTCCAAGGAAGTGGCGGGGGTCGGAGGAAAACTTGGAATTTTCACCAAGTGTTTGAAAAAGTTTTCAAAAGGAAGGTTTTCCCCGCAGGCCCGCCGCGAATCAGATGATGCCACGTGTCCAGGGGAAAAATTGAAAAAATGACTAAGTGTTGGTGCAGTAGAATTTTAATGAAGAAGGCCCGCACCCAATCATATTGTGCCACGTGTCCTATGGCACCGGACAGCGGAGCGTGGAGGAAAGGTTAAAATTTTGGCGAAGTGTTTTGCCAAATTTCAGAAAGGAATTTTGGTCCGCTGCCCCATCAACCAAATAGCGAAGGCCACATGTCCTCAATCCCCGGACCGGCGGAGCGCGGGGGAAGCTTGAGAAATTTTCCCAAAGTGTTGGTGCAAAATTAAAAATGTTTGTGGAGGGCCCGCGGCTAATCAAATGATGCCACGTGTCTTGGACTCGGGAGGTGGGGAGAAATTGAGAAAATTTTCCCAAGGGAAAACAAAGGAAATTTAAAAGGAAAAACCTGCGAAGAAAAATTCTGCGGTTGAAGGGCAAGCCCGCATCCAATGGGGTTTCGCCATGTGTCCAATGGCTTCAAAATATCAGTCAGGCCCACAGAAAATTCAAGCAGGAAAGGTCCGCGCCCAATCATGTGATGCCACGTGTCCTCAACTCATCGGCCTGGCGGGGATTTTGGAAAATTTTCCAAAGGGCAAAACAAAGAAAAATGAAGCAGGATAGGCCCGTGCCCAATCAAAGCATGCCACGTGGCACCCGGACTAGTGGAAGGCGGGGATTTTTTGGAAATTTTCCCAAATGCAAAAAAGGTGAAAAAAATTCAAATTTTCACCCGCCAATCTGATTTGGCCTGTTTTGCCCTAAAATTTCAAATGGCCATAACTTTCGATCTAGAGCTCAGTTTTTCACGTTATTTATATCAATGGAAAGATGGTGAAATTATATACAAGATTCCAGGGTCATTTTTTTATTTTGATGGATTTTGGAGAGATAAAATTGAAAAACACCTCTGGCACGTGGTCATGAACAGAAATGACGTTTCAACCACCATTTTTAATGAAGAATGGCTCGCATTCTCTCCCAACATGGCTAAAAATGTCAGGGGATGGGCCTGTAAGGATGCCCATGCTTTGTTTTGATTGCATTTTGGTCAATGGTTGAATCTTCCCCATGTTTTCCGCATTTCTCTCTCCTGGGGTCGTGGCTTGCACTGTAAAAGCCAGATTTGGCTCATTTTCAAGGGTTGAACATTTTTTCATGTATTGCAGGCTCCCTTTATCACTTAAAAGTGATTTTGTGGAAAACTAGACCTTTTCCAAGACTGCAACCTATTTTTCCTCTCAGGTGTTGTAATGCAAGTGGTTTTTGATGTAAAAATGACAATACAGGCTCTGTGAATGAGTTTTAATCCTTTGTCTGTGTTGTTTGATTCATTTCTAACCCTCCATTACAGTTATCAATTTGTGCATGAAGTTTTGTTGCATTTTTATGAACTGTGTCAATTTGCAGAAGTAAAAAATGCTCACCACTCCTTTGGTGTATCACCTTATTAGCACTAGTTTCAATTTTTTTCATTCTCCATCTCTATCCACTTTGGAATTTAGAGTAGGATTTTGAGTTTGAAACCTCTGTATAACTTGCAAGTAATACATCTAGTCAGAGGAGTTGAGGAACCAACCTCTAATCTGGAGATTCCTTTCCCATTTTACAAGTCCCACACTTGGGGAAAGGATTCAATGTTGTGCAATCACACTGGATGTCCAAGATGTCAACTAGAAGCCTGATCAACATCCAGGGGTGCTGCTGATTTGCAACAACAGTTTTGGCACGCCCGGTGGGACCTTAGAGGTCTTCATCTTCATTGCAACAAATTGATGTGCATTTTTTGCAAGTTTCCAAGTTTAAAGAGCCCTAAATTACACATCTGGCGACTCCAAGGAAGAAGAATCAGCTGGTTTTAGTAGTGCAGGCCTGAAAACTCATGAGAAGAATCACCACAAGGTCAAGAGTTGGAGAAGAAGAAGTGTTGTTTGAGTATCTGTAGTTATCTCCAAGAAGAAGGCAAAGAGGGAGGAGGATTCAAAGGTCTCCATCTCCACCAAACAGAACTCTCTCAACTCCTCCACTGTAGGCCATTCATTCAATCAACAAGGGTTCTAAGGCCAATCGAATGGCACAAAAACAACCCCTATATAAATTTCACTAGCAGCAACCCACTTGCTCTCAATGCACAAAATCCAATCCCCGTTATAGCATTGAAGAACATTCCATACTTTATTGGAGAGAATCAGACTACTCCCGTGATCATGTTAAGGATATTGCTAACATTTGTGCAATCCATGAGATCAATGAGATGCAAGTTGTTGTCAAATTGCTGGCATCTTCATTCAAAGGGAAAGCTTTGCAATGGTTCAGGAGTCTTGCCTCAGGTTCTATTCAAAATTGGAACCAGTTATGTATAGCCCTCCATGAGCAGTTTGGAGAAAAGGGAGATAACTTGTCCCTTTTGGAGCAGTTGACAACCATCAAGAGAGCTCCCAATGAGCAGCTGACTGATTTTAATTTCAGATTTCAAAGGACTTGGGAGAGAATTCTAGTGGTAGTCAGGCCAACAATAAAAGGTGCTTTCCTTTATTACCTTAAAGCTTTAAATTCTGATATTTCTATGTTAATTCAATCCATGGGAGGCACAACTATCCCCATTGCTTATAGCATTGCTATTAGAGCTGAAAATTGTTTGATTCAAGCTGGAAAGCTAGCTCCTAGGCCTCCAATGCCATTATTTCCAAGTTTAGAGAGCCCAAGTGCTAGCCAAGTGCCTATTTTAGCTCCTATTCCCACTCCAAGAAATCAGAATTCAAGTGAAGCTTCTACTTCATCTTCTAGTGCCTCAAATGAACTTCAAGAAGTCATGAAGCAATTACAAAATTTAGGTAATGAGCTGGTTACACTCAAGAGGCAGCAAGCCCAAGGTTTTAGACCTCCCTTCCAGCCTCAAGCTCAGCCTAATAGGCAGCCATACCAACCTCAAAGACCACCCAATCCAGCTGCAAATCTAAATCAAGCAAGGCCTCCTGCCAACAGACCATTTCAGCCCTATAATCCCAATGCTACATCTGCCTCTAAAGCATTAGTGCCAATACAAAACAACATAGCTCAAGAGTATGATTGGTGTTTCCCATGCAATGAACCTCACAACTAGTCTATGTGTTTCAACGGTGCCTTAAATCAAGCATTAATGGTGACAACTACTAGTGTGGAAGGTGAAGGTAGCCAAGGAAGTAACCAACAACAAGAAACATTCCAACAGCAATCAGCTCCAAATGATGCCACATTTGTAAACTGGCAGGCAGAAGATTTTTGTGGCATGAATCAAACAATTCCCCAAAGTGTTGCAGCCAACACAAGGTCAAAAAGGAGAAATTTAGGTGAAGAACAGCCATTAGCCCCAAGCAATCCACAACCTCCTACTACTCCACAAGTTATTGGCAAGCAAAGTGCAGTCCCAAACACACAAGGACTGCCTAAAACAACTCCTAAGCCAACTCAAATACCAGTTGCTGCTGCCCATGTGCAAGGAATGAACATGCAGGCCAGGGGATAGCAAAGAGATACTTCATCTCCATTCAATATCATTGATCAGATGAAGAAGACAAATGTAAACATATCAATGTGGGAATCACTATCTATCCCAGGCCAAAGAGATTTGCTACAAGCTGCCATGAAGGACTGGTCAACTTCAAATCAGCAAGTCCAAATGCAAGAGAAAGTGCTCACAAATGATGCCCAGCCTGAGAGGAATCATGGAGGACAACAAGGTAAAGTGTTGAAGCCCCCTCCATTCTATGTTTCATTGATCATTGGAAATCAATTAGTACACAATTGCATGATTGATTTTGGAGCAAGTAGTTTAGTAATGCCCAAGAAAATAGTTGATCGGTTTGGGAATTCAAATATGAATTCATATCCAAAGGGGTAGTACAATTAGATGGGACAGCAGATAACAAACAGCTTGGAGTGATAAAAACTTAAGTCTTACTTTGCATTCCCGCCCAACGTTGTTGTTTTGCAAGATGTCTCGGTAATAGACGTTCCACCACTATTTGCCCTATGTCTCGTCAAGAGATTTCACACCAAGATTGGAGGCTACTTATCTACTAATTGGTCACACATGTTGTTCGAGACAAGATATGGAACTAAAGCCACAAATCAGATCTGAGCCTATTGCAAAATTTCACATTGAGCCTTACACTCCAAGTCGATCAATACCAATTGTTCAAATGTTTGATTAAGAAGATTATCCAAGCACTGATGAAGCCGACACCAAGGTTGAAGTATCCCAGATCTAACTCTTGATGAATGGGCAAAAAGGTACATGCTTTTGATCCTTATCAAGAAATAGAAGAATCTGAGTTAGGGGTCTATTGCATGCATGAAGAAAATCAGCCTATTCCTAGCATCACCAAGCCAGACCACGAGGATGACAATGAGGTATGGCAATGTTGGTTTTGATGGATCAAGGAGTAGAAAAGGTGCAGAGGGGGAGCTATGCTTGTTTCACCACAAGGAGTCAAGTATTATTCAGCTTTTAGATTTCAGTTTGCATGCTCTAATAACACTGCTGAATATGAAGCCTTGATACAAGAATTGCATTGGTCAATCAAGAGAGGAATAAAGAACTTGCAAGTCTTTGGTGACAGTGATTTGATTGTCAACCAAGTTAAGGGGCAGCATGCTGTCAAGAATGATCTACTCAAGTGCTACAAGAACAGGGTGTGGGACCTCATTGAAGATTTTGAGGGCTTTGGCATAAGATCCATTCCTAGAAAAGAGAACCAAGTTCTTGACAGGGCTTGCAGCATTGGGCAGCCTTTGACATTGTTGAAAGCATCCAAAAAGACAAGGTACAACCAAACATCCACGTGATTGTGAGGCCTTCAGGACAATAATGTAAGTTGGCAAGTGTTTGAAAATGATTAGCAAATCATTCATTTCTTGCAAGAAGAGGATGAGTTCTCAGCTAAAAATCAGGAAAAGTTGGAGCAGAAGATGGTGACCAAGTGGTATAGCTGAGAACCAACAAACTACCAAAGGGACTTATTACTTTGGAGTCCATTTTTAATCCTAATGATTAGTTTAGGAAGGAGAAAGCAAACATCTAAGTCAAGGAGAATATTTAGTGTTCATCTCGATGGAAGAAGGAAAATCACTCCAAATTGGTAAGATGACAATCTTGAACAAGAAAGGTATGAGTTCATACAACTTTGTCAAGATTTCCCTAATGTGTTTGCTTGGAGCTATGAAGATTTGAAAGGTTTCAATCCCAGTTAGCTCAACACACCATTGAATTGGATCCAAGTACTAAACCCATCGGAAAAAAAGCCCACCAATCCCCACATGGAGCCTCTCATGAGAAAGGAATTGAATAAGTTGATAGGATCAAGAATCATATTCCCTATCAAGCATTCTAGTTGGGTAGCCAACTTGGTTCCAGTAAGAAAGAAGAGTGGGGAAATCAGATTGTGTGTTGACTTCAAAGATTTGAATAGAGCATCTCTCAAGGATCATTATCCACTTCCTTCTATGGAGAAAATTTTACAAGTTGTTGCTGGCTCCGAGAGGTTTTCATTACTTGATGGCTATTTGGGGTACAATCAGATTATGGTGAAAGAAGAGGATCAGTTCAAGACAACCTTTACAACCAAATGGGGAACTTATGCATATAGGAAAATGCCATTTGGGCTGTCCAACACTGGAGCTACTTTCCAAAGAGCAATGGACATGGCGTTCAAGGGTTTGATTAACAACATTGTGCTGATATATCTTGATGATATCACTGTTTTTTCAAAAAATGCAGCAGACCACCTCTTTCATTTGAGACAAGTGTTCCAAAGGTGTAGAAGATTTGGAGTATCATTGAATCCTAAAAAGTGCATTTTTCTATCCCATGAAGGAAAACTCCTTGACCACATTGTCTCCAAAGAAGGATTAACAATTGATCCAGAAAGAGTTGAAGCTATAAAAACACTACCATTGCCAAGCCACAAGAAGCCCCTTCAAAGTTTCTTGGGGAGAATAAATTTTGTTTCGAGATTTGTCCCAAATTTTGCAGCCCTTGTCAAGCCTATCACCAAGATGTTAAAGAAAAGCATGGCTTAAAATGGACAAAGAGAAGGCAAGGAAAATTTTGAAGTAATCAAAGAATCCATCTCTCAAGCCCCAACTCTCATCAACCCGGATTTCTCCAAGGATTTCATCCTCTATGCATTTGGGAGTGATGATACTATCTCTGCAATTTTGGTACAGCAGAACAAAGACAATGATGAGCAGCCAATTACTTTCTTCAGCCAAAGCCTGGAGGACTATGAGGTGAAGTATTCTTTCATTGAGAAGCATGTTCTTGCAGTAATCAGAAGCTTGAAGAAATTCAAGCATTTAGTTTCAAACAACAAGGTTCAGTTGCTGGTTTCTCATGTGGGAGTTAAGGACTTCCTCCTCAACAAAGACTTGAATGAAAAAAGGGCAGGTTGGATTACTCATGTCATGGAGTATGACATAGAGATCAAAGTCACCAAGTTGGTCAGAGGAAAAGGATTGTGTGAGCAGCTGATTTTGAGCAAACAAAAGGAAGCATGCAATGAGAAGGAGGCTGTTTTGGCATTGCAAGACAGCCATGAGCAAGGAAGCACTCAAGAGGAAAATAATGGTGTTCCCATTCCTTGCTAGACCCAAGACATAATGCACTTCCTAAGCATAGGTCTATGCCCTCCAGAGATGAACAAGACCAAAAGAAGACACTTCAGATTGCAGGCTGTCCCATATGCCCTTGTTGATGGTGTTTTGTTCAAAAGGGATGTGAATGGAGTACTGCTGAGATGCATTGGTACAAATCAGATTCATAGGGTGTTGGAAGAGTTCCATGGTGGACTAGCTGGTGGTCATTTTGCACCAAGAGTGATAGCTCTAAAGATCATGAGGGCTGGCTATTATTGGCCCAAGATTTTCAATGATTGTTATGCATGGATCAAGAGGTGCAAGAATTGTGCATTCTTCACAAGTAAAGAGAGGCTAGCTGCCCTTCCATTGCATCCAATTTCAGTTGAGCAGCCATTCATGCAATGGGGTTTAGACTTCATTGAGTGATTAATCCCAATTCAAGCCAAGGGCAAAATGGATCCTAACAACAATGCACTATTTCACCAAGTGGATCAAGCAAGTAGCACTCAAGGAAGCAAATGAATCTAGCATCCTAGATTTCTATGAGGGAATAGCAACCAGATTTGGCATACCTGCTACAATAATATCAGATAATGCATTAGCATTCATTGGGTCCAAGGTGACTGAATGGGCTGTCAAGAATGGGATCTACCTAAGCACTTCATCAAATTATTACCCTCAGGGTAATGGCCAAGACGAATCTACAAACAAGAACTTGTTGAGGATCATTAGGAGGAATCTTGATGAAAATAAGAGGTCTTGGCATACTAAATTGAAATCAGCCTTATGGGCTGATAGGATAACTCCCAAGAGATCTACAGGTAACTCTCCATTCAAGCTTGTTTATGGAAGAGAGGCAATCTTTCCCATGTCACTTGAGTTGCCAACATTGGAACTCATGAAACAGTTGGAGTTGTTGGAGTTTGAGCCCATGGAAGTCAGATATGTAGAGTTGATGGAGCTCCAAGAAATCAGAAATCAGGCATCCAAAGCAATGGAGAAGGATCAAGCTTTGATCAAGAAGACCTTTGATAAGAAATCCAAGGATAGATCTTTCCAAGTTGGAGATCTAGTGTTAAAATGGGATGCAGATAGAGAAAATCGGGAAGGCATTCAAAATTTGATGCCATTTGGAGTGGCCCATACATGGTCACAAAGTGTAAGGACAACAATGCTTTCTAATTGTCTTCATTGGATGGCGAAGAAATGTAGATTCCAGTCAATGGAATCCATCTAAAGCATTGCTACTAAAGGGAATTCTCCACCTTGTACATATTAGCTTAGGTTTTCATTCCTCCAAGTGCTTGTGCACATTGTTTTGTTGTAGTTTAGTTTTCTTTCCCTAAGTGTTTTGGCACTGGTTTTTGTTCTGGAAAGGTGTTTGTAGGCCTTGCTCCAATCAGATGGTGTTCCATCCTCCATCTTCCTCCTTGCAGTGTTCTAGTTAGTTGGGGTACTAAACAAAGAATTTAATGAATCCATGCCCAATGGATTGCTTGAAGTAACCTGTAACTTCATCGAAGAGGTAGATGACCCTCTCGAGTCGCCAAAATTGTTGTCCAAAATGTGCCCCTTGCTCATTTTGTGGCTAACTCTTTTCATTCTTCCATCTCTTGTGCCTCACCATAAAGTTTTGCTTTTCAGGGGACTCAAAATTTCTGAAATGGCACCATTGGATAGAGCTCTTTCTCAGCTTTCCAGAAAGGTAAATTTTTCCTCCTAACTCCATGTATTTTTGAAGTTATGGCTCGGCAGGAGTTTTGTGGGAAATTTTCCCCTGAAAGGCCCACAGCCAATGAGATGCCACCATGTGTCCAAGGAAGTGGCGGGGGTCGGAGGAAAACTTGGAATTTTCACCAAGTGTTTGGCAAAATTTTTCAAAGGAAGGTTTTCCCCCGCAGGCCCACCGGCGAATCAGATGATGCCACGTGTCCAGGGGAAAAAATTGAAAAAATGACTAAGTGTTGGTGCAGGTAGAATTTTAATGAAGAAGGCCCGCGCCCAATCATATTGTGCCATGTGTGCTATGGCACCAGACCGGCGGAGCATGGAGGAAAGGTTAAAATTTTGGTGAAGTGTTTTGCCAAATTTCAGAAAGGGAATTTTTGGTCCACTGCCCCGTCGACCAAACAGCGAAGGCCACGTGTCCTCAATCCCCGGACCAAAGAGAGCACGGGAAAGCTTGGGAAATTTTCCCAAAGTGTTGGCACAAAAGTAAAAATGTTTGCGGAGGGCCCACGGCTAATCAAATGATGCCACGTGTCTCGGACCAGTGGAGGCGGGAGAAATTGAGAAAAATTTCCCAAGGGAAAACAAAGGAAATTTAAAAGGAAAAAGCCCGCAAGGAAAATTCAAAGGGGAAAGCCCGCATCCAATGGGGTTTCACCACGTGTCCAATGGCTTCAAAATATCAATCAAGCCCACGGAAAATTCAGGAAGGAAAGGCCCGCGCCTAATCATGTGATGCCACGTGTCCTCAACTCATCGGCCCGGGGGAATTTTGGAAAATTTTCCAAAGGGAAAAACAAAGAAAATGAAGCAGGATAGGCCCACGCCCAATCAAAGCATGCCATGTGGCACCCGGAATGGCGGAGCGGATTTTTTGGGAAATTTTCCCAAATGCAAAAAGGTGAAAAAATTCAAATTTTTGCCCGCCAATCCGATTTGGCCCTGTTTTTCCCTAAAATTTCAAATGGCCATAACTTTCGATCCAGAGCTCAATTTTTCACGTTCTTTATATAAATGGAAAGCTGGTGAAATTATCTACAAGATTCTGGGGTCATTTTTGTATTTTGATGGAGTTTGGAGAGAGAAAATTGAAAAACGCCTCTGGCATGTGGTCATGGACAAAAATGACGTTTCAACCACTGTTTTTAATGAAGAATGGCTTGCATTCTCTCCCAGCATGGCTAAAAATGTCAGGGGATGGGCCTGTAAGGATGCCCATGCTGTTTTGATTGCATTTTTTTCAATGGTTGAATCTTCCCCATGTTTTCCCATGTTTCTCTCTCCTGGGGTCGTGGCTTGCACTGTAAAAGCCAGATTTGGCTCATTTTCAAGGGTTGAACATTTTTCATGTATTGCAGGCTCCCTTTGTCACTTAAAAGTGATTTTGTGGAAAACTAGACCTTTTCCAAGACTGCAACCTATTTTGCCTCTCAGGTGTTGTAATGCAAGTGGTTTTTGATGTAAAAATGACAATACAGGCT
The DNA here is from genome assembly GCA_018340775.1 of Taxus wallichiana var. yunnanensis. Classification (NCBI taxonomy): domain Eukaryota; kingdom Viridiplantae; phylum Streptophyta; class Pinopsida; order Cupressales; family Taxaceae; genus Taxus; species Taxus wallichiana. Next base: position 207,205,573 of record CM031235.1, on the reverse strand, counting down.
CTGTGAATGAGTTTTAATCCTTTGTCTGTGTTGTTTGATTCATTTCTAACCCTCCATTATAGTTATCAATTTTTGCATGAAGTTTTGTTGCATTTTTATGAACTGTGTCAATTTGCAGAAGTAAAAAATGCTCACCACTCCTTTGGTGTATCACCTTATTAGCACTAGTTTCAGTTTTTTTGCATTCTCCATCTCTGTCCACTTTGGAATTTAGAGTAGGATTTTGAGTTTGAAACCTCTGTATAACTTGCAAGTAATACATCTGGTCAGAGGAGTTGAGGAACCAGCCTCTAATCTGGAGATTCCTTTCCCATTTTACAAGTCCCACACTTGGGGAAAGGATTCAATGTTGTGCAATCACACTAGATGTCCAAGATGTCAACTAGAAGCCTGATCAACATCCGTGGGTGTCTTTGCTGATTTGCAACAATAGTTTCTTTGTTTTCTTTCACATAACTTTGGAAAACTTTCAAAAAATATCAAAACATTCGAATACGCCTCATCAAAAACTCAAAAACAATATAAACATTGTCTCGAGATAAACCCAAAACATTGGTAAAACATCAAAAATCCTAAAAATTGTAAAAATTCAAGAAAAATGCAAAAATTGGTAAAAGGTTGATACACAACTAAAATTTGTGTCAAACACATGGTATTTATCGCATATCATGCTGGAATTTTTACATATTTTAGAAACAAATAACTCGTGGATCATCTAGATCCACAACCATTTACAAAGCTAGATTGGTTGCTTCATACTTTGGGGCATAATGAGTTTCCTGGTACTATTTCATTGCACACAATGCTTTCTCATTGGACCCTGCATCCTTCATCAATTCCTCTCACATGTATCCTTTCTCGGGGCATCATTTTTAACCCTTTTCGTCAATCATGAATGTGGGATCTTCAACTTGATAACAAAATTATTGTTCAACCGTCTTGACCATTGTTTCCTTGGGTATGTTTGTTTATAGGTGTTTCCTATTAAATGAGCTTGTTTACTTCTCGTATTGCATGGCATTCTATATGTTGCATTGAGTTGGTGTTTTCAGAAATGGACAATTGTTTGTATTATGGATTTTCATGTCATTCTACACTTTTTCGTATGCTTATATTTTTAATAAGGACCGATGATGTAGATCATTGAAATATGATGACATAAAAGTTATTTAAATACACCGATTAAATCTATTTATTTTCTCTCCTTATTTATTTTTCTTTTATATCATTCTCCTATCAACGTTATTTTTTTCTTCACTTAGGGCATCCTACCCCTCCTCATTCTTCTATTTGTTTCCTTCATCTTTTCGATCGTCGATCGACCTCTTTCATCACCCCATCGACAATTGAGGGGGCATCCTTCACTTCACCGATTTTTCTATAAAATTCATGTGTTTTTACTTTTCTACTATATTTGAAGTGGCATTGCTTACGCCACCCCAAAGAGGGGAAAATGTAGACACCTATAATTTGGATCGAGCAATTTAAATACCTAAATTGTGATAATTATCCCCTTTCCTACAAATTGGCGACATATCATTAATAACACACCAGCTTCTCCTTAATCATTGTTAATTAGTTACATTACGCTAATTAATTAACCCTCCTATCATCAAGACGCCAATTAACGACATTCCATTAATTAGTATTCCTTTTCTATCTAGTTTAATTAATTATTCTTAATTAATTAAAATTTCCCTTTGTTCAATCAATAAATTGTCATTTATTGATTAAAATTCTCTCATAGCCTTAATCCATCTAACTTTCCTCTAAAAATCTTATATATGCTTACACTCGCCTATTATTTAATCACTCTTGATTAATTAATACACCCCCCTCAACTCCCATGAATCACTAATGATATATTAATCTCTTCTAAAGCAAACTTAGAGTATGCTTATCCATAACTAACCTAGCTTTGTTATTATCCCACATATAATAGGATGCACAAATTCTTCAAACCAAAGGGTTATATAAATAACCCTCCTCCTACCTTTCTTCTTACACCTTTACATACATATAGCATAAACTATAGGCATTTTCATCTTTGATCATCCTCCATTAGTGTTGAGCTAGGTATCTTCATCTTGCATTTCATCCATCCAAGCTTTGGGTAATATGGAGATAATCAAAATGGTCTTGTAGCCATGTCTTGATGAGACTCCATTCTCAAACCCTTGGGATCAAACAAACAATCACATTTTTATTGCTAAGGATCTACATAGGTCCATTTCTAGTTAGATTTCAAAGAGTAGAGAATAATGCTTAACATGTTAGTTTTATTTCCTTCAAAGTTCTATGCATGTTGTTGATATTTAGTCTCTTTAAGCTCTTAGCATGATGATCTATGTTTAGTTAGCTTTGTTTTGGAACTATTAGGTGTTAGTTTCAATTCTCTTAGCTTATCTAATTAATACATGGATACAAAGACAACCATTTCTAGTATAAAATAAAAATTCAAGCATCTTACCTTGATAACATGTTAATAAATTTACTCACCCACTTTGTCACTACTCTAAAGCTCCATTTCAATCTTTGACAATCATATTAGGATGAAATAATGCATTTATGAATAATACCTTGCTTGTTCTTAGAGAAATCACCCAACACATACCTTGAATACCTTGAATATCTCCATAGCACCTTCTAGAAGCAAAACCACACAATCCCCTGTCAAGCTTGGACCGTATACATAGTACATCCATGTAGAAGCATATTTTTGCATACCATTGTACACATCGACTATCTTCAAACCATCAAACTTACCTCCAAATATAGTTTTAACTTGTCAAGAATACGCCTCTCTAGAACATGAATCCTCCAAGATCACCTTTAAGGAGTGAGACATGAACTCCCCCTGACATGAAATTTTCCTTACAACTTTGAGAAACACATTGTTTTTCATATAGCATTGTAGAAGCAAAGATGTCAAACCTTCTGAGGTCCATATCATTTTGTCCAAAGATATAAAAATTGAATCTTTACACATAAAAATTTCATCCTAGTCAACCTTTTTAGTGCAACCAAAACATCATGAAATCTTCATAGAATACATTCACCATTCATAACCATCACCTACAGGCCTATGGATTCTCATTCATTCTTTAAACAACAAAACTTTATCAAAGGTGACTAAGGTATTACCTTCTTGATTAACATTGAGCATTCACACATCTTGATCATGATAGAAAGTAACAAACCACTTCATGAGAGAGAGCATGTCATTCATTCTCGAGCCAGTAAACACCCATACTTTGCAATCTTTGCATATACCCTACATCTCAGTAGCAAGTTTTCTTGCTCAAGAAGTCACAAGTAGAATATATAGACATGTGATGTCTAAGTTCATCTTCTTAACACAATTTTAGAGCTCAAAATACCTTTACACATGCATATACCATTTTCTTAAGATTCAAACTATTCAATGAATGTTTTAATTTAGATTTCATACATGTAGCCTTCATCATTCATCCATCAACACTATCATGGAGTACCTCATACCAACTTTATCTTGAGATCTTCCACATTTTACGAAGATAACCAAGTATATCATGTTTTTGTGATCATGAACATAATTTCAATGTCATTTACACTCATACACACCAATTTGGAAGACTCGGAGCATATAGGAGTCACGTACGTGCTGTGACGGACCATACATATTCAAATCAAGTCTTATAACACCAAAACTAAATCACAAGAGCATATCACCACAATTTGACCTTATACCATCTCTTTATGCTTATACAAGGGTTTCTGTAATCCCTTCTTTACATCTCTAAATACACAAACATAAACCACTAGCCCCACGAAGTAATGAAAAATACACCCAAATTTTGATGCACAAAATTTTATGATGATATCAATCCTGATATGGACACCCATTTGACCCTAATATAATCTCCTTTAGGGAAAATTTTAGTGGCGAATATTCGTTAATTCATGAATATTTTGTTTTTTGAAATTTGAAATTGGCAATTTTTTTCGCATACCATCTAAGACCGGTTCGCCAAAATTTTTAGAGTACAAGTCAATTTTAGGGGTCGGTTTGCTAAGGAGTTTACACCAATCGCCGATCATTGTTATCATTCAAATTGCCCTTAGCGTGAATTTAAAATATGCCAAATTCACCTTATATATATTATTCAAGTATTTATTATTCATTATTCATAGCTCCAAACATTCAACTTCATCACAAATTCATAATTCCTTTCTCCTTATTATCATCGACCGCTCATCGGATATTTCCTTCCTACTTACTTCAATTTGTTTTATAGCATTTTAGGTGAGTAATTTTGCTACCAATTGGATGCATACTCCATGTAGATGGCCGTAAGGATACTTTTGAATGCTTCCGGCCTATATCATATTGTATGAAACTTATCGTGTAACATCCCCATTTTAAGATACTAGAACAAGGGAAAAAAAAATTATATAACGCTTCTTCGTTATGAATTATATAATTCAAACACACGCTCAAGTTTTAATAATTGTTCTCTGCCCAAACAATGTAGTTTGGAACACACAATTTCCTTTTAAAACTAATGTTTCCTGTTCACATATTTGCAATATGGAACACACATTCAGTGCCATTCAATCATATAACAGATTCCATATGCTGTCAGTAAATGACTCAAGAACTACCGATCTCCCATTTTCATGGCTCGAGTTTCAACGATCTCTCATTTCATGACTCGGCAACTACCGATCCTTCATGTTCAATCATGCATAGTATAATATATATACAAGGTTTTTACCGCTTTCCTGTTATCGAAGTTATCCATTTAAGAAGCCTATCTAAATATCTCATATCGATATTCATCCGACATCCCGCATCTTAAATTAGGTGATCGTGACAACGCAACCAACACTTCATGATACTTTGGCCAAAGATTTTCACATGCTTTGCATGATCATATTCCTGGATGTGATACACACCAATGGAATACGTCCTTCACCTCACTTCACCTGTTATCTAGAATGGTCTTTCCTGGTTCCTACCAGTCCTTCCAATTTAGGGTCAAACTCTAACTCCAACTAGCAATATGAACGAGTATAGGAAGTCACTCATGGTAACTAAAGATACGCAGACATACGGTGTCGTCCCTAGATGGCTCCGTGTGTCTAGTTATCTTTAGTCCTCCGGAGTCACTCCGTATACGTGATCATACTCCTATCCCCAGCCAAGAACTTAATATTCAGCTTATGTAATCTTGATGATTTAATTCGGGAGGGCATTGTAATATGTCAGCTATAACATTGTGTCGTCATGAAGACCCCGCCTTCATGAAGACACCGTGCTATAGCTGGCGTATGTCAATGTCCTACGGAATCCTCCCATCGAGAGTACACATCCAGCTCAAGTGATTTGGATATGATCTTAATATTTAAGATCATCTTTCAGCAGCCATGCTGATCCTTTATCCTCGTTCTTGTTCAGTTGTATATAGCTAAGAAAGACTAAATCCGTCTTCTAGCTTACTATGCATCTTCTCCTTCGTACCGAAGGGTTGCATTTTCTCTACTTGGTTCTTTTCTTAATCATTGGATTAAGCAGCCCATTACCGATAGACTTAATAAGTTTAACCTATTAAACTTAACCAAGTTTTCCACAACTGTAACCAAATTCAGAATTCCAGCTTATTAGACGTTATTTAAACGAGGTCTAATTCTCAATAAATATATTCATTTATTCTCCTTAACCTTACATAGTTAAGGTCTATTAGCCCTGGATATATTTTTCCCATATCCTAACTTTCTGAATTTAACATTCGAGGCTATTAATAGAGTCCGAATACGAAGTTCGGTTGCTCCTAAGTTATTTGATATTCCTTAGCTTCCAAGCTAATCCCGAATACCTATCAGTTATGAGATCATGTTCTTCCTAATCCTTTTTAATGTCAATTAAAAATTCATCTTAACCCAAGTATGAACTAATTGCACATTTCAACATAAAAGTTGCATTTAGGTAAGAATAGATATCAGTTCCTTTTAAATCCATCCAAGGACAATTGAATAATTCCAAATCAAGAGATAACATTATAATTCTAATTTAATCAACAATATCAAACTGATATAGTCATTAAAATATCACACTTGTATTTGTATTCATCAATCCATTTCATAATCCATACAGTTGCCAGTCTGAATTACTGGACTTTGTTTATATTTAAACAACATTACAACTCGTAAGATAGAAGAATGTAGTTTCTTCTTTTCACAATTCCTCGTAGAGGAATAATAACTAACAAATACAATTCATCTTCAGACAATCAAAAGAAGTATCAGAAAACAGCCATGTCTTCGTTTTACTCAAGTTCCATCTGCAAAATTACTTGCACGGGTCAGTTCATTAAACTGAGCATATTAAGCACTTGTCATTAAAATGAGGTGCTTCTAATTAACTGTCTCAATAAAAGAACCCTGCTTTTATGAAACGTTAATATAAACATCAATCAAGAATTAAGTATCAAGAAGAATGAACAGCATGACAACTGAATCATCTAAATACCATCCCAATCTATCAAAGAATTGCTGTCCTATTTCCCACATAACCATTACAAGACGCAATTTCCTTCAACAGTTCCAGATTACAACATTTGTAAGAACTAGGAATACAAGTAAGCATACTGCTGTTATAATATTAAATGCAGTCAATTTCCTTTCCTTACATTAGTAATAAATTCAAAGGATAAAATCTAACTGAAATGTAACCCAATTACTTTCCTTTCAGTTCATGCATCTCCTTTGATTTCAAGCAATCAAGTACAGATGAGAAAAGTAAACAACAATAAAATATAGATGCTTAATCCCAAGCAATACAAAATTCATTTCTTAACGATTACAGATTCCCAACTGTATGAGAGAAGAAATGATCATTATTCCAAGTTATCCATCCACATTCCTATTCCTTTCCTCATGACTGTACTGAAAATTGAATCCAAACGAGACACAAATCAAGATAACAGTTCAGAGTGAAACTTACAAAATCCATTCAGAATTCACTTTCCAACAGCAAAGAATAATTCCATTCATATTCAGCTTTAAATGAAAACAAGGAAGAATTTATCATCCTTATCAATACTTCTTTTAAATCAGGCTCATACGAATACCAAAAACAAGTTGGTAAAACATCGTATCCATCATAGAACAAGCAATATAAAGAATGCATACTATGTACTTACTGTACTAGAAGAATTCATACTTCTTTCACTGTATTCTAACCAAATAAACAGTTATACAGTCACTTAATCAATTATTCACACAACTTTCTATATCCATGAACGCACACAGTTCATAAATAACCATTTGCACATTGTTGTTACCTACAGCAAGTCCAATCCATATTGTACAGTAAGCTCTATTGCTGCTATATCCAGGACTCAAACAACAAAAGAGAAAAATTCATTCCTTTAACTATTTCAATAAGAAAACATCCATTTTCTTCAAACGCAACAAGAATCACTCAAGTCGAGTTCAATTTTTTTTTTTTTTTGACAGTGTAAAATCAGAGATCACACGAAACATTTAAATATTCCGTTTGTATGACAAAAGAAAACAACACTCTTAAAAATAATCTAAATACCACTACTCCACTTCAATCAAGCTAAACCTATAATGTTCAATAAATCCCCAATTAACATTTTTTCAAAATTTAAAACAAAGGAAGAAGAACTCATTTCTTATTAATTTCAGAAAAGAAACGATGTCAAATCCAACTCGCACAGCATGTACAAATTTTATTCAATATACCATATGCAATGAATACCCAGATCGAGTTCCTTCTCGATCAATCATTTAAATCCGAACACAGCATTCTCCTATTTCACAATGATGTACAAAACTCAAAATACAATATTCATATATCAATACCTCTATCAAGGCAAACCCGCATAGGGTATTAAATGCGTAAGCTTGGTACAGTCAAGACAGACTCAAACAACAAGCTAATTCCCATGTTTTTCCATTTATTTGCACAGAAATTCAAAGCCAAGTTCGTATTCACGAAACAGTTCGAATCAGAAGGTCAAACCGCAACCACAAAACGCAATAGAATCAACTTTCCATCACAGCAAGGAGAAAATATAATCATTTATAATTTCAGAAGAAAAACAATTACTTTCTCCATCTCCCACGAATACCCAAGTCGTATTCGTTCATTTTTACAAAAGAAAAAGCACAACAATAAGAATATTACTATCACTTCCTTCAAACCGAGCTCATAATGCTCAATAAAACCCAATTACTATTTCCTTCAAAATCTAAAACAACGCAGAAGGAAGAGGAACTCATTTCCTCAAATTTTAGTAAAGAAACAATGTCAATCAACTCGCATAGTTAATACGTTCCATCACTCAAGTTCATATTGGCAAAAGAACAATTGCTCAACAATGAAAAACAAACTCATACAACCTGTACAGTTTCATTCCATATAATCATTTACAAAGAAATACCCAGTTCGAATTCTTATCAACAAGACATCTCAAAATTGATTCACGCACAACTAAGTATTCATAAGCATAATTTCCTTATAATTTCAGTAAAGAAAATCCTCAATACTGTCAAACAAACCAACACAACATGACTGTATTTCCAACTCAATAAATATGCAAAGACTGTTCAAATCGCAACAGCAAGACAAAACGACTCTACCCAGAATCATTTCAACATGACAGCAAAATCGACTAAACCCAAATCATCTCAGTCATGACAGCAATCAAATAAACCCAAAACCCCCTTCATCAGAAGAGCAGGGTTGTTTTAATGAGACGTTTAAGCAAAGCAAGTAGTTTTAAAGAGAAGGGCTTAACATGCCTGCAATTTTTCCTCGAAGCTCGAAGAAAACCACGCCTACAGTGGTATTTCCTTCCACGGCGACAACAACAAGCTTTCCAAACAATCACCTTCCTGCTATAGGCTCGAAAATAGCCTTTGATTTCCAAGAAACAGAGATAGCAATCAAACACAACTGGTTCGACTGAACCAAGAAAAACCAAATGCAGAGCAACTTCCCAAAAATCCGAACAACACAATGAACAACCAAAAATTCCTCCATACTCTTTCCAAGGCGGGCTGGTCATGAAGACCAAGAAATTAAATGCATTAAAGGCTCTGCCTTTTTCCTATTTCCTCACGCCACCGCCGACTTGGGTTGGCGAATTACCAAATTTCAAATTTTGCATGCAAACAGAGTTTAGTCTCATGACTAACTAGATACCTCTAGCTTTTCCCTGTTCCCGCCAAACTTGGCGCTGTCCACGCAAGGACTACATTCAATGCCATTAAATTTCCTTCCATCCTTATCCTTTCCATCCCCCATGGGTCTGTGCGTCCCCTTCCTTAGGTTAGGATTAGTTTAGGATTAACAATAGTGTTCATACCTAGGTCATAGGTTAATAGAACTTAGGTCTATGTTCACCCTTAGAATTTAAAAATCCACTTAGGATAGTAATTAGGATATAAGGTAGAACTTAGGATTAGGTTAGGGTCTAATTTCCCCCTAACACTAATTAATCGACTTCCAATCAAGTCTTCCGACTGACATCCAATTTCAACATTGTGCAGGACATTTCGTCCCACGTTATACATACCTGAGCCACCCGCATCCAGGCCTTTATCGCCTTACGGGGTCTGGCGTTACACAGTGTATGGTTCGAGAATCGAACCTTTTCCGTTGGCATCTACGTGCCAGCTATTCATACCTGAAATCAGGTGCTGCACATTTATATCAAGCTTCAGTCTAGTTTAAGAGTAAATCGGCAAAGCAATTACAAGAAGGCCATACAAGATATCTTGGATCAATGGAATTGATTCAAGGTGTAATGTTAATCGGTGAATAGAGTTCAAGTAAGCATACAACAAATTTGTCGTCACATCAACAAACATACAAGCAATATTAATCGTTGTCCCATGTAAACAAATTATAGATGCAAGAATCCAGATTAAAACATTCCTTTAAGATCAAAATATATCTTAACATGTTTGCCTTATTTCAGCAAAGCTTATAACATTATGAAAAATAATCACTATGATAACTTACAAAAATCGGGGCATTACATATCGTTAGCATGTAGTATATCGGCGAATGGAAGCATGTAGTGTGCTACCAATCGACAACATGCAATATGTTACCAATTTAGTAGCATGCACTATGCTATCGACCGGTAGTATATTGCATGTTACCAACCAATAGTATACTTTGCATTTTTTGGTCATTGTTATATTATATGCTATCGATTGGTTGCAGTATATGTATGTTACCATTCGTCAATATATTTTATACTACCAACCATTAGCATACTACATGTTTCTCGTCTCCATGAGCATCCTTCATACTTGTTATCCCGTAAAATTGACAAGGGCAATTTTATGGATAACCATACCGAATTTTTTTTTCTGTTCCCTCGTTAGGGACTCCTCGCATTGACATATTTTCCGTGTTGACAAGTCTTTCGGTGCGCCAAAGGGCGCATGCTTTCGTGTCAACGCCTCATTTGGTGTGCCCCTTTAGAAAGTTGGTGGCGCATTTATTATCTTCCTCGCCTTCTATATATAGGCACGTCATACCGCATTGTCCACAGAGCAATCATGTGACTATTTTCATTATTTTCTCTGACCCTGTCAGCGCACCTGCCTTGTCGCTTTCGATTACGTTGTGGACCCGTTCTCACGCTTTTTCATCATTTATATCCGGGTAAGTGGCCTTCTGCCCTTCGTGCGTTTTGTTTTGTGGTTTTTGGCTGTTTGTGGGTGTGTTTTGGATTGAAAAGAAAGATAAAATTCATGAATTTGCTTCCTTCCCCCTTGCTGTCTTTCCACATTTCCTCCTCCTCTTTCCAGATCTGCTGGTAGAGGAAGCTCTGTCCTAAAAAATAATAGCTTGGAACCCCTTTTGGTATAGCACCTCTTCATATCCCACAATGAAACTTGCAAAGAGAGCTTAGCCATATGTGGAAACCCCTCTGGGAAAAATCTGAACCTAAAAGAAAAAGGAAAACTGTATTTTCCTTTGGCGCATTGGCATTCCATGCTTCATCATAAAAAGGTGCGCCCTCATGGCGCACTTCCCTCGCATGCTGCAAATACTTCCCATGCGCCCTTGGCGCATCAAACTTGGATGCAACATAAAGAATTCCTGCGCCCTTTTGGCGCACCCAGCATCCATGTGACAGCCCTTTCATATGCGCCAAGTGCTAAGCTATAGAGGCGCAGGCGCGTTCCTCATCACAGCAACATCCTGTTGTGCAAACCCTTCATGCGCCGCGCCCAAGTTCCCTTAAGCGCGCCAAAATGAACATGTTACACAAACCATATATGCACCTTTGGCGCACCAAATTTCCATGCAACATGAAAATACATACGCCTTTGGCACATCTTGTCCCTATGTAACATAAGGTCTTCGTGCGCCCTTTACAAAATGCACCTGCAGGTGTCTATGTGCCATGCACCTTTTAGCCACGCTTTAACCTCGCAGCAGTCCTTTCCTGTGCGCCTTACCTATTTAGCTCTGCAAACTGCAATATCCATGCGCCATGCGCCCCGAGGCCTTTAAATTGCTAACTCTTTCTTCTGTCAGCATTTCAATGGAAAATCAAGCAGCTGACATGGCTTTCTCCGATTGGGTTTCACGTCTTATTCTTGCAGATCAACAGCTCAGCTCAGAAGAACATATGTCAACATCAAGCAAGAGACCTACCAAATCCAAAGGCAAGGCCAAGCTCACAGATGAAGAAATGAAATATAAATATCAGAGGGTCGAGATGCTCAGACTCCCGGCGAATGCGACTGGACATCGAGACTCGGGGTGGGGCATATTGATATGGAAGATTTCTCGGTCGGGACTCGAAAAGAAGTTACAAGAAGTCCATGGATGGACAAGCTGATAGGTAGTGCCCTGCACTTCGCTGGAGGAATCCCAGTCAGCGCCGTTAATAATGAATTCATGATGGTGGTTTCCCGGTGTTACAACAAAGACACAAGATGTGTCGTGAATGAGAAGGGCGAGGTCGTAATCAACCTCACTGCCCACCACTTTGAAATAATACTTGGCATTCCTCATCACCGGCACTTTGTGGCCATCAGCCAAGACGAGTGCATTAAGGCATGGGACGACAATGAAGATCAGTGCATGCAGCTGATGAACGAGGTCTATCTCGAAAAATAAAAAGGTAGTGACCCGTTGGCCACAAATCATTCACCGCAGCGATTTTTAGAAGAGCTCGTGACACTATCACGTTCCCGATCGAGTCTTTGGGATTCCTGACGCCCACTTTTTCCACAAATGGATGCTGTGGTACCTAGAGACAATGAACAAGAATGTGCCCGATCAACGCTTTTGCTGGGTAGAAATAATAAGCAACATGATCTCTCGAGCAATTCTGACAATTTTACTACAAGTTTGGGAGATTCTATATGAATTCCTACGTTGTTTATCTTGACTTGAAAGGGACTATCCAAATTTATGCGGAGTGGAGTTTGGCCCTGTGTCAAAATATATGAATACTATCGAGACCGAGGTGGAAAATAGCATCCCTCAATTTACAAAGATCAATGATGCATTTTTCTACTTCATCATCTACCTATTGAGGCCAAATATGACTTACGGTCGCATGACCAAGAGCATCGTGACAGCACGAGAAATGGGGGCCCCTGTTCACCCAATTCCCCCACATTCACCTCCCCGAGGGCAGCTAACTTCTTGGGAGAGCCGACTAGACTGCCAAGGTATGCTGGATCAAGTTGATTACGCTAGAGCCGCCAAGACACTAATCACCTACCATGAGAAGTGCCTCAAAAGAAAGAAGGGTGGAACTCCTTTCCCCCTCACAGTGGTTAGATATACATGTCTTTCTCATCACAAGGCACAAGACATGTTTGCAGAGCTGGAGCTGCTCAATTTGAAACACGACTCCCCAGCAAGGCCTACCTTCGACCCGAGGAATTGTCTGCCGAGGGCCAAGCTCGATCCAATCCATATCCCTCAGATCGAGGATATTTACATTGACCTATATCATGAGGTGGAGCTCAGAAGGAAGGACCATTCTCGGTTGGCATTGGCAGAAATCATCCAATATGGGGTAGCCATCGTCCCCAAAGGCTTCCAAACTACTGAGGAGGAAGTGGATCAAGTATATCTTGATACAGGTGGGGACGATTGGCCTTTTGCAGCGATTGATAAACAAAGCATCTCGAGATAATTGAGGAAAGGGTCAAGGAAACTCTGCGCAGTAACGAGCATTAGTGCCGAATGAACGGACTCATCTACCTCGGGTCGATTTCACAACCTCCCCATTGGGTAACACACCTTCTTGATCTAAACAGTAGAGCTTCCTAAAGGCAAAGGAAAAGCAATGAGGGTGAATCCAACACCAATCAAGAGGAAGCTCTACGAAAGTTCTCCTTCCACTACACCCGAACAGATCATAACTCGCTTCTCCGAGAGAAGAAGTGGAAGATGATGTTCTAATAGGCCCATCCACTCAAGATGTCGGCACTTCAAGCAATAATTGAGGTCCCTTCTCCCCTTCTTCTTCTCCTCCTTCCCTCCTCAAGTGACTCAAGTGACCATTCCTTTGGTCGTGTCCTCTCCCCCTTCTTCTATTGTTCCTCCCGCTTCTTCGTCTGCCTTCTCTTCTCTCGCGGACCTCTCCCCTTCCATTTCTTCCCTCATCTCTGAGCTCCCTTCCCTTCCTATGTCTTCCCCTCTTGCAGTGCTCTGCTTCCTCCCGTGAGCACTTTTCCGACCTCCCTCTCGATGCTGCCTCCAAGTGTCTCCACATTTTTCCCTTCTACTACTACAAATGGCTGCCCCTTCTCTTTTCCAGCCCTTCTCCCATAATTCCAACCTAGATCTCCCGAAGCTTAAGTCGGTAGAAAGGAAATTTCCCATCGATCCGATGGACTTCTCCGTAATCCCGTCCAAAGGGGCAAAGAGACGTGGCTGCACACGCTTCTCTCATAGTACTTCGGGAGAGAGGGTTATGGAGATCGCATACCCCAATCCTCTGAAGGATAAAAAGGATCTATCTCCGACAGATTATATAGTGACTCAAGTCACGATGGGTACGTCTTCTGAGAGCCTTCAAGGAGAGGCCCTATCTCATAGTCGACGCCCTCTGCAAGAAGCTTCAAGAAACAAAAGAAGAAAAAAGGCTATTGAAAGAGCAAAATAAACATCTCTTCCAAGCCTTACAGGAAGATGGGCAAAAGCACTCCCACAACCGCGCCGAGACCCCGAGCCTCCGATCCGGATAAAATTAATGAATATGCAAAGATCGGCGAGCAGGGCATGGCAGTTTCCGCTTGGAGGAGCCAGATCCTCAAAGACAGTGAAAAAGTGATCGCCGAGTTCTCTGGTTTGTATTTGAACATCAACAAGGCGAATAAAGAGCTCCAAGCACTAGCAGGACCCATATCAGAAGAGCTGGACCATGCTAGGCTGCAGCATGAGACCTTTCAACAAATGTTTGACTGTTCAGTCGAAGATCTGGTCAAGTTCGGCGTCTTCGGCCATCCCAGGGCCCTCAATAAAGTCATTTCCACTCTAGACTACCGGATGGATCAACTAGAGTTTGTCCTTGAAAAGATCGATAAGGTAAAGGAAGAAGCCCTGGACGCGATGCACCAAATGGAACAAATCGTTCTCAACATGTCTCCAGGGTTGCTTACTCCTTCCTTCGCCTTAAGAAAAGTCGATGAAACAATTCAGATCTTCAAGGAGATCGTTTCGCGAGGGCTAGGGCCAGAGGTCACTTTTGACGCAGAGTCCATCAATAACCTGCTGGCCTGTCGGGACTTCATCGGGTTCCTCATAGAAGTAGAGAAAGAGTATTCCAAACTCCCAGAGAAGCTCATAGACGAGCGGGAGACTTGCGAGGCGATCAGTGAGCGACATAAGGATCCTTCCCAGGATCAACTAGAGCCCATGATCAGCAAGTTCATGGAATACCGCTCTCAATTCCACATCTCGTCACCTGAGTAGCAGTGCAAAGCAGCTACTCCCTTCCAAATTGGGATGACGATGATGAATAGTGGCTTCTTCTTCTTCTTCTTCTTCTTCTTCTCTCTCTTCTTCGACTTTCTTTTAAATATCTAAAGTATGTTGGCACAAATGATGACATCATCCATGTTGCACCATGGGATGATGTCATCCATCAAGTTGTCAAAAGTCAACATGACTTTGAGATAGTTTGTATATTTTGTAAATATCTTTGTAAATAGGTGGTTGGCTCCTTTTGCCTTCTTTTCTCTCCTTCTTCTATAAATACATCAATACTTGTTGTATTATGGATGAGTGAATATCTTTCGGATGAAAAATAGGAGCGAGGAGAAAAGACTTTGAGCTTTTTATAATGTAAGGAATTATTAATACAATATTTAGACTTTGTCTTTGAATACGTGTATTATTTGTGATCGATCTATGTGTTTATTCTCATTAAATCTGCTTCTATTTTATTGTCATTTATTCATCATCGTATTGCTTTTTGTTTATGCAAGTAGGTTTGGCTCTGTTACTACCAATCCCAAAACATAAACCTTTCAGCCTTTCGCTTTGGAATTCATTTCTTTTCTTCCTTCGCACCCTTTTTCTTCATCTTCTCTTTCTTTCCTTTCTTTTCACCGGAAACACCCTCATGCGGGATGAGATCCCAAACCCCGAAGGTAGAATTTGTGAGACTTGCACAGATTCCTGTGCCGTAGAATAGCAATAAACCAGCTTTTGCTTTGCTAACTCAAAGAGGGCTATGCCCCGCACACATCGTTGGCTCGTTTATCCATAGATCTCGCCCAAGCGATACATGATTTTCGGACCAACAATACTATTGGTTGGTGGAATAATGCATGTTATTGGCTAGTAACATAGTGCATACTTCCGCCAGGTAGCATACCAAATGCTTCTGTTAGTAGCATGCAATGTGCTCAAGGTCAATAAACGTACTAAATGCTTTCTAATAGTAGCGCAAAGTGTGCTCTTGACCGATAGCATAATATTCATTCTAAATTTCGTTTGGTTTACAAATTTTAAAATACTATTTAGATTTTGATTAAACTGATCTATTTTAAACTTTCTCATGGATAGTCTGTACAATGGCTTCTTTGAACAATAAAAAAAGGCAAATAAGCTAAAAATAAAAACTAGCATATTAATATTTTTAGCCAACCAAAAAAATGAAGACCCAACATGCATTCACGAAACATTAACACGGGTATTGGTAAGTTGTAACATATTACCATAACCTTTTCCTCTTTTTCATCACTTTAGTTTAATTTTTTAATATATTTGTAACAATCAAAACATTTTTCATTTTTGAATACGAGAAAACCCCTCACATTAATTGTATTCAAAGATGAAACAATAAACCAAAACATAAACCACGAAGAAAAAAATTATTTCATTAGATGAAGATATAATTGACCAGGACCCAGACATGCCAGAGCTAGAATATTGTCTCGATTTCCAAATGCATTCAATACATGAATGTTCAAAAGAAAACATTCCAGCAGAAGATGATATTGACAGGACACTTGAAAAAAATAAATGTGAGAAAGAAGAAAACATCCTAGACAATAGGAAGGTATTTTTAGGTAGATTGGGAAGAAAAATACCCATTCATTGAACTTGTACAACCAGATAATGGTAGTGATACTCCCAAAGAATGTAGATGTACTATTTGTAGTTGGAAATTGGGTAAAGAACATAGAATGCAACTTAAATTGGACACTATAGAGAAACATTGTGGCAAATTATATTACACAGTCATTGAAAATGATGGAAAAATAACAAATACTCATAGATGGAAAACTACAAAAGAGTGCATGCATGTAAAATATAAGGAGGAGTATGACAATAAAATGAAACACACTCAAAAATTTAGGAGAAAGGAGGAACCATTAATGCAAATTTTGGAAAAGTTGCAAATGAAAATTTGAAGACAAAAACTATGCAAGCTTTTTAACCATATTATTTATTCTTAAAATGGGCAGACCAAATTCATAATATAATAAATTATTCAATTTCAATGGGTTTCCAAACCCTCCACATTCACATTAGTCGAGAGCAATGTTTGGGAGATGGTGAGATGTCTTGTGGTGATTGAACAAGAAGATCTGAATGAAACGCCAAGAATGCAAGTGTTGTCTCCTTTCAATTAATGAGGTTACAGTTGACAACACTTATTGGGTTTACATGCATGTATATACTTTCCATAACCACACAAGGACACCTCAACCGCTTTTTTGTTCATAAAATTTAATAAAATTATAATGCTAAAAATATTTGCAAATTGGTTATATCTAATTTAAAGGACATAGTAGGAATGGATAATTATTCTATAGCTACAAAGCTTATTTTCATTGGTGATGATGGTGCATCGGTGACGTAGGGTCTTAGAAATAGTCTATGTGTGCATCTCAAAACATTTGTTGCTCTTTTATTATTCTTATTCATTGCATGGCTCATGGGATGCATGTTGCATGTAGGATAGTAAGCACATTTGAATGTGTCGAAGAGTTTATCCATGAACTTCATGCCTTTATGTCAAGAATTCTAAAAAATTCTAAAGTTTCGAAGTTTTAACTTGGGGTCAAAATGGTAAAAACTTCTTAAAGATGTGGATACTAGATGGATTTCTATGTATGATCCCACATTACGAGAGTTTTGAGGAATATCCATCTTTAACTAGTTTCATGTTTAAGAACCGTAGGCAAGTTGACAGGGAAAAATATTTTCTTTACCTCCTAACAGACTTGGAAACATTGTTTACATTTTATGGATTCTTCCAATGTTGTATGAAATGAATTGCATAACAATGCTTGCTCAAGAACGATCCATATATATATAAAACTTCATTAGATTCATGAAAAGGGTATGATAAACTCTATAAATGTTATATAACTCGATGAATTCTTTAAAGGACATATTTTCACTCACTAGCAAGATCCGATAGATTTAAATGATCCTAACCGCTACTTCAAATTCAATATATGTGGTCATCTTTGTATCTTTGTTAACGAGAAGGAGATTCAAATGCACACATTAAAAAAATGAGTGGATATTATTAGATCAAAGCTTGAAGAAGTTCCTATTACACATTTATATGATGTTATTATATCTAAAACAAGAAAAATGTAGAAAATATCACAATGCTTATCCAACGAGATCCAAGATCGTTTTAAAAATTTGAGATTCTTAAGGCCATGGGAGTGGTCAATACTTACTTTTGGAATCATGTTGGAGGTGGAGCTATAGCTGATTCATTTAAAAGACACATGGGTACTATCATAAAGCATTTTGGACAATTAGTTGAATGTAATCATTTTCAGATTAATGGTGTTCTTAAAAGGAATCACTTACATTGCAATCATCTAATTTCGTCAAGTAATGAGCGAACAATTTGAATTATTGAGTGAGCCAATAGAAAAAGGAGTAATTACACTTCTATGGAAAAAAGTTGTATCCTAGTACCATCCTTCGTGAAAGTATTAGTGAATATTTCTGATTGTATGAATTATGTCAAACAATGATATTGGGATCTGTTGAAGATAAAAGAGTTTTCAGCGCACTAACATTTATAAAATCAAAATATCGAACAGAATTGGATAAAAATATTGAGACTTTCTTGAGATTATATGTTTCATGATATGATGTGGATACATTTCCTTATGAGCAGTAATGGCAGTTTGGAATTATCTTGCAGAGAGGAGAGGGATCAATAATTCTAATACAGGGACTGCGGATAACAATGAAACTATGACTAAAAATCGCAATGAAAGATTAGATAACAGTGTTTGAACCAAAAAGATATGTTTCAGTTTGATCTAGTTGATTTAGAGTAAAGAAGAATGAATGTACATTTTAATTCTAGAAAGAAAATCTCATATCAGAATATAAGTATGTATATTGTTATTTTTGTTATTCGCATGTTCATTATTGAATAATATTTTGAATGTTGCAATTTGTTTAGAGTTTTTAAATGAGAAATGTCATACTTTTTTTGTTTTCTTTTAAATGATAATAATATCATTCCATTTATGGTAGATTTTTCTAGTCTTACACATGAACATAGTAGTAGTACAAATACAACAACATATAATTTTTAAATTTAATATGAAATAGTAATATCAAACACAATTGAGAATAATAATCACATTAAGAATCCACTTGAATAAATTATGCACTAATATAACAAAATTAAAAGTAAAACGCCACATCGATTGAAGTTTGAAACTTTCAATATTTTCATTAATAAGTATATATATTTATACGTTGAATTTGTAACAGTTTTACAAAAAGATTCTAAAACCAACAATTACAATTTCACAATTTTTTTTTACAGCAATAACATCATCCTTGAGAAGATTCTTCTCTGTGGGTTTCTATTTCTGTCTCCTTTGCAATAGAACTTTCTTTTACAACACCCGACTGAACAAGATCCTTTGCTTCTGACAGCTTCCATATTTGTAAGAATTTCTCATTCTGGATTTTCTACATCACCAATAGATGCAAGAATGTTGAATCATGTTCTACTTTCTTCTTCAATAGTATCTCTGAATCTATTCTATGTGCCTTTATGATCCTTCTCAAGTTATTATTCTTCTTGTTTAATACAACAAGATTTTTATTTAATTCAATTGGTGCATTTAAAATTTTTATGCACTTTGTAAATGCACATCAAACATGGTAGCTTCATTTTTGAATTTTCATACTTCGACTGCATTTCAATACATAAACCGTAAAAATATTTGAAAATTTAGTAAGACTTACCGATTCCTTATCTCGTTCTGCATTAGCAATAACTACAAGGCCCTTGTCTCTCAACCACATATTGTGGTAGGCTTGTGCTTCTTCATTTAAATTATTAATTCTATTCAACATAATGTCCAACACTTCATCATCATAACTATTTTTAAAAGATACAAAACCGTATGTAGCTAAAATATCAAGCTTAGTTGGCTCGTTTTGAACAGAAGAATACAATATATGTCTTTGGTTTTGATTTTTAAATCATGAATTTATTTATTTAATGATAACATTATCCCTAAACTCCTACAATTTTAATTTTTCAATATCCTTCATTATAACATCAACATTGGCTTCACAATTATCAACCAAAAGAGCATTAAGAGAAAAAGCAGTTTTTTGGTCATTGATTAAGGCAATATGTACTAGAGAATGTGGGTTGGATCAATCCACTCTAACTAGAGAAGGATACCTTTCCCGTGAATCACATCTTGGGGATTTAAAAGTTCCATGGGCCTGAACCATGCTTTCAATCCCTAGATATTCCTCATCCAAATCAATATCGTTCAAAATAGAAACACCTTGTCTACTAGGAACATTTCCCAACAAAAATGTTGGAAACTCAACTACAAAATTAAGGGTGCCCCTGCTTGAAGTCGGATGAAAAAATGAAATATGCTTTCCCTAGTCCTAATATTTTGTGGTGGAGGTGGAGGAGGTGGCATCTTCCTCTTCATAGTAGATGGATTTTGAATTGGATGTGGAGGAGGCCCTACAACAATCAAATGTAATTTTGTAAATAACATAAGAAAATTAAAATGACAAACATAATAGGATAGAAATAAAAATAAATGTAACATTATATCATATATGATTATAAATACTACTTTTTTAAAGGATTTGATCCGAGGTGTAAATTGGGCCTCTTACGGTTAATGTGGTTGTAGAGAGAAGTAAACCAAATGTTTGGGAGTTGTCTTTAGTAGGTGTGTCCTAAAACATTACTAAGCACCAATGACTAATGAGATTTTCAAATTTTTGTTTAAAAAATAAAAGCAATAAAATACAAAATAAAATTCATACCCGGAGCCAAAGACTGAGGTACCTCCGAAGATATTTCTATGTCATGTTGTGTTCGATCAAATTCAATATAATTTTTTCAAATGATACGATGAGCCCGACGATATAATCCTATGTTGCTGGAGGTTTCTACAACAAAGCAATATAAGTTACAAGAAATATTGAAACATATACAAGTTATTAATAATTAATTACATTTATTTTCAAACATATTGAAACATATGTCATATATACATCATAAATAAAAATACCTGCTAATAATGCATGTGGTATGGTGGATGTGTTAGTTTAAGGGTTTAAGGAACTCCTCATCCGTTTAATAGATTGTGGAGTGGTGTCCTCTTCATGTTGATCATCTAATATAGTAACTGAATCTCCTGAACCTAGTGGGAAATGTCCTCTGATAGTAACATCCCTTCGTGATGCAACCGTTGCAACTATTTTTTGTTATAATTCAATAGTAAATTGTTTATTAATCCCAAATAAAAATATACTAGATATATATTACAAAAAAGAATAATAATTACAAACAAAATAAAAAAAAAAATTGGGACTCACCTCCTACTCTTGAATTGTTAAGGACAAAGCTGATAGCTTTGCATTCATTGTTGTCAGTGGAGTGGTGCCACACAAATTATAGAGGGATTCATAATTTAAAACAAGAATAAAATTTTTGACAGCTAATGGTAAAATTTTCATTCAAATGAATGTTGGCCAAATCACCTCTTATCCTGGAGGATAAGTAACTACCAGTCAAATTTCTGCCCACTTAGGGTGTGAACGATATAATCCAAGGCCCACCACGAAATATCCGTATATTGACCTTGCAATATAATTTTGTCCTAGAAGAGCTACACCACGGCCTGAAGAAATGGGTGACTGAAATCCTTGAGTTGAATTCCTCTTTTTGAAGGGTTTTGGGAAGTTGTAAGTGTAAATACAAGGAGAATGAAATGTAAAACTGAAAATAAACTTAAAAGTAGTTTCACTTGCAATTACATCAATAGATAATTTAAAATGATACTCCAAATACTTACAATATTCATCTGATAAGACAACCTTGGTCGTGAATGGATCCACGTCCTTGTGTGGTAGTCCTGTTAGACACTCAATGTCCTTGGGTGAAGTTCCAAATGAATGTGCATGAGATGGGAGTTTATAATGAAAGGTGAAATTTTAAGTTTCATAGTTGAGTAGAAGATTGATGAGTGTTTTCTCGTCTCTGTCCGAAATTGTGGCATTTACACAAAACATGTGAAACTCAGGCTGATTCAATCTATTGGAAAAATGCATTAGTATCCTCAAGAAATGTGTATAGTTGAGGAAAGACAAGGCTCTTATATGAAAAATTCTTCATATTTGTTGACAGTTGGGATCTTGGGTTGTGTGAAAATTTTCTTTCTTCTTGGCATTTTTGATCGCTTATAAAAAAATTGCACTTGCTTCTTGTTTGTAACTATTTTATGGTGTTCTAGTTTCTCCTTCTAGATTATGTAGATCATCTTGTTTGATGAGGGATTTTCTCATATGCTTTGGCTTCTCTCATTTGTGTAGAGTGAAAATGAAATTATGAGTGCCCTTCGTGTATATATAGGACTATTCAATACAACCACCGGTCGTGTATATATAATGCGACCACCAAAGGTAGTATATATAAAATGCAACCGTCGATGAGTATTATACATGTTACTTGCCGAAGCATGCATAATATAATCGGCCTATGGCATGTAGAATGCTACCACCCATAAGCATGTTGAATGCTTTCACCGCCGACAAGATGCGGGAAGCCACCAACCGCAACATTATGTGTGCTCGGTCGGTAGCATTATGCACGCTACTTATTAGGTAATATTATTTATGTTACGGACCAGAGTATGCATAATACTACGATCGAAGCACACATAATGCCTTTGGCTGATAGCATACATAATGCTACCAACCAATAGCGAGACATAATGCTACTAGTACAGTGGAAGACATAATGCTTTCATCCAAGAACATATGGAATGCTATTGTCAAGTAGCACAAAAAGAATGCTACTATCCTAGCATGAAGAATGCTATCACCAATCAATAGCATGTAAAATGCCACCCGCCAGGTAGCATTATTCATGCTACCAACTGATAGCATTCTTGTCTTTGCAGATGGTAGCATTATGTCTACTACAGGCTGGTACTATAGAAAAACTATTAAAAATTTACCTTACGCATGAAACAAATTTTCGTAAGATTTTCCATACATGTGAATGTGGATTTGCCAATATTTAGAAAATATTTTATAAGGATTTTTTGGAGGGACCCTTAAAATTTTCCTTGATCTCCTTAATCCTTAAGTCAAGCTCATGAAGACATCTTACCCAGTTTGCACTTTCTCCCTTTAGTAATTAGGTCTTTTGCATTCACATTGTCAATTTCACCGTACTATCAAGGATTCCTAGAAATCTAGCTCTCTTCTTAGAATTAAATCACTAAAATCTTGAATACCTCCATGTATAGATGATTTGTAAAAATTTTTGGCCTTGGACTCCACAATTTAGACCTTCAAACACCACATTCCTTCCATACTGCTTCAATGTTCACCATTTGAACCCAGTCAGGTAGAGAAGTCTCAAAGATGCATGCATTTTTATTTCAAGGGTACATACATGACCTCCAACACTTAATACCATCATATGATGTCGGAAGCCACTTTTATCATGATTTGAGAAGCAAAAACACCATTTTCTTAATCTGGATCTACCTTATCTTGCATTAACATCCTTCAAGAACACTTGAGAAAAGATTTTCATGATGGATAGATCAAGTCACCATATTTTATGACTTATCACATCTTCACCATTTCTCTGAGATGAAATTACTCCCCTTGACACACTTTACTCAAGACTCGATGACACACAATTCATTTGGCAATTTAGACCACCCATGATGACCAAAATAGAATTCTTAAAGTGAATGTATTCTCTAAGACTCTTGATCACATTCAACAACCTTCTTAAGAAACTTTACAACTTCACATACTTCATACACCCTCATAATTACATGACTCAAGTACTTGAAGCATAAGACAAGCTCATGACATACCATTTTGACTCAGAATTGACCTTTTGGGACACCGTAGACCATGACACTTGATCCAAAAATGGATCAAGAATAGCCTAATTCTATGTAATTTTTATATCAGGTACTTGCTCTACAGGTTCTTAGCACCTTTATATCTTCACAAGATGGTCTATTCGGGCTGGGGGTGATCCGGACACCTCCGAATGACACTTTGGGCCATATATGTTTTGTTTTAGGATGGAGATGTCATCAAAATCCAAATCTGATTGCATATTTGTGTTCCTCTCAAAATATTGTGCAAGTTAAAAATGGCACTTGATTCGAGTTCTTATGCAAACTTTATGACCTCCGAAAGGTAGTGGACTTTGTATGGTGACAGAACTACCCCCCAGTGTAGGGTGGCGGTTTTGTAACCTTAGTGTATAAAAAGAGGTGGTTTTGTAATTGTCGGTCTACGTAAAGCAGCAATTTTGTAACTAATGGTCCAGAAAGGGGGAATCTCTATAGTTGCAAATGTTTGGGCTTCCATGTGGTTCATTTCAGCTTTCCACACCTCCTTGGGGTTCTACATCTATAAATTTGAGCATTTTCAAGGTTTCAAGAAAGTGATTAGAGTGAAAAGCAAAGTCTTGAGCAAGTTGAGGAGTTGAATTATTTTCTTATTGTTCATGTTGAAGAGTTCTTGTGTTGAGGGATTGTGAGCAAGTAGATGCAATTAGGAGGAGTTGTTTATCTTCCTTGAAGGTAAATTGGCGGTGGAATTGTATTAATTGAGATTACATAGTAGAAGGGAGATAATTTTCTCACCCACTCTGGATTTTTCCCACACTTTGGGTTTCTCCAGGATAAATCTTGTCTCATGCTTTTCTATTTCCTTTCTACTTATATATTATTTTGATCAATAATTGTACAATAATTGGTTAATTAAGAACTCTTTATGTTTCATTCATATTCACGAGCATAATGGTATGTGACTTTCTTAAGTTGGGTAGTTTACATATCATTACTTAAAAATAATACTAGTCACCAAGGAATACCTTATGAATGGTTAACATGACACAACCAACTACTTGAGAGACACCACAACATGACTCTTACTCTTCTTGTGTCATTTCGGACATACACCTTTACATAGACAAAGAAAACTCAAACCATAGGAGCTCAAACACATACCAAAGACAACAAGACATGGATTCTGACATATACAACATAATCAACCAAAATAAATCATGAGAACATGCTTACTGACACAAAAGGACATACCTTAACATCATGGAGGAGACATACTAATTCATAGGGATCCAAATAAACACTACTTCATCATAACAACTAGTTTCAGAAGAATAAATTGAGCAAAATGAAGAGTAGGATGTAAAGTTACTGAGCCACCCCTCTGTATGCAAAGAGGAGGTTACGTGCTACCCCCGCACATAATGGAAGTTACGTAACCACCACAGTAGTTGCAACCTCAGCTGCAGACACCGGAAGTCCTGTCACTTATGGATGAAAATTTAAATTTGGAGCCACGAGCAGAGACCACGAATTCAAATGTCTCATATGTGTCTCTTCCTTGGAGGACATTTCCCATTCTCCAGTGCACGGGAGGACATGGGAAGAAGGCTATTTAAGGAGGATCATAGGCAAGAATCAATCATCAAAGAAAATCAAAGTTGGATATAAGAAGTGAGAAGAAACCATTGGAGTTGGAGTTGGAGTTGTTTTGTAGAAGAAATGTGAAGAAACAAAGCAACCAAGTATAGAAAGGAAGTGTTTACATTGTTTTCTTCCTTTCCTCTTGTTGTAATATGTATTCAATTTATAATTGGCCATTAAAATTTGGGAAGAAAGAGAAATTTCCCTTTTGGCTAGTTTTTCCTAAACTTGGGGGTCTCAAGATAAAATTTAGGTGTTTGAATTGTTATTTCCTTTACTTTAACATATTTCTAAGTTCGGTTTGCTCATAATTAATTAAAATGGTTTTCATTTTAGAAAGTTGAAAGTGTAAAAGTAGAGGTTTTGGTTTGTAAAACTCAAAAGTTTGAGGTTTACATATCATTTTGGTATCAAATCTAATAAGTATCCAAGACTATGGTATTCATTCTTTTGATTTGTATGATAGTGACAAGGTCTAAAGGTGAAGAAGTTTTACCTTGCGATCCAGACATATCTACGAAGAAGTGGAAACAAAGAGTTTGAGATCAAATGGAGGAAGAGAACTTGGTCCATAGAATTGAGATGTTAGAAACCATGATGGATAGGATGTATAGACATCAATAAGAACTCTCAAATCTGCAAAAGATGGCTTCAGTCAAGAAAGATAACATGGACTCAGTGGTTCGAGATTTGGCCAAAAATTTTGGCATAGGAAAGAGCCATGATGAGGAAGATGTAGAAGGGTGTGAAGAAGAAACTCCAATTGTAAAAGAGAAGGTAAAATCTGATCATGCTCCTTTTAAATTTGAAACTAAGGTTGAAATTAAGAGCTTTGAAGGACAAGTAGATGCAGAGTTATTAGATAAATGGTTAAAGAAATTGGAAGTTTACTTTAGTGTACATAATGTCACGGAGGCATAAAGGATTACCTTTACACGTCTCAAAATGGAAGGTCATGCTCTAGCTTGGTGGGAAACCCATTTAGCCACTTGTGAAAGGAAGAAATGTCTAGTTGTCAGTACTTGGGAGGGTTTTAAATAATTTCTTAGAGATAACTTTTATCCTATTGGCCATAAGACTAACCAGATGATTAAATAACCGTACTTTAGATAGGGCAGTGGTCAAAGTGTGTAGGATTATACTACAGAGGTTCAGAGACAAGCCATGTTTCTTAATATGGACTTGGAGGATGGGGACATTCTAACCAAGTATTTGGGAGGACTTCACACTCACCTTCAAAGGAAGGTTATCTCCATGAAGCCCAAGGATCTCAATGAGGCTTGTGTGCAATCATACTACATAGATGATGAAAGGAAGCAAGGAGAAGTAGAGTCAAAGATGAAGCAGTCAAAAATTCCAATAAAGAAAGAGTAGGGATAGATAAGTAATAGAGGTAAATTGAATGGGAAAGGTAAAAATTTGAATACTTGTAAAGATCCCAAGAATTTTTGTAATAATTTTGATATCAATGGTCATACTAATGCTACATGTTGGAAGCTACATCCGGAGTTACATCCAAATGACCAAACCAAGGATTCAAATAAATCCATGACAGTTGTAAAGATAGGTGGGGAGGTAGAAATAAAGGATGATTCTAATGTAGATGAGAGGCTTGGATGCAAGGCCACCAACATGGACAACCAAGAACAGGAAGAGGAGATTAGTAGACTATTCAAGATTAAAATCCAAATCAAGAGAACTAAGTTAAATGCTTTGGTTGATACTTGGTTCTCAATCTAATTTGATTTCTGATGTGGTTATCAAAAATATTGGTCTTGAAACTAATGAATATACACATCCACATCCTTTGATATGGGTGAAGAAGGGTGTAAAGATACAAGTATGTAAGAAAATGTAGGTTCAATTTTGGGATAAATTCTTAGTATATAGATGTATTAGAAGCTAATGTAATTCCACTTGATGCATTTGATGTTGTTTTCAGGAATCCTTACTTGATATCGGGATTCCATATTAACGATAAGGGAGAAGTGATATAGATGGGTCAAGGATGGAATCAGTTACAACATTTGAGCACACCAACATAAGACAAAAATTGCTATGGTAAGTGCTAACCAAGCAAAAAGACTTATTCAGGAAAATCATAATTAGTTTTGTTTACTTTTATTAAAGGATAAACAAGATGGGGTGGAAATTTCATATGTTTCTAACCAAGGGATGAATAATTTGGATATTAGTATCCAGGTATTTTTAGGAATTATTTCAAACTCCCAGCAGGTTACCACCAAAACAAGAGAGGTAGAGCATGATATTTAGCTGTTACTAGAGTCCCCTCTACCAAACATCAGGTTATATAGGCAATCCTTACTTTGGAGAGTACAGAAGTAAATAAATAACTCCATGAGCTATTGGACCAAGGGGTAATACGCCCAAGTACCTCTCCATGCGGTTCACCTATTGTGATGGTGCCAAAGAAGGATGGTTCTTGGAGGATGTGCATCAACTACCGATCCTTGAATAAGATCGCAATAAAAGAAACGAGATATCCACTCCCATGTATAGATGACCTCTTGGACCAGCTTCAACATGCCATATTTTTCAAAATTTTGGATCTCAAGTCAAGTTATCACCAAGTCAAGATGAAGGAGGAGGATATATGGAAGATTTCCTTCAAAACAAAATAGGATTTGTATGAGTGATCAATACTTCCATTTGGTTTATCTAATGCACCTACTACATTTATGAAGTTGATGAATGATGTATTGCAAGAATTCATAGATTCATGTGTCATTATTTATCTAGATGATATTCTGATTTTTAATGCCACATGGGAGGAAAATCTAACACATTTGCAATAAGTCTTACAAGTTCTCAAGGATAAACAATTGCTATGAAATATGAAAAAATGTGAATTTGTTAACTAGTCACCTATCTATCTTGGGCACGTGGTTAGAGGAGGAGAGCTAAAAGTGGATTCGAAGAAGGTGGAAGCCATCACCAACTGGCCAACACCAACGAGAGCCACAAAGACTAGAAGTTTTGTGGGAGCATTACAATACATGAGGAAGTTAATTATAGGCTTATCCTCTATTAAAGCACCTCTACACACAATGACCGTAAAGAGTAAGGATTTTTATTGGGGTAAGGAACAAGATAAGGATTTTGAGTTGTTTAAATACAATATTAATCATGCTCCAGTGATTTCTTTCCTAATTTGCAGTGAGACCTTTGAAGTAGAGACATATGTCGGTGATAATGTTATGTGAGCAGTGTTTCTTCAAGGAGGTAAGCCAGTATGTTATCATTCAAAAACTTTCACTTCAGTAGTTAAAGGATATTATGTTTATGATAAAGAGATGTATGAACTAGTTCAAGCAATAAAGAAATGGAAACATTATTTTTTGGGAAAAGAAACTATTGTGCACATTGACCACAAACCTCTCCAAAGGTATTTATAAGCACATTCTAAATTGCAGCGGGTAAGGAACTACAAGTGGATAGGGTTCCTTGAGCGGTTCCATTTTTTATCAAGTATAAGAAAGGTAGCACAAATTTTGTGGCATACATGTTGTCTAGGTCATCCATACAAGATAAAATCTCATGTTTGGCCACTATCTCTCGATTGAGCCCTTCACGAAGGAATCTTATAGGGAGGCATATGCTCAAGAAATTTTTTGGGGTAACTTATCAATAGTTGCAGTCTCTAGAGGCTGAAAGGATGGGTATTGAAGATTTTTATCTCAAAGATGAGTTTCTCTACTGATGGGGTAAGCTTTTGGTGCCAAAGGAAGAAATATTTTTGGTGATGAGGGAAGCACATACGTCGAAAGTAGTGGGACATTTCGGTGTTGGTAAGACCTTAACCCACTTACAAAGGTACGTGTATTGGCCTAATATGCAAGAAGAAGTATCTAAATTCATAAGAGGATGCAAACTTTGTTTTACCAACAAGCCTTAAATCAAGAAGGAAGGTTTGTATATGCCTTTATCAGGTCCCTGCTCATCCATGGGAGGATATTTCTATGGATTTTGTAGGAGGACTACCTATGTCTAAACATGGTTGTGATTATCTATATGTTGTTGTAGATAGATTCAATAATATGTGTGTACTTATGGCATGTAAAAAGATAATAAATTCATATGAGGCAACTAAACTTTTCTTTGCTAATGTATGGGTGCAATTTGGCTTGCCAAAGTCTATAATTTTGGTAGAGATTCCGAGTTCTTGGGGAAGTTTTGGAAAACTTTGTGGGACAATATGGACACCAAGCTACAGAGGATCACGACCTTCCATCCACATATAGATGGAAAAACAAAGGTGGTGAACATGACTTTGGTGCAGCTAATCAAAGGGTATAATAACAAATATCCACTTACTCGGGATGATTCCTTAGCCTACATTCAAGCATTCCTACAACCGAGAAGTACACACATCCATGATGAAGTTACCATTTGAAGCATTCTTTGGATATCTACCTATGAATCCATTGGAAATAGAAATTGGGAAGCATGAAGAAAGGGAGATATGTGATTTAGAGGTGACTAGAGTAACGAAATTCATTAAGAGTATCCGACAAATCCATCTCAAGGTGAAAGAACAATTGGAAAATTTTCAAACCAAGTATAATGTTAGACATGATCAGCATAGGAGAGAGCACAAACTTCATGTTCGAGACAACGTTTGTATTTACTTGAGTAAGGAGATATTACAAAGCCAAGCA
This sequence comes from Taxus wallichiana var. yunnanensis, assembly GCA_018340775.1. Classification (NCBI taxonomy): domain Eukaryota; kingdom Viridiplantae; phylum Streptophyta; class Pinopsida; order Cupressales; family Taxaceae; genus Taxus; species Taxus wallichiana. The sequence continues at coordinate 207,175,364 of CM031235.1, read as the reverse complement.
AGGAAACTCAAGCCACTACGATATGGACCAATCACTATATTGGGCCAGGTTGGAGAAAAATCCTTTATGCTTGACTTCTCACCATTCATATGGATATACTTGATAGTAAATTGTGAGAACTTGTAACTTTATGAGCCATGCATGTTGACAAAGAATAAGAGTGTCAATTGCTACCTTCCATAGAAGATTTTATCTTGGATTCACGAGGTGAGTTGGAGGAGGATGTAGTGCTACAAAAGAAGATCAAAGAGACAAGGAGAGGTCCACAAGATTCTTAACAGGTTGGACTAAAAGGGAAGACACCAAGGTAAGCCCGATGGTACTCAAAGGATAAAGTGAGGGAAATTTTTCCTCATCTACTCCCCCACTAAGCTTTTGTGGGACCAAAAGCCTCCTGAGCAGGGGAGGTGTGATCCATAGGGATCCAAATAAACACTACTTCATCAGAACAACCAGTTTTAGAAGGAGAAATTGAGCAGAATGAAGAGCAGGTTGTAAAGTTACGAACCACCCCTTTGTGTAGAGAGGCGGCTGCAGTAATCGACCCTACACAGAATGACGGTTGCAAAACTACCGGTTTGTAGACATCGGTTGTCCTGTTACTTATGAATGAAAAATAAAAATGGAGCCACGAATGGACATGGAATTCAAATATCTTGTATGTCTCTCTTCCTTGGAGTATTTTCCCATCCTTGAATGCACGGAAGGACATGGGAAGAAGGCTATTTAAGGAGGATCAAAGGCAAGAATAAATCATCAAATACAATCGAGTTCGATTCAAGAAGTGAGATGAAACCATTGGAGTTGGTGTTGTTTTGTAGAAGAAAGGTGAAGAAATGGAGCATCCAAGTATGAATTATTTACATTGTTTTCTTCCTTTCCTCTTGTTGTAATTTGTATTCAATTTATAATTGGCCAATAAAATTTGGGAAGAAAGAGAAATTTCCCTTCCCAGCTGGTTTTCCCTCAACTTGGGGGTTTCCAGGATAAAATTTTGGTGTTTGAATTGTTATTTCCTTTGCTGCAACATAATTCTAAGTTCAGTTTTCTCACAATTAATTAAAATCCCTGTTATTTTCAAAATTTGAAAGTAGAATAACTTAGAGGTTATGGTTTGTAAAAATCTAAAGTTTGAGGTTTATAGATATCATGCTTTGACTTGGAAAACTCCCCCTCATTCCAATGCTTCATATGGATTGATATACCTCTAAGAAGCATAGTAGAGGCACATACATAGTGTGAATACCTAAAATAAGGTCTTGAAGAGGTGTGAAACCCTCTTAGAAACATGTAGAAATCCTTCTTCTTCTCTCTTTTGATATGAAGTTTTTGTTATACATTTCCTTCCATCATCATCAACTCTTGATGAAACATTGTGATCTCTTCTTGGCTCCCACACTCTTCCTTGATTGTTGTTATGCATTCTAGGCCTTTGAAATCCACCTCCTTGCACTCTAGGTCCTTCAACTCTTTGATTTTTCCTTGAGAAACCATGGGAGTAGTCCCTTTCCATATGACCAATCTCATTGCAACTATATCATATCACTATATTCTTCCTCTTGAAGCCATCAACAAAATCAGATGAATCATTCAAGAAAAACTGAGAAGTATGACCTACCTCATTTCATTTGAAGCATACCACATCCTTAGCTTGCTCAATCCTATTATCTCTCCATGGATGAGTATCTCTAGAAGACCTTCTATATTATTTAGACCTATGACCAAATGCATTACAAGTATAATAATATCCATTGAAGGTTCTTTCATACCTTGAGGCATTAGGTTTCCTAATTAGCTTGGTCTTCTCATTGTTCTTGATGAATGATACTTTATTTTCTTCCTTTATGTTTGGTTCACCAACTTATTTTCTTGAAACTAGGTCCTCTTACTTCACTTCTTTCTCCTTTACCTCAAATTTGAAATCTAAACCATCTCTATCACTTGATTCCTTTTGATTGATCAAGAGATTACCAAGAAAATTTAAGCTTTCTTCAAATTTCTGATATGTTTTTATCTTACTTGTTGCATCTGATAGCTCTTTCTTGAGGATGATCACTTCTTCCTCCTTAGATTGCAAGCTAAGATTCATGTTACTCATTTTCATTTCTATCTTTCTCATAGTTTCATCAAGCTTTTCAGTAATAGCCCAATGTTTCTCTTCAAGTTCTTGAATCTTTTCCTCATATTCCTTGACTTGAGAAGTCAATTTCTTATTGTTCTTTTTAGCATGCTCCAGTTCTGATTGGACACATGCCAACTCAATCCTCAAACCATCATCATCTCCTTCATTCTCCTTATAAGAATCAGGTGTAAGATCACCCCACAAAGTAGAACCTCCACTAGAGGATCTCATGGCTTCCTTTGTCATGAAAAGAACCTCATCACCTAAATCTTTTTTATCAGATTCAATCTCAGAATTAGATCCATCAGCTTCACTACTTTCTTTAGAGGAATAGGCCTCTTCCTTGGTATAGAAACTCTTCTTACCCTTCTTCTTGAAATCACCCTTCTTGAAATTTTTTCTTCTCATGATCATCATTTCCTTTCTTATCATGTCTATGAGGACATTTAGCAGCAAAATGACCTACTTTACCACAAGAAAAGCATTTGAAAGTAATTTTACCCTTGTACTTACCAGTTCCAAAAGTTAGCCTCCTAAAGAACCATGACAAATAGTTCTTCATCACCTAGCTCATGAGCATCATCATCAACTTTGACCTTCTTATCCTTTGTCTTCTTTTCATATTTGAAATCTATTTCTTTCTTGGCTGGTTTAGAGTCCAACACCCTCATCTCATAAGTAGTCAAAGTACCATGTAATTCATCCATCTTCAGAGTAGTCAAATCTTTTGCCTCTTCAATAGCAAATACTTTAGAATCAAACTTAGGAGTTAAGGATCTCAAAACCTTTTTCACAAATACTTATTTCACATCTTCTCCTAACCCTTTCATGTTATTTACAACCTTATCAACTCTAAGAAGATATGCAACATAGATTCATTATCATTCATTTTAAGACTCTCAAATTGATTTCTAAAGGTTTGAAGCTTAGAAATTTTTACCTTTGAGTCACCTTCATACAACACCTAATTTTTTTCCCATGCTTCTTTTGCTGATTTGCAATGCATTACTTTTCCCAATTCATATTCTCCAAGTCCATGTATGATAGCATTATAGGCCTTAGAATTGTTTTCATATGCATCCTTGTCTACTTTACTAGGTAGGAGAAGTGGTAAGAATAGTATACCCATCTTCAACAATTTTCCAAACATAAAACCCTAGAGACATGATATGAGTCTTCATCCTCAAACTCCAAAAAGCATAGTTTGTTCCATCAAACAATGGTTCCTTGTCAATAGAGGAACCACTCACCATTTTTGTGCTTCAAGGATATCCTTTCAAGTGATCAAACTTCTCCAAAAGGACCTTCTCTCGATACTTGATTATTAGAATCATAATGGACTGAGAGTGTGGATTTGAATCAGTCCTTACAAAATTAAATTAGATTACATATTGCTTATTCAAGATAGGAAACCACTTAACCATCCATTAATGTGTGCACACACGATCGAATATCACATATGCAATGAACCATGAAAGAAATAATCAACACAAGACACAAGATATAAGTGGGAAAAATCAAGGGAATAAAACCCAATGAAGAATCATATTGATATTGATATCTTTCAACTTTAGTGAGTCACCAACCCCACAAGAAGCACCAACCCCTAATTTTGTGAAGCACCAACTCTCCAAAAGGAGGATATAACCCCCAAGATGATCAAGAACCAACTAAACCACCTTATGAAGAAGATATCTAATGTATTTCTTCTACCACAACTGATAGAGATAAAAAATTCAGCTCACAACACCTTCAAATCCTAGGTCTTCAATCTCTCACAAAATAGCACTTTCTTCACTTCTCAAAGCTTCAAAATATTTCACACATGTTTTATATCTTTATAAAACCTATCACACACCTAAAAAAATTTCACACCTAGGTCACACTTCTTACACACACACAACTAGCTCACAAAAGCACCCAAAACTATGCTTTTATAAGCTCCTTCTTAATTAAAATTAAAAATCAAACATTTTCCATCATTTTTATTAACCAATGCATATTAAAAACATCCCATATACTTTTAATAATAGCTACAAGTGACCCAAGTAGGTCAGACTAGCCAAAAACAACTTTCCATGCACCAAAAGGACTCACATCCACATCCTTTGAATGAGAACAATATCCTAACATCAAAAATATTTTTGTTCAAGCCTTAAAAATCACCACACCTATTTAAAATAACATTCAAACATCATCCATGGTCTTAATTTTCATTAACCAATCAAATTATTTTGTTGAATGGGCCCAGTGGCTAATTACCATTACCAAATTATTGTTTCCAACAACCTAAATCTTCCTTTGGGCCTTAAGACACCTCAATATGAACTCAACTGCAGAATGTTACCACTAAATGGAAATGGAAGAACCTGTATAAAATTTATGATAAATTTATAACTCTTGAAACAACCTAAGGTTCAAACTACATCAATGTTTGCCTTCACCAAGTTAAGTTTCCCAAAAAAGCATTTTTACAAATGTAACTGGTTAACACCCTTAATTACACTTTCAAGGCATATAAATATATTTATTAGATGAAAAATTAATCCTTATTCACATTCCAAGTGATATAAATCATCACTCAATCCATCTCAAGCTCCAACCAACTCAATCTTTTAAGAAAAACACTTGTCTGAAAGCCAAAAATATCCTTATCCAAAAACTGATCTATAAACCATATTAAAACTCATCATCATGAAAAAAATTATATAACTGGAAATATATCTGAATTCTCTTTCCACTAAATATTTAATCACCTCATAACTCCTCCTATAGCTCCTGCAATGTCCATTTTACTTGAAGACTGCTTCTAATTGCCCTTTGATCAGATCAACCTAAATGAAGCATACTTTACCATTTAAATGCATCACCAATACTTGAAACATATTTATACATCAAGGAAAACTCACATACATCACATAATATCCATTTATTGTGTAACTCCTTTGACAACCTTGTCCCAGGACTAAACGTCTTCAAAAAATGACATGTTTGAGTGGAGTCCACTCATCACCATGACCTCTACCATACCTCTCTGGAAATATCATGGAGTCCTCTAAATGTTCCAATCATCATCCAAGAATTGAAAAACAAAACTAGCCACTTAAGAAGTGAATATCTCAAACCACTTTCAAGCTAGGGTTTCAAACACATAATGAGTTGTTTACCTTCTTAACATTCGTTCATTAAAACCTAACGATGAAATGACCTTGTTATTTTTGTGAAACCTTATAGAATAAATTTATAAACATAACTGAAATCCATAAGGTCCCATGAAAAGCATACAATTTAGGGTGAGCATTAGAAGGTACAATTCAAGCTGGAAATGCCCTTCTTCTTGACCATGTTTAACCAAAAACATCATAATTGAAATTATCATCACATTGACTCAAAAAAATTCTCAAACCTCAAATACACCCATTTTCATCATCTAAAATCATTATCTTAGCTCAAAAATTTCTCCATCTCTCTAGCCCATCTCATTTTCATAGTTATCCCTTAGCATTTTGCACTGTAAAGGCTAGGGTCAACTAAAAGAACACTATAACTCATCATAAAAACACTCCAGATGGTCCTAACATACTTTTTACATCACAATACAACTGAATGCATGCATCCATGGGCTCATATATCTCCATAACTCATCCTCATGTAATCTAACATCCATACCTGCTCCAAATGAGCACCTACAACTTGGTCACCAACCTATATCTGCATCCTAAAACTCATGTGAGTTCCCAAGCACTCCCAAAATATTATATACATCATGTCAACATGCTTTACCCAAGCTGCCAAGAATCTCCAACCTCCATGCATCATCACCTAGGCTAGCTAGGTCACTTGAATAGGCTTACAAGAGTAAGAAATCCTCATTGAATCAACTGATATCACCAAGAGCACATTTGAATCATCATGTCATCATCATTCTCAGCATGTTCTGACCCTACTCCATCATCCACTTTTTCATTAATGAGGTTTTGCATCAATGAAAACACCTAAACAACAACATGCCAACACATGTGGCACTTCACATTGGTTTCATCATCTTCATAGTGGATATTTGAGTATATTTTTAGATCTTGAGGAGGTATTCTTCATTCGCTTCAATGAAAAAAAAAAGTCCCTAAGGTCAATTATGAGTGTTTTCCATCCCTATATCAAGTAAAAATTGAGTCGGTTTATTATTATATCTTAAATGCTTCGTAGTATGCATGCTACAATTAATTTATAGTCCCATTAATCTAGAGGTTCAATATTTTTTTCCATGATCTAATTTATTCTCTTAAGGATAATTTCCTTTATGAAACATTTGGTTCCTTTTATGATCTTTGTCTCAATGTTATTGCTTTGGAGAAATAAACTTCTCCTCTATGAGATTAAGTGGCTTTTCATATTGTTGATCATATCCCTATTAAATAAAATGATACAAGTATTATGATTGATTCATAAGACAATTCTAGTCAAGTTAAATTCTTACATCACAACAATATTGGTTGGCCTAGTGTATCCATAAGGCATCGATTTCTCCTAAGTGAAAACCACTTCACTTTGATAAATATCAACATCGACCACATGATGTTTTTTCTTATATTAATGAATAAATTCATAATAAATTTACCATCTAATTCTCATCATCCCCCTCATCATCAAATTGAGTGAAAAAAATGCTAATTTTTTTGTAATTATCACAACATTAATGGACATTATGATAATGATGTTTTACGCATGAGATCTAAATCTCAAAAAACTTGAAACGTAGGATTTTATTTTGTTTGACACATGATATACTTCATCAATTGAACCTTCATCTTTTCCTATGAGGCATCACTTTATAGGGATTGTGATCTCCCACAAAACCCCTTTAGGAAGCCACTCGTTTTCTGGTCTCCTATACTCCATGTTTCTCAAAGAGGATCTTATCCTATTTGGTCATCTCAAACTCCTAAGTTTAAATGGGTTGTTAAATCCAACAAGTTTATTCTACAAGGTAATAAAGAAATGATGACTAACACATATTCATCTATATTGTAAGAAAAATCTAACGTAATTAATTAATACAAATATCTCATCTAATAATAACATGGCATCCTTGTGATCGGGAGTGACTAGACATCCATTATTATACTAGCTCATCTATCTATAATCAACACCCCTTTAAGTGGAGGCGAGGTAGCCTAAATAATGCCATATATATTCAACTTTGGCACCGGTTTTTACACCCATGTTTTTACATCGATTCATGTTAAATATAAATGATCTATCGCTCACAAGTTTCCTCCTTAATCTCCTTTTGCAAGTAATATCACTCCTAAGCATGTTTTGTAGCCCTAACTTAACACGATACATCCTACTCCTAGTTTACACAATACAAATTTGAGATCCAAGACTCCCATACCTATATGTTTTTCTCCTCACACTCTTGATAGTATCATAGGGTAACACTTATTTTTCACACATAAAAATATTATAAAAATATAAAAACATGCAAATATATCATAGCAAAAAAAAATCAAATATTATCAAAATACAAAATCAAGACCTGCATATGACTTGATTTGCTAGTTCTTTACTTTACATATGTTGTTTGTCACATGGTTTAAGTTGGCATATACTATATAATATTTACGCAAATTTGTTTCATTAGGTATTTGAGCATGATGAAAGACATACATAGGACTAACAATTCTTATAGATGTTTCTCATCCAAAGTGGCCATGCAACATTTAGGGGCATCTCTTACAATATTAGATATTATTATTTTATTACAATGTTATTTCACATTCTCATTATGTTTATTTTCACTATTGTGTTATATGATATTTATCTCAAACTAATGTAGTTAACACATGTTCCTTGTGTAGAACTAGTATCTCTTGTTCTATTATCCGGTATTACATTCACATGCTTGTTTATATGATTGGTTTCATGTATGTTTCCTATGGCATTTGTTATGCATGTGTGTGCAACACTTTTGTGTCCACTCTTTATGGCCTTTTTACCTTTTCATGCTTGTTTGTTTTTTTGAAACTCTTGTGTCTCTTGTATGTGGCTCCTTTCCTTTTCTATTACTAACATATTTTACATTTCTTGTTATATGTGTATGATTCTATGTTTAGATGATTTTCTACCTCTATGCTTTTATGTTTGTGTGCTTGTATGACTATTCTATATGTCTTTATTTCATGGTTTCCACCATGCACTCTTTTACAATATATGATCTCTATGATGGCCACCTACAATAGCATTCAATGTGAACCAATGTTGACTATATGCCACTATTTTACACTCTTATTAGATTATAATATATTACTGAGTTAAATACACTAAAAGTGTGTAAAGGGGAGCTACAAGAGGTTATTTTTATTAATTAACTTCCAACATTGATTATACTGATATCACAATCATTCTTACAACTAATATATACAATATGATATGAAATTATGAGTACACTTAGTTTATTATAGATGGATCTAGAAACTTGTAGGTGTGTAGAGTGTTACAACTAGGAGATATAAATCTAAAATTGCTTCATTCTTATAACTGTGGTTGGAAAATGACTTGGTGCAGGACCATACAAATCTCCCAAGACCATCCATATAGTTTTACACCTACTATACAGCTTTTGAACCTTCTTTGAATCTCACTTTGTAACTTTTTGAGGTTGTCTCCTAACTAGAAATGTTTGTTACTATCAAATCCTATTTTTCTCATGTTATGAATCCCTCTGATATTTTTTGTAAGGTATCAAACCCTAGCAATTGGTGGGAGACCTTGTAAAATAAACATTAGTTGGGTTCAAGTGCAATCCTATCACCGCCGACATTGAATTACCCCGAAGAGGCTTCAAACCACATGTCATTCTCCACCTATCTTGTGATATTTGAATGAATGTAACTAGATTTTTACGTTAGAACCTCCTTGAAAATATTTTAATTAAGTTTGGCTCTTGTTAATACTTGAATTAGGGATGTGTGAGTGTTTGTAAATGAAGAAATTTGATTCATTGACCTAGTATAATGCTTTAGACCTATAGTGATTCTTTCCATACTGAAATTGTACATTATTTATGGGATTTAGGGACCCTAATGTGCCTTTAGTGCTAAATTTTACAATAGGAGTTCATGAGAATGTTAGTTTGTGTCAAGTTCCCAAATGAGGTGAGTTTAACTTGCTTACATACGGTTCCAAAGGAAAATTATCATGGAAATTCAAACCCAGAGGGAGTAAATGAGCCAATCAAGAATATGAAATTGAAAGGTCATATGGAGGATATGTCATTCTAAAATAGTACAATCCATCCAGGATCAAATTCCATAAGCCAACCAATGTGGACGTTTTTGAACAAGGATGAACATATGAAAGCTGAATGTCGCATCCTATCAAGCGGATTTTTCTATGGATTTAATGCATTTAAATCTCAAAATATGTCAACATATTAATGCGTGTGTCTGAATAAATAAGCTAGACAACAACAGACCTTGGGATGTACCTGAAAGGTGCATAAAAAGAGTGTGTTTATCTTAAAGCAAGAGTGCATTGTCAAAACAAGTAGTGTCAAAGTGTAAATTGTCAAATTTAAGTTTCTAAAGCAACATCTAACATGTGTTGGGAATTAGGATGTGGAATAGTGTTATGATTTAATAAGAAACCAAATCATGAAAATATTGATCTATATAATTCCCCAAAATCTCACAAAGATGGAAGTGTAGACTAGATAAATCCAAATCAAAACAAATTACACACACAACATAGCATGTACTATGGTTCACCTAATATGGGCTACATCCACCAAAGATAGAGATCTCATGTATATAATAATGAACAAGATTACAAACCAACTCTCCCCATAAGAGTACACTACATCTCTCTAATAGTATCTCCTCCTCCGCATCTCTAAATGGATCTACAAGAGTGCACTACAACTGTGCCTCCAAACCACCGGCAGATCTCACATATCAGGAACTACTTCATCTCCCACTGTGCAACCAAGCTCTCCTGTGAATATGGAAATAAGACCTCTCACAAGGGTCTACCAATGTACAATCATAACTCTACATCAATAAGTAATTCTCTCCTCCATCTTTGCATCTTCCAGTGTGCAAACAAGAAGACAACCTCCTCTACAATATCTAGATCTACATGGATCAATAATACAACATGATCTCATGGATCTATGAATACAAGATCTCACAATAACCTGTGGATCTAACAATACAAGCCTATATCTACATGGATCAACAATACAATATGATCTCATGGATCTACAATACAAGATCTCACCAACATGTGGATCTACAAGAAGAAACTCTATGTGCTTTGCATACTATGCAAGCCATTACAATTAGACAATAATTATACAAAGGAAATATAGTAGAAGAAACCTCTTCTCACCATTCAGATACACCTGTTATTTCCTTTTGTCCCACTTCTCTCCATGGAAGCTCTGTCTTCATGTAACCTATTCTTTCTTTTTCTTCTTCTTCATCCTCTCAACCAAGGATTACTCTAATTAACCTTCTAACCCTAGCTTTCATGCTTATATAAGCATACACAAACTTAGGGAACCTTAGCTATGCATTTACAACCTTTAGATCACCTTTAGATCACCTTTAAATCAAAGTTTGGATCTAATCTGTCTAAAATAAAAACATAAACGCATAGGAACTAGTGTTGGTTCCTTGATACTAACCAAAGGCTTCCTTCACGACTAGTGTTGGTTCCCCGATGCTGACCGGTGTCGGTTCCTTGATTGGTGTCATTTCCTCCCATGTGACTGATGTCGCCATTCGTATAAACCTCAAGTTGTAAAACATGTTACTTATGAAGAAATTTAGCTCCACAAATCAACAACATGGAAAATCATCATTTTGTTTGAGCCAAATTGTAACGCCATCCTAATATTAACCATGAAAACATGTCTAATTTTTTTACAATGATTAAGATAAATCTACAAAATCTCTCTTAAGTTAGGAAGAACATGTTACTAACATTTACCTATTTCTACTTATCATACCTACACATTGAGAGGCTTACGATGTCCATAATTAGCCTATGTGTATTCTAAGTTCTTTTCAACTTAAACATCAAAATAAATATTTCACTTATTAGAACAATTTTTCTATGGACAACTTTTAAAAAAATTAATCCTCAATGTAAAATTGCAATTTAGTACATGCTTATTCAATCACCCATTTTTGCATAAACACTTCATATAATTCAAGACAAATGAGTTGATAATTTCAAATGAATACCACCATGCATATAAATCAACATTGTTTGATTGACTAATTTATAAATTAAGATCACTTATTTATTCATTTACACTTCTTTTTCAATATAAAAATTTACACAATTTCATCACACAAATTTATTCACATGAAAGCATTTTGTAATTAGAGTTCTAATAAAATGGGTTTATCCTACATAACATTTACATATTTTGGTCAAATACAACTTAGCCACTTATTAGTAAGATCTAAGGTCTTCATTACTTAGCTCTAATTGCTTAAAGAATCCATCATACACAATGTAAGGTCTTTTAACAATTTCAACAAGGTAATCATCAACATTCAATTTAAAAGGTACAATTTCACTTTTGATCATTTTACATAAATCACATTAGAAATACATTGGTACAATTTTTACCTCATAATATCAAGACACAATAAGTAGAGAACCATTTTGTTGTCCAACTACAACGAGAGAAAGAGCATCATCAAAGTGTTTTACCTCCAACCACGAGCCATACGGATCCCCACACACCTCTCAAATCTTGAGAGTGGCCCTACCCTTCACGAGAAGGAAGATGTGGTAATCAATGAGGTGAGAGAGAGAGAGAGAGAGAGATTCATATGTGTAAGTCATTACCCAATCAACTGGTAACATATACGGGGTAGGAATAATATACATCCTAAAACCATAACCCTATGATTTTTCTTTTGGCCAAAATTCTACAGAAATCAGTAGGTACCCACCTAGTCCCTGAAATCCATCAAAATGCTAGAGCATGAATAATCCAAAGTGATAATTCAAGAGGGTAGCTTGTGTGTCAATCCACTACCTACCTTGTGTCCCCTCTTAGCATTCGTCAAGTATGTGATTCTATGCACTAGGTTATCTATCACCCTAGTACTATCACCCCCTAAACTTAACACATCTCACATTCCCACTCCTTATCCCAACAATTGAAAAAAACACAATTTTCTTCAAGTTACAGTTTAGTTAAACAAATGTTAGAATCCCAAACAACACTAATTCTTCTGAGTGTCCCATACCACATCGTCAAATTAATGTTAAAGGGATTCTAATATAATTGTTAATCCCAGACGACATAACAACCCATGGTTAGTATGCTAGAAGTCACGTATAGTTCTCCTTTATAAGCCATGATTAAGATTTTTTTGCCTCTCACCCAAATCATGTTTACGATTCTCTCATGTTGACCAACTCAAATATAAATTATTATCTATCAAAAATAATTATCTTAAGATACAATTTGGCATACAAACATGATCTCATTATTTGTTCTATTTCAAGGTTTCGTACAAGTTTAGAGAGTATATTTTTCATTCCTATATCAATGGATTTGTGTTATCCCTATTTTATTTTCATGATCATTTGTATAAGTTTATAATTGTTGCTCCCTTACTTATGGTTTATCATGATTCTAAATACATCAATGAAGTATTCCTAGTTCACGTAATATTCATTTTCTATTATGATTATCAATATTTATTATTTGATAGCTCATTTCTTGGTTTAAGTATCATATTTTATATTTAATCTTTGTGTTATAGTTGTAATCCACGCTTCCCATTTAGCTCCACATCATGGATATACCTCCCTTAATGAAATAATTATATTTAATTACTTTCTTCTCTTCCTCTATATTAATAAAACACAAAAAGAATTTAGAAATCAATTCATATTACAGAAAACCTCGTCAAAGAATTAATTGTAACTTATATTCCGTAAATTGGGTTTGAATAAAATTTAAAGGGTTTGTAAACAAATATGTATTGAGTGAGTTGTCCAAAATTCAGCTCCACCCAGTTTTCCAGATAGGAGAAATATGGATTTGAAAATTGAGTACGGAGTGATTTTTCGATTTATTTCTTGATTCATTTAAATTTTATATGTTGTAAATCATTGGGTCAAGTCTATTTCAGTTTTTCGCATACATATCTATAAATCAAACAACATCCATGAGCACTAACTTAATGAATCTATTAATAAGTTATACTACGCTTCATAAATCATTGAATCTAGATCAATAATTTAATTTACATAAGTTCAAAAAAATATCCTTTATTTACATAATAGATATAGAAAAAGTTAGTCTCTTGTTTCTTCTAATGTTATTCCCAAAAGTTTTGAGGACACATTTAAGTTTGTTGAAAGTGGTGGTTTGGGAAGAATATACCCATTCTATGAAGTCTTAAAGACATTCAAATATTATTCTTGGCGTTAAAAGTAAACAATATAAAATTTCTCCTTTTTTTCAATCTTGATTAAAATGTTTTTTCAAAACGCTCCTATAGACACCTAAATTCCGCTTTTGCAATCTTGTTGCCAAAACACATGCAAATCACTCTTATTGTTCCCAATTCCATTATAGTTAGTGGTTTTCGCTAATTAATTAACGTTCCTTACCAAATTAGCCAATTAACACCACGTTGTTTATTGTGTAACCCCTTTCGCATTCGTGATGTGATTTTACGATGAATTGTAAGCCAAAATCCTCTTGAAAACATAAAATTAGTGTTTATAAGCTAATTAGACCTATTTTTCCCTTGATTTTGTCAATATGCCTAATATTGACTCAAACCCATCTTCCAACCACTCAAAATCACCCTATTCACCTCCACAATGTCTCAAAGAAGCTTCAAAAGATTATCCTAGCCTTCTAGTTGACCTAAGCAATCGATTAAGGCTACACACCTCTTAATCACTTGGTAATTCGCTAATTGTGATTAGCAAGGCCTAATCATGATTAGCAATTATAATCTAATTTGGGGCTTTTAGTCCCACATGCACCATGTTGGTTTTCAAAATAAGACTTTTAGAAGAGCAACAAATGTCAGGGGACAAGAAGTCCCTCCTCTTTAATGGGAGAGGTTCCCTTATTCTGAAACAAACCTATTTACAAATATACAGAATGTCATGGTATGGTCGAACTTGGATATTACGAAAGTGTTTTCCACAAGGATTATCAGTTACACAAGGACTGAGGAAAAGGAATAAGAAGATGAGCAGAATAGCAACATTCAGAATTATAGATAGCAGAATAATTCTTCGTGTATGCGAAGCTTCAAAGGATTTAAGACAAGATCATTTGCATGAGATTAAATTTAAGACACAAAGTTCTATAAATAACCTCCTTCAGATTTATAAATCAAGGACACAAAGTTCCTTCTTGGTTGTACAAGATCGCTGTACTTGCAAAACTGAACAGTATGCAATCAGAGAGACTAAACGAGTTAAGAACAAAAATGATCTTCACAATATTAAAGGAAAACACAGATATGACAAGAATCAGATAGACAAAGAATGAAAAGCCCTTTTGTATTGATTTCTTTAAGATCTATTTACACTTTCAGTAAAAATTCCAAGTTCTTCCTCCTCTTTAAAAATGGCGTGGAAAGGCCATTATATAGATTACAATTCACATTACGATTGTAACCGCTTTTTTTTAAACAAAGAATAGTTAAGTATTGCCAGGTTGCAATATCCCAACTAATTACAAGGAATGCGAAAAGACAGAGAAGAAGAGAAAAGAAAGAAAGAAGGAGGAGACAGTGGCCACCACATGTGGAGGGACCCAATGTCTTCTGAATTCGCGCCCGAACTTCTTCAAAGCTTCGCTATGTCTCTCCACGTGAACCGACGTGTTGGCAGCAGATCGAGTCCAAAATCCTCGACACTTCTCCATCTCTTTATCAAACTCGACGTGAGTATGATAATCTTTATTTGCTTCTTTAATGGCATATCAAGAGAGCAAATGTCCTTCATCTTTTCTTTGGAGATGGTGCTTTCCCCGAATAGATCATCGCTTTTTACAAAAGCTCAATCGAGATTTGATTTCTTGCAGGATGACAGAAGAGCACCGAGTTTTCATCCCGAAGATGACAATGTATATCTCAAGGCAGCCACCGCGTTGCTTTGAAAGCTTCTCCCTTCTCGCCAACTCGTTCTTCATCTCTACCACAGCCTTCTTCTAATACTCGATCTTCCATTCTACACCGTAGACCCAAGACTTCGATAAATTGTCTTTGCATCATCAAAAATCTTGTTCGCCATTAGGATGTTCTCATCTGCTTGTCCCATGAGGCGGAGGTCTACTATGCAACCGCTCCAGATTTTGAGTTCTTTATCCATGGTACCGATAGTGGAGGAGAGATTTAGTTGCATATTACTCACCTTTTCATAGAGCTTGAAGGCTTCATCGATGAAGTTCAACCCCGCGACAAGCATGTCATCCACCATGGCTTCAAAAGCTCGCCATAAACAGTAATACTTGTGCATATCTTTTATACTTTGCACTTCATCTTGGCTTAGTATTACAGAGGAGGTAAAGCAGCTTAAAGGGGTGGGATCCAAAACTTTGTCCTTAGATAGAAGAGACTTGATGAAACCCGTAAGAACTCGGGCTTGCTCTTCCAACTGCTCAATCGCTCGCCTTTTCTCCACCCTTCCAATGACTCTGGTGATCAAGCTTTCGGAGGTTATGAATCTCACCTTCAGGGGTAGACTCTCCCATAGGGATCCTCGAGAGTTCCAAGTCGGATGTCACTGCAAGTCCGATTCCGATTTGTCTATCAGGGCTTAGCAATCTCCAGAATTGCTGACCTCGAGCATCGATACAATCTCGAAGTAGTTCTTGCTTTCTTGGCACGAGAAGGAGTGGTGCCCAACAAGGCTGCAACAAAGATCAAAATTAGGTCCCAAGCTTTGAAAGGAGGATTTTCTCTTCCTTTTATCAACCAAGGTTGCACCCATGCAAAAGAGGAAGAAGAATCTGCAGGAGGAGCAAGGGGGCCAAGAGACAGGAGCCCATGACACTCAAGGTCCATGCACTGCCGACTCAAGCCGAGATGTGGAAGGAGCACTGAGACAATGGCAATAGAAGAATCACTAGCCCCCGGAAGCTCAAGCTCTCGACCTCCTTGTCTTTATCTCTGCTGGGTCCTCGTGAACATTTGCAGAGTTGGCCTTTCACTCTCTTCACTTTCACCGAGGATGATGATGTTCTCTCGTCCAATAGGCAATTCCGCTGCTTCTCCCGAGGATCTCTTTCCACCGCTCCTTCTTTACTTCCTTGAGCTTCTTCTTATATACCCGAGGTGGATGGAGAAGGAGTAGATTCCGTAGGTCCCCGAGCTCGCTGAGGTAGGAGAGGTTTTCTTTGGGTTTCGGACCTTGAACCGGTGCTTCTCTTATTGGTGTAGAGGCATCCTTGGAGGAGGATTCTCCCGAGCGTCCCCGAATTCTCGACCTTTTTATTGAACTGCACCTTAGTCCCGACTAAGACTCGGAGCAAGGATTTCAGCCAAATCATCCCTCTCTTTTCTGCTCCAATCTATGTCTTCCGAGGGGTGTGTTTGATCACATTTTCATACTCATATGAGTATAGCTCGAATTATCATCTTCAAGGCCTTCAGAACTTGATACATGCACTGAGCTCTTGAATCAATCAGAAGGAGAACCTGCCATAATGTCTTCTTCTCGCCTCAAAGTCGTCTCGCATACGCCGCCCAAGAATCTTCTCGTCTCTCCACATGGTGATAGACTATCTTGATGTTCTGTTTCAATAAACTTCTTCAAGTCAAAGCAGTGTTCTTGGCTTGAAGAAATGAACGGTGACAGGGACCAAAGTTCTCTCTATATTCTAGGCATCCAGGCTGTTTTTGCACGTGTAATTTCCTCGAGAGATGGGAAAGTGCAAGCCGAGATCTTCTTGTCTCTCGCAAGTTCTCAGGCAACTTGTCCAGCTTGCTGCGCATATTTCAATCAAGGCCATCTTGTCATTGCAGAACATGGGAAGCCTCGAGGAGTACCTCATAACCAGCAAGCCCGATGTATGAGAATTTCCCGAATTGGATGAAGTAGGCCCCATACCGTGATATCAAGTTCATGGCTTCATCTCAAAAACCTCCCGCGGTGTCACCTCGAGCAATCGGACCACGTACATAGTGAAAGCATCATTAACCCTTCCGAAATTGCGGTTGCTGGTCTCCAAGGTAAATCATGGGCAATAGGTGTACACCGGTCGCCTTTGCCAGGCATCTATATATGAGAATCCAAACCATTGCCTCGATGTCGCTAGAGTATACATCGATACGAAGTCATGAAAACTTCTTTGTTTGCAGACGCTGATAGCTGTTCACAGTTTCATGCCGATGATCTCAAAGCTTGATATTTTGTGTACCTTCGCACACCATACCGATGAGCGGGCACATCCGTAAATGGAACTCGCCGGTGGAAGGCAAACCCATGACCCGAGCCAGCAGTATATGAAATCTGGCGCTTCTTCGTTGAAGTCTCGCTTGATGAGAGTTTTGGTGAGGCGGGAAGCTCCTTTCTTAGGGTTTTTTAACCAGACTTCGCCACTCGTGCCCAGTACTTGCACTGCCTTGATCGAACATGGCTTGCGCTTGACTTGAGAAACAACTATGGCATTGTCCAATTCCGGATTCTCGTGAGCGGCACCAATGGCGGCAGCTGCCTTTAGCTTGGCGATGAGCTCCCGTGCACGCTTGTCAATTCACTTGAGGCGTGGTCGGTGAGCTCCGCATGCAAGCACCGTCAGACAAAGACACCGTATCGAAATTGGGAATCCTCCAGCAGACGCCAAACCACCGTCATAAATTGTCCGAGCCATCGGCGAGGGATTCGCATCTTCCATCCTTGCCCAAAATCGCTGAAATCGAGATGTCGGGCCTCGCTATCTCCAATGTTGCTTACAGCAGACTCGAGTGGAGAAATCTGTTCTTGTCCTTGAAATTTGATCTTCATGTCGATAGTTTCAGGGGAACAAGGTTGCAAACTAGACTTGGAATGGAATTACAGAAGCAGAGGAACGTGCGCAAGTTTGTAGGCGCGCAGGGTTTGAGCAAAGGATAATCAAGGAAGATGTGAGAAAATGCGAAGGGGAAATGTTCATTATATAGCCTTTTGGGGAGAGGAGTGAATTCAATGCGCATTTAATTACACGACCACCAACTTGAAAAGCGCCATACTTGGAGTGAGCAGGAAAAACTAAGTATGGATGACACTAGGTACGCTTGGGACATGTGAGACGCGAATGCGCGAAACACGCGGCTCAAGCGAATGGAGAGAGAATGCACAAAAGCTTTTGGAACAATTGGGACGAAAATACGCGAGGTACGCGGCTCGGGCATTTCGCCAAATTGGAAAAGCAGTCCGCTTGACTTGGGACTTTTGGAACAGATAGTTCCGAGTACGCGACTAGAAGCTTCGGCCGAAAAAGAGAAAGCTCGTACTTTTGACTTTGGGATATTTGGGACAAAGTGGTGCGAAGTACGCGGTTCGGATGGTTCGGCCGAAATTGGAATGACTTGCACAAAAGCTTTCGGGACATATGGAACAAAAACTTCCGACGGGCCCGAAGATAGGACAATTTCGGGAATTTCGCCGGTCGGGAACAACTCGCACTTTGGAACTTGGGACAATGGGACAAAAATGTCCGACAGTTCGAAATACATGCAAGAAAAGTCCAATACTTAGATTTTCAGACTTCCAAGACTTTTTTCACACCACCAGCTTGGTAGAAAAGACACTTAGACTCAAAATTTTGGGATTTTACCTTTGACAGAGCAGGGAATTTTGAGTGGACAACAGCTGGCTCCTTCTGGGGATGACTTGGTGTAAATTCATGGAATGAGACAAGGCAAGAACTTAGATAACTCGGTGAAGCAGACCAGTGCCTTATCCATTGGGCAAAGGAGTCAAGGACAAACCAATACAAGGGCAACACACACACAACAGAAGGGAAACACACCAAAAGCAAAAAGCAAACACCGTACATAATATACAAAGGGACTCCTAGTCACCTAGATCCGAACAACTTCAAATACGCCCACTATAAGGAAGTGGGAGGGGGAACCATCCATGTAATCAAGATAGAAAGAGTCCTTACCAAAGAAAGTGTCTTATCTTGAAAGGTCCAAGCCACAGAGAATCAAATTTTCCATGGCTACCACGAGGTTCATGTCTTTTGTCCCATAACAAAGACAAAGTCACCAACTTGGAACTCTCTCGACCTAGCTTTCTTATCAAATGTAACCTTCACCTTCCGCGGTGGGCAGATATTCTCACAAGAACCTCCAATCTATCCTCGCTCGGGCCAGTGCAGTACATGATCCTTTTGTCCGCAGCATCATTGAAACTAGTGTCTTCAATGGCCTTCATCAGTGCAAGGTCAGTAGTTCCACCGCCACCGGCACCGAGCCTCTACGCCATACACTACTTGAAATGGGGACATTCCAATGGCTCTTTTAGGTGTGATCCTGTCTCCCAAAGAGCATCGTAAAGTTTCTTATGCCGCTTCTCGAGATTCATCGACCAACTTTCTTATGATAATCACCGATTCTTGTTGGTAGATTCTCGCTTGTCCATTTCCCTGGGATAATAATCAAGAATGAGCCGAGAGATGCCATACCCGTAGCGTAAATCCATTATCTCACTTGAGGAGAAGTTTGAGGCATTATTCTGTTACAAATCTTGTTAGGCACACCATACCTAACCAAGATGTTCTCTTTAATGAAGTCGCACACTACTCGTAAGTGGTGCTCTTGACCGAATAGCTTCCACCCATTTGGTGAAGTAGTCGATGTAGCTAGCACATGGGTATGTCCAAATACTGAAACAGGGTTGAGTGCACCGATGAAGTCTAGACCCCACTGTTGGAAAGGTTCTTCAATCACAACTGGTTTGAGAGGCAAGGAAGCCAATTTAGGTCTTCCCACGAAAGTCTGACAGGCCTCACATTTATCCACCCACTTGGTTGCATCTTTGAACAAAGAAGGCCAAGAATACCTCCCACGGAGTATCTTATGAGTCATGGATCATGATGAATAGTGCCCTCCACATGCCTGATCATGAAAAGCTGAGAGCAATTTTCTCTGTTGTTCTTTGTCTACACACTTCAGGAATCTTCCATCCAAACCACGCTTAAACAAGGCATTTTCCCACAATACATATCAGGCCGATCTCAACTTAACCTTCTTTTTTTTTAGCAGCTAAATGAGAGGGGCATTCCCGTAGGTGAGAAAATGAGCGATGTCACCGTACCATTCATCAACTGAACTCAGGAACAGAACAATAGGAAGGTCAGCTTGCTTCTCCAGTAACTCGTGTTGGGCTCCTTCAGCAATGAGCTCGCAAAGACCTTTTCCCCGAACCAGCTTGGTTGGCTTGATATCAAGGTCATACTCCTGGACTTTAGCCACCCAGTTTCCCCTCTTGGATCCAAATTCTTGTTGCGTGAGAATTGACTTTACAATGATCTCGGGACCAAAGACCGTAGAGTGAGAGTTGAGGATATAGAAACGGAACTGCTTGACAGCTTTGACTACTGCAAAGGCATGCTTCTCCATCATGGTGTACTTTAGCTCATGGTTCTTCAGGATATAGCTCATGAAGGCAATTGGTAGCTCATGTTTATCAGGATCCTCCTGGGTTAAGACAAAGAGCCGCAGTAGTACTATCTCGTAGCGTAGCGAAAGAGATAATGAAATCCTCACTGAAATCGTATGGCAAGCCAAAACTGGAGTTTTAGCAATAGCTTTCTTGATACCCTCAAAGGATTCCTTTCCTTCAGAAGACCAACCAAATGCTTGCTTTCCTTTCATCATCTGAGAAATATTCAAAGTTAATTCAGCAAAATCAGGGATGAATCTTCTTAGAAAATTGATCTTACCGAAAAAGGAATGCACGCCTTTTACTAAGAGGGAGAGGAATCATTGGATGGCTTGAACTCGCTCCGATCAATCTTGATGCCATCCTTTGAGACAATGTGTCCTAATAGCTTTCCTCTCCGTAATACGTAAGACATGCATTTTTTAGGATTTAAGGAAATCCCATGCTCTCGCATCTTTGCGTAATCGCTTCTAAGTGGTCAAGTGATCCGCTCTTGTCTTTGAGAACACTGCTGTGTCATCAAGGTATATGACTATGCATTTTCCCTTCAAGCTTCCAAAGCCGATCCATAGCTCTCTGAAAGGTGGCACCGGCATTAATCAGCCCAAAAGGCATCCTCTTGTAGGCAAAGGTACCCCAAGGAGTCAGTGAAGGCTGTCTTATGTTGATCAAAAGATCAACCTCTACCCGATTGTATCCAAAAGCCATCAAGCATAGATAACATCTCGTGAGCCTCACCGCTTGCAAAACCTGATCCATCATAGGCAGAGGGTAGTTATCTTTCAGAGAGGCCTGATTCAGGTTCCTGAAATCAACACAGATGCGGATCTCTCCATTCTTCTTCCTAACAGGTACAATGTTTGCAATCCAAGTCGAATGGTGAATGGGAAAGATGATTTTAGCCTTTAGCAGTTTCTGAATCTCCTGAAATATGGTGTCAGCTATCTTTGGGTTATACCGCCCGCTTCGCTTGAAAGGCTTGATTCCCGGCTTGAGAGGGATAGAGTGTTGCATTTCTTTTGGCTCAAGGCTTTTAGATCTTCATAAGAATAAGCAAGCACATCCTTATATTTCCTTAGAAGGTCAATTGCTTTCTCCTTTCATCCGATGTGCAACACTTCCCGATATTTACCAAATTCGGGTCATCGTAACTCCCAATATCAATTTTATCATACTCACCGATGATCACGAGGTCCAATGGAAGCTTTAGATCTCACGCACTGCCATGCTTATCAAACAACTCCTCCAAACTCACCAAACCTTTGGGGATCTTGTTTCCTTTGAGCTTAATGCACCCTTCCCGATCGCTTCTTCTCCTCGGGTGACGGCTTGTCCGAAGACACGCTCTCACGAGGCAGTTGTCACTTCCTTCCAAATACAGTTGTTCAAAATTGCCCTTGAGCTCCAGGAAGGAAAGCAAATGCTGGTCGTCGTTGAAGACTTGCCAGTTGTTAGTATTGTCAGGGACACTAGGTCGGTGGACCATCTCAATAGTGAATTTATCCTGAGAGAATTTCAGGATGAGGAATCAATAATGACCCTGAGACAGCCAGGGAATCAGCTCAGCTGTTCTTTTCTCTGGGAATTGCTTCAATGGAGAAGGCATCAAGGAATTCAATCGAATCCCAAACCTGATTCCGATAATGCTTCAGCCTCCCGTTCTTTACCCAAACAGCTTCGACTTGCTTCACAATCAGCTCCGCATCACCACGAGCCAAAAGATTTTTACACTCGCTCTTTGGCCACTTGCAATCCAAGGATGAGAGCCTCATACTCGCCAGATTGTTAGTGTTCTCGAACCGCAATTTGAATGAAAAGGGGTATAGGCAGCCTTCGTGTGATATTAATGTAACACCGCCCGTAACCACCAAGAACAATCGCCATCAAATTCTAAGATCCGCATACCATTGGGGTCCTTAGGTGATATTTTGCAGGTCGGATTTCATCAGGACAAAATCATGTAATTACCATGGCCTCTGTCCTCATAGAGTATTTGTGCCTTGGGATCATCTCGCCTCTTCGCACAATGTACTCTGATCGCTTCTCGTAGTAGCTTCTTCATTTGTCCATCGACAGTATGAGAGCGTGTGACCAATCCATTTGAATCTCTCCACCCACATCTTTACAGTAAGTTTCGCTAGCAACATTCCATAGAAGGAGGAATGTCTCTCACTAGTATGGTAGCCAAGACCTTCTTTTCGTAAAGCAAAGAAAAGCCACTTGTGCATCTTTAATCCTTCCCACCAAAGGTACTTCCTTACTTTCCATGGAGTAGCAAGATCCATAAGTACGAGTAAGGGTCAAGCCTAAAGCATGAGCTACTTTGGCGGGCATCACATTATCTCGAGGCTCCTAATCTATGACACGCTTATCGAGCCTCGGCCAGCCTATAAGGAGTGTTACATGAAAGGCTTGATCTTGTCACTGTGTGAGGTGACAAAGCAGCTACTAGACTGGACTCAGGGTGTAGAAGGAGGAGGTGGGCAAAAGGCCTTTGAGGTGGTCTTGGAATGGGAATTTACAAATTGATCATCTTGGCAAAAGCTTTTGGATGGGTTTGGTAATATTCAAATTTCCAAATTTGAACTTTGGTCCTTTTTAGATGATCTACAATGTCAAAGGATCCAGAGGTGGATGGTCCATCATCATTTGGAATTTTAGGTTTATCAACCCTAGGAGAAAAAGAAGAAGAAACGACTTTGGGGGCAGATCGGGCAAGATTTACCTTTGGTGCAGATGAGGTAGGAATAGGAGATCCTCTTCTCGCAATTACAGAATAGTCAGCAGGCTGCTCTTTGACTTCTTCAGGGGTCAGGTCACCTTTTCCCTCCGATGCGCCTCTGTCTCGAGTCATGACAAAGAAGGATTCATTGCTCATATCTCGCTACCACTTCATCATAGTCATCTCGCATCATCAATGCCTTCAAAGGTAAAGAAATTGACTCGAGATCCCTGGGTTCTTCCGCCTCATCATCGAATTCCTCCAAGAACTCCTCACAAGCTTCATTATCATCTTCTGTTCTTCGACCTCGCAAGTCGCATTCACAGAACTTTGACGGAGGTCCTTCAAGTGCCAATCTTGTGTGGGGGCTCGGCAAACGGTTTCGGGTTGAAAATTTCTTCTAGGAACATCTCGCATACGGTGCATGCCGAGCTAATTGTTTCTTTATAGCTACTGATCATTTGCAAGTTTCTCGACTAATGGATCAAGATTGGGTCCGTATGGAAGATGAAGAAGCAGCAGATTTAGATTTGGGAGGATCTCTCTTCAACTTCCCTGACATGATTAGGTCATCCTCGACACTAACAGCCAGTTCTTGATCCAGTATTAACGTTCCAAGGTTAGCCCTTCTTAGAGCATAACTGACTTTAGGCGTTTGGGCATTCAAAAAGAAACATTTTTGAATTTGATCAACCGGCCGAGTATTCACAGGAATTTTGTTGATCAGTCTGTTGAACCGAGCCACAAACTCTCTCATGGGTTCCGATGGATCTTTCTTTATTTGAGAAATCTGGGCAAGCAGTGCATGCACATCTTCTGCCGGCTTGAAACGGCTTTCGAACTGAGTTCTCATGGTATTCCAGTCGATGATGGCACCAGCCGGAAGATGATAGAACCAATCCAAAAAGATTGTCCCGTAACGCCTCGACGAATGCCTTACCGAGACGCCTTCATGTTCAACCCCAAGACTCCACACGCAACTATGAAGGCTGCAATATGCTCATCAGGTGCACTTTGCCGCGCCCCGAATTTGGGGAAGTTCTTTCTGCATACCTCTAGGTAACTCATGCAAAGGCTGAGTGAGGGCCAGAGGCCCGACACGTTGACCCCATGGAACTTGTGCCATTCTTCTTGGAAATACGGTTCTGAGGGGAACTGTAACACCAGCAAGGACTAAAGCTTGTAGATTAGGACTAGCAGGCTCTGAAGGATTTCTTTCTCGAACAGGTGGAGTGCTCGTTGAACGAGTTCTTCTATTCGAAGGGAAAGGAAAACCCTGTTGCTCCAAAAGCTGAAACTGAGAATCTTCGATACCAAGGGCCCTTCTCCCTCGAGTGAAACGCGGAGTCGCCAGATCAAAGAATGATCGAAAAAAAAATTATAGTACTGGAATGCGATTTTCCCCAGCGGAGTCGCCAAAAACTGTTGGTTTTCAAATAAGACTTTTTAGAAGAGCAACAGTCAGGGGACAAGAAGTCCCTCCTCTTTAATGGGAGAGGTTCCCTTATTCGAGACACGAACCTATTTACAAATATACGTAAGAGGTCATTTTATGGTCGAACTTGGATACCACGAAAATGTTTTCCACAAAGATTATCATACAAAGGACCGAGGAAAGAGGGTAAGAAGATGAGCAGTAATAGCAAATTTGAATTATAGATAGCAGTAATAATTCTTCGATGCGAAGCTTCAAAGGAATTTAAGACAAGATTATTTGCATGAGATTAAATTTAAGACACAAAGTTCTTAAATAACCTTTTCAAATTTATAAATCAAGACACAAAGTTCTTCTTGGTCAGTACAAGATCACCGTATTTGCAAAAGCAATCAGCAAGAGAGACTAAACGAATTAAGAAAAAAATGATCTTCACAATATTAAAGGAAAACACAGAGCTACAAGAATCGATAGAGAATGAAAAATGAAAAGCCCTTTTGTATTGATTTCTTCAAGATCTATTTACACTTTCGAGAGTATGCCAAGTTCTTCCTCCTTTCCAAAATGGCGTGTAAAGGCCATTATATAGATTACAAGTCGCTTACGTATTGAACTGCTTTTTTTAAATAAAGAATAGTTAAGTATTGCCGGCCGCAATATCCCAACTAATTACAAGGAATGCGAAAAGACAGAGAAGAAGAGAAAAGAAAGAAAGAAGGAGGAGACAGTGGCCCATGGGAGGGACCCAATGTCTTCGCACTCGCCGCCCGAACTTCTTCAAAGCTCGGCTATGTCTCCGCCACGTGAACCGACGTGTTGGCAGCAGACCGAGTCCAAAATCCTCGACACTTCTCCATCTCTTTATCAAACTCGACGTGAGTATGATAATCTTTATTTGCTTCTTTAATGGCATATCAAGAGAGCAAATGTCCTTCATCTTTTCTTTGAGATGGTGCTTTCCCGAATAGATCGCTTTTTTACAAAAGCTCAACCGAGATTTGATTTCTTGCAGAGACAAGAGCACCGAGTTTTCATCCCGAAGATGACAATGTATATCTTCAAGGCAGCCACCGCCGCTGCTTTGAAAGCTTCTCCTTCGCCAACTGCTCTTCATCTCTACCACAGCCTTCTTCTAATACTCGATCTTCCATTCTACGCCGTAGACCCAAGACTTCGATAAATTGTCTTTGGCATCATCAAAAATCTTGTTCGCCATTAGGATGTTCTCATCTGCTTGTCCCATGAGGCGGAGGTCTACTATGCAACCGCTCCAGATTTTGAGTTCTTTATCCATGGTACCGATAGTGGAGGAGAGATTTAGTTGCATATTACTCACCTTTTCATAGAGCTTGAAGGCTTCATCGATGAAGTTCAACCCCGCGAACAAGCATGTCATCCACCATGGCTTCAAAAGCTCACCATAAATGTAATACTTGTGCATATCTTTTATACTTTGCACTTCATCTTGGCTTAGTATTACAGGAGGAGGTAAAGCAGCTTAAAGGGGTGGGATCCAAAACTTTGTCCTTAGATAGAAGAGACTTGATGAAACCCGTAAGAACTCGGGCTTGCTCTTCCAACTGCTCAATAGTCTCGCTCGCCCTTTTCCACTCCTTCCAATAACTCGTGATCAAGCTTTCCTGGAGGTTATGGATCTCGCCTTCGGGGGTAGACTCTCCCATAGGGATTCTCGAGAGTTCCAAGTCGATACTTGCAAGTCCTCGATTCCGATTTGTCTATAGGGCTTAGCAATCTCCAAGAATTGCTGACCTCGAGCATCGATACTATTCGAGGTGGTTCTTGCTTTCTTGGCACGAGAAGGCGTGGTACCCAACATGGCTCGCAACAAAGATCAAAATTTGGTCCTGTGCTTTGAAGGATGGTTTTCTCTCCTTTTATCAACCAAGGGTCAGCACCCATGCAAAAGAGGAAGAAGAATCTGCAGGAGGAGGAGCAAGGGGGCCAAGAGACAGGAGCCCATGACACTCAAGGTCCATGGCACTGCTGACTCAAGCCGAGATGTGGAAGGAGCACTGAGACAATGGCAAAGAGAGAAGAATCACTAGCCCCCGGAAGCTCAAAGGCTCTGACCTCCTTGTCTTTATCTCGCTGGGTCCTCAGGAACATTTGCAGGAGTTGGCCTTTCACTCTCTTCACTTTCACTGAGGATGATGATGTTCTCTGGTCCAATAGGCAATTCCGCCTGTTTCTCCTGAGGATCTCTTTCCACCGGTTCCTTCTTTACTTCCTTGAGCTTCTTCTTATATACCTGAGTGGATGGAGAAGGAGTAGATTCCGCAGGTCCCTGAGCTGCTGAGGTAGGAGAGGTTTTCTTTGGTGTTTCGGACCTTGAAACTGGTGCTTCTCTTATTGGTGTAGAGGCATCCTTGGAGGAGGATTCTCCCGAGCGTCTCCCGAATTCTCGACCTTTTATCGAACCACTTAGTCCTCGACTAAGACTCGGAGCAAGGATTTCAGCCAAATCATCCCTCTCTTTTCTCGCTCCAATCTATGTCTTCCAGAGGGGTGTGTTTGATCACATTTTCATACTCATATGAGTATAGCTCTGCAAATTATCATCTTCAAGGCCTTCAGAACTTGGCATGCACCGAGCTCTTGAATCAATCAGTAAGGAGAACTCGCCATAATGTCTTCTTCCTCGCCTCAAAGTCGCTCTGCACAAATGGCCCAAGAATCTTCTCGTCTCGCCACATGGTGATAGACTATCTTGATGTTCTGCTTCAATAAACTTCTTCAAGTCAAAGCAGTTCTTGGCTTGAAGAAATGAACGGTGACAGGGACCAAAGTTCTCTCTATATTCTCGCATCCAGGCTGTTTTGCACGTGTAATTTCCCGTAGAGATGGGAAAGTGCAAGCCGAGATCTTCTTGTCTCTCGCAAGTTCTCAGGCAACTTGTCCAGCTTGCCTCGCATATTTCAATCAAGGCCATCTTGTCATCAGCAGTAACATGGGAAGCCTCGAGGAGTACCCTCATAACCAAAGCAAGCTCGATGTATGAGAATTTCCCGAATTGGATGAAGTAGGCCCCATACCGTGATATCAAGTTCATGGCTTCATCTCAAAACCTCCCGGCGGTGTCACCTCGAGCAATCGGACCACGTACATAGTGAAAGCATCATTAACCCTTCCGAAATTGCGGTTGCTTGGTCTCCAAGGTAAATCATGGGCAATAGGTGTACACTGGTCGCCTTTGTGGGCATCTATATATGAGAATCCAAACCATTGCCTCGATGTCGCTAGAGTATACATCGATACGAAGTCATGAAAACTTCTTTGTTTGCAGACGCTGATAGCTGTTCACAGTTCATGCCGATGATCTCACCAGCTTGATATTTTGTGTACCTTCGCACACCATACCGATGAGCGGGCACATCCGTAAATGGAACTCGCCGGTGGAAGGCAAACCCATGACCCGAGCCAGCAAAGATATGAAATCTCGCGCTTCTTCGTTGAAGTCTGCTTTCGATGAGAGTTTTGGTGAGGCGGGAAGCTCCTTTCTTAGGGTTTTTAACCAGACTTCGCCACTCGTGCCTCGTACTTGTCCACTGCCTTGATCGAACATGGCTTGCGCTGACTTGAGAAACAACTATGGCATTGTCCAATTCCGGGATTCTCGTGAGCGGCAGCAATGGCGGCAGCTGCCTAGCTTGGCGATGAGCTCCCCGTGTACGCTTGTCAATTCACTTGAGGCGGGGTCGGTGAGCTCCGCATGCAAGCACCGTGACAAAGACACCGTATCAAATTGGGAATCCTCCAAACAGACGCCAAACCACCGTCATAAATTGTCCGAGCCATCGGCGAGGGATTCGCATCTTCCATCCTTGCCCAAAAATCGCTGAAATCGAGATGTCGGGCCTCGCTATCTCCAATGTTGCTTACAGCAGACTCGAGTGGAGAAATCTGTTCTTGTCCTTGAAATTTGATCTTCATGTCGATAGTTTCAGGGGAACAAGGTCATAAACTAGACTTGGAATGGAATTACGTATGCGAGAGGAACGTGCGCAAGTTTGTAGGCGGCGAGGGTTTGAGCAAAGGATAATCAAGGAAGATGTGAGAAAATGCGAAGGGGAAATGTTCATTATATAGCCTTTTGGGAGAGGAGTGAATTCAATGCGCATTTAATTACACGACCACCAACTTGAAAAGCGCCATACTTGGAGTGAGCAGAAAACTAAGTATGGATGACACTAGGTACGCTTGGGACATGTGAGACGCGAATGCGCGAAACACGCGGCTCAAGGCGAATGGAGAGAGAATGCACAAAAGCTTTTGGAACAATTGGGACGAAAATACGCGAGGTACGCGTCTCGGCATTTCGGCCGAAATTGGAAAAGCAGTCCGCTTGACTTGGGACTTTTGGAATGATAGTTCCGAGTACGCGACTAGGAAGCTTCTACCAAAAGAGAAAGCTCGTACTTTTGCTCGACTTTTCGACTTTGGGATATTTGGGACAAAGTGGTGCGAAGTACGCGGTCTCGATGGTTCACTGGGCCGAACATGCAAGAAAAGTCCAATACTTAGATTTTCGGAATGACTTTTTCACAAAAGCTTTAGAAAAGACATATGGAACAAAATTTCCGACGGGCCCGAAGATAGGACAATTTTGGGGAATTTCACCCAAAATCTGGGAACAACTCGTGCACTTTAACTTGGGACATGCTGACAAAATGTCCGACAAGCTCAATCCTTGCCTAAATACATGCAAGAAAAATGTCCAATACTTAGATTTTCGACTTCCAAGACTTTTTTCACACCACCACTCTTAGGTTTATATAGGCCCAAGGTAAGACACTTAGACTCAAAATTTTGGGAAAAATTTAAAGGGAGTGAGAAAGTTAGAAAAGAGAAACTAATGTTGTAAGTAGAAAATCAGAGACTTGCATACACCAACTAGAAATTTCATTACATGCACTTGAATTTAGAAGAAAACAAATTTGCATAACAATAAGAAGACCAAATAGTGTTTAATGAGCAAAAAGTACCACTAAACTCCTCAGTCAAAAAAGCTAAAATTCCTTCTTCCTTTATTGAAGCTCAAGCAGAAATTGTACATAACATAGAAATAGAAGAAATTTTTGAGTAGGGAAAATGGAAGAAATTTTCTATCTCTTTTCTCTCTTTATAGGGATATCTCTCTTATGAATTCACAAAAAAAAACATCTCCAATATCTAATTTTTCTAAGAAGAAGTTCAAATGAGAATCTTGTTACAATTTATAGAAGAGAAGGCAAATCTTCATCTTCCTGGTGACTTTTCAAATAATTTAATTTGACTTTAAACTGTTCATATTCCACTTAAATATTTAAGTCCCTTTTATAAAATTAAGGTGACTT
Source organism: Taxus wallichiana var. yunnanensis (assembly GCA_018340775.1). NCBI lineage: Eukaryota > Viridiplantae > Streptophyta > Pinopsida > Cupressales > Taxaceae > Taxus > Taxus wallichiana. The sequence goes on along the minus strand of CM031235.1, from coordinate 207,145,071 downwards.
AAATTTTACATTATGTTTCTAAAGTCACTTAAAGTTATATTAAAAAGTGCAAACCTCAACGCAAAAATATAACATTAATGAGAGAGAGCATTGGGTGAGAAGAGAAGAGAGAGAAAGAAGAGGAAGAAGAAGAAGGGAGAAAGAAGAAGAATTATGCGGAAGAATGAGCCGTTGCAGTGGATTTTATCTCATTCCCTTATTGGTTTCAACTTCATACTCCTGAGAAGGCCTTTGTTCCTCCAAGCTCTTTGCTAAAACAAGTTATTGCAGGTTCCACTTTGTCGGCATGAGGAATGTGAACACAGCCCAAGGTATTTGTCCATCCATCAACCACATTGTTGATGTCTTTGCACTTCTCAAACCATGATGAATGTTTCTCTGCGATAAGTGCAATAGAGGCCCGAATCTCTGAGAGGAAGTTAAGGGTATCCTTAGTGAAGGATGATGGGTTGCCTACCTCTTTCTTGATATTATTCAAATGGACCAATCAACTCATCGGTAGTTGTATCCTCACCCATTGTAGGTACTCCAAGTTTCTGAGTTTTCCAATTTACACTATCCTATAATTTGTATGCTTGTTCCTCTTTTTCCTCCAACTCTGTGATGTCCCGATTGATTTCCTCAAACCTAATTTTCAAATCCCTTGCCCATACACATGACAAATATTCGAGGAGTTTCAAAATCTTCATGTCTATCAAATCTCTGTGACGTGTTGCTCATTTCATCTACTATTGGGCCCAAAGGTTCCCAATAGTCCCTTTCTTTCTCCAAGTCCTCCTTGAGTGCTCATGTCCTATTTGTTGTCACACACATGTAAACGAATATTTTGACCACTTCTTGAGCAATGACTTCCCTTTTTAGAAATTGAGTTAATTCATTCACTATTTGCTCTCCCTATATTGAGAACTTGTGTGTCTTCTGATGGATTCTGGATTGAAGCTATTGATGGGAATAACTTCCTCAGTGGGAATTGTCATTGCATTATGATCAACTAAATGTTTCACATAGAATGACAAAGTTCGCACTTGCTCCTTTAGTTCATCAATATTCTTCTTATACTCTTTATTCCTTACCACCATGCAAGCGAAGATTGTTAATACATGTGAAAATCCCCTTCATGAGTTGTTGGTCCTAATTGGATCGTGCTCATCTCATAATCAGTTGGTGTCATCTCATCCACTGGCTTGATTACCTTGGGCCGAGCCACTTCAATGTATTGATTACTCATTTCCCCACTGTAGAACCGTGAGGTTGTATGTGTGAGCTTTCTTGGTCTTTTTATTTGTCTAATGAGACAATCACTGATAGATTAGGGGTTGTCACTTATTGCATAGTGTGGGTGTCAAGGAAAATTGTTTCTTGCATCCAGGAAACATCTCATCGGACTCGAGATCAATGATAGGTGCACCAATAGTTCCCTATTCTAAAGGAGGAGGTAAATCCATATGAGAGAGGCATGGGTGTCAACAAGAGGTGAAACCTCTTGTGGTGGCTCGAAGAATGGATCTTGAACCATGTGTTCTTCATCCAATTGTGTTTTACCACTTTGTATTTCTTCCTACATTTCTACGATCAAATATTCCTCTCACAGTGATGCAAATGAGCCTTCTTCTACCTTGAGTTTCTTTGGCATATTCTCATGAGGAGAAGCTTCCAATTATGTGGCCTTTCTTTTTAAACTTGCTCCAGAGTGTTTAGAACGGAATTCACCTCTATGACTTTTGAAGATGACTGATGGGAGGCTTGTTTCTGACTTGGGGGAATTCATGACTGGATGATCACAGCTCACTTCTTTTGAAACCAATTTCTCATTCTCTTCACCACCTTCTCAGTATTCTCTAATATATCCCCCCTAATTCACAAACAAACCATTTGATTAAAGGTAAAGGAGAGACATCTTGACTTCCACGTACTCAAGATCATACATCTATGTCTCATCATCGTGCAAAATATCTTCATACCAGGAGAACTTGAATTTCCTCATCTCATTGATTTTCATCCTCATATGGTCCTTTTCACGCACTTCAAATTCATTAGTGCAATTGGCCCAATAGTCCTTGACTTGCATCTCATGTTGCAATTTTGGGATATATAAATATTTAGGATATTCTTGGATGTCAAAATTATGCCTCACAATGTAGGAATGCAAAGTCAAATGAGCGAAAGAAACCTCCAAATGGAATACACCAAGAGAGATAGGAAATGGAATCAACTTCTTCCTCCTACTTTTAAGCTTGTTATTCACTTGAATGATCTATCTGTAAAGCTCGAACTATACAATTTGGTCACTAAGATACTTAGGAAGCCTTAGCAGAGCTTGGTTGAAGCCAACAACTTGCAGGTAGGAGAAAGTCAATAATTGTATGAAATAAGAGCCATATTTCTTGATCACGGATGCCACTTGCTTGTGACGATATCCTAGCCTTGAGGTCTCCTTTTAAGATTTGAACCACATACATTGTGAGCACACACGGTGTTCATGCGAGTGAAATGCCTATGGCTTTCATCCATCACCAACTTTGGAAGTTTCTCAAACGCAGGCACCTTGGCAGCAATGTTTTGGGTGAGATCCAATCCTTTGAATGATCTTGAGCTAGCGAGGAGATAAACTAAGTAAGAATTCATGTGGAACTTCCTCGTCATGGGTACTTGGAGTAGTTGTAAATGGATATTGTTGTTGATGATCTACCCCTAGTCAATCCTCTACTTTTCTTCAGTCAACGTCAAGATGAAAAGGCCCATCCAGTCTTGAAAGTCTCTTGTGTTTGCTTCACCCATAACTCTGTTGAGGAGAGTGATGGCATCTGAGTATCCTTCTTGAAACTCACACCTTGGAAGGTTCTTGGGCATCCTTGAGGGATTTCTCCCTATTTTCAACCATGAACCAAGCACAACCCCTTGCACGTATGCATCCATTGTTTCCCAATCGTGCAAGGCCCTGTCTTTTGAGATGACGACCATGTTGGGTGATGTTGGTATCTACATAGACAAGTGAGATGGTTCTAGGCCTGATGACCATCATTATTGTACCATTATCAACTATGATGGTTCATGTTTCAAGCTCATAGTGGTGAGATCAGGCTAGGACCAACTCAAGACTTTGGATAGACACTGGGTGTCCTATGGTAGCGAACAAGCCACTAGTGAATATATGATCTTCAATCTTCTTTCGGTCTTTGGTTGTTATGCGGGTTATAAGGTCATTCAAGTCCATGTACAAGACATCATTATCTTCTATCTCATACTCACAAGTGAAGGGTTATTCCAACTTCTATCCCATCCACTTCTACTTCATGTTTTCCTTAGAAATAACAACTTACTATTTTTAGTAAGTATGAAAAAGCAACTCCCTCGAACCTCAACTGAATGTTGTGACTCGATTTCACCTTTCACCTGTTTTCCTCTCTCCTTCTAGATCAACTTTCTATTTTTAGTGGTAAGCAGTGGGACCACTTACTATTTTTAGTAAGTGCCAAAATGTCCATTCTGATGAATTCTCAGTTGCAGTGCATCTCCAATGTCTTTGTCTCCTTTATAAGTTATTTTGTTGATGACTTTCCCAAAATAACAATCCCCTATGCAAAAGACCTGCTATTTTTAGAAAGTGGGCTTCTGGAGGTTGGGTTGATGTGGAATGAATTTTTACAATATGGGTTTTTCCCAATATCACCCCTCTGAAATTTTAGACCTACCCGCTCAATAGTCTAGGAGATTTTAAACTTTTAATTTTTCAACTTGGCAGTGCTTTTGGACACGGTAGCCATTAATGGACCTCAAAAATTATAGTTCTAGTTTTCTCCTCCATTTTTAAAAAAATATATATTTTGATATGGATTTTTTCTTCTTATGCTTCAGGTGAAATCTTGTTTCAATCCGACAACTGGTTTGACAGGAAATCTAACTTTTTCTTCGTCGGGCCGGAAAGAAGATTTCTTCATTGTGAATGTTCTATGCAGCACAAGGAGGGATTGAAGGTGTGTTTTTGATGATTTTTGAGAGAGGAAGTAACAAAAAAAAATGGTGTGTTTTTTCGTGCACTGGTTTGCAAGATTTATACGAATCTTTGTTTCATGGTAATGGAGATTTTCATTGTTTTCTTCTCTTCGTTCTTCGCTTCTTCTTCCTTATTTTCTCAAACCTCCTCTTGAGACCTACATATCACCATGGGAAAGTTATTTTTATGCCTTGGTGGAGATTTTTAATCTTTGGAAATGGTAGAGTGATGGTAGGAAGTTGTAGAGAGATTGTGCAGATATGGGTGTGCACGGGAATGTTAGAAGTTAGAAGCGGGAAAGCGGAGGGTATTTAAAATTTTAAAATTAAATCTGAGAAGGGATATGGGAAAAAAATTCAATGTTTGATTTCTTTGAAATGTGAGGGACATGAGGAACACAAAATTTCATGGTGAGCAAGGCGAAAACACATGGCGAGGATAACGACGAGGAATGAAGGATAAAATCAACTTTAAAGCACTGAGGGGCTGGAAGCGGGTCATATGGGTGACCAGAAGTCTCCCTTAGGGGACTTGATGCATTTTTAAAGGTTTGATGTCCCTTACCTATGAGAGACATCAAATTCCACAAAGTGATTTTGGAGCTAAAACGTGGCGGAGATCCGATGGCAAGGAATTTGAGCTCCCACAAGCACTTGGGGGTTAAACTGGCGATCCTGGAGGTTGCATGAGGATCTAGAGATCATATGGAGGATGGGAGAATTTTTCAAGGTTTTATGTCCCTAACCTTGAGGGACATGAGGGATACAAAATCCCTCCGGGCTCTTGGAGTGACACGTATCATCCCAAAATTTGGCTAACTCCCGAACTCGCTCCAAGAAGATAACTCGAAATGACGATAACTTGAGCTCTCGATGGAATTTTTGATGAAATTTTATATGATCATAACTATAAATTTCATTTTGAATCTAAGGGTGGGGGTATCAGGTCTTGATTTGGCCATTTGATCCCTTAAAAAGTGGATTTTTTATTTGGTAATCCACTATGCATGTAAAAAAGCGCTTTGGACCCATTGCACCAAAGTGTTGTGAAAAACATAATTTCACCATATTGTAGGGCTTGAAATTATATTTCTGGTGATGTTTTTTCTCCTAACTCCATCTGTAGCTCCCATAATCACCTTTGGAAGCTCAACGATTTTTTTGGCATGTGCACTGCCTAGGCCTATGAACCCTAATTTTGGTGAAACTACCCCAACTTCTCTAATTCCTTCAAAAATCTTCCTGAATTACTTCCATGATGTCCCAAGGCCTTTGAATCCCCTCCATGCCCATTTTTTATTTTTGCACCACTCCATCGAGTTGCTTCAATCCTAGGAAGGCTAGTAATAACTCTTGCCACAACTACACGAAGCTTGCAGGCTTTTAATGAAATCCTAAAATCACCTAGGGGGAATGAATGGACTTTCCTAAATCACCTAGGGGATGAGATAACATTAATTGGGAGGTCACTTGGACTGATTGGATAGACTCAAGGTGTCTTGGAATGGTAAGACTTGAAAACATTAACACATGGGTATAGTTATCATGCTAAAAAATTGTTAATTCCATCGTTGCACATTTGCATGACAACATAGGCATATTTAGTTAGTTTTGCATTTTTTTCATACTAGTTAAGCCTTCCTTTAAGCTTCTATCTTAATGTTACATTCCTATAATTAGAACGTTGGCTAAATGGATGGAAATGGTGTTAGCTTTCCTTATTTAGTCATGTAATTTGCTTTGTAAAGTTTAGGATTTCATCATTTGGAACACCCGGTGGGACAATAACCCATTGCATTCCATTTTTAAGATTTTTAACTTAGTTTCAAAGTTTTAGATTAGTTTCAAGTTTCCTATATTAATTTCAAAGTTTTCTAGTTTACTTTCAAGCTTTCTAGTGTACTTTTAAGCTTTTTAGATTAGTTTCTCAAGATTTTTAGATTAATTTCAAAGTTTTAGAGTAATTTTCAAAGTTTTAGATCAATTTCCATTTTTAAAAGTTGTTTCAACTAGATTAGTGGTAGAAGTTGTGTTTTCTTGATTTTTGCAGGATATAAGGAGGTGAAGCCTGTCAAAATTGCCAAGAAATCCCAAAGATTGGACCTTTTTCAAAAAAATTGCTTCAAAACTTGGATTTTTGACCATCTACAAGAAAAAGGTGCATGTGCATGACTATGAGTGCATGTGCCTCACTGGAAGTGCCTATGCATCATTGACTATGTGAAAGATGACAAAGGGGCACATGTGCATGACTATGAGCACCTGTGCATGACTGTGAGTGCATGTGCATGATTGTGAGCATCTGTGCACTAGTAGGGGTGCATGTGCATCAAGGTAAAATTTTCTCAAAATTCCTAAACTTCAATTTTATGATTCCTATTAGTTTTAAAGGGTTTTTAGATGTTGTTTTGTCAAATTATTGATTTTAGAGCAATATTCTTAACAAAATTGTCCTAGGGTTTGATAAAGATTTTTTTTTGAGAAAATTGGGTTAGATTTTGAGGAGTGATTATGTTTTCATACTTTGATTGAGTTTGGAATAGAGTTGTGTATGCTCTTCTCTTGCACCTAGTGTGATCTTGAGAACCAAAAGCACCTCTAAACCATTCTTTTTTGCTTCTTGGGAGTAAGTAGGAACAATTATCATTCATTTTTTGCTTAAGAGAATAAACCTTCATTTTTTTCATGTGCTTGATCTTTTAGTTTAAGAGATTTTTCACTTAATAAAGAAATCAAGGCTAAAATTTATGTATGCTCTTCCCTTGCACCTAGTGTGATCTTGGGAATCAAAAGAAATTTTAGTCTTTTCATTAAAAATCACTTGGATGAATTGGGAATAAACCTTGTTTTTGCAAAGTTTGATGGTAGTTAGTTGATTTACAAGCATTTTTCATTGTTATTTTCTTATGATATTGTGAATCTATTTTGAAACTACTAACCATTTTGTGAAGGACCTAATGCTAGTCAAAGAAAGGAGGACTTAAATAGTTTTTCTAACCACATGTGTGGTTGTATATTATCAAAAGTACGAAAAAAACCACATTAAGTCTAAAAGATAAAAAAATACACCGTAATCATCACATTGTATTTACAGGTTTCGGTTAAGAGTTATGGCTTGTTCGCTCAACTAGGACATAACCCCTTTAGCATAATCCTTAAGCTACAACAATGAGGGTGGTCATAGGAACCCTAAAGTAGTTCATGTAAGAGGGAACCTTGTGAATGAAACAAGAAAGTGCTCCACACTACCGACTTGTCTAGTACGCCTTGGTGAGATTAGCGTCAAAGATATCTATATCGCGACCCTAGTGAAAGTATAACTGAATGCACTTTGGTGCTCATTATACTGAAGGGGGTAAAGTAAATCTGAGATACTCCTTGGGAAACCTTGGTAAATCAAGCTCGCTCTAGATATCTTATGACACCTAGAGAGAACCACCTAGGAAGCTTGTCGACTTGGAGCCATTATTTTTGTCTTAGTTGTTATACTTGAGAGCTCTCACAAAGTGACGACTTTGTTAGATTCAAAATCTTGTTTTTGAACAAAGGAAAGAATCTATTAAATTTGAAACCGTGTGATTTTCATCATGAAATCTACTTAGTGTCATTTTTTTCCTAGTTTTCACTTGTTTTAAGACAAAGGCGAAACTCTGCTAAAATAACACCAAGTTTATTTAAATACCACTTGTCTACACCCTTATTTTCTTGTTGCCCATTTTTGGACAAAGGAAACAACATATATGGATACCACTATATTTATTATGTCCACCACTTTTGTATTCTACTTGTGCAATTAGCTTGCAATGTCGGATCACAAGTGTTGAAAGTGTGCATGGTACGTACTCACAATCTAGTAGGCCCCCTTGTCTCAAAAACCCATATTTAAGACTTATTATCATCGTAGATATGTGATTTCATCCTTTTCTTCTTTTGAGTTGTTATGTTTCCCACATTGTATCCATACTGATTGAGATAGTTATGTCTTGTTTCCATTGTGAAATTAGGCCTAAATCTCTATATTGTAGAGTTACGTTGTTCACACGTATAACAATTTCTTGTTATACTTAAACATAGTTTTTACATCCTAACTTTGTCTTGAATTTTGTGAATGTTGAGAATACATTGTTAGGATCGTGATAACATCATTTTTACACTAGAAATATTTCTTTCCCGAAATCTTGGTTCATATGTCCAAATAGTGTCGTTACGTTGCTCACATTGTTATCATCCATTTTACAAGACTTGGACTTTGTTAATGTTTAGAAACTAGTTTTTAGTATATCTTGTTAGAAGACCGCATCAACATTATCTTATCATTTATGCCTTGTTTTTTTGAAAACTTGACCTAATTGGTGATGTTGTGTTGTCACTATTTGGTTACAAACCTATCTAGATAAACTCTTAGAGAACAAACTATTTGGTGTAACTAACTTTTGAGTGTTGTACATCATTGAATTATTCAAAGGAAAACTTGTGTTATATATTACCTTACTAGGGTAGCTTCTTTGTTGTTCTTTGGTTCACACATTTTATTTTATCTATAAATTTTGTGGTTATTCTATAGTCACCTTGTTTTGTAAAATTAGCATCGTTACGCTGCAAAAATTTGACTCAGGTCCCTTTTTAGTAAACCTTGGTGGAAATTCTTCATATTGTATTTCCTATCTCGAGTATGCCTACTACAAGGATGGGATCCTAAAAATTAGGAACCGATATATTTGGAGGTGACAACCCTCTCTTAGAGGATAATCTCATGGTTGACCATAGTGGTGGAGAGGAAGATTCTCCTCATATGAATATAGAGCGTCCTCCTGCCAATTTTGATGATTACATTTTTCAAAACAAACATGAGGTTCTTATGCATGTTATGGAACTAGGAGCTAGGTTACCTCCCATGGTGGACCCTTCTCTCATTGCCACAATGGTTCAAGGGGAAGAGGAAGTGGAATGTCCTCATTGCCATATAGATGACATATTAAACCCAGGTCACACCTCTACTTCTGCACAACAAAATAATGAGGAAATACCTTTCAAAAATGATGGAGACTATCATTTACCTCCTATTAAAATTTGTTGTGAAGACCATGAAGAACATGTTCATCATGCATAACCTCCCCCTAATAATATCGTAATGAAATACCTATTCAAGAGGTTATGTTAGAACAACAGGTCCAAGCCCTCACTCACCAATTGGAAAGTTTGGCTTTGCATTTAAAAAAGGAACTATTAGTCCAAAATCACAGCACCCCAAAATGACCTCTCATATTTGGTGTTTTAAACTTGTCATTTGATGTGAGTTGCATAACATTGAGTTTTCCCCAAAAGTGTGGGACTTTGTAAATGGGAAAACTCTCCAGATTAAGGTTGGTTCATATTCCTTTGTCTAGGTGCATACGTGAAATTTGCAAAGGATTGATTCCTAAACCTAATCTAATTTTTCCAAGGAGACAAGGATGAAAGGAATGCAAGAAATTAAAACTAAGCTAACCAGGTGATACACCGAAGGAATGATGAACATTTTTTTTGCTGATAGGCACAAACTAGAAAAAAATGCATACAATAATCAAGCACAGGTAACCATTTTTGTAATGAAAGACTAGATGAGAGCAATGAAGACAAGAAAGGGTCAAAAATCAGCCACAAACATGTATTATTGCTCTGCAGATTTGATACAATGCATTTACAAAATGGCCAAAAGGCAGAAAATGTGTTGCAATCTAATGGAAGGTCTAAAACTCCATGAATTTGTTTTCCAAAAGAAAAGGGGAGCCTGCAAAAGAAGAAGAATGTCCAACCCTTTACAATGAGTCTCGACCCTGCTTTTATAGATTCAACATGGAGGAAGAAAGAGAGGTGGGAAAACCCGATCTGAAGCTCAACCACTACCATCAATGCTTCCTATAAAAAATCCAACCAAAATCTGTCTTGACTTGCATCAATTCTTGGTTCGGTGCCTCGTAGGATGGGGAAGCGAGCGGATTAGATCGAATCCGATCTGGTTGTTGCAGCAAATAGATCATGTATTAAAGGCCTGAACACATTTCTCCATTTTATCCCAGCCTAACCTCTCCAAAATTAAAGTTTGCACCTCCATGGCACATATGAGAATGATATCTTTCCAACGGTGCCCGAGTTGCTTTGGATTTTGAGCCCCGAGTCAAAAGATATGCCCATTTGAAATTTGGATCAGGTCTGTACAAAATAGCGGGAAAACCAGTTCGAAAATGGGTCCCCTTTTAAAACTAGACACGTGGAGGGTTGGTGCATGTCTAAGGGCAGCCTTTGTATTTTTCTTTTGGAGTGGCGTGGGGCTGACACGTGGCTTCTTATGTGACTTTCTCACCTTTTTATATTTTTGTTAACTCCTTTTACTTAGTAGGGTCATATATATGACCAAGGACATCGGCGGCTGTCTCAATGCTTTGACTATCCAACCTGACCCTATCCTTTTACAAAACTAGATACATGGAGGCTCCGCGCTTACTTAGAAACCCGCTCAGGATTTTCTTTTGAAGGAGCATCATGTTGACACATGGAAGCCTCCACCAACATTTTTATACTTAGCCTTTTTCTTGGGCCTGTCATCTCTACCTTTTGACTTTTAGCTTTGACTCTACCTTTGTTTTGGGTCTGGGACATGTGGGGGCCTTTGTTCAAGCCTCCCTTTTTGGATTCAACTTTGAAGATGCGCCATTTGGACACTTGGCAATGTCCGTTGTCTCCTCCATACTTAGTCAATTTTGAGCTCGTTCTGAACTATTCTAGAGCCCGAAGACTTAGAACCTTTGTCGTTCCTTCTCTTTGAGCCTCTGGCCTCTTTCGAAACTATTTTCTCCATCCCCGACCTGCTTATTTAATTTTTGAGCCCTTTGTAATCTGTTTAATGGATTTAAGGCACGGATTCACTCGATAGATCCATTTCTTGAATTTCTTCTTGCATAGGGTTGTTTGATCTTTCACAGCCCCACCACTCCATTATAGAGTCCCTCTGCAACTTGTTTGTAGGATTGGAACATTATTTCTTTGGTTCCTTTTGTGCGGGGTCATGGCTAATCCAATATTTTTTGGGGAAAAATATGGATAACAATTTGGTGACTTGCAAGGGTATCTGCACCTGTTAGATGAAAAGACCAGTTGCCTTGTTATATCCATTGGGCATGGAGTCATGAGTGATAGCCTGAAACTGATCTAAACCTTAAAAAATGATCCCCGAGCCACTTGGAAACCCACTAAAACTAGAGTTGAGCTTCACCAACTGCCATTGAAATGGACTATGTAAGAGCAACAAAATAGCACCACACAACTATGTACAAAACTTGAAATCATACATGCTCCAAGTAGAACATGTAGAGTGTGCAAAGCACTTAGGAAAAAAACAACCTAAACTACAACAAGGAAATGTGCACAAGCACTTAGAGGAATGAGAAATTAAACTAGTATGTACAAGGTGAGAACTTTCCCTCTAGTAGCAATGTTTAAGATAGATTCCATTCACTGGAATCGTAACTCTTCACCATCCAATGTAGAAAATTGGAAAGCATTGCTACTTTTACATCTTGTGACCATGTAGGGGCCACTCCAAATGGCATCAAACTTGGAATGCCTTCCTGGTTTTTCCCGATCTGCATCCCATTTCAAAACTAGGTCTCCTTCTTGAAAAGTCCTTGTTTTTTCTTTCTTATCAAAGCATCTCTTGATTGAGACTTGATCCTTCTCCATTGCTTGCAGTGCATGCTCTCTAGTTTCTTCCAATTCCATTAGCTCTGCATACCTAGCCTCCATTGGTTCAAACTCAGACATCTCCAGCTGCTTCATGAGTTCCAATGCTGGAAACTCAAGTGATATAGGCAACATTGCCTCTTTCCCATAGATGATTTTGAATGGAGAGCTGTCTGTAGATCTCTTAGGTGTTGTCCTATCAGCCCATAAGGTTGATTTGAGTTTTGTGTGCCAAGTTCTCTGATTTTCATCAAGAGTTCTTTTGACAATCCTTAACAGGTTCTTGTTTGTGGACTCAGCTTGGCCATTACCTTGAGGGTAATAGTTTGATGAAGTGCTCAAGTAAATCTTGTTCCTAACATCCCATTCTATGATTTTAGAACCTATGAATGCTAATGCATTGTCTGATATAATGGTGGTTGGCACCCCAAATCTGGTCACTATCCCTTCATAGAAATCTAGTATGCTAGACTCATTAGCTTCTTTGAATGCCACTGCCTCCAACTTGGTGAAATAATTTGTTGGTGTCATAATCCATTTGTGGCCTTGGCTCGAATTTGGATTGATGACCCCAATGAATTCCAATCCCCATTGCATGAATGGTTGGTCAACTGAAATTGGGTGCAATGGAAGTGATGCTAGCCTTTATTTGCCTCTGAAGAACACACATTCCTTGCTCTTTTGATCCATGCATAGCAGTCACTAAACACCCTAGGCCAATAATAACCCACCTTCATGATATTGAGTGTTGTCACCGTGGAGAAAAATGTCCTCCACTGCTCCAACATGGAACTCTTATAACACTTTGTCAATCTGATCTATCCCAATACATCTTAACATAATGTTATTTATGTCCCTTTTGAACAAGACACCATCAACAAGCACGTATGGAATGGCACATGTAGTCTGAAGTGTCTCCTTTTTGCTTTACTCATTTCGGAGTGCATAGGCCTTTTTATAGGAAGTGCATAATATTCTCGATTCTAACAAAGAGTGGGCACATCATCATTTTCTTTCTCTTGACTATTCTCTAGGATAAAAACGGCTTCCTTTTCACTACTTGCTTCATCTTGTTGAATCGAGGCTAGTTATTCACACAATCCCTTCCCACGGACCAGCTTAGTAACCTTGATCTCAATGTCATACTCCATGACACAAGTGATCCATCATGCATGTTTTTCGTTCGGATCCTTGCTGAGAAGGAAGTATTTAACTCCTGCGTGGGAGACTAACAATTGGATTTTATTGTTTGAAACCAGATGTTTAAACTTCTTTAACCCTCTGATCACTGCAAAGACATGCTTTTTGATGAAGGAGTATCTCACTTCATAATCTTCCAGACCTTGGCTAAAGAAGGAAATTGGCTGCTCTGTACCCTCTTTGTTCTATTGTACTAAGATTGCAGAAATTGTGTCACTGCCACCAAAGGCATATAGTATGAAGTCCTTAGAGAAGTCTAGATTCACGAGTTGGGGCTTATGATATAGCTTCTTTGATGGCCTCAAAGCTTTCTCTTCCTTCGGCTATCCACCTAAATGCCAAGTTCTTCTTCTATTAGGTTGTGGAGCTCTGTTTTCATATGAGAAAGTGTTGAAAGACTGCACACTAAGAGTCTTGTACACTTTCCACAGGTTGTCTCACCGGGGTTCGGTGGTCAGCCCCAAGTGGGGTTCGGGCGCAACCCTGAAAAAAAAAAATGGCCTTAAAACGTGCCCAATATACCAAGAAATGTGATTTTCTCATATGGGCAGGATTTGTGACCCATAGGTTTATGGGACGGTTTTGGCCCACGGTTTTGTAAAACTGCTTAAGCAATTGTCTACTTATATGGTTTTATGCATATGGTAGGTATTATGTAACATTACGAGATGTGTTTTGAATTAGGTTTGTGAATTACGTATAATTATTTTAAGCATAGCTCTAAACAAATTCGGGTATTGTATTGAGAGAGCGGTGGCTTGTAATAAAATTTGAGCAAGTGATTCTTGGTGGATGTAGCCCAAATTAGGTGAACCACGTTAAATACTATCTCTTTGTGTTGTGTTATTTTATTCTACACTTTTATTTGAGATCTGTAATATTTTTTGCATATTAGTTTCTACTGTTGCAATTCTATGAGGGATTATTCCACATATTTTATCCCTTATTTCCTAACATCTTCAACATCAATGTTATTGGCTTGATAAGGGCAGCAAAGTCTGGTACAAACCTGCAGACAAAATTGATCTTTCCTAAGAAGCTTTGAAGAGATTTCTTATGGCTTGGCAATGGCAATGCTCTTATTGCTTTAACCCTCTCTAGGGTCAATTGCCAAACCCTCCTTTGACACAATATGGCCTAGAAGCCTACCCTCATGGGCCAAGAATATGCATTTTTAGGGTTCAATGATACACTTGAATCTCCTACATCTTTGAAATACCTGTCTTAGGTGAAAAAGGTGATCCACTACATTTTTGAGAACACAATGATGTCATCTAGATATATCAGTACTATTTTTTGATCAACCCTTTGAATGCCATATCCATTTCCCTTTGGAAAGTGGCTCCAGCATTAGACAATCTAAATGGCATTTTTCTGTAGGCATAGGTGCCCCATTTGGTGGTGAAATCCATTTTGAACTGATCATCTTCTTTCACCATTATCTAGTTATACCCGAGTAGCCATCTAGGAGGGAGAATCTCTCTGATCCAGACACCACTTGCAAAATCTGCTCCATTGAGGGGAGTGGGTAGTGGTCCTTAAGTGATGCTCTATTCAGATCATGAAAGTCCACACATAGCCTGATCTCTCCATTCTTCTTCCTGACTGGGACCAAGTTTGTAACCCAGCTTGAGTGTTTGATTGGAAATATAATACTTTCCTCTATCAGCTTGTTTAGCTCTTTCTTCATCAAAGGTTCAATGTGTGGATTGATTGGTCTCTACTTTTGCCTGATGGGCTTAGCATCTGGATCTAGTTCAATTATGTGTTGTGCTAGCTTCATATTGAACCCTCTTAGGTCTTCATAGCTCCAAGAAAATACATCTAGAAACTCTTGGAAAAGTTGCATGAATTCATACCTTTCTTGCTTGGTGGCCACTTTGCCAATTTGAAGTGTTTTGCCTTCTCCAACTAGAATTGACTCTGAATCTTCTCCTTTGATTTGTATGTTAGCCTTCTCTTTTCGAAACTATCATTAGGATTGAAGATAGATTCCAATGTCACTAAAACTTTGGGAAGATTGTTTATACGCAGCTGCACTACTTGATCTCCATATTGCTGCTCTAATTTGTCTTGATTCCTAGCTAAGAATTCAACTTCCTCTTGCAAGAAATTGATGATCTATTGATCATTCTCAAACACCTGCCAGCATGTGTTGTTATCTGCACTGTTGGCCTCACAATCACATGGATATGTGGCTATCCTTTGTCTCTCTTGATGTTTTCAACCACATCAAATGTTGCTCCAACTGCTGCAAGCCTATCACAGACTTCATTCTCCTTCCAGGTATGGACACAATGTTGAAGGCTTCAAAATCCTCAATGAGATCCCATACCCTATTCTTGTAGCTCTTGAGTAGGTCATTCTTGACAGCATTTTGTCCTCTGAATTGATTAACAACTAGTTCATTGTCACCAAACACTTACAAGTTCTTGATTCCTCAATTTATTTCCTAATGCAATCCATGAACCAAAGCCTCATATTATGTTGTGTTGTTTGAATAGGAAAATTGGAAATGGAAAGCTGATTAGTATTTCATACCTTGGGGAGAAATAAGCATAGCTCCTCCACCAGATCCTTGTCTTCTTCTTGAGCCATCAAAGAACAATTGCCATACCTTATTTTCATCTTTATGGTATGGCTTGATGATGTCAAAAAGAGGTTAATTTCCCTCATGCAAATAGTAGACTCCTAGCTCAGACTCCTCCATCTCTTTATAGGGGTCAAAAGCATGTCTCTTTTTTTCCCATTCGTCAAGAGTCAAGTCTGGGATACACCCCACCTTGGTATTTGTCTCACAAGTGCTTGGGAGGTCCTCCAAATCAAAGGCTAAATAATTTTCATTGATTGGGTTGGGTACATAAGACTCAATATGATAATCTGCAATGGGCTCAGATCTAATTGTGGCCTTAGCCCCATACCTTGTTCTAAAAAGCATGTGTGACCAATCAACAGACAAATATCCTCCAATCTTAGTAGTGAAGTCTCTTGACAAACACAATGCAAAATGTGGTGGCAATTCTATGACTGATATGTTTTTAATACAGTCACATTGGGGTAGGCATGTAGTGTGAGGCTCAAATATTTGATGACTCCAATAGTTGTCATTGTTGTCCCATCCAATTGCACTACCCCTCTGGAGATGACTTCATATTGGAGACCCAGTTGATTAGCTATTTGTTTTGGCATTACAGAACTACTTGCCCTGAATCAATCATGCAATTATGTACCAATTTGTCCCCAATGATTAATGAAACATAGAATGGAGGAGGCCTCGGGTTCTTACCTTGTTCTCCATGGTTCCCCTCAAGTTGAGTTATATTAGTAAGCACTTTCTCTTGCTGGTTAGGGGGTCCATTTGAGCCCGACCACTTGGCCATAACAATGCAATAGATCTCTCTATCCTAGAATGGCCAGTGACTCCCACATTGAAATCTTCACATTTATCTTCTTCATTTGTTCAATGATATTAAATGAGTTATCCATCTTCTCGCCCTTTCCTGGTATATTTTTTTCTTGCACATGGGTTTGCCACAACCGGTGCACTCGAGTGGATTTGGTAGGTGGTTTAAGTTGACTCGATTATTGGGAGTTACATCCTAGATACCAATGCCTTGTGGAGTAATGGAGGGTTGATAATTTCCGAGTTTGGTGACTGTCCCTCTCCAATACTTCTCTTCTTGGACCGTGTATTTGCATCCACACTTTGAGAGGGAAGCTGATTCATTCCGTAGAAGTCCTCAACTTACCAATTGACAATCATAGTTTCACTTGGAGGTGTCTCTTAATTCTTGTGACACACCAATAGTTTTCACCATTAAGGCTTGGTTTGGTGCACCATTAAAGCACATTGATTAGTTATATGGCTAATTGCATGGAAAATGCCAATCATATTCTTGGGCCATGTTGTTTTGTGTTGGAGCTAATGCCTTTGATGTTGAATCAGTATTTGGATCATATGACCTAAAAGGCCTAGCATCTTGATGTTTTTCCTTGGTTTTGACTCTGATTTGCAGCTGAGTTGGTGGTTT
Source organism: Taxus wallichiana var. yunnanensis (assembly GCA_018340775.1). Taxonomy (NCBI): domain Eukaryota; kingdom Viridiplantae; phylum Streptophyta; class Pinopsida; order Cupressales; family Taxaceae; genus Taxus; species Taxus wallichiana. Next base: position 207,128,128 of record CM031235.1, on the reverse strand, counting down.
GCTTTGCTAATATGGGGGTCTAGCCTCGACACTGAGATTGAGGCTAATATGGCATAGAGCTCTAAGCTCGCTATCTTTTGATAGTTACTAATTCATTCCCTAGGTTCTCAAGTTGTTTCATAACTTATTTAAGCTCTTTCGAGGCACTAGAGGATGAGGTGGAGGCTTCGGCTGAACTCGATTCTTAGGAATAGGTATAGTAGATAATGTGGGTGTCTAGTTGGTGCTTGGGTTTCCTAATTCAGGTATAGATGCATGGGAGGCCTAGGAGAAAGTTTGGCGGCTGAATCGGATAATTTTCAGCCCTTATGGAAATGTTATAGGTTGCGAGTAAGGTTGTGCCTCCCATTAATTGAATCATTAAAGAAATATTAGAATTTAGAGCTCTAAGAAAGTATAAGAAAGAACCTTCTTATGTGGGTTGTACACCACTCGAATCCTGTCCCATGTTCTTTGAAATATGAGGTTGAAATCGGTCAACTTCTCATTCGAGCTCTCTTGATTGTTGTCAGTTGCTCCAACAAGGATAGGTTATCTCCTTTCTCTCTAAACTAGTCATGAAGAGCTCTACACAGATGGTCCCAAGATTGAATAGAGATTTTGCTAGACTCTGAACCTTTGTGAAGCTTTACCCTTAAGTGAAGAGGCTAGCAACTTAACTGCAATTTTCATCTCGGTGATCTAATGGATTACGCAGACATTTGCAATGTCTTAAATGTGGTCACTAGGGGAAGTCTGCTTCTCTCTGGTGAAATATGGAATGCTCTTTAAAGCTGCCACTAGGACTAGATTTTGTGCATTAAGAGCGAGTGGGTTGCTGCCAGTGAATTTGACATAAGGATTTGGTTGTGCCATCCTGATTTTCTTGAGAACCCTTCTTGATTGAAAGAATGGTCTACAAGGAGGAGGTGCTTGACAAGATTTTGTTTCGTGGAGATATAGACCTCTAGGCTCTTCTCCCCCTTCTCTTTCTATCTAGGGACAAGTGAAGATAGACAAACAGTCCTTCTTCTTTGGTTCTTGACCTCATTTGTATTCTTCTCATGAAATGGGCAAGCTTGGACTGTTGAAATTAGTAGATTCTATTCCTTTTAGAGTAGCCAAATGTGTAGTTGGAAAGCTTCTTAAAAGCTAAAATCACAAGTGCACATCAATCTTACTGCGATAAAAAAATGGAGACTTTTTGTCCCACCTTTAGCATGCCAAAAATGTTAGTGCAAAATCACAGCACCCCCAAATGACCTCTCAGATTTGGTGTTTCAAACTTTTCATTTGATGTGATTTACATAACATTGAGTTTTCCCCAAAAGTGTGGGACTTTGAAAATGAGAAAAATCTCCAGATTAAGGTTGGTTTATATTCCTTTGTCTAGGTGCATATGTGAAATTTGCAAAGGATTGATTCCTAAACCTAATTTAATTTTTCCAAGGAGACAAGGATGAAAGGAATGCAAGAAATTAAAACTAAGCTAACTAGGTGATACACTGAAGGAATGATGAACATTTTTTTTGCTAATAGGCACAAACCAAAAAAATTCATACAATAATCAAGCACAAGTAACATTTTTGCAATGAAATACCGGATAGAGAGCAACAAAGACAAGAAAGGGTTGCAAACCAACCACAAACATGTATTATTGCTCTGTAGATTTGATATAATGCATTTACAAAATGGCCAAAAGTAGAAAACATGTTGCAATCTAATGGAAGTTCTGAAACTCCATGAATTTGTTTTCCATAAGAAAAGGAGCCTACAAAATAGAAGAATTTCTAACCCTTTATAATGAGTCCCGACCCTACTTTTATAGATTCAACATAAAGGGAAGAAAGAGAGAGAGCGGGAAAATCTAGTCGAAGCTCAACCATTGCCATCAATGCTTCCTACAAAAATCCACCCCAAATCTTTCTTGACTGCATCAATTACTCGTTCGAAACCTCGTAGGATGGGGAAACAGTGGATTAGATCTAATCCAATCTAGTTGTTAGTGAAAATAGATCATGTATTAAATGCATGAATACATTTCTCCATTTTATCCCCACCTAACCTCTCCAAAATTAAATTTTCAGATCTCTACAGTCTGGAGACAAGGACGATATCTTTCCAATGGTTCCAAATTTGCTAGATTATGAGCCCCGAGTCGAAAGATATACCCATTTGAAATCGAGATCGAGTCCGTAAAAAGTAGTGGGAAAACCGGTTCAAAACGGGTCCCCTTTTAAAACTAGACACGTGGAGGGTTGGCACATATATGAGGGAAGCTTCTATATTTTTCTTTTGGAGTGGTGTGGGACCGACATGTGGCTTCTTCCGCGACTTGTTCAACTTTTCATATTTTTGGCTAAGTCTTTTTTCTCAACGGGATCATATATGACCGAGGGACATGCGGCACCTATCTCAATGCTTTGACTATTCAACTAAACACTTTCCTTTTATGAAACCAAATGCATGGAGGCTCCACGTTTACTTAAAACCCACTCAGGAGTTACTTTTGAAGGAGCATCGGGTTGACACATGGAAGCCTCTGCCCGAACTTCTATACTTAGCCTTTTTTTGTAGGCCCACCCTATCCACCTTTTGAATTTTAGCTTTGACTCTGCCTCTTTTTTTGGAGTGCAGGACAGGTAGGGCCTGTCACTTTGAAGATGCGTCATTTAGACACTGCAACGTCTGCTATCTCCTCCACACTTAGTCAATTTTGAGCTCGTTACAACTGTTGCGGGCCCGCCTCTTAAAACCTTCGTCATTCCTTCTCTTTGAGCCTCTGGCCTCTTTCAACACTTTTTCTCTTTCCCCAACCACCGTTATTTCATTTAGGATCCTTCCTGTAATTTGTTTAATGGATTTAATTCACGAGACTCACTCGACAGAGTCGTTTCTTGAATTTCTACTTGCACATGATCATTTGATCTTTCCTAGGCCCCGACACTCCATTGTAGAGTTCCTCTACAACCTATTTACATGATTCGAACATGATTTCTATAGTTCCTTCAGTGATGGGTCATGGTAGATCCAATAATTTTCTAGGGTGGGAAATATGGATAACATGAACAACCAAAAGCTGTGAAATAAGCCATACCAAAGGAAAAACCTAAAGCTTCATTTCACGAGTTCCCAATAAACACTCCTTGACGATAGACACAAAGGATCCTTAAGGTGTTTTCATTTGGCATGCTGGTGGGACCATACCCCATTGCATTCAATTTTAAGATTTTTAACTTAGTTTCAAAGTTTTAGATTAGTTTCAAGATTCCTAGATTAATTTTAAAGTTTTTCTAGTCTACTTTCAAGCTTTCATTAGTTTTTAATCTTTTTAGATTATTTTCTCAAGATTTTTAGATTAATTACAAATTTTTAGATTAATTTTCACATTCTTCATTGGGTTATGAAATTTACGGGTCTACCATTGATCATGTGGCCTATAGTCTCATGACCTAATCATTATTTATCTATAAAGATTCCTCCATTGCAATCTTACCGTGGGTCACCACACAGTAGCCCATCATCTTCTTACTATATATGGGCCACCTCCGAGTAATCCCACATCATCTATATGTGGCTCACCTCTTAGAAACCCATCTTTGTCTATATTTGGGGCATGTCCTAGAAGTCCCTCATCTTCAATTCTTAGGTCGCGTCCTAGTAGCCCATATTCTTCTATATATGGGACACCTCCAGGTAGTCCTTCATCTTCTATCTATGGGATGCCACTAGAAGTCCTTCATCTTCAATCTTAGGGCCACATTCTTGTTGGGAATTTTTAGACGCATAATAGTACTATGATTTAATAACAAATAAAATCATGCACATGTGATCTAAACAGTTCCCCAAAATCTACAATGATGGAAGTATAAACTAGAATAATCCAAATCACACAAAATTACACACACATAACAAACATGTACCATGGTTCACCCAATGTGGGCTACGTCCACCAAAGATAGAGATCTCATATATATATAACATAACAAGAGATTACAAACCAAATCTTACTGCACAAGAGTACATGTATCTCTACAAGAGAGTCTCCTCCTCCTCCAGATCTCTAAACGGATCTCCATGAATGCACTACAACTATGCCTCCAAACACCATCAGCAGATCTCACATAACCAGGAACTACTACATCTCTTAACTACTACCAAGTTCTCTGTGGATCTGTAAACAAGACCTCTCACATCGGTCTACCATATGTGCAATTATAATTGTGCACCAAGAAGTAAGTTTGTCTCTCCATCACCTTTGCATAACATGTGCAAACATGAAGACAACCTCCTCTACAATATCTAGATCTACATGGATCAACAATACAATATGATCTCATGGATATACAATACAAGACTAGATCTATAATACAAGATCTCACCAACATGTGGATCTACAAGAAGAAACTCTATGTGCTTTGCATACTATGCAAGCCATTACAATGAGACAATAACTATACAAAGAAAATACAGTAGAAGACGTTACCCTCTTCTCACCATTCAGATGTACCTACTATTTCCTTCTGTCCATCTCCTCTCCATGGAGACTCTGTCTTTATGTAACATGTTCTTTCTTTTTCTTCTTCTTCTTCGTCTTCATTCTCTCAATCTAGGAGAGAATCGAGGATCTAATTCAATCCTTCTCTTAATTTTTTTCCCCTTCTAAACCCTAGCTTTCATGCTTATATAGGAGTATATAAACTTAGGGCACCTTAGCCATGCAATTACATCCAATAGATTTGCTTTAAAACAAAATCTATATTTAAAGCCCGTGACTTAAAAATAAAACACTTCACACAGTGTAATGGCTTGGCACCGGTAAGACCTAACTACATTCGGTTACCCTTTTCTTGACGAAGCGTCGGTCCCACGACCAATGCTGGTTCCACTTTAATGATGTCAGTTACTGTGTTACCAATCACTTTCCATTGCATGCTAATTGTGAAGCAATCTAGCTCCACAACCTAACAATCCTTATACTCCTTTATCTTGATCTATGGGACACCTCCACGGTATCCCATCCTCTTCAATTCTTGGATCGTATCCTTCATGTCCATCATATTTTTCTTCTATTAATGATTGTGGCAAACCCACCATCATTTCTCACATCAATTCTATTCATCCACTTTCTTCTCCTACTTCTCGGGATTAGACAAGTCACGTAATAGCTTACAAGAAACTCAAACGGTTCCTTCATCCAACTATGATAAAAAAATCCAAGAGCTCCAAATCTCACAACAATTCAAATGATCTTAAAGTTCAAAATCAAACGTGCTTCAAAAATGCACATCAATGCACCCATCAAGTATGGCGTAAAGTGCAGAAACCTCTGGATAGGGACCTCAGCTCCCACACAAAAAAATCCATGTTTCATGATAAAATATAGTCATCTATTAAGTATGAGCTCACCATGATCATTGAGATCGGGGATAATATGACTCTTGATAAGAAAACATGCCTAGTCTTCCTTATCAAGGAAATTTCTAACATTGTTGTTGGATCTTATCACGCTAAGTGACCTTATCGGTCCCACCTTTCAAAAAAAGACAAAATACAAAAAATGAGAAAACATTTCAAAAAATCAAAGGTAAACAAACACACATTGCAATCAGGTATTGCATACACATGGATGTTCTTTCTTCCCTTCCTTGTTATCCTTCTACAAGTCTTCCTACCATTTTCATCACTTCGGTGATATTTTGGTTAGATATTCACACGAATTTTGCAACATTTATCTCTATGGTATTTGTTTGACTTGGTCTTTTATCACCTTGGTAAATTAAAGAGTGACTAACCTTATAGAGATCCTGTCACAATCAACATTTAAAAAACTTGTTGCGAAGAAATTTTGGACATATATGTTGACACTAGCCAATATCATCATCACAATCACTTCTGCCTCCTTCCATCAAGACATTAGTGGTTCTTAACCCCTTGTCAAACAAGAGAGCTGAAATAAGTTTTCATAAAGTAAAAGAATCGGTCAAATCAAAAAGTACAAAGCTGAAAGCAAATGCTAAAAGAAAAAGCAAATTGTTATATACCTCTCTCTTGGGGTATTTCCAATCATCTCTACTGGAGGGCTATGGATGTCTAACTAGTAGCAAATAAATTTTGTGATTAGAATCAAATTCATCTTTGTCGGGGCTATGGACACCTAGCTAAGCAATGGAGCAATGTACGACTCTCCTTCTGCAATCCATTCATAAAAATAAACTTTGAAAAATAAATCATTCTTACACATTGGCTAGGGTGTCTTCACTTGTTGTCTATCAAATATTCCCTCCAAGAGGTAGTAAAATTCCACATGCATACACTTTGGATCTCGATGAGAAAATAGGATTAGTATGTTGCAAATGTCTTTTTGGACCTTGTTCGAGACTCTTAATCTAGTATGTATCTTGTCTCACGATTCGTGCCTTTGGCTAATCACTTCTTCATCACGAGGATTCTAAGCTATATTCACAGCATTCACATCATTCTTTTTCTTTGTTCGAGAACATCCATGTGTATAAGATTTCCTTTTTACCATGTTTGCGGACACCCTTATCCCTACAAAAATAATCTTCCACTTCATTCTATCGTGTACTTCTTGGCTAGCTTATGTTCAAGGCATCCTTGATCCTTCCTCGCACATCATTGGTTTACATTTGTCATCATGATTGAGCCTATCCATATTTTCCTTGATCCAAATTTTGCGCATGAAGATTTTTCCTTTGAATATTCCCATTTAACACTGGGGGAAATTTCACATCTTCAATTTCTTACGTATGTGCATGGCGTTCTACCCTTGTACATATCATCTGTCATTAGGGCATCCACGTTTCCTCATTTCCTATATATAGCTTCAGAAAATTTCTAGCAAATCAAATAAATTCAAATACGTTTCATAGAAAAATCCTAAAACATTCAAGTGTGTTAGTTAGAAAAGTCAAAACATCCAATAAACGAATTGGTGAGACAAATTCAAAATCCCCAAAAAAATAGTAAAACAAATTCAAAACCCCAAATTTATTTTTTCATTATGTAGTTCACTTTGATAAATTTCTAACTCAAAAAACACGGATTCATTTCGATGTCAAGAGCCCACGTAATGGCATTCGGAAGATATATAGTGCATTCGGTGTTGCACGAGGCACCCATGTTGCAGTCAAAAACTTCAAAAATGAGCTAAACACTTGCCAACACGAGGCACCTAGATGCCCTTGCATCATGCACACAGGCGCCAGGTTCCCTTGCATCATGAACTAGCACCCAAGCACCCTTACATTTCTCCTTTTCTTACATGTAAGTGTCCTTTCTCCCACGTAAGCTCCTTATCACACAGATTGATATTGATTGGTCCCAATTTCATAAAGTATTAAATTCAAAAATCTAAATTTATCTTACCATTACATATTTCACTTTGATACCTTTCCAATGCAAAAATAGAGTCGTTTCGATGTCATGATCAAAAGTTATGGCCTCGAAAGATAGGTAGTGCATTCATTGTTGTGCATGTGCCCATGTTGAACACTTTGCCAAAACATACACCCAGTGCCCATGCTACATGTAAAAATCCAAAAAACTCAAAAAGGAGGCCAACACAGGCACTCGAGCACCCATTATGCCTCAAAAATACAAAAACACAAAAAGTAGGCCAGCCAGAGCATTTGAGCACCCATGTTGCCTCACACAAGCCTCAACATGGTCGGCATAGGTGCTCGAGGCACCCATGTTAGCTCACAAAATGTAAAAACTCATCAACAAGGTCAGCACAGGTGCCCAGGTGCCCATGTTGGCTCACAAAATGCAAAAAAAACCTCAAACTAGGTCAAGCCACAGGCACTAGGTGCCCATGTTGCCCAACAAACCCAAATATCGACAAAGAGCCCAGGCCAGGTGCTCCCCGAGTACATAGGCACACCCAAAGATTGCCTGAGGCCATAACATTTACTCCCAACCTCAAAACGACTCCATTTTTTTGTTTTGGAAGCTATTGAAGAAATCTACACAATGATAACATTAATTTTGGCTTTATATTTACCAAAAATTTATGGTTTTTCATTTTTTAAATGGCTTACACAATTGAAGCCTGTATCACTGCATTATCCTCAACATCGAAATTGGTCCTACAAAACCATCTTTCTAATGTTATTTCTTGTTCTTGTCTCAAACAACATGCGAGATCATCGTGATCTACCTCCATTAACAAATTTGGGTCTGATTATTATGTCGGTACTCCCATGCACGATAGTGAGTTGTCAGTCTATGTCATAATGCACCAATTATTTCCATGGGACTAATCGTGTCCTTCGTTTTCCCTCGCATGTGTTATTGCTTGGGGCATCATTTTTAACCCTTGTCATTACAACACAAACATTTGAGAACTACAGCTTGATAACAAAAACATTGGTAAAATTGTCTTGAACATTGTTTGTTTGAGTATAAGTGATTGTGCGTGTTTCTCTGTTAGATTAGTTGGTTTACTTTCTTGTATTACATTGCATTATGTGTGTTGTATGGAGTTAAGACTCATTTTACTTTCTCGTATTGCATTGCATAATGTATGTTGCATGGAGCTATGTATTTTTAGTAGTAAACAATAGTTAGTAATTTATCTTTTCATGTTAAATTACACTTTTTTAATTTAAACAAAGGCCGATGATGTAGACCCGGGGTAAAAATGATATAAATTGGTTGCTTATAGAAAGGTTGGATACAAAGGTTGGACTTGTCCTATATTTCTCCATTAATCATTTCTTCTCCATTATCATTTATTATCATTACTAGTTTCTCTCCTAAAAAATCACAGGGGCAATAAACAACCACGTTAATTCCTATCCTTATTACTTCTCAATACCTAAGGTTTTCGTGCACTGTTACGACCCATTTTCTTCTATCCATTTCAATCATATTTTCAATCATCGATTAGCGTCTCCTATCACCCCATCGACACTCGAGGGGCATTCTTCATTCCACTCATTTTTCTTCAAAATTTACTAGGTTATGCTTTTCTACTATATTTAAAGTGAAATCACTAACTTCACCTAAAACATGGGCAAATGTAGACACCTAAATTCTCGCTTTGGAAATCTTATTGCCAAAATGCATGCAAATCACTCTTATTCTTCCCAATTCCATTATAATTAGTGGTTTTCTCTAATTAACTAATGTTCCTTACATAATTATCCAATTAACACCACAATGTTGATTGTGTAAGCCCTTTTACATTCGGATGTCGCTTTACGATGAATCGTAAGTTAAAATCCTCTTCAAAATAGACCATTAGCATTTATAAGCTAATTAGGCCTATTTTGCCCTTGATTTGGTCAATATGCCTAATATTGACTCAACCCCCTCTTCAACCACTCAAAACCATCCCATTCACCTCCACAACGTCTCAACAAGCTTCAAAAGCTTATCCTAGCCTTATAGTTGACCCTAAGTGGTCGATTAAGGCTCCACACCTCTTAATCACTTGGTAATTCACTAATTGTGATTAGCAAGGCCTAATCATGATTAGCAATTATAATCTAATTTGGGGCTTTTAGTCCCACATGCACCAAAATACAAGTTTCTCCCAAAATGAAAACTATAAAAAGAGTGCACCTCATTCCTTTATACTTTACACCATGCTTTGATTTGCATCTCATATAATAAATATGATTTATAGTCAAGCTCAATCCTTTCCTAAAGCCTTCAACAAGGTTAGTAGATGGATATCCAAAATGACCAAGTAGTCATTTGGAGAGGCCATTTCACCTTGTTTGGAGTAGCAACCATACCAATTTGATTTCCCTCTTAGGTCTATTTAGGCCCATGTTAGGTAATTGAACATATTAATAGGCATGTTTAGTTAGTTTTGCATTGTTTTCATACCAGTTAAGCATTCCTTTAAGATTTTATCTCAATTTTACATTCCTAGACTTGGAACCTTGGCTAGATGGATGGAAATGGTGTTAGCTTTCCTTGTTTATTCATGCAATTTTCTTTGTAAAGTTTAGGGTGTCATCAATTCCTATCTCTACATTTTCAAAATACTCAAGGAAATAAACCATATACCTATTGTTTTATTTGACAACGGTTTACTGATTCGAGAAAGAAAACAAGGAAAGAAAATTTATGAACACAGGTGTACACCTTTTTCTTTGGCTGAGATCCTACAAAACTCCTTTGAATTAATTTAGCTGAGATCTTTCCTATTCCAACAACTTCTCTTTGATGTTTATACCCGTTGTTTTCTATGTTGATCCTTTACTCTTGCTCCCTCTCTTCTTCTTTTTATCTTGTTATGTCCCTTCCTCCTCTCCGAACTACTATGTTTTTATTCCTTTCCCCCTCTCCTTTGTTGCATCCAAACTCTTATTTTTATTTTTCTTTTTCTTTTTCTTTTTCGATTCTTTCACCTCTACACATGCAAAGTTGGTAAGGAAAATTGATTTCTTCTTTCAATGTCTTTTCCCTTTATATAGCTTATATCAAATTCATATTCACTCAAAAACTCCAACCAATGTTGTTGACGTGCATTCAAATTATGTCAGTGAATATATATTGTAATCTTGAATGATCAGTCTTAAGAACAAAAGGATTACCTAAAAGGTAATTCCTCCACATCTGCAAAACATGCACTATCGCTATAAGTTCTAGATCATGTGGGGAATAATTCAACTCCCCTTGCCTAATATTTCATGACTCGTAAGCCACTACCTGATTATCCTACATTAAAACTCCTCCAAAACCTTTAGTTGATGTATATGTAACCACTCTGAATTCGCCCTTAGGCTTTGCATTTATTACAATATGTTGAATAAGGAAACAATTAAGAACAGGTACCCTTTACCATGCATTGATGATCTATTTGATCAAATGCAAGGAGCTATAGGTTTTTCCAAGATCAATTTGAGATCTAGGTATCATCAATTGAGAATAAAGGAAAATGACATACCTAAGACAACTTTCAGAACAAGGTATGGCCATTATGAGTTTATTGTTCTTCCTTTTGGACTCACGAACGCACCAGCAACCTTCATGAATTTAATAAATAATGTGTTCAAAGACTATCTAGATGGTTTTGTGCTAGTTTTTCTAGATGACATATTGATATACTCATGAACAGAAGAGGAACACATTCATCATATACAACTTGATATATTGCACATATCACTCACCTCGAAATATGAGGCATTTAGTGGAGTAATCACACATATATGAAATTCATGCATATATTCAAATTACATAATTTAAAATAGAAAGGAACATGGTATAGATACATAATAACATGAATATATATATTAGTCGATTAGAATTTACACAAGAATAAACCATCCAACAAGGTATGGGCAACCGTCAAATGTTACTTTTCAAGATTGATGGTTTCATTATGGGTATTTTTAGTAGCATATTCAAAAAAATTGGAACATACAAATTATTACATGTTTCTAATATATGTTTAGGGATAGTTGGCACATTTCAAAGTAAATTTTACTACATTTTGGTACATAATTGTGGGGGCATGAGTAATTAATTCCAAAAAAATGCATCTTGAGCACCTTTACAATACATGGTATGGGATCATAGGTCTCCTCCTTCTATATGCGGCATTGCATACTTGATACATTAGAGCATAACACAGTGGTGACATGAATACTTCATTCCATTTTCAATTTGTGTTGTTTTACACACTTGAGCCTAGATTTATCTACAGTAGTGTGTTCCATGCGTAGATTATTTTTATATGGGTGATTTATAAATCTCTACAGTACTCTTATTTTCATGCTATTTTTGGGAGGTTTTTTGGATTGTAATATATCCTATGATACCCTTCCTCTTTTTAGATGGTTCTTTAGGATGACTACAAATCCATATGATAGCCTTCTTTGGTGTGGGTCAACTAACACCCAATTCCCTTTTAGATATATCACCTCCAGCAACAAATTGGTGACCAATCACCCTAATCCTCCAATGGTTGACTTTTATTCCATTTCTCTATGAACTTCATTGAGGAACTTCACCTTTAGAAAGAAAAAAAAGTGTTCTCCTTCCTTGATTTGTTCACTTTTCAAATTTTCAAGTTATATTTTCAATTTACAAGTTTCAAATATGAGTTAAAGTTTAATTATTTTTATGGACATTGACTACACTTTGTGTTGTTGGTTTCTTTAGTCACAAAGGCATGCACTTTAGACATTTATTTATCCCAATCTCATACTAATATTTAGAAGGTTCTTGAGTGAAGAAATTAATAATTAACCCCCACCTTTTGGCCATCTTCTTTTATTTTATTTATTCATTTCCAACCTCTTGCACCCATATGCACGATCAACTTTTGTCATTCCACGTTATTTTAGCCTTAATTGGGGTCCCACTTAGTCTTTGGGGTGCCCAGGCACCCCGATTCGTTTTGCACTTTCCTGCCACTTTTTGAGTTTTTTCTAGCCATTTAACATCTTTATCTTTCTTGTGGTCGGCCTTTTCAGGGTTAACTACAAAATTATATCAAGAGAACCCTATAAATATAAAGTTATGGAATCATAATGAGGGACCTAACGTCACTTACTACTATCACTCCATCTAGAGTTGCATCAATCTATTGCATTGGAGATCACCTTTGGCATCCATATAGCTCCATCATCATCAAGGCACAAGGCTAGAACATCTACATCACACTTCATAAAGAGAGATTCTATTCTATTCCATGCACACATAGTTATTACTTACTACACATGAGATTCTAGTCTATTACATTTTCTACACATAGTTATTACTTACTACTTCACAAAGTGTGATTGGCATAAGAGAAAACCTAGGGCATGTCTACATGCACTTACACATAGAACTACATCAGTCTAAGATGTAGTACAACACTCGATTGGTAAATCCATAATTAGCGATTGAAGTCAATCGGCCCCTTCATATGCATTTTTAGGGTTTGATGCTTGTCTAGGGGTATTGCGGGTATTTCTTTAATCTTCGGGTATCGGCGACATCTAGCACAGGAGACAACGAAGTTGATGCTACAAATAGTGAGGGTTTTGGACCATCTTCCAAACTAGTGAAGACTAGTTTTAGAGATTTTGCATAGACTATGACACCCATATTACAAACCGAGTGCATGTAGGTGCCTAGTCCTCCTCTATGCGCTCCAGTCTAGATAGATCCTCTAGATCCATCCTTTTTGGGACTTCTTCATATTTGTTCCTGCTCCTAATTTTTCTATCACACCTATGACACAATCCCGTCACTTCATCAAATCAGCTGAGTTCTTTCCTCACTCTCTTTTGCATAGTAGTTAGCTTCCTTTCATACTTATTTACTACATTAATTTACTTTATTTACATTTTTTCATAGCTTTAGATTAGTTATCCCCATGTTACATAGTTAGTCCATTTTTAGTTAATCATTTTGGTGAACCCGATCTTCACACACCATCCCTCTTTGCACTTTTTTTGGGCATGCCCATCACTTGGATTTTTTTTGGACTTTTTCATATTGTGAGCTTCCCTCATTCACTCGTAGGGCTTCCAAACCAATGGCGATATATCTACTTCATCACTCCTACTAGAAATCCCTTAGATAGTTCCAATAATGTGCCTCTTCATGAAATTGAGGTGTATAATAGTGAGAATTCCTACGACAAAGATAAAAATGTTTACAAGATGAACTTAATGTTATCACCAACTTTCTCCAGTGTTGCGTGAAAACCCTACTCATCTCCCTCATTTCTTGCATTCTCTAATCATCACTCAATGGGCTCGTGATGCTTCAATTGCCATAGTTGCTTCCTTTACTCCCATGGTCTCCACTCCACCCACTTATGTTTCCACTCCCATTCCTACCACCATGGCTCCCACCATTCACTTTGGTACTCCTCCTTTACATCTCGGTTCCTCTTCGAACTCCCCATATTTGACCTCTTTATACAGACTTACAGACCCATCTTCAGCTAGCTACTTCACGTGCATCACCATCTCTAGATTCTACCTCATTGTTACATACTCCTTTCATGCTTGCCATATCTACTTATACATTACCACCAAATTTCATCTCTCCTAAGCTACCTATATTTAAAGGCCATGGTGACCCACAAGAGCATTTTTAGAATTCCGTGTACCATGCCTTGACTATCCGAACAATCATATTATCTTATAAAAGATTTTTCCTCATAGTTTACAATACTATACGATGTGTTAGTTCTATGACCTACATGCACATTCGGTAGTCTCTTCCACGCATTTCTCTATCAATATTGGCTCTAATATATCCTATGCTCAACTGCACAACTCAAACAAGGGTCTAACAAACACGTATCTTCTTATGTCTTGTGTTACAAAAATAATTTATCGAAGATTTCTAATGTCCTTGCAGATCCCGAGCTTCAGGACTTATTTATACAAATTCTATTACCACCTCTATAGGAGAGTGTTCTCTTTGAGACCTCTCCTTTATTTGATCAACTTAGTCATACTCACAGGATCCGTTAGACTAAACTATTAGCTATAGGCAAACTTAAATATCAAGAACAAGCATCATCATCCACATGCTTTCAAAGTAAGCCACCATCCAAATCTTCTACAACTAAACCCATGGACGGACAAACCACTGTAAACGTAATCTCTACTCCTAGGAGATTTGACCACAACCATACACACATACTTTTACTAAGATTGGTAGATCACCGATTGTTTTTCTACCACAACTCATCAATAGTAATCTTATTACCCTCCCATCACCTCTGCAACTTGATCCATCTCGACCCAAAAGGCATAATTTTTCTAATAGTTATTACGTGATTACCATCAATGTATAGGGTATTCCATTGATCGTTGTTTCCTATTGCAACATCTCATTTAGGATTTTCTTGACAATGGTCAAATTGAGCTTCCAGGAATCTACAACCTCTACACCTATTAATGAAAATCATAAACTTAAAATCTTTAATAACCCCTTACCAAAACACAATACAAAAATGACCGATTCCTCTGCTAATTATGTCTATCACGCGGTACCTCCTCCTGAGTCAAGAACTCTTGATTTCTTAGTTTCCAACACTGACATTTTCCACCAATAATTTTCTTCTCTGATCACAATTATCATGCCAATTTCACATTTAATCATTTACATATCAAGGCCTTTATTGGCTCAACCTCCATCAACAATACTAAGGTTGACCCATCATGGCCCATTAGTGCATGTTCTATTTCACTTCTCAAGGCTATTGGGTATCCTTCATCCCAAATCGAATACCCTTTCGCAAAACCCTTTGGGGTTGTTCAATTGCATGTTATAGTTGGTCCTCTTACTATGCTTGTCCCTTTCCTCATTGGAAACACAATTGAGGGATGTGACATGATTCTTGTCTCAATTGGATTCGTCACTCTCAATATATCATTTCTATGAATCATTTGTGACTCAAGTTCATTTACAATACACAAGTCATTTCTATTGATGGTATCCCTCCATCTCCTCCATTGTCATCATCTCCTCATACAGTTACTCATGTGTCATCTACCTCTTCTAACACGTCTCATTCTATGTTGCTCAAAGAGTAGTCTACTCCTAGTTCACCTACTCAAGTATTGTCTACATGACTGCATCATTCTGCTAGTCCTACACATTGACATAGGCCTATTCCTAGGACATTCACTCGTATCTTAAGCGTCAATTGCCACCTCACTTTATTCCACATGGTTTCTCATCACCTTCACATTTAGCATCACGAATATCTCCATCACCAACACATTTTATTACACCACGACCTCCATCCTATATTCATCCCTTGCACGCTCATAGACTTCACTCACCCACATAATGTTTGTCTACCATACCACCACTACTAGAACATGATGCTACACTTTCATCCTTGTAGACATTGGGTCTAGGACCTTTGTCCTTCACTATCATTGTTTAGTCTAATCATTTATATATACTTGGGGGGCATAATACCTAATCCCCCTCATTTCATCATATCATATATCATATTTACATTTTTATATGGGCATATTTCATCACAAGTTTTAGCATCGTCGCTACATGATGACACACTCTTATGCTTCAGTTCACACTTGACCATTGAGGGATTACTACTACACTGAACCCCACACACTCCACTTTAGGAATTGTACATTGTGTTTCATCACATATCACACGTCATACACTATATGACATATATTCTCCACATTTGTCTCCAACATTGTGTAATTTCCACAATCGTACATAATACACTATCCTAGTCCTCACCTCATGTGTTTTACATCATACACTATTAGGATATTTACGCATGTTGCCTCACATCCTATACATAGTCATATACCATACATCATACATTACGCATCTTCATGTCATTTTCTACATACTATACTAGTCTTCATCACATATGAGTCTAGCATTACATTCATCCCTACATACTACATTACTCATCTATCTACATGTGTTACACTATGCATTATACATTACATTTTATGCATTCTACATACCTACCATCACATTTTATACACCACATTTTTACATATTCTCTTCATCACATGGTCATATTTTATCATTACATATACTACATTGAAGGAAAATTTTAGTGGCAAATTTTTGTAAACTCACGAATAATAGGGATTTTGGAAATTGGAATTGGTGAATTTTCAGCAGTTGACTCTTGCGAGTACGCCAAAAATTTGTCCAACAAGTCATTTGTAGAGTCGGTTTACCTACTATTTATATGTAAAAATTAACTTATGCATGTATTCACCGAGGTATAATATATATCCCGGGAGGGTTGTAGGGGGTACCCATTTAATAATGACATCCAAAAAAGAGTGATTGTCCATCCAACTTAGGTTGGATGGACAACCATTATTTTCCATCCAACCCGGGTTGGATAACAAATTATGGATGGTCATCCAACCCGGTTAGACGGTCATCCATTATGCGTCATCCAACCTATCCATCCAACCTAGGTTGCCACGATAAATAATGTATGACTATCCAACCTAGGTTAGGCGGTTGAGTTGGATAACAAATAATGCACGGTCATCTAACCTAGGTTGGATGGATGGGTTAGACGAAAGAAGATTGATCAGTCATCCAACCAAGGTTAGATGGTTGGGTTGGATAAGAAATAATGTATGCGGTCATCCAACCCAGTGGGACGATTGGGTTGGATTAGGATATTTACACATGTTGCCTCACATCCTGTACATAGTCATATACCATACATCATACACTACTCGTCTTCATGTAATTTTCTACATACTATACTAGTATTCATCACATATGAGTCTAGCATTACATTCATCCCTACATACTACATTACTCATCTATCTACATGTCTTACACTACGCGTTATACATTACATTTTATACATTCTACATACCTACCATCTCATTTTATACACCGCGGTTTTACATATTCTCTTCATCCCATGGTCGTCTTTTATCATTACATATACTACATTCGGGGAAAATTTTAGTGGTGAATTTTCGTAAACTCGCGAATATTAGGGATTTTGGAAATTGGAATTGGCAAATTTTCAGCGATCATTGCTTCTATCGAATTCGCCAAAAAATTGATTGACAAGTCATTTGTATGGGTCAATTCACCTACTATTTATATGTAAAAATTAACTTATGCATGTATTCACCGAGGTATAATACATAGCCTAGAGGGTTGCAGGGGGTACTCGTTTAATAAAGACATCCATAAAGAGTGATTGTCCTTCCAACTTAGGTTGGATGGACAACCATTGTTTTCCATCCAACCTAGGTTAGATGACAAATGATGGATGGTCATCCAACCTGGGTTAGATGGTCATCCATTATCTGTCATCCATCCTATCCATCCAACCTAGGTTGCATGACTATAAACACCCATAATTACACCCCCGAGCAATTTAAATACTTAAATTGCACTAACTATCTCCTTTCCCGCAAATTGGAGACATTTCATCAAAAGGGTTCGCCTTCTATCCTATCGTTGTTAATTAATTACACTATGCTAATTAATTAAGTCACCTATGCAAAAAAATCCTAATTAACAACCTTCATTAATTAACTTCCCTACTATCTAGACTAATTAATTATTATTAATTAATTAGTGCCCTTTCATTTAACCAATAAATCAATATTTAATTGATTTAATCCCTCCATTAGTCTAAATCATGCTAATATTCCTCTAAAAACTTCTATAATCTTCCACATCTATTAATTAAATCATTTTGATTAATTAATGAGCCCCCTTTATCCACATGAGTCACTAAAGGACAAGCTAAACCCTCATAACGTTAACTCAACCCTATCTAAACCCCCTTATCCACAACTAACTCAACATCTCTATTATACCACATACGAGGGATGTAGTAATTCCTTTATCCATTGGGCTATATAAAGATCCCTCCTCCTACCTTTATAGTTACACCTAAATTCCTTGAGAAGACAAAAGCAAAGCACATAGCAAATAGACTATAAGCTTCTTTGTTATTCTTGAGAAATTCACCATTTGAAGAGCTAAGCCTCCTTTCTTGTATTTTCTAGCCAAGTGCTTGGGTCATATGGGAATAGTCAATGGGTCTTGTAGCCAAGCTTTGATGAGCTCCCATTCCTAGGTTCTTGAAGAACAAAACAATCAATTTGATTGCCATGGAGTCTACATAGGTCCATTTACATTTTTTTGTTGGTAATCTAGAGAAGTAGAGGTTTTAATACTTTAGCATGTTAATTCAAAGTTAATGCATTATGCTTAGTGTTGATCTTGTTTAGCTCTCATCTTGATGGTGCCTAGATTTTGACTTAGCTTTGTTATAGAACTATTTAGGTGGTAGTTCTTATTCATTTAACTTAGCTTAAGAAAAAATGCACACACACATATAGGCCTTTATTTCACCTTTTTCTTAGGTTGTTCCTTTGAATGGTTGATGAAACAAATAGGGTAACGGGCGTAGGAGGAATACCTATTAAAATGTTGGTTGATGGGTTATTGTGTGCGTATGACTTATGAATCCACAACTGACCGTGAGAGCTTCCTTTTGGCTAGGAGGAACTACTTGTAATGAAAACAAGACCACCAGAAAGCATTAAACAATATGGCGGTGAGCGCTGGCGTTAGCTAGATCCGAGAAGTATGGTACTTCCTAGATGGCTATTAGTCCACTGTTTTAAACAAATTAATGTTTAAAAAAATTAAATCCTATTGTTATTTTAAAATGATTTAGGTATCTCACTTAAAACACGATAAGAAATAGATCTAATCTACCGAGGCTAGGTGAGAATAGAGTCCACGAGTCAAAGGGTTGGTTATGAGTTACGTGGTCAGATGAAGGTGTTGGGTAGGTCATAGGTGAGTGAGGTTAGGTAAAATGGGGTGGATAGGTCTCTGTTTAAGGTTGTGTGGGAAAACATGAAGACCGGCGTCGGTCAGGGGTGACCGACCGTGGTTAGGTACAACCGATGCCGGTTACTGTGAGATCTGGGAATGTCACAGAATGGGGTTTTGATCCCCTTTGTGATTGCACAAAGGATTTAGTTGGTTGGGAGGAGATATTAGGTGACAAGGGTAGGTTTTTACAAGGTTTGTGATGGTTCTATGAAGGTACAACACGTTGGAGATGGTCAATGAGGAGCAAGGTGGACAATAAGTGGTAAAACAATGATGAAATGAATTAACTAGGGAAGTATGATATTATACTTACTTGGATGTCGGTTCTGGAAGTATGTATGTGATAGATGGAGGTGCTGATGATGAGTTTTGGAGGCTGTAAGTGATCACCAACTGGAGAAAAGCTTATGCATGGGCTGCATGCACACTCCTCTTTTGCTTGGGTAGATCCGAATGTGGCTGGGATGGCTGTGTACGAGAATATGTTCAATCTCCTTCTTTGGATGTGAGTTCTTGCTGGAATCATCTCTGAAGATGTGCTATCTTTTTGAGATCTTGCTCTTGCTCGTAAACATATTTTTGCTCCCAATATTTTCCAACCTTGAGAATAAGGTAGTTTATGAGTTAAAAAGGGGTAACCAATGGCGGTCTAGCTTAAATGGTGGCGGTTAGGGAGTAATCGATGTCGGTCGAGCGGGATTTTCTAGGTTTTCCAAACTTAGGGGAGATCCTTCTGATTTCCTTGGATTTCATGTCATTATCCTATGGATTAGACTAGGAGCTTCTGTGAGCATGCGGGAATGTGGTTAGAGGGAGTGTAGGCATTGATTTTTAGGGTTTGGGTAAGTCTTAGTTAGTTATGGTAACTTGCTAAGAATAGGTCTTAGGGTGAGTTAGCTTGATGAGGTGTCTAAGTGAAATATATGTGTAGATATTATTTAAATAAGATATTTAAATAATAAATATAGTGAGGATAAAGCATTAATTTAATTTAATTAATTAAATTAAGACTAGTGTGGTGAAGGGGGCCATGGCTAGGTAAAGTGATGAAGGGTACTTATTGGTCGAGGTACGGAAGGGGAGTGTGACCTAATTTTAGTGTCTACATTTTGCCCCTTTTTGTTGCGTAGCTTGTATTGGTAAGCGATGCTAACAAAAATAAGATGTGGTTGCCCCATGTGGGGTGAAGGTGATCCCCTTAAACCAAGAACTGAAGTAGTTAGTGAAGCGGTGAGTGGTTTGATAAAAGTAAATTTGAAGAAAAGGAAGTGGGTGCGGGAGAAGAGGGTGAAAGGTCTACTCGGAAATCTAGGTAATGGGTCGGGGTCAAAGGTAGCAAAGATGAGTCAAACGCACGCAGATGTATAAATTGTAGCACGCTACCAAGTGAATAATAGGCAAACTCTACATCATCTAAGGTCGATAGGTTTATCCAAACAAGGGTGAAGTGAATCGGTATCCAAGGTATAGGATAAGGTCGGAAACACAACGTAGGTTAGGGGCAAGAACATGTAGGTATATTCCAAAGACACCAAAGGTAGGGTCGGGATAAACGGTCATGGCAATAGGCTAGGTAAGGTCATTAGGTCAACAACACAGTAATGATGCATGAGGTATAGTGAACACATGAGGTCAAAGGTCACTAGTGATGGTCCAGGTCCAAATATCGATATTACCACATGGGAAGGAGGCTAAGGTAGGGGTAAAATAATAAGGCGTCAACAGCGGACGCGAGGAGGTTGAAGAGGGTGGAGGGCTAGAGGTGAAGGTAAAATGGTCCAGGTAGGTGGATGGGGGCAAAAGAGAAGGGAGGTAAGGAAAATGAGGTAAATGGGGGTAAAGAATACATGAAGGTAATCGACATCGGTTGGAATGAACCAATGACGGTGTAGGGTAACCGACGGTGGTAGTCTAGGGCAACAGACCGGCAGTGGTCAATGGCTAACCGATGTCGGTCGGGTCGGGTAGGGTATAAAAAGTGGATAACCCACGTTTGAAAATTCATTTGTGCATGTGGAAAAGTAGAAAAGGACAAGTAGAAAGAAAGAGGAAAAGGACAAGAGAGGGCAGCAGAGGAGCTTGGTTGGCAAGCCACATAGGAGAGAGTGGGTGATTGGGAGGTGGGGCCACGAGATCAGGTGGCACGATTCGTGTGGTTGAGGATTGTTTGTGCATTGGAGGATGACTAAGGGAGGAGAGGGGTCGGGGTCCACCCATTCGAATGGCCATACTATACCACCACGCGGCGTCGTAGAAGGATGAGGTAAGTTGTACACCATTGCTTAATGATTTAATGAATTAAGTAGGGTAAAATATGGGTTGTAAGAAAAATGTGGGGGGAAGATTTGAATTTAGGATTGGGAGATAAATTAGATATAATTGGGGTGGGGGAGGTCGGAATGTAGGTCAATAGGAGTGGGAAGGGAATTAGGAAGGTGTAAATAAGTTTGGTTGGGTCATGGGATAGATTTGGTCAAAATGAAAAAAAAATATAGTCATGGGTTTTGGCGTTATTTGCTAGCACAAGGTGACCGGGTGGTCCCCAGTAGGTGATGTTGGTCATGTAGAAGTGGATCGGTGAGACACAGTAACCAATAATGCTTAAAGGTCACCGGTGATGGTTATGGGTAACCAAATTCGGTGTGAAAATAAGGAAATGGGGCCAAAAATAGGCAAAAATGGGTTAGGTAGTGGAAACGGATGGTCAATGGGTAGGTTAAGATACGAAAAGGTGTGGTTGGAAGAGAGAGAGAATGGGTTGTGGTTGGTTTGGTCAAGGATTAGGGTAGAGGGGGTCAGGAAGAATAGGTGGTTGGGGGGTGAACAAAGTTAATGGAACAGGCATACTAATGTATAGTGTTGGTTGGATGCAGGCCTAGGATGAGCTGCGGATGAGGGATCGGGAGCCGCTTATATTACAAGAGCTGTATGGACAGGTGACTTTCAAGGAGTGGAGCCACATTGATGATGTCGAACGGATTGGGGTCCATTGTTATGGGTGGGTTGTGAGAGAGTAGATTCTGATGGTCACACTCATCGAGAGATGGGATTCGGTGACTAACACCTTCCATTTCTTGTGGTGAGATGACGATCACCCTGGAGGACGTATACAGGATCCTGCGGTTGCCCATATTGGGGCCCAGGTTTATTCTATCTCTTCAGAGGCATCTGAGGAGTTACTAGCACCTATTTTTGGTGAGGGTGTAGCAGACCTGATGTTCCATAGTGCTAGCATGAGCTATGGAGTGATGTATAGAGCTCATCGAGAGGAGATGAGGTTAGTGGTACTTGTGATGGAGGTAGTGTGTTGCTTCGCACCGCAGATGCGAGAGGGGGAGATTCCCAAGGTCACCGATGGGGTTCTCCATGATATGATGGTACATCGGGACACGATTCACCACCGGCACCTACATTTCGACACAAGTGTATAGAGAGCTATGGGCCTACGAGTGATTGCGGAGGTTTTTGTATGTATATTTTGTTCATGATACCGGCCTACGAGCCGAAGACATTTTTGTATTGATTATAGTGGTGTACATGATACAAGCTTGCTGTGAGTGATGATGATTATTTATAGCATATCGGCCTGTGTGCTGACATTTTTGAGATGATAGCCATGATGAGACAGGCATGTTTATTGAGATACACATCTATGTGATACAGGTGTTCATTGTATGGAGACACACATGTATATATGAGGAGATAGATGATATTCAGGTGATGTTGTTGTGATATGTATGAGGTTTACTGTACTTATGATATGGATGGAAAATAGATGAGCTAGGCATGATAGAGTCAGGTCATAGGCATGGATCGAATCAGGTCGGTTTAGGCATGGATCGAGTCAGGTCGGTTTAGGCATGGATTGAGTCAGGTCGGTTTAGGCATGGATTGAATCAGGTCGGTGTTAGGCATGGATTGAGTCAGTCGGTTTAGGCATGGATCAAGTCAGGTCGGTTTAAGGCATGGATCGAGTCGGGTTTAGGCATGGATTGAGTCGAGTCGGTTTAGGCATGGATCGAGTCGGGAGATAAGCATGGATGTTTATTTCAGTTTTTTTATAACAATGGGCTATGTAAATGTATGATATGGTGTAAAATGTGGAAAATAGTAGTTATTTTATGAAAATGTGAAATAAGAGGAGTGGTAAAGGGTATGTGGTATATGGCTTAGATGTTGAGGTGTTTGATAGGAATAGGAAATCAGGTAAAGGTGGGGAAAATGGGTAGGGTAAAGAGTGGTCAAGCTAACCTTCCAAGGCCCATGCCCGAAAAGTGTTGCCTACATAGTCCTGGTGAAAATGGACCTCGGGACCGATGTAGTTCTCCTAAGCTAGGGAAGAAAGATGAAAACGAGTTAAGCAGGGTTTTAGGCATGTAGTGGGTTTTATGTTTAATGAGTGTGGGAAAATTATACGTAAAATGATGCGGTGAAGGTGATTATGCCGAAAGGGGAGTGCTACCCCAAAAGGTAAGTGATGAGGACCACGTTGTGTATAACGTAATCAAAACGTAAACAAAGACAAAGCTTTTGAAAAGATAAGAAGGGGCCTTAGAGCCACCTAATTGGGTAGGAACCTACCACGTAGAACATACCTTGGAGGAGGTGATAAACACAAGACCCAAAATCACCACACAATTAACGGTTCTACGATGAAGGTAGTCATAGAATCACAAGACGTCTAAGTTCCAAGATGTTCCTTGAGGTAACGAGGAAATGAGGGTAGAAATGGTAAGTGGAAAAAGGTAGTTAATTTTATATGTTTGAGTGACAGGGCTTTTGGGCAAGAGGTCCTGGGCACAATGGGAAAGTCCATGATTAAAAAGTTCTATTTCTTGTGATAGACTGATCGATGTGGGAATTTTTGGTCCAAAATCTGTCAGGTGGACAAATCTATGGATAGACGAGCCAACAGTGTGCAAGGCATAGCCCCTCTTTGAGTCAGCAAAGTGAAACTGGTTTATTGCTATTCTACTAGTAGGAATCTGTGCAAGTCTCACAATATTTTACCTTTGGGGTTGGGATCTCATCCCAGTAGGGGTATTTCCAACTGTGAAAAGAAGGGAAAGAAATGAGGTGGGGAGATAGAAAAGATCTGAAGGGAGAAAAGAAATGAATTCCAAAGTAGAAAGGTCAGAGGGTCTATGTTTTGGGCTGGTAGTAAACAGAGCCGAACCTACTTGCATAGACGAACAAAGCAATACTGATGAATAAATGACAAAAAGTAGAGATAGATTCAACAGAATAAATGCATAAATCTGACATAAGAAAGATTAAATGCTCATAACACACATATTCAGCACAAAGTCTTAATATTTGTATTAATATTTTCTTCTATTACAAAAGCTCAAAGTCTTTTCTTCTTACTTCTATTTTTCATCTAAAAGTATCCACCACCTTGGCATATGACAAGTATCCAAGTATATATAGAAGAAAGAGAAGAGAGAGAGCAAAAGGAAACCAACAACTAATTACAAAATATCTACAAATTATCTAAAAGTCAATGTTGACTTTGGACAACTTGGTGGATGACAACATCCCATGATGTAACATGGATGAGGTCATCATTTGTACCAAAATACTCTTAGATATTTACAAAACGGAAGCCAAGAGGAAGAAATATATTCATCGTTGTCTTGCGCGATTGGAAGGGGGTATCTTGCTTCATTGTTGTTCGGAGAGGTGATGTGGGCCGGGTCCGATATTCCATGAATTTACCGATCATTGGCTGAAGTTGATCCCGGCGGGACCCTTCGTATGATCGCTAATGACCTCACAAGTTTCCGCTCATCTCTCGAGTTTTTCGGGAGTTTGAAATATTCATTTCCTACCTTCATCAGAACCCCACAAAATCACAAAGCAAGTCGAAGGTTGTTGATGCATTCGGTGTCAAAAGTGGCTTCTGGCCCTAACCCTTATGAGACGATCTCCTTAAAGATCCGAATAGTTTCGTCTGGCTTTCCTCAAGGTGAAAGAAGGAGTAAGCAAGCCTGAGACATTCTCAGAACAATTTTCTCCATTTGATGCATTGCATCTAGGGCTTCCTCCTTGACTTTGTCAATCTTTTCTAGGACCAACTCCATCCGATCGCCTGTAATCCAACACAAGAAAGAACTTCTTTGGGTACCACTGGGGTGATTGAAAATGCTGAATTTCACTAGATCATCAACTGAGCAGTCGAGCATTTTCTGGAATGTTTCGTGTTGTAACCTTGCATGGTCCAACTCTTCGGAGATAGGTCCTGTGATCACCTGGAGATCTTTGTTCGCCCGACTGATATTCTGATATAATTCGGTGAACTTGACTATTACCTCCTCGCTGTCTTTGAGGATTTGATCTCTCCAGTGGAAACTGCCATACCTTGTTCACCAATTTTTGTGTA
This sequence comes from Taxus wallichiana var. yunnanensis, assembly GCA_018340775.1. NCBI lineage: Eukaryota > Viridiplantae > Streptophyta > Pinopsida > Cupressales > Taxaceae > Taxus > Taxus wallichiana. The sequence continues at coordinate 207,102,429 of CM031235.1, read as the reverse complement.
CTCGTTTATCTTATCCTGGCTTAGGACCCAGGAGTTTCAGTGGCAATTGTAGGAGGTGCACTGCCCATTTTCTGCAGGTGTGGAGAAGATGTTTGTTTTGTTCTTTTAGTAACCTCTTCTCCTCCTTTGCTTCTTGAAGTTTCTTGCAAAGGGCATCCACCACAGATAGGGCCTCTCCTTGAAGAATTTCAAAAGAAATTCCCATTGTGACTTGGGTCACTGTATAATTTGTCGGAGATAGATCCTTTTTACCCTTTGAAGGATCGGGATATGAAATCTCCATTACTCTTTCTCCCAATGCACTCTGAGAGAAGTGGGTTATAGGCTTTTGCTTCTTAGCCCCCTTTGTTGGGATGATAGAGAAGTCCATTGGTGCGATAGGGACTTTCCTCTTTTCTTTGGCTCGAATGCTTTGGATATACAAGTGGACTTAAGGGAATGGGACCAGAGGTAGAAGAGGGAGCAGCTGCAGTGGATGAGGGGAAATGGGTAGAGACACTTGGTGGTGGCATTGAGAGGGAGGCCGAGAAAGTGCTCATGGGAGGAAGGGATACTGCAGGGGAGGTAGACATGGGAATGGAAGGGAGCTGAGAGATGAGAAAAGACATGGTGGGGATAGCTCCACAAGAGAAGAGAAGATGGATGACGAGGAAGGGGGAACAATAGAAGATGGGGGGGAATGACCAAAGGAATGGTCGTTTGGGTCACGCGAGGAGGGGAAGGAGGAGAGGGAGAAGGGATAGAAGGGACCTCAATAGTTGTAATAACGGTGACACCCACGGGTGGATGTGCTGTTGGAACACCTTTCGCCTGCTTCTTTCTCTGGGGATACCAGACTTACAATCTTTTCTTGTGTAGCGAAGGAGGGATTTCAGGAGCTCCTTCTTGAGCAAAGCTTGATTCGCCCTCTTTATCCTTTCCTTTGACCTTTGGTAGATGCTTCGGCCTAACAGGTGCGTTGCCTAATGGGGATGTAGTGAAATCTACCCCAAGGTAGATAAGGCCATTCATTCTGCACCAGTGTTCTATCCTCTACAATGTCTCCTTGACCCTTTCTTCAATGGTCTGGGGCACTTTTGTCCTGTCAATTGCGGAAAACAGCCAGTTGTCTCCATCTGTATCCAGATACACATGATCAACTTCTTGATCGGTAGTTTGATAACCCTTTAGAAAAATGGCCACACCATATTGAATAATCTCTGCCAAGGCCAAGCGAGAGTGGTCCTTCCTTCTAAGTTTGACCTCATGATACAGGTCGATATAGATGTCCTCGATCTATGGAATGTGGATGGATCGAATGTGGATTAGATGTAGACTACGTAGGAGTTCATGTACAACCTCCCCGTTGTGGTGAGTTATTGGAGATGCTCGGATATGGTGCTGCTTATGATCTCTGCCCACTCAAAGCGTTGATCCAGCACATTCTTGTTCATAGTTTCAAGGTACCTGAGCATCCATTTGTGAAAGTAATGGGCATCAGAAAGCCCAAAAACTCTACTTAGGAATGTGATGGTGTCGCTCAATTCCTCGGAGAAGTCACTGCGGTGAATAACCTGTGGCCATTTGGTTATTACCTTCTTGTTTTTTAAGTATACTTCGTTCATCAGCTGCATGCACTTGTCTTCATTATCCTCCCATGCCTTGGTGTAGTCCTCTTGGCTTACAGCCACAAAGTGTCGGTGGTGAGGGATGCCTAGCATGATTTCGAAGTGCCGGGTAGTGAGGTTGATTATGACCTCGCCCTTTTCATTTTCGACACACCTTGTGTCTTTGTTGTAACAACGGGCCACCACCATCATAAATTCGTTGTTTACTACACTGACAGGGATCCCCCAAAAATGCAGTCCACTACCCACCAGCTTGTCCATCCAAGGACTTCCTGTGACTCTCCTAGTTCTGGCCCAGAAATCCTCCATGTCGATGTGACCGAGTTCGAGTCTCTTATGTCCAGGTCACATTCTACCTGGGACTCGAGCATTCTGACCCTCTGGTATTTATACTTCATCTCTTCTTTTGTAAGCTTAGCCTTACCCTTTGACTTGGTTGGCTTTTTTCTTGATGTAGACATATATGGATCCGAGTTCAGTTGCTGATCTGCAAGAAGGAGAAGAGAAGTCCAACACCAAAGAGCCATATTAGCTGTCAGATCTTCCATTAAAGCACTCTGAGAATGAGGAGTTAGCAATTTTAAGGCCTCAGGGCATAGGGCGCGAGGACACTATAGGTCATAGGTTGCGAGTTAATAGCATGGCGCACCGAATCGGAGTGTTACAACGAAGAAAATCAGCACCAAAGGTGCAGGCACAAGGATTTTTCATATGACATTATTTTTATTGTAAGCAGGGATGCTTTCTGCGCCATTTTATGCGATTTTATATTTGGGTGAAATTAATCTTGGTGTTGCGTGGGGGTAGTGTGCCCCAATGGTGCATGCGGCTTGTGTGTAACACGAGACTTTAGTGCAAGAAGGGCGCAAGAATAATGTGTGTGACACCAAAATTATGTGCGCAAAGGGGGACTTTAGCGCGGCGCAGGGAAATCTTGCATGACACATTGTTGTTGTAAACAGGAATGTGCCAGCGTTAAAGATGCTTAGTTTTTTTATTGCGCAAGAATAATGTGTGCTGCAAACAGAAATAGTCCGCCTTAGGCGCGACTGTGTTTTGTGCAGCAGGAGTGGTGATTGCGCCAAGGGGGAAATGCAGCCCGAAAACAATTTTTAGGTTTCTTGACACTTCTTTTGTGATTTACAGGTTTTCTTTAACATATTTTGACAGTGGGAGGAACACAACAAAGAGGTTTGGATTTGTTTTTGAGGTAGAGCCCTCTTGGCCAGCAGATCTGGAAAGAGGATGGAAGCAGCTTGGGAAGAGAGATTTGCAAGAACGGTAGGGGGTTTAAGCCTCAGATACAATGCATTCAACCTCACAAACAACCAACAATAGAAAACACAAGAGGGATGAGGACCACTTACCCGAAATATATAGAAAGTGAGAGATGAAGCGGGGTCCACGAACGTGATACGAGGAGGACGGGCGTGCTGACAGGTGTAGAGGAATAAAGTTTATCACGTGTTTTCAATTGTGAAAGTGACAGGGCGGGTGTGCCTATATATAGGAAAAGGTGCAATAAATGTGCCAACCACTTTTTAAGAGGCGCACCAAAACATGTGTCAACACGTAAAACTTTACGCCATTTGGCGTGGATAAATACATGTCAACATGGAAATATTTGTGCCATTAGCACAAATTTATGACTGTCAACACTTCATTTTGAGTGCCTTGGCACACCAAAACATGGCGCAACAATTTAGTTGTTAACAAAAGGTGCATGTGCCTAGGCGCATGCAAGAAAGGCACATCACAGGAAGGTGCATCAATTCATGTGTCAACACATCAAAGGGTACGCCAAAGGAAATAAAGGAGGCGCAAATTTAGTTTGTGTTACACATATAAAAGGTGCACCCAGCCAAAAAAGGGACCAAAACAGCCAAGTTCAGAGAACTAGATTTCTGAAAAGGGATTTTATAACGTTCCAAACACAGAGGGGTCCCTAACGAGGGACCAAGACAAAATCTGGTATGGTTACCTGTAAAATTGCCCTCACAATCTCGATCTTACGGGATAACAATTTGGCTCTTCTAGGGACTATCTTTGAGTGAAGCTCAAGGGTAGAGAACCCCAGATCAACATGTGCCTATCCATTGGGAAAAGAGGGTCAAAAACAAGGGCGATGACGAAAACAAACACACAACGAAAGCAAACACACAACATAAAGAAAACTGTACAAGGGAGAGAGCAAGCTCTACTTCCTGAATATTTTGAGATGTCGCCCACTATGGGGAAGCGGGAGATCAGTTCCATCTAGATACGAGAGATAGAAGCTATTTTCTCCATTGAGCTACCTGATCTTGAAAGGCCCCCTCCATAGAGAATCAAATTTCCCGTGCATGCCCTTTAGCTCTCTTCGTTTGTCCCACAAAAGGATGAGATCTCCCACTTGGAAATTTCTTTGCTTAGCCCTTTTATCAAACAATCTCTTTACTTGATTCTGATGTTTGGTGATCCTGTCGACCACTCTTACTCTTTTTTCTTCAAGCTCTAATAGATACATGATCCTCTTTTCAAGGGAATTTTGGAAAGTCTCATCTTCGATTGCTCGTGCCAAGCGCAGAGTGGGGAGCTCTACAGAGATGGGAAGTTCGGCGTCGATCCCATATAATACTAAGCGTCGTATAATGACTTGTGCCACATCCGTTGACTCTCATCAACTAGCTTTCGTATGATGGTCACTAAGTTTTTATTACTGGATTCTACCTGACCATTTCCCTGGGGGTAATAATCTGAGGCGTGGGCCAAGGTTATCCCGTGTTCATAGAAAAAACCAACAACTTCTCATGAGGAGAAGTTGGAAGCGTTATCAGCAACGATTTTGTGTGGGACGCCAAATCTCACAATGATATTCTCTTTGATGAAATTGCAAACAACCTCAGAAGTGGCGTTCTTGACAGGAATGGCTTCCACCCATTTGGTGAAGTAATCATTGTTGTCAGGACATAACTATGTCCAACACTCGATTGGGGATGGAGTGCTCTGATAAAGTCGATTCCCCACTGTCTGAATGGTTCATCAATAATGACCGGCCTGAGGGGAAAAGTAGCCAATTTTGGCTTGCCGACGAATTGTTGGCAGAGCTCACACTTTACTACCCAGGTGGCTGTATCCTGGAACAGCGTCGGCCAATAAGCACTTCACGAAGGATCTTGTGTGCCGTCACGGAAGAGGAGAAATGACCACCACAGGTAGAATCATGAAAACTCTCAAGTAACTTTACCTGTTGTGGCTTGTCAACACATCACAAGAAGATGCCATCTATTCCGCGTTTGTATAAACAGTCATCCCAGATGACATATCTGGCCGCTCTGAGCTTTATAGCACATTTCTCCTTTGAAGTTAGATGAGCTGGACACTCACCATAAGTGAGAAAGAAAGTGATATCAGAATACCATTCGTCGTTGGTGGCGACAAATAGGACCATGGGTAGAGAATCAACTTTCTCCAACTGGCTTTGTGCTCCCTTGGTGCAATCATCTTTTTCCTCAGGGCCTTCTGAATCTCGGTTTTCAGCCATGAGCTGACATAGGCCCTTGCCTCTTACCAGCTTGGTTGGTTTTATATCTAGATCATACTCCGGACTTTTGCAATCTAATTTCCTCGCAAACTCCCTAACTCCTGTTGAGTTAGGATTGACTTGACTGCCGTGTCAGGGACCAGTACCAATGTGTGAGAATTTAGAATGTAGTACCTGAAGTTCTTGACTGCTTTGACAATGGCGAAGGCATGCTTTTCCAACTGAGACATCTTTAATTCGTGAGGCTTGAGAGGAGAGCTCATGAACACAATCGGGGATTCAACATCTGCAATTCTTTTGCATTAAGATAGCCGATACAGTATGCTCGGATGCATAGCTATACATGATAAAATCCTTGGAGAAATTGGGACATACCAGGACTGGTGTGTGAGCGACGGAGGCTTTTATATCTTCGAACGACTTCTTTCCTTCTTCGCTCCACCGGAAATTTGGTGATCCTTTCATCATGTTTGATATGTGGCGAGTCTTTTCAGCAAAGTCGGGACAAAGCGCTTGAGAAAATTCACTTTTCCGAAGAAAGAGTGAATGCTGGTTTTGCTTGTGGGTAAAGTAAGGCTCTGAATAGCCTTAACCCTTTCGGCATCTATCTTCATCCCTTCCTTGCTTACAATGTGTCCCAACAACTTTCCTTCTGTGACTCCAAAAACAGAATTTTTCAGATTTAGGGAGATTCCATGTTCCCGGCATCTAATCAATACTTTCTCTAAATGATCGCAATGATCATTTCATTGTTTAGAGAACATAGTTAAGTCATCCAAACTATGTCATCCAAGTAGACTACGATGACTTTTCCCATCATACCTTTGAATGCAAAGTCCATGGCCCGCTGAAAAGTGGTGCCGGCATTGGTCAGACCAAAAGGCATCCTGCTATAAGTGAATGTACCCCAAGGGGTAGTGAATGCGGTTTTAAATTGGTCTTTGGGTGAGACTTCAATCGATTATAGCCTGAAAAACCAACAAGCATGGACAACATTTTTGATCTAGTTCACCTTTACGGGACTGATCCATTATGGGAAGGGGGTAGTTATCCTTCAAGGAGGCTTGATTCAAGTTGCAAAAATCCATGCATATGCGTATCTCACCATTCTTCTTGCGTACTGGCATAATGTTTGCCACCCAGGTACTGTGATGGATAGGAAAAATGATCCTTGCATCCAACATTTTCTGAATTTCAGCTTGGATAGTACCTGAGATCTTAGGATTGTAGTGCCTCTATTTCTGGCGAAAGGGTTTGACACCCTCTTTCAACGGGATGTCATGCTGGACGTCTTTTGGCTTGAAAGACTTTAGAATGACATAGGACCACACTAATACATCCATGTATTTCTTGGCAATTTGATGAATTTACTGCTTCTCTTGGTGTGCAACATTTTCCAATGTTCACAAATCTGATGTTCTCTGAGAACCTAGATTGACCGGTTCGGTTTAGGAGGAGTTAGGATCATCTCGTCTTTTCTTCTTGAAAAAACGATCATGCACATCAAACAACCACTCTAGATAAACGAGGCCTTTCAAAATTTCATTTCCTTTGGTGACATATGTCGTCGCTTCCTTGATTCCCGTCCGATCACTAATAAACTCACGGCATGCGGAAGTAGATCCTTCAAAATGAAGCTCACTAAAATTTTCCACTTTTTCAAAAGGAAATGAGTTGATTATCATCATTGAATACTTTCCAGTGTTGAGAATTGTCCAACTGACGCTTGGGCGAAAAAACCACAACAATGGTATATGTGTCTTTTTCAAACTCAGGTGCGGGAGCATGAGGGATGCTGAGATGGGTAACGAGTCGGCCATGTCATTCTAAGCTCTCGGAATGGATTTTATTGAAAAAGTGTCAAACTCCTCAATACTTTGTCACATATTGCATTGCGGTAATGTGTCCGAGCCTTTCATTCTTCACTTGGTATATCCTTTTAACTTGATTTACGACCAGCTCTGCATCACCCTGTACTTTGATTCTTGATTCCTCTTTCTCTTGCGGCTTGCATGCCTAGTAGCAAAGATTCATACTTAGTAGTATTATTCATATTGAAAAACTGCAACTTGAAAGAGAGAGGAATAATCTCTTCCTCGGGAGATATTAGCACGACTCCAGCGCCGCACCCACTAGTTGCGCAACTACCATCAAACTGTAATGTCCAAATCTTGTTAAGATCTTCTACTTGGACGAGGACCTCCATTTTTTCAGACTCAGTAGACAAGAAATAGTTTCCCATCCCTGATGATTCGAAGAGAATTTGGGCTTTGGGGTCATCAGAGTTAGTAACCAAGTACTTCTTTTGTGATTTCAGCTCCAACGTTTGCATTATACCTTTGATGGGGATTCTAGCCTTAGACCAGTCCATATGAATCTCTCCACCAACCTCACAACAAAAACTCCTTCCTAATAGAATTCCATATGCTCGAAATATCGGCATCAAGGACGGTCATTTTTACTCTTTTCTCTGGGAACGCCATAAATGCAAATTACGCATCTTTAATTTGACCAATCAAAGTGAGAACCTATTTGGTTTCCAAGGAATAACATCTGCCAAAAGGCTTGGTAAGGGTGAGGCCGGGGCATGAGTGACCTTTGCTAGCATGACGTTATCGAAGCTCCAGAATCAATTATGCAGTTGCTTAGTTTATGGCCATTGATTAGGAGGGAGAGATAGAAAGGTTCTATCTTGCACGACACAAATGTCGAGGTAACATTTATACGAGATGCAAGAGTAGAAAGGATTCCTTTTGGGGAAACACGAGTAGTTATGACAGCTTGCCTTTGGATGTATTTGATCAACCTTACAAGCTGCTCGGGATTTCACTTTGAAGATATTTGGCTTGTAGACATTATTATCTCATTTTTGAGTTTACGCCAAAAATCGATAACCACCGAGGAATTTTTGAGCTGGTTTTCTAAAATTTACCTTTCAGAGAGATAATCGGGTTTTCGGGTTTCACAAGCAAGACAACATGTGTTTTGGATGCTTCATGTCGTGTGTTCCCCGAAACCCGAAACCCGCATCAAGTAAGGTGAGTCGGGTTTGCGGACCTTCCAAGCATCGGAACATGCCTTCGTCAAAACATGCTTCATGTCGCATGTCTTCCGATCCCCGAAGCCCGATTTACTCCTTTGTTTCGGGTTTCCGGGCCATCAAGCATGATGCTTCATGTCGATTGTTTCCATGACACGAAACCTGAATTGCTCTAAAAACCTTTGTGTCGGGTTTTCGGATATCCCAAGCATGCTGACATGGCATTAATGCCGAGTTGTCGGGTAGTTGGCACGTGTCAACTAAAGTGTATTAAATGTGAATTTTCTTATATATATTCGGATTTCCATGTCATTTTTACCAGATGTACTTTTTACCTCGTGGATTTTTGCGCATGCATCTTCAACCCAAAACCCGACTCGCCTCTGTGCCTGATTGCATTTCATTTTTGATCATTCCTTGTCCTGGTTGAAGGTATTTTTCTTCATTCTTTGTTTGTGGTTTTTGTGGAATAATTGTGTAAGGAATTCTTCCAAGTTTCTTATCAGGGTTGTTGGGGTTTTATCTTTTCCATTTTAGGGGTTGTTTTCTAAATCAGGTTTGTGTTTTAGGGTTACCTTTGGAATTATCACTTTGTTTTATTCCCCAGAATGTCGTTGTAATTAAAAATATGTTTGGGATATAAATGGTGAAGGAAACCCGCATGTTTCAACTCAACAATTACCCCATTCCCTCTTCTCGGGTTTCGCAGGGTGCTTTGCAGTGTTCAAAACCCACAGTATATTGGAAAAGTTCAAAGTGTCGGGTTTTCTGAACTCTCCGGCATCCTCCTCAGTGTGTCGGGTTTTCCATCTTTGTGTTGGGTTTTCGAACCTCAGGCATCTCCGGTGCGTCGGGTTTTCTAAAGTGTTGAACACCTTCGATCTCGACACTCTCCTCCTTTGAAATTCCTCATGTCGGACCACGGTCCATCACAAAATAAGACTAAAAATTCAGGAAGATAAGTACAAATTTAGGAAGGTGGAGTCTCCCTCCTACATTGGTCAGTAATTTCGACATCCGGGATACGAGATCTCGGAAACGTTGATATGGAGGATTTTGGAATAGGTCAAGAGCTCTTCTCGAACTCCATGGATGAAATCAATAGTTAGCGATGGCCTACCTCTTGCAGCGAGCTTCCCTATGTCCGCTCGGTGCCCCAAGTTCATCTTGGCATGTGCTTCAATTATGACTCCGCTTCTCGTTACGCGAAAAACCGGGCGGGAGAAGTTGTAGTCAAGTTGACGGAGGTTACTTGATGACCTTCTCAAGATGCCTAATTTTGAGGAATATGGAGATGTGGATCTCAAGTCAGCCCAAAAATCTTGGGACAATGATCGGGAGGATTGCATCAAGCACGTGAATAAGAAGTTCCTAATCAAATCCAAACCGGCTATTTCCGGGTTCCCAGACTTGTTCCCAAGTGATTTCATTCGGAAATCAATGATATCATTACTCTATTGAGTCGGGTTTTGGTTTCCCCAAATCAAATGTTTTCCAAGGATGGATGTACCGGTTCATGATCATTATTAAGAAGAATCAGCGAGGAATTGATTGGGGTACTCTTATCGATAACTTGAGATAGATTCTTAAATGAAAATAGTCCTATCTACGGGAAAGTTTTATATGTCCTCGTATGTCACCTATGCAGCAGTCGGCATGAGGAACTATCCCAGGTTGGACAACAAGGGGAGCAAGACAGTGGAGCATGTTTATCGATATTTCCCTCGGTGACAAGAAAAGTGCGAAGACCAATTCGGAAGGGTAAGCGATGCCTTCTTTTACGAGAACATCGCAGGTTAAGCCCCAGGCCCAGGAAAATGAGAGTCTCTGATGAAGCATGGGCTGAAGTTTCAAAATGGGGTTGTGTCTTCTTGAAATTTAAGAAGTTCACATATCTTCGAGTAGTCATGTACCCAGGGGATCCTTTCCATTTTCCCAGATATCTAGGGGACAAACTAATCTTGATGGAGTTGGTCGAGACAATTGTTGGATTTTCACAAGTTCTAACGAGTAAACACAAGGCCATTTGTATCTTTCCCAATTTCTATTAGAAGGTACACTTGTTCAATGGTGGTGAAAGCCAAGAAGCGTTTCCATGAGCTTTAAGATAAATTGAAGAAGCACATGAAGCCTCGAGATGGGTTTTTATTTTTGAAGAGTCCTTAAGGCATATGGAACTCTGCTGCACATGCCAAGCATAGAAGACATATGGATTGATTTACGCGATGAGGTTGCTGTCCGAAGAAAAGATCATAGCAGGTTAACACTTGTTGAGATTCAAACACTTGAGCTCGCTAACTTACCAGAAGGTACTAGCGATAATGAAAGTGTTATGGATCCTTCCTATGATGGATTGAATGAAGATCAATATGTTTTCCCACCTATTGATTGGTCTATCAGTGAAAATCCTCCGTTACAGATAGGTCAGCCCTGATTCTTGCATGCACCAAAGCATGGCTCGCCTCTTGGGGAATGAGTTTTAAAGATGATAATTTTTCAAAGTTGGTTGCTGCGAGAGGCGGGGCCCTCCAAAAAAGGAAAAGAAAAAGATCTTCTAAGGGACCTATAAAGGTCAAGTTTGTCAAGAAGAGAAAGAGAATGAGAAATATCTTGAATTGTTTCTCCAGGTTGAAATGGTGAATGTTCGAGAATCACCAACACCACGAGAAATAGGAGAAATTTCTTAGGAAGGAGAAGTAAGCCACCTCTAGTTTCACCATTTGTTGACTTGCCCAAGCGAAATGACCTTATCTCTTGCATCCCGGGCCTTGGATTCGGGATCTGCGCTTCCTCCTTCACAACCACTTCTACCTCCTCATTCCCCATCGACCTCTTCGGTCATGGAAAACATTTTCTCTCGAATCTCACCCCTCTCTGCTGGTACCAAAGTAATCACCAACACGCCCCCTCCTGTGCCTCTTTTTATTGAATCTACTACCACATTGGTAGCTTGTCCCCACTTCGCCATTGGATCCCTCTCCCCACAAAGTATGATACCAAATTCTACAATAGTGGAAACTCCCTCGACACACCTCAATCTCTACTCGAGAAAACTCCGAGGAAGAGGAAGGTGATTGTACCCATACCAACCTTTGATTTTAGCTCACTCAGGCTTCTACTACTAAATCAGCCAAGAAACCCAAAATAGTTTCAAGGGTTTTGGTGGGCGCTTCAGGGCATAAGTTTACGAGATATCACCACTCATGCGATTGACAAAACCAAAGAGGACATAACAGCCTCGACTATCGGATAACCGGGGTGGCTCTAGGAGAAGTGACAATGGAAGGAGCACAACAGGATGCACGAGATGCCTGAAGCGTGTTGTGCTGCGGAAATTGAAGGAAGCAAAAGACAACGAGATGAGCTTAAAGGAAAAGTGGATCGGTTGGTGAGGTAATGCTTAAGCTCTCAAAACCCCTTGAATCCATACCATCTTCCTCTGTCCCACTGTCAAATTCGATTTCTCATCATTGCCTACAATTGAGAAGATTAATAAAAAAGGAAGGGTGGTCGATGAATGGATCCAAAGGCTACTCAGACGAGGGGAAAGTAGTGATTGAAGACACGTGGAATTCTATCAATCTTTGGGAATATTAAAAGTGATGGAGAAAATATGGACGATGATTTCTCCCAAGAAATTAGACACCTTGATTTGACTTTTGAAGTTGTCCAGGTGTTAAAGAAAATACCATCACCCCTCTTTGTTGAAGAAGGCATCATCCCACATGCGGATAAGCATTTCCAGCTGACCAAAGCCATTAGGTTCAGGGTAAATATTCTCAACGAAGCCTGTGGTAAATTGAGAGAATCAAGAGATCAATTGATCGATGGCAAGAGTGACCTGGAAGAAGAACTGTTAAAAATCTGTGCAAAAGTGTCAGTTGGAAACTCGGGCATCCTATCAGTGATGATATTTTCAAACAAATCCAAGAATCTATTCAGCATGAACCAACTCACGGATTTGGTATTGAAATCATCGACAGGTTTGTGAAGATTGAACATTCTTTGGAGGCCTTGAGAAAACTCAATAAAAGATTGAAAAGCTTCTCGGTAGTGCTAGTGACACTCACGAAACATGTGAATTCTTGAGTGATCATTCCACTACGCTTTGATGAAAATGAGATGCAAGGTATAATCCGGAAGTTCCAAGAATTTTGGAACAAACAGGCTCAGTTAGAGGAAGAGAAAGATGAGGAAGAAAAAGATGACAATTCGGACTAAGTCTTGATCTTTCATGTCATTTCAATCTTGAAATTGACATGTCTTTTCATTTGTTTCATCACATAGGAAGCAAATTTTGACTTGGTCTCTGCGTGAGAGTCAAGCGAAATAGGACTCTCGTTAAAAGACTATTTTCTAGGATTTATCCTATTTTCTCTCTACTCTTTTCTATTATAAATTAGGGATGTGTGTACATTCCAAAGGGTTGAGATTTTGAAATATTGGGAGCTATTGTGAAGAAGAAAAACTTTGTGTTTTCTTTTAATCATTTGAGAATAGAATTTGATACTATTTTGCAAACTTTGTGTTGTGGATATATCTTTCTTAACATATTGTTCTTATGTTCATAATCTTAAGTTATTCTTTGTTTAGCATCTTGATGATTCTAATCATTTCAAACATTATATTTATGATCTAAATCTCGTATGATTATTTCATGCTTTGTGTTTACTCGAAACAAAATACGTTCCTCTCCTTTCCTTTCCATTGTATTTCTTCCATTGTAATAATTTCCCGACCCTGTCCATTTATAAAAGCGACATCTTCCCAAAGTGTGGATATGGATTTGGGATTCTATCCCAACCCCAATGATTAGATTAGTGTGAATCTTTGTATATATTGTTTCTTGTGTTTTAGATTAGTAATAAACAGGCAGCCTCACCTATCTTTGAGGAGGATTTAATCCCATGTCTTGTGGTTAAACCTCATATTTTGGATTGACAAAATATCCAACCAACATTTTGGTGACTCCATTAGGGAATACGGATTTATAGTGTAAAGCTTATCCTCGAGGTGTTTGGCGACTCCTGTATTTGCCTTATTTTCAACAAGATCTCTTTCCTGGTTCAAGCTGGCCAGAAAGATCTTCACTCGGTCCCGCCGAGCCTGGGGTGAAATTGATCCACTCTTTGAATTCCTCTAAAGGCACAATTTCAGTCTTTCCCCCAACAACATTATTTCCAACCGAACCATAAGTTCTTCACCTGTTCGGAGAAACCGGATCCCCGTAGAACGAGACGTGTCTACAACTTGTCATGTGTTATTCTTGTCTGACACTCGGATCCCCATACGCACTCTTTTCAGAAGGATGGCAGCACAACCTGTGCCTTGGGGCGCAGCTATTGGTCCTCTTTCTTTAACTCCACCATTGCACGAGTTACCACATGGATCACGTAAAAACATTCCCAAGTTCAATGGGGATGGAAGCGATCATCGATGAACACATTACATCTTTCTTTGTAGCGTGCGGCATCCTTGGAGTAGCTCACGAAGATGTCTCTGTTCAATTTTTGTTGAAACATTACACGGTGCAGCAGCCGAATGGTTTTACCACCTTCCAAATGCATGCATCACAAATCTGGGCTACCATGAGGACCAGATTCGAAGCACGTTTCAAACCAGCCAAATATTCTCATGCTTTGTTAGCACAACTTACCCATATGAAGAAGGAATCGCATGAACCCATGCGGGACTTCATGGCAAAGTTTAACAAGTTGATCCGAAAGATTCTGGAAATAGCTGTACCTACTCTAGAAAATCAGAAATGCTTCTTCATTAATGCTCAGCCTCCCGATGTGAGCTTTTTATTAAGAAGGTCGGCTATCCCAGATTTGGATATCGCTCAGTCAACAGCTATTGAAATAGAGGATGATCTCATTTTGGCCTAAGGATCGGAAAGATGTACCCAAACCTAAAAATCAAGGTTCTTCCCAGTATCTACGATCCTATGATTCAAAAAATGGCTAATGATTTGATCGCTTTAAAAAAGCAAATGTCAAATGTCCTGAGTGGTGAGAAATGTTCCATATCCCTAGACGGAATTTCAATAACAACAATGGTGCGCCTCGAGATAGGCCACGGTTAACTCTTGCTCAACCAAGGCTAGCAATCAAGCTCCTCCTCTTAACGTGCTTAGTAGAAATAGTTGAAGAAGAGAAGAACTAGAAGAACAAGATTCCCAGGAGGCTTTTGAAGCTTGAGGATACATCTTGATGAGTCTTATGACGATTTGGTGGCGACTCCGGCATTGGGTATTTGGAATATGAAGAGGATGAATGAGTGCTTAGGATGGTCGGTCATTTGTTGTCTTCACTCGATCCCAATCTCGAGAATCCAAAAAACCTCTTGAAAGCCCCAAGGAGAAGAACAAGGAACCTCTTATAGCCATAGTTAAGAGAGGTGCCCCTATTTCAGCCTGGCCCGAAAGAGAAGTCACAAAAAAAAGTAACTTATCCTCATTCTCTTTCTCCTAAGGTCGGTGCCTCGGCTCAAGCTCACGTGATTAGAAGCCCAGAGCCTACCATCACCCCTTCTTATACTACTTTTGACATCATCGATCATTCAAAAAGAACCAAATCCAAATATCGCGAGAATACCTTGATCAAATCCTAAACTTGATTCGAAAAACTTGCCAAATTCATTAGAAGTAAAGTAACCCCTTGTTCCCCACCTTCAAAAGGTCTCCTTCCAAATCCTACTCAACCCCCACCTCGAACAATCTAACCTCTACTTCTTCTTAGGGGAAATATTGAACCATTTTATTTATCTTTTCTTATAAATGGGTTTAAACTCAACAATTGCATCATCGACTCGGGGCCTCCGACAATGTTATGCCCATGCAAAAGTAGCCCATGCCCTTGGGCTTACTTTGACTAAGTCATATGGATATTTGTTACTCCATGGAAACCAAACAAGTTCCCTTGATTGGTCAAATCAAAGATGCACATTTTGCATTCATTGCCTTCCCAAAGAAGAGAGTGAAAATGACCATTCTAGTTCTTTGACATCCTGCCGAGCTTACGGTATCCTCTTGGGTAGAGGTTTTTGTAAAGGCGTTGGAGGAGAGATTAATATGGATTGGACCAGGCCGAGGATTCCGATCGATGGGGTTTATCATTTTCTCCATCCCGATCCTCGGGTGAGGCATTTGGTAACTAAATCGAGATGATCCTAAGGCTCAATTTCTTTTGAAAGATGCTAGCTTTGGAAATTATTTCATGACCTCGGAGATACCGTTTGTGGATGTCGAGAAAAAGATCATAATGCTATTTGGACCCTCGAATTCAATGGTAGCTGCTCAACCACCGGATCGGGCATTGGTGTAGTTCTTATATCTCCTAATTCCGAGATTTTCCCGTCTGCTTTCAAATTACAATTTGATAATACTAATAACATGGCTGAATATGAAGCTCATTACTAGGATTAGAAATGGCAGAGCAGAAGGGAATTCAAATCTCAAGGTTGAGGATGTGGGTGATTGTTAACCAGTCAAGGAATCTATCAGTAAAAATGATCGCTTGAGACATTACGGGAACAAAGTTTGGCATAATATAGAATGCTTTGATGCATTCTCCATTAAAGCGATTTTGAGAGATTATAACGACAACGGCTGATTCTTTGGCCATGTCCGCATCCCTCCTTCTCCCTCATCCCATTCAAACAAGATACATACACCATTGAGATCATGTATCGTCCCAGTATCCCAGATAATGCGGCTCATTGCAAGTGTTCATGATGATCAACAAGTGTTGACTTTTCTAGAGAAAGCTAACAATTTTAGTGAACTATACTTTGAAGGCTCAGAATCAGCATTCCGTGAATCTATCTCGAGATCCATATCAAGAGGTTAATGGTGAGTTTATTCGGCTTAAAGGCAACAAGATTCCCAAAGGACTGGTTTCTCTGGAGGGTTTGTTTGATAAACATGACCACTTCATTCAAAACAAAAGACAAATAGAAGGATCCTCTTCCTCGGAAGTAGATCAAGTCAATCTAGGTTCATCTGATCAACCTCGGATGGTGAATATTTGGAAATTTTGATCCCACGAGGAGAAAGAAAAATTCACTTCACTCTGAAGAGATACATGGATGTCTTAGCTTTGGTCTTATGCAGCTTTAAAATCCTTGAAGCCCAAAGATGTACAGACACGGTATCCCTTTGAAGCTGATGTGAAACCATACGAGAATAGCAAAGACATTACAATCCCAAGATCTCAGGGACTATCCTTGCGGAAATTCAGAAAATGTTAGATGCCAGAATTATTTTTCCAATCCATCACTCCACCTGGATTGCTAACATCGTCCCTGTCAGGAAGAAGAATGGCGAAATCTAAATTTGTGTTGACTTTCGGAACCTGAATCAGTCTTCGTTGAAGGACAACTATCCCTTGCCTATCATGGATCAGGTGTTACAAACTGTTACTGGATTAGAAATACTATCCATGCTCGACGGATTTTCAGGATATAATCAAGTTGAGGTAACTGTGGAGGATCAACACAAGACGGCCTTCACAACCCCATGGGGTACCTTTTCTTACAGGAGGATGCCTTTCGGCTTGATCAATGCCGAAGCCACCTTTCAGAGAGCTATGGACTTGGCATTCAGAGACTTGATGGGCAAAGTCATAGTGGTATATTTGGATGACTTGACCATTTTCTCTAAAAAATGGAGTGATCATTATGATCATTTAGAGCAAGTACTTTTGAGATGCAGGCGTCACGGGATTTCATTAAATCCCAAGAAGTCCATGTTTGGAGTGACCGAAGGAAAGTTCTTGGGTCATTTCGTGACTAGAAAAGGAACCAAAATTGACCCTAAGAGGGTAAAAGCCATTCAAAGCCTTTCCCTACCCACAAGTAAAACTGGGGTTCATTCATTCTTTGGAAAGGTCAATTTCCTAAGAAGGTTCGTACCTAATTTTGCTGATAAAACTAAGGATATCCTTGGGATGATGAAAGGAAAAATCCCATTTTGATGGAGTACTGAAGGGAAGCTTGCATTTGATGAAGTCAAAAGGGCAGTTGCTTGTGCTCCTATCCTAGTATGTCCAGATTTCAAAAATATTTCATCATGTACAGCTACGCCTCTGCTCACACAGTGTCGGCCATCCTGATGCAGGAGAACGGGGAGGGCATTGAAGCTCCCATTGCTTTTATGAGCTGTCCATTGAAGGAACATGAGCTAAAAATGTCACAAATTGAAAATCATGCTTATGCAGTGGTACGAGCGGTGAAACATTTCAGGTACTATGTGCTGAACTCCCATACCCTCGTTCTCATTCCCGACACTGCCATTAAATCCATTTTGACTCAACAAGAGTTGGGGAGCCAATGAGGTACCTGGATAGCTAAAGTTCAGGAGTATGACTTGGACATTAGACCTACCAAGTTGGTACGAGGAAGGGTCCTATGCCAATTGATCACGGAAAACCATGCTGAAGTAGAATGTGAATAGACCGAAGATACTTCTTCAAAGTTTCCCATGGTGCTTTTCGTGATTACAACTGATGAATGGTACACAGACATTGCTTTCTTTCTGACGTATGGTGAATGCCCCCACATTTAAGCCAAAAGGAGAAGAGGACAGTCAAGTTAAGATCTATAAGATACCTCCAATGGGATAACGGAATATATAAGAAAGGTATTGATGGTGTTTTCCTGCGCTGTGTTGATAAATCACAACAGTTAAAGTTGTTAGAACCCTTCCATAGCCTAACATGCGGAGGACATTTCTCATCCTCTGTAACAACTTATAAGATCCTACGGGCTAGGTACTATTGGCCTACTCTCTTTCGAGATTCAGCAGTGGGTTTCCAATTGTGAAGCTTGTTAACATTTCGTTGGTCGTCCCAAGTAGCTAGTAGCTCTTCCCCGAAGCCCGTAGTGATTGAAGAACCTTTTCGCCGGTGGGGATTGACTTCATTGGAACATTGAATATTGCCTCCTCTAATGCGGACACAATTACGTGTTGAATGCTTCTACACAGACTATTTTACCAAGTGGGTGGAAGTCGCACCAATCAAAAAGCAACCTCAAAAGCTATGTGCAAGTTCCGTAAAGAGAATATAATTGTCATATTCGGTGTGCCTCACAAAATTGTGGCTGACAACGCCTCCAATTTCTCATCACATGAGTTGACCAAATTTTTCTATGGATCGCGCATCACCACGGCTCACTCATCCGATTATTATCCCCAAGGCAATGGGCAATTTGAGTCTAGCAGCAAGAACACGGTTACCATAATTAGAAAACTAGTAGATGAAAACCGAGAGGACATGGCACAAGCATTGTATGATGCGTTGTGGGCTGATCGATATTACCCAAAGCGAGCTATAGGAATGTCTCCTTTCCAAGTGTTATGCGGGATTGATGCTTTGAGATTCCTATTTCGGTAAATTTCCAACCTTACATTGGCCAAAGCGATCGAAGATGTGACTTTTCAAAATTTTATTGAGAAAAGGGTTATGTACCTAGCTAGGCTAGAAGAGGAACAAAGCAAGGTGGTTGATCGCATTATAGACCATCAAAGCAAAGTAAAGAAAAATTTTGACAAGAAATCAAGGCAACGTCATTTCCAAATTGGAGACCTGGTGTTGCTTTGGGATAAGAGGAGAGAGCAGAAAGGAATGCATGGAAAGTTTGACTCTTTGTGGAAAGGACCTTTTAAGATTCATCAACTGAGTGGTGAAAATAGTTTCCATCTATCATATCTTGATGGAGAGTTACTCCCTTTGCCTTTTAGTGGTCAACATCTGAAGTTGTTCCATCATTAATGCAAGATGCTCTTTTGCATTGTACATACTTTATTTTATGTTGTGTGTTTTGCTTTTAGTCTTCTTTCTTTCCTTGTTTTGTTTTTCGAGTTTTCTTCTTTTCTGACTCCGTAGCCCAATGGATAAAGCCAGAGATTCTGAGTTCTCTTCCTTTGATATCACAAAGAAAGTCCCCAACTAGAGCTAGTTGTTATCTCATTTTTGAGTTTACACCAAAAATCAGATAACCCTAAGGAATTTTTGAGTGGTTTTCTAAAATTTGCCTTTCGGAAGATAATCGGGTTTTCGGGTTTCACAAGCAACACAACATGTGTTTTGGATGCTTCATGTCGTGTGTTCCCCGAAACCCAAAACCTGCATCAAGTAAGGTGAGTCAGGTTTGTGGACCTTCCAAGCATCGGAACATGCCTTCATCAAAACATGCTTCATGTCGCATGTCTTCGATCCCCGAAGCCCGATTTACTCCTTTGTTTCGGTTTCGGGCCATCAATCATGATGCTTCATGTCGATTGTTTCCTGACCCGAAACCTGAATTACTCTAAAAACCTTTGTGTCGGGTTTAGGATATCCCAAGCATCTTTGACATGGCATTAATTCCGAGTTGTCGGATAGTTGGCACGTGTTAATCGAAGTGTATTAAATGTGAATTTTATTATATATATTCAGATTTCCATGTCATTTTTACCAGATGTACTTTTTACCTCGTGGATTTTGCGCATACATCTTTGACCCTAAAACTTGACTCGCCTCTGCCCGATTGCATTGCTCATTTTTAACATTCCTTGTCTGGTTGAAGGTATTTTCTTCATTCTTTGTTTGTGGTTTTGTGGAATAATTGTGTAAGGAATTCTTCCAAGTTTTCTTATCGGGGTTGTTGGGGTTTTATCTTCTCCATTTTGGGGTTGTTTTCTAAATCAAGTTTGTGTTTTAGGGTTACCCATTTAGAATTATCACTTTTTTATTCCCCAGAATTTCTTTGTAATTAAAAATATGTTTGGGATATAAATGGTGAAGGAAACCCACATGTTTCAACTCAACAATCACCCCATTCCCTCTTCTCGGGTTTCATAGGGTGCTTTGCGTGTTCAAACATTCAAACCCGCAAAGTGATATCTCGGGAAAAGTTCAAAGTGTCGGGTTTTCCAAACTCTCCTTCCTCAAAGTGTCATCCTCCTTAGTGTGTCGGGTTTTTCCATCTTTCCTAACTCTCTGGCATCTCTCAAAGGTCGTGGGGTTTTACTCTTGAAGTGTTGAACACCTTAGTCGATCTCGACACTCTCCTCCTTTGAAATTCCTCATGTCGGACCCTAGTCCATCACAACATAAGACTGAAAACTCTGGGAGGATGAAGTACAAATTCAGGAAGGTGGAGTCTCCCTCCTACATTGATGTAATTTCGACATCCAGGATATAGAGCTCGGAAACGTAGATATGGAGGATTTACGGAATAGGTCAAGAGCTCTTCTCGAGAACTCTATGGATGAAATCAATAGTTGCGATGGCCTACCTCTTGCGATAGGCTTCCCTATGTCCTTTCGGTGCCCCGAGTTCATCTTGGCTGTGCT
The DNA here is from genome assembly GCA_018340775.1 of Taxus wallichiana var. yunnanensis. Lineage (NCBI taxonomy): Eukaryota > Viridiplantae > Streptophyta > Pinopsida > Cupressales > Taxaceae > Taxus > Taxus wallichiana. The sequence goes on along the minus strand of CM031235.1, from coordinate 207,081,922 downwards.
TCAATTATGACTCTGCTTCTCATTCGTGAAAAACCGGGAGGAGAAGTTGTAATCAATTTAGACCGAGAGGTTACTTCGATGACCTTCTCAAGTGCCTAATTTTGAGGAATATGGAGATGTGGATCTCAAGTCAGCCCAAAAATCTTGGGACAATGATCAGGAGGATTACATCAAGCACGTGAATAAGAAGTTCCTAATCAAATCCAAACCGGTTGTTTCTAGGTTCCCAAGACTTGTTCCCAGAAGTGATTTCATTCGGAAATCAATGAAATCATTACTCTGTTGAGTCGGGTTTTGGTTTCCCGAATCAAAATTTTTCTAAGGATGGATGTACCGATTCATGATCATTATTAAGAAGAATCAACAAGGAATTGATTGGGGTACTCTTATCAGTAACGAGATAGATTCTCAAATGACAACATTCCTGTCTACGGGAAAGTTTTATATGTCCTCGTATGTCACCTATGCAGCGGCCGGCATGAGGAACTATCCGGGTTGGACACCAAGGGAAACAAGACAGTGGAGCATGTTTATCAATATTTCCCTCAACTGACAAGAAAAGGGTCTCAAGACCAATTCAGAAGGGTAAACGATGCCTTCTTTTACAAGAAAATCTGCGGTTAAGCCCAACGAGGGGAAAACGAGAGTCTCGATGAAGCATGGGCTGAAGTTTCAAAATGGGGTTGTGTCTTCTTGCAATTTAAGAAGTTCACATATCTTCAAGTAGTCATGTACCCAGGGGATCCTTTCCATTTGCCCAGATATCCAGGGGACAAACTAATCTTGATGGAGTTGGTTAGGCAATTGTTGGATTTTCACAAGTTCCAACAGAGTAAACACAAGGCTCATTGTATCTTTCTCAATTTCTATTAGAAGGTACACTTGTTCAACGGTGTTGAAAGCCAAGAACGTTTTCCATAAACTTCAAGATAAATTGAAGAATCACATGAAGCCCTAGAGATAGGTTTGATTTTCAAGGAGTCCTTAAGGCATATGGAACTCTGCACCTGTACATGCCAAGCATAGAAGACATACGGATTGATTTACGCGATGAGGTTTCTGTCCAAAGAAAAGATCATAGCAGATTGAACCTTGTTGAGATTCAAACACTTGAGCTCGCTAACTTACCAGAAGGTACTAGCGATAATGAAAGTGTTCTGGATCCTTCCTATGATGGACTGAATGAATATCAATATGTTTTCCCACCTATTGATTGGTCTATCAGTGAAGAAGCCTCCATTATAGATAGGTCAGCCTGTTTCTTGCACGCACCAAAACATGGCTCACCTCTTGGCGAATGAGTTTTAAAGATGATAATTTTTCAAAGTTAGTTGCTGCAGAGGCGGGGCCCTCCAAAAAGGGAAAAGACAAAAGATCTTCTAAGGGACCTATAAAGGTCAAGTTTGTCAAGAAGAGAAGAGAACGAGAAATATATTTGATTGTTTCTCCAGTTGAAACGGTGAATGTGCCAGAATCACCAACACCACTAGAAATAGGAGAAATTTCTTTGGAAGGAGAAGTAAGCCAGCCTCTAGTTTCACCATTTGTTGACTGCCCAACTGAAGTGACCTTATCTCTTGCATCCCAGGCCTTGGAGTCGGGATCTGTGCTTCCTCCTTCACAACCACTTCTACCTCCTCATTCCCCATCGACTTCTTCAGTCATGGCCAGCATTTTCTCTGGACTCTCACCCCTCTCTGCTGGTACCAAAGTAATCACCAACACACCCCCTCCTGTGCCTCTTTTTATTGAATCTGCTACCACATTGGTAACTGTCCCCACTTCGCCATTGGATCCCTCTCCCCCTGAAAGTATGATACCAACTTCTACAATAGTGGCAACTCCCTCTGACATGCCTCAATGGCTACTCGAGCAAACTTCGAGGAAGAGGAAGGTGATTGTACCCATACCAGCCTTTGATTTTAGCTCACTCAAGGCTTCTACTGCTAAATCAGCCAAGAAACCCAAAACAGTTTCAAGGGTTTTGGTGGACGCTTCGGGGCATAAGTTTGCAGAGATCGCCACTCCTGCGACTGACAAAACCAAAGAGGACATAACAGCCTCTGACTATCAGATAACCAGGGTGGCTCTAGGAGAAGTGACAACAGAAGGAGCACAACAGGATGCACGGGATGCCACAAACGTGTTGTGCCAGAAATTGAAGGAAACAAAAGACAACAGAGATGAGCTTAAAGGAAAGGTGGAGCAGTTGACTGAGGTATTGCTTAAGCTCTCAAAACCCCTTGAATCCATACCATCTTCCTTTGTCCCTGTCGATTCGATTTCTCATCAGTGCCTACAATTGAGAAGATTAATAAAAAAGGAAGGGTGGTCGATGAATGGATCCAAAGGCTACTCCAACAGGGAAAGAAGTGATTCAAGACACCGTGGAAGTCTATCAATCTTTGGGGAATATTCAAAGTGATGGAGAAAATATGGACGATGATTTCTCCCAAGAAATTGGACACCTTGATTTGACTTTCGAAGCTCTCCAGGTGTTAAAGCAAATACCATCACGCCTCTTGGTAGAAGAAGGCATCATCCCACATGCGGATAAGCATTTCCAGCTGACCAAAGCCATCAGGTTCAGGGTAAAGATTCTCAACAAAGCCTGTGGTAAATTGAGAGAATCAAGAGATCAGTTGATCGATGGCAAGAGTGACCTAGAAGAAGAACTGTTAAAAATCTGTGCAAAAGTGTCAGTTGGAAACTCGGGCATCCTATCAGCCAATGATCTTTTCAAACAAATCCAAGAATCTATTCAGCATGAACCAACTCACGATTTGGTATTGAAATCATCGACAGGTTTGTGAAGATTGAACATTCTTTGGAGGCCTTGAGAAAACTCAACAAAAGATTGAGAAAGCTTCCCAGTAGTGCCAGTGACACTCACGAAACATGTGAAGTCTTGAGTGATCATTCCACTGCGCCTGATGAAAATGAGATGCAAGGTATAATCCGTAAGTTCCAAGAATTTGAACAAACAGGCTCAGTTGGAGGAAGGGAAAGATGAGGAAGAAAAAGATGACGATTCAGACTAAGTCTTGATGTTTCATGTCATTTCAATCTTGAAATTGACATGTCTTTTTCATTTCTGTTTCGTCACATAGGAAGCAAATTTTGACTTGGTCTCCTGCGTGAGAGTCAAGCAAAATAGGACTCTCGTTAAAAGACTATTTTCTAGGATTTATCCTATTTTCTCTCTACTCTTTTCTATTATAAATTAGGGATGTGTGTACATTCCAAAGGGTTGAGATTTTTGAAATATTGGGAGCTATTGTGAAGAAGAAAAACTTTGTGTTTTCTTTTAATCATTTGAGGAATAGAAGTTGATACTATTTTGCAAACTTTGTGTTGTGAGATATATCTTTCTTAAGATATTGTTCTTATGTTCATAATCTTAAGCTATTCTTTGTTTAGCATCTTGATGATTCTAATCATTTCAAACATTATATTTATGATCTAAAGCTCGTATGATTATTTCGTGCTCTGTGTTTACTCGAAAGAAAATACATTCCTCTCATTTCCTTTCCATTGTGTTTCTTCCATTGTAATAATTTCTGACCCTGTCCATTTATAAAAACGACATCTTCCCAACGTGTGGATATGGATTTCGGGATTCTATCCCAACCCCAATGGTTAGATTAGTGTGAATACTGTATATATTGTTTTGTTGTGTTTTAGATTAGTAATAAATAGGTAGCCTCACCTGTCTTTGAGGAGGGATTTAATCCCATGTACTGTGGTTGAACCTCATATTTTGGATTTACAAAATATCCAACCAAAAGACATTTGGATTTTGGTTTTTTTAACGTGATCAATTATGTCAAACACACCAAGGGTTGCGTTGATGAAGGAATGAGTCCCTCATTTCACGATGGTAGGGTAGGATTACCGGTCTTGATAGGAATATGTGGGAGCTGATTCGAGAGGGGAGATAGGGGGAAAAGATATTTTTGAAAAATGCTTAACAACGGGTTGAGCTTGAAGGAGACTACCTCGTTTCACGATGGTTGGAGCGTGTGTGACACGGCCTTTTCTTTACGCATATTGGCAGGCCTACTGCTTCTTTTCCTTGTGAGTGGGTAAAAACAGCATATGACTTCCCGCTTGCGTATCCTTGGGTACCCTTTTCTTTGTTAGATTCTTCCTCATCAAATTCCATATACCTTATAGTAGAGTCACCAATCGGTTCACCGACATCTTGATCATCTTCACTGGTGATGAAGATTCTTCATAATTTTGTTCCTCTTCTTCGATCTCACTAAAGCATTGACCGAGGGGCTTCGAAGTGCCAACCGTGGAGCAGCTACAGGTATGTGAGGCCTTTGTGAGACATTGTTAGAAGTAAAATTCCTCCATGGGATATCCCAAAGACGAAGAGCCGGGGAGAAGATTGAGCTAGCTTGCTTTTAATGCAAGTAAGTCATTTGCCATCTTTTGAAATGCCGGATCGGATGAAGTGGCGGGAGAAGGAGCTGAAACTTTCAGCTTGGATGGCTCTCGCCTTAATTCTCCAGATATTAGCAAGTTATCTTCAATTCGTATGGCAGCGGCCTGGCTAGAAACCAAAGTAGTGACCTGTTCTTGTAAGAGTAAGAAACTTACTTTTGAGCTCATGGCGTTCACGAAGAAACATTTCTGATTTTCTGGCATTGGCAGCATGGTAGGTGGAACCCGATTGATCAGTGAATTGAAACGGGTGATGAAATCGTGCATGGTTTCATTGACCTCCTTCTTCAGGTGAGTGATCTTGGATAGTAACGTGAATGCGTCCTCTGAAGGCTTATATCTTTCTTCGAATGCAGTTCGCAAGGTGGCCCAACTAGTAATAGATCCAGCTGGAAAATGCTGAAACCATTCCGCTGCTGGTCCTTGCAAGGTTTCCAGAAAAGGAAAACTGACACATCTTCATGGGTCACATCTAGGATACTGCATGACATGATGAATGCGGATATGTGTGAATCTGTGCTTTGGTTTCCGCTACCATCAAATTTAGGAAAATTCTTTCGGTTTCCATGAGGGAGCACATGAACAGGATGTGGCAAAGCGAGTGGGCCCATAGCATTTCCCCATGGCACTGCCATTTGGATGGCTGGAAAAAGGACGTGAGCCGAAGCACAGTTCCACTGAGCAGCAAGGCGCTACAAAGAGATGAGGATATTCCTTGTGAGAGATGCTTCCTTCATGGAGGTGAGACACTCTGGATGACCGGTTAGCTGAACTTAGCGATGGGAAGCGTGCGGTGTAACACTGAAGTTGTGCCTTTGAAGTAGATCAAAAGTAGGATCGATTACTCCACGAGCTCTTCTGCTATGAGTGAACGGTTCACCCACCAGCGTACCTTCCAGATCTGTAATAATTGGAGCAAATCCTAAAAACTCTTTTTGGTTGTACTTGCTGATTTTCAGAATTTTCTGACAAAAACCAGTAGCATGTACTTTTCTAAATATTAAATTTTATTCCTCTTTTGAAAACCGATTGCGGTTTAATGACAAATGTTAACGAGGATAAAATAACGGCCAACTTAGTAGGCTGATTTTCAGATTTTAGAGTTGACTTTTGGCAAGGGTTTGAAATTTTGCAAAACAGTCAAGAACTCAGATCTACGGAAAAATACAGGCTTTTGTAAAAACTCAGCGAACTAAAGATCTCTAACTAGTCCTGATCTATGGATCCCCGAAGAAAATTTTCAGTTTGGATCACTTTTGCAAAAATTGTGGATTTTGAACAAAAGTTAAAATTTGCAAACAGGTAGTGATTTTTCTGATTTTTACTGATTTTCTATCATACCACTATCAGAGATTCTGATAGATCCGTCCGATCCCCAGAGATTTGCCAAAAACCGCTGGTCTCAAAATATGTCGTTGGTCCGAAAATCGTTGGGAATTTGTTGGTCCAAAATCATCAAGTGGACAAATCTATGGATAGACGAGCCAACAGTGTGCAGGGCATAGCCCCTCTTTGAGTTAGCAAAGTGAAACTAGTTTATTGTTATTCTACCAGCAGGAATCATGCAAGTCTCACAATATTCTGCCTTCGGGGTTGGGATCTCATCCCAGTAGAGGTATTTCCAACTGTGAAAAGAAGGGAAAGAAATGAGGTGGGGAGATAGAAAGATCTGAAGGGAGAAAAGAAATGAATTCCAAAGCAGAAAGGTCAGAGGGTCTATGTTTTGGGCTGGTAGTAAATAGAGCCGAACCTACTTGCATAGATGAACAAAGCAATACTGATGAATAAATGACAAAAAAGTAGAGATAGATTCAACAGAATAAACACATAAATCTGACATAAGAAAGATTAAATGCTCATAACACACATATTCAGCACAAAGTCTTAATATTTGTATTAATATTTTCTTCTGTTACAAAAATCTCAAAGTCTTTTCTTCTTACTTCTATTTTTCATCTAAAAAGTATCCACCACCCTGGCATATGACAAGTATCCAAGTATATATAGAAGAAAGAGAAGAGAGAGAGAGCAAAAGGCAACCAACAACTAATTACAAAATATCTACAAAATATCTAAAAGTCAATGTTGACTTTGGACAACTTGTCGATATGACAACATCCCATGATGCAACATGGATAAGATCATCATCTGTACCAACATACTCTTAGATATTTGCAAAAAGGAAGCCAAGAGGAAGAAAGCTATTCATTGTCTCTGGCTGGAAGGGGTATCTTGCTTCTACCTTGTTGTTCAAGAGAGGTGATGTGGGCCGAGTCGATATTCCATGAATTTGCTGATCATTAACTGAAGTTGATCTGGGAAGGACCCTTCATATGATCGCCAATGACCTCACAAGTTTCCCGCTCATCTCTCGAAGTTTTTCAAGGAGTTTGAAATATTCATTGCCTACCTCCATCAGGAACCCCACAAAACCACGGCAAGCCAGAAGGTTGTTGATGCATTCTATGTCAAAAGTGGCTTATGGCCCTAACCCTTGCAGACGATCTCCTTAAAGATCCGAATAGTTTCATCTGCCTTCCTCAAGGTGAAAGAAGGAATAAGTAATCCTGGAGACATTCTCAGAATAATTTTCTCCATTTGATGCATTGCATCTAGGGCTTCCTCCTTGACTTTGTCAATATTTTCTAGGACAAACTCCATCTGATCGACTCGGTAATCCAACACAGCAAGGATCTTGCTGGGTACCCTGGGGTGATTGAAAATGCCAAATTTCACTAGATCATCAACTGAGCAGTCGAGCATTTTCTGGAATGTTTCGTGTTACAACCTTGCATGGTCCAACTCTTCGGAGATAGGTCTTGCGATCGCCTGGAGATCTTTGTTCGCCCGACTGATATTCTGATATAATTCGGTGAACTTGACTATTACCTCCTCGCTGTCTTTGAGGATTTGATCTCTCTAGGGAAACTGCCATACCTTGTTCGCCAATTTTGGCATACTCATTTATCTTATCCTGGCTTAGGACCCCAGGAGTTTCAGTGGCAGTTGTAGGAGGTGCACTACCCATTTTCTGCAGGGCGTGGAGAAGATGTTTGTTTTGTTCTTTTAGTAACCTCTTCTCCTCCTTTGCTTCTTGAAGTTTCTTGCAAAGGGCATCCACCGCAAATAGGGCCTCTCCTTGAAGACTTTCAGAAGACATTCCCATTGTGACTTGGGTCACTGTATAATCTGTCGAGAGACAGATCCTTTTTACCCTTTGAAGGATCGGGATATGCAATCTCCATTACTCTTTCTCCCGATGCACTCTGAGAGAAGCGGGTTATAGGCTTTTTCTTCTTAGCCCCCTTTGTTGGGATGACGGAGAAGTCCATCGGTGCGATAGGGACTTTCCTCTTTTGTTGGCTCAGATGCTGGGATATCCATGTTGGACTTAAGGGAATGGGACCAGAGGTAGAAGAGGGAGTAGCTGCAGTGGATGAGGGGAAATGGGTAGAGACACTTGGTGGTGGCATCGAGAGGGAGGCCGAGAAAGTGCTCATGGGAGGAAGGGATACTACAGGGGAGGTAGACGTGGGAATGGAAGGGAGCTGAGAGATGAGAGAAGAAATGGTGGGGGACAGCTCCGCAAGAGAAGAGAAGATGGATGACGAGGAAGGGGGAACAGTAGAAGATGGGGAGAGGAAATGACCAAAGGAATGGTCGCTTGGTCATGCGAGGAGGGGAAGGAGGAGAGGGAGAAGGGATAGAAGGGACCTCAAGCAATTGTAGTAGCGGTGACACCCTGGGTGGATGTGCCCGTTGGAACACCTTCCACCGCTTCTTTCTCTGAGGGATACCAGACTTACAATCTATTCTTGTGCAGTGGAAGGAGGGCTTTCAGGAGCTCCTTCTTGAGCAGAGCTTGATTCGCCCTCTTTATCCTTGCCTTTGACCTTTGGCAGATGCTTAGGCCTGACAGGTGTGTTGCCCAATGGGGATGTAGTGAAATCTACCCCGAGGTAGATAAGGCCATTCATTCTGCACCAGTGTTCTGTCCTCCGCAATGTCTCCTTGACCCTTTCTTCAATGGTCTGGGGCACTTTTGTCCTGTCAATTGTGGCAAATGGCCAGTTGTCTCCATCTGTGTCCAGATACACCTGATCAACTTCTTGATCGGTAGTTTGATAACCCTTTGGAACAATGGCCACGCCGTATTGAATAATCTCTCGCCAAGGCCAAGTGGGAGTGGTCCTTCCTTCTAAGTTCGACCTCATGATACAGTCGATATAGATGTCCTCGATCTGTGGAATGTGGATTGGATCGATTTTTTCCTTGGGAAGGTAATTCCTTGGATCAAAAGTGGGCCTCGCCAAGAATTTGTGCTTTAGATTGAGCAGTTCTAGCTCTGCAAACATTTCCTAGGATTTGTGGTGAGAAACGCAGGTGTATCTGCCCACTGTAAGGGGGAAAGGAGTTCCACCCTTCTTTCTCTTCAAACATTTCTCATGGTAGGTTATGAGCTATCTGGATAGCTCCAACAGGATCAACTTAGGGCCAACATATCTCGGCAATTTGGTGGGCTCCCCCAAGAAGTTGGCCACTCTGAGATAGGTGAAGGTGGGGAATTGGTAAATAGTGCTCCCCCCACTTCTCCGTCACTGTGACTATGCTCTTGGTTGTCCGACCATGAGTCATATTTGGCCTCAAAAGGCAGACGATGCCATAGAAGAAAGCATCGTTGATCTTAGTAAACTGTGGGATGTTGTTCTCCAGCTTCAGCTCCGGTAGTACTCATATATTTTTACCTGGGGCCAAACCCCGCATCGGCTCAGTGCGGATAATCCCTCTCCGAGGCCGCAATGTAGACTACATAGGAGTTCATGTAGAACCTCCCCATTGTGGTGAGTTGTTGGAGCTGCTCGGATATGGTGCTGCTTATGATCTCCGCCCACTCAAAGTGTTGATCTGGCACATTCTTTTTCATAGTTTCAAGGTACCTGAGCATCCATTTGTGAAAGTAATGGGCATCAGAAAGCCCAAAAACTCTACTTAGGAATGTGATGGTGTCGCTTAATTCCTCGAGAAGTCACTGCGGTGAATAACCTGTGGCCATCTGGTTATTACCTTCTTGTTTTTCAAGTATACTTCATTCATCAGCTGCATGCACTTGTCTTCATTATCCTCCCATGCCTTGGTGTAGTCCTCTTGGCTTACAGCCACAAAGTGTCGGTGGTGAGGGATGCCTAGCATGATTTTGAAGTGCTAGGCAGTGAGGTTGATTATGACCTCGCCCTTTTCATTTTTGACACACCTTGTGTCTTTGTTGTAACAATGGGCCACCACCATCATAAATTTGTTGTTTACTACATTGTGACGGGATCCCCAAAAAATGTAGTCCACCGACCACCGCTTTTCCATCCAAGGACTTCCTGTGACTCTCTTGGTTCGGCCCAGAAATCCTCCATGTCGATGTGACCGAGTTCGAGTCTCTTATGTCCAGGTCACATTCTCTGCTTGGACTCGGGCATTCTGACCCTCTAGTATTTATACTTCATCTCTTCTTCTGTAAGCTTAGCCTTACCCTTTGACTTGGTTGGATTTTTTCTTGATGTAGACATATATGGATCTGAGTTCAGTTGCTGATCTACAAGAAGGAGAAGAGAAGTCCAATGCCAAAGAGCCATATTAGCTGTTAGATCTTCCATTAAAGCACTACAGAAATGAGGAGTTAGTAATTTTAAGGCCTCAGGCACAGGGCGCAGGGACACTGCAGGCTGTAGAGTTAATAGCATGGCGCACTAAATCGGAGTGTTATAAGGAACAAATCACGCCAAAGGCGCAGGGCGCAAGGATTTTGCATATGACATTATTTTTATTGTAAGCAGGGATGCACATGCCGTTTTATGCAGTTTTATATTTGGGCGTAATTAATCTTGGTGTTGCATGGGGCAAGGGTGCGCCAATGGCGCATGCAACTTGCGTGTAACATGAGACTTTGGTGCGCCGAAGGGCGCAAGAATAATGTGTGTGACACCAAAATTGTGTGCGCAAAGGGGGACTTTGGCGCGGCGTAGGGAAAGCTTGCATGACACTTTGTTGTTGTAAATGGGAATGCGCAGGTGCCAAAGACGCTTAGTTTTTTGTATTGCACAAGAATAATGCGTGTCAGTAAGCGAAATTGATGCTCACTTAGGTGCAACCGTGTTTTGTGCAAAGCAGAGGGTGGTGATTGCGCCAAGGGGAAAAGCTTGGAAACAATTTTTAGGTTTCTCGACACTTCTGTTCGTGATTTACAGGTTTTCTTTGACATATTTTGACAGTGGGAGGAACACAACAAAGAGGTTTGGATTTTTTTTCGAGGCAGAGCCCTCTTGGCTAGCAGATCTGGAAAGAGGATGGAAGCAGCTTGGGAAGAGAGATTTGCAAGAACGGTGGGGGGTTAAGCCTCAGATACAATGCATTCAACCTCACAAACAACCAACAATAGAAAACACAAGAGGGATGAGGACCACTTACCCGGAAATATATAGAAAGTGAGAGACGAAGTGGGGTCCATGAACGCGATATGAGGAGGACGGGCATGCTGACAGGTGCAGAGGAATAAAGTTTATCACGTGTTTTCAATTGTGAAAGTGATAGGGTGGATGCACCTATATATAGGCAAAGGTGTAATAAATGTGCCAACCACTTTTTCAAGAGGCACACCAAAACATGTGTCGACACGTAAAACTTTGCACCCTTTGCACGGATAAACGCGTGTCAACACGGAAATATTTGCGCCATTGGCGTAAATTTACGACTGTCAACACTTCATTTTGAGTGCCTTGCACAAAAATTTAGTTGTTAAATTGAAGGCGCATGTGCCTTGGTGCATAAGGTACATGTAAAGGCGCATTAATTGATGTGTCAACACATTAAAGGGTGTGCCAAACGAAATGAAGGAGGCACAAATTTAGTCTGTGTTACACATATAAAAGGTGCGCCTAGCCAAAAAAGGGACCAAAACGACCAAGTTTGGAGAACTAGATTTCCCGGAAAGGGATTTTATAACATTCGAACGCAGAGGGGTCCTGACGAGGACCAGACAAAATCTGGTATGGTTACCTATAAAATTGCCCTTGTCAATCTTACTAGATAACGATGAATTCTATATGGGATAAATAATATGGTACTCCTTAGGTCTTCGTGAAGTGATCGATGTGGAAGCTTCATTTTCTCTCATTATATTTTTTTTTTTAAAGCTTCACATAGTTGTCCTTCGAGGAACATGTCTATTTATAGGAGCAATTTGGTTGAGAGGAAGATGAACTTTTGAGAGTCATCTTTTATTAGAAGTTTGACTCAAGGAGTGTGGTCCCATTGGAGGTCTTTGAAATCATGGACAAGACCAAGGTGAAGGATAGCACTCTTGTTCAAAAGGCAAGGTGGAATGACCATGGGATCTCATCTAAAGATAGACGAAAAGTTTCCATGAGAATCATGCTATGTGCGAAGTGTCATGGTGCACGTATTCAAGAGTGGATAACAAGTGACGGGTACTCGGATGATTATTATTTAATCGTTAGGGAGGTGTATGAAGTGGATAGCGCTCTAGGGGTGAGCCTATGAAGAGACACAGGGTGAGGTAGGACAACGAATCAACAATAGAATGGTTGAAGATGTAATGCGTTGAGTGGCTCAGGTTCAAGTTTACCCTCAAGTGAGGACAAACGATAGGCACCTGATCCATAGGTATGAGTTACGATGTAGGGTCCAATCCAATTAGGAGCAAATTTTCCCCATTCGCTTTTCTCTACTTTGGTTATGTGTTGATTTTCTTTCAAAACAAGGTCACCCACTTGAAAGGTTTGTTCATGAACATGTTTGTCATAGGCACGCTTGATGCGTTTTTGATAAACTTGAGGTGATCCGAGCATTAAGATGATGTTCATCTAATAACTCCAGCTTGTGCCATTGGTCCTGATGAAAGTCGTCATCAATAAGCATGTCATGGAGAGAAATGTAGAGTGAGGGAATCGGACTTTGAGAGGCAAAACAACCTCATCGTGTAGACCGTGAAAAGGGGGTAGCTGCAAGGTGCAGTGTGAATACTAAGTGCATGCATGCCCATAGAGAAAAAGGAATGTGCGTATGCCAATCCTTCCTAGTATCGTCAACCACTTTCATGAGAATTTTATTGAGGGTTTTGTTAGTGGATTCAGCTTGGCCATTGGTTTGTGGGTAATAAGGTGATGAGAAACTAAGCTGAATGTCGAAGGCATCGCAAAGTTTTTGCAATGTTTTGTTTTTGAATTGTTTTCTATTATCAATGATGAGGTGATGAGGGACACCAAAGCTACATATGATGTGATGGTTAACAAACTCACATATTTTCTTAGCTTTTGTGGAGATAAGTGGTATGGCATCTACCCATTTGGTGTAATATTCAGAGTAGCTTATAATCGATTGATGGTGTTGGGAAGAATGAGGATTGATTTCTGACAAGATCCAAGCCCCTTTGAGAAGGGCCAACCGTCACGAGTGACCTATAAGGCGTGGATCGGGTGTATGATGAAGGTTGGAATGTTGTTGACATTTCACATAGCGTTTGACATAATGGCAACAATCATGGTTAAGGGTCAACCAAGTAGCCAAGGTGAAGAATATGCTTAGAACAACAAGACCACTAAAATGGCCTCCACATATGCCATCATGAAATTCTTTAATGGTGTAAGGGATTTCAGAGTAGCCGGTGAGGCATTGTAAGAGAATACCATCGAAGCCACATTTATAGAGAAGGCCACCCATGATGACATAATGAGAGGCCTCGCTTGAGAAAGGTGCGTTGTCCATTACATGTGAGATCAGGAGGTAAGATGGAGAGGGAAAGGTAATCCACAAGCTACGTATACCAAAGATCTAGTGTGTTCAGTGAGGTAGTGTGGATGAGGTTAATAAAACAAGATTTATAAGAAGGTCTCGGTATGCATTTTATAGTAACAAAGATGTTTGAATCGTCAAAGGCGAAGCGTTATTTGATAAGTGAGGCAAGCCATGGTTTCCGTGAATTTATTGGTGGATCGCGAAACAGTTTGAATTTTATAGCGGTCAAAGGTAGTCAACATGATGCTAACGTAACATTTGTATTCTTGAAGTATTTCAATATGAAATTGATAAATACCATTGACTTGGTTTACTACCAGTTGAGAATCACCGAAGATATTAATGGACTTAACATCTAGGCATAGGCAATCATGAGACCCAATACAAGCACTTTGTATTCGGTGACATTGTTGGTGCATTCGAAGTCGAGTTTAAATGATAAAGGCATGGGTTCACCATCAAGAGGAATGAGAATAATGCCTACACCACCCCCATGCTGACATTTGGAACCGTCGAAGAATAAGGTCATCTGGTAAGGGTTGTCATCCAAAGAGAGGTTAGCAATGGATTCGTCGGGGAAGTCAAAATTAGAGGGTTGGTCCCGCACAATGGATGCATCTGCCAGGTTGGTCGCTGATTACCTAGCCTTTAATGGACTTTTGGTGGATGAATTCGAGGTCAAGATCAGCTAAAAGCATAAGCCAACGTGCGTACGTTAATTTTGATAAGGTTTAGCGTACAAGATGTGTAAAGGGTCGTTGTTGGTCACAAAATAGGTTTTGTGGTTGAGTAGGTAATGGCAGAGTTTGTTGGCAACAAAAACTAAGGCTAAGAAAAGTATTTTAGGGTGAGTGTATTAGGTTTCATAGTCCAGAAGGGTATGGCTTATATAATAAGCTACCTACTCCCTATGTTGTTCATCACAATGAGTGAGCATGGCTCCCAGGGAATGATCGGTAGCTGATATGTATAGGTAAAAAGGTTGGTTGTCTTTAGGTGGGATAAGGACGGGTGGTTAGAGAAGGTATTGTTTTAAGGCCTCAAAAGCTTTGTGACATTCATCATCCCATTTAAAGGAGACATCCTTCCTAAGCAGATGATGAAATGGTTGACACCAATCCAATAATTGTGAAATGAAACGGTGAATGGATTGCAATTTACCTTGCAAGCTATGGAGTTTTTAAAGGTTAGTGGGTGGAGACATTTCCATAATGGCCTTGACTTTAGTCTTAGGTCAACTTCTATACCACGTAAGGAAATGATAAACCCCAAAAGATTTCCCCGAGAGAACCGCCAAGACACACTTCTTAGGCTGCAGGTGGACACAATATTTAATAAGGTGATCAAAGATGGTTTTGAGGACAATGAGGTGTTCAAAGATGATGTTTAGATTTAGCCAAGAGATCATCCACGTAATCTTCCAATATGTGATGCATGATATCATGGAAGATGTAAGTCATAGCACACTGATATGTAGCACTAGCATTTTTAAGGCCAAAAGGCATGACTCTATAGCAGAAGGTCCCCCAAGGGGTAATGAATGCGGTCTTGTGCTGATCTTCTGGGGAAAACAAAATTTGGTTATAACCCAAAAAACCATCCATGAGTGAGAGCATTTCGTGACCCACGGTAAGGTCTACCAATTGATCAATACCGGGCAAGGGAAAGTCATATTTCAAGCAAAGAGGTTGAGGTAACGGAAGTCCATGCAAATATGAAGTCCCCCTATCACCTTAGTGATAGGGATGATGTTAGAAATCCATTGGGGATAATCAATGGGTAAGATGAAAGAAACAGAAAGAAGATGTTGAAGTTCTTCTTTGACAAGAAGGGCAATGCGAGGGTGCATCTTCCTTAGCTTTTGTTTGATATGTTTGGCATCGGGAACGGTTACATAATATCAGGACCACTATGGTGGGGTCAATACTGGGCATGTCTACGTAAGACCAAGTGAAAGCATGTTTAAGCTCTCAGAGAAAAGAAGTGATGGCTTCCTGTTCAATAACATCTAAAGATTGTCTCGATCTTTAGGATGTGTGGGTCATTCTGAGTATGAATGTTGATTTCAATAGTCAATTCATTCAACATGATTTGCATCTCAGATGGTAATGACCGATGAATATATGAGTCTTCTCGCACCAAGGTAGGTGAGTATGGATTCATCATCCTGACATTGAACAACGTTAATGGTTGATTTGTCGTTGTCGATCATCTCGTGATACAGGAATGAGAGAGTGGAAGGGGCCTCGCCTTCACGTTGATAAGTCGAGGGCCTAAGGAAATGGTGTTTATAAAAAAAGTTAGGATGGATAGATTCAGGGTCTATCGACTCTATTGGTAAGGGTGGTAATGAAGGTGGAGAAGGGATAGGGTCTGCAATGAGTTCGATGTGGGCTTGCTTGGTAGGAGGTTCAGGGAAGCTGATACCACTACGGTCATTGTGTTTCATGGGTGGTACATGGAATAACGGTGTGACGGCCTTGCTCATAGAATCCAAAACCAAAACCCTTCCATGCACAGTGGTGTAGGAAGGTGTGGGTGAAATGATGATTGGTAAGTGATTGGAAGTCAGCGGAAAATGGGCGGGGTTGTGATGGTGGTTCAAGTGTGTAGGTAGTAGTATCAAGTCCCCCATAGGTGAGACTAGTACGAAGATGAGGAGGACCATAAAGGAGGATTTCTTTGATACAGTGATCATAACGAGGGTGTTGGTGAAGGCTTCCATACTCATGCGGAGTAAGGAATGTGTTGACACTATATAGGTGGTACTCCCCCAGAGTGAGGCATTGAAAAACACCTTCCAAGGGATCAGTGGTTGGTATGTGGGTAGCTGGTAAGGAGGATGTGTCGAAGGTCAAACGCAGGGAGGTGGTGTTACTGTAATGGGGAGATAATGGGGCTATAGGAACAGAGGGAGGTATATGTGGTTCAAAATGGCACTGATTTAGTAGGTAGAGGTGTAGGTGAAGCGGTAGTAGATGCAGAGGTAGATGGCATGATAGGTATGAGTACATCATTGGGCCTGTGAAAGCATGTTGCATGTTTTAAAAGGTGATGGGTCACCGAATGGTATAAGTGTGTCCTTTGTGTTCAAATTTTACACAACGATGCAAAGTGGAAGGAACGTAACCCATGACACGGATCCAGGGTATACCGAGCAACAATTTAGATTGAATTCCTCCAAAACATAAAAAAATTCTAGAACAAAGGCGAGGGCCCACATGAACATAAAGGATAACAAAGGCCTAGTGTGGAGGTGATAGCGTTTTTGAATGAACGCAACATGACCAAATGTTTGTGCATGCAATTGTTAGGTATGCACATTTGAGCAAATGCATGGGATGAAATGATGTTAATGCTAGCACCACCATCAATCATCACACGGTGTACCCATATGTCATCAATGTGAACAGAGATGAAGAGGGTCGTGTCCAGGTCCTCGTTTTGGTATGGCGCAATCTCCTCCTCTGAGAAGCTAAGGGAGACCCCTCGGTTAACAAGGTGAGGTGAAGATGAAGGTGGTAATTTGGTGAGGGATACTACATGATGGGGTGTGATAATAGAGGCTACGGGTGTAGGGTCATTGGGTAAAACCTCGATAGATCAAGAATCTCAATGAGGGCTCACGATGGGATTCTCGAGGTTTAGATGAGGTCATATAGGGACATTTTGAGTGGAGATTGGTGTAATTGTTTGAGCAAGGTGCAATGTGTGATTCCATTAGACATAGGGTATGTGGGGCCACTGGATAGTTATCTTAGGTATGGAGTGCAGATGGTATGTTAGGTATAGGATTGGTCAGTGGGTCAACTACTTTTCTTTACCCTTCTCGCACACGTGTAATGATATGTACCATGTTGATTTGAGGTAATTTGTCAATTGGAGAGGGTGTAGGGTAAGTGGTATAATGACATGAAGGGAAAAAACCTATGGGAGGAGAAAAGCCTTGTGAGGTTAGTTGGGCGCAGCGACATTTGGGTGGCGTTGTCGCAAGTTCTCCGATGTGAACCATGTTAATTTCAAATTTTGTGTGTGGTTTTGGGAGCTATGAGGGTGGAGGTTGTGGTCATTGAGTGGGTAGTGTGAGAGGGGTGTAGGTGAAGCAGGGTCCTTGTCAAGAAGGTCATCATTATCAAAGTTGGTTTTAGGTGGACATAATTGATAAGGACAGCTTTTCAAGGCCTTACAGCTTCTCCACATCATGCCCTCGCACACGATGGTATGCACAAATTTTGGTATCATAAAACCCTTTTGGCTTGGGTTTGAGGGTGTCATAAGGCCTGAGTGGCGGTAATGTGATAAAAGAAGTCTCGAGGAGGTTGTTCAAAATTTTGGCATAGGACCCTGCTAGTGGATCACAATGGGAAGTGAACGTGGGTTTGGGTGTAGGTGTAGTTGGTTATCGAGGAATTGTTTGTGGATTTGTAGGAAGGGGTCGAGCCATGGGTTTAGGTGCCGGTATGGTTTGAGGTATCTGCCGGGTTCGTTTGGGTAGGGGTATAGTAGATGAACGGGTAGGAGGGTGTGGTTTTGTTTTGATTACCTTGTTGTGTGGCAATGGGGTTTTTTTTTTGAGTGCACCTTCTTGGGTAAATGTGATGTGGGCATATGAGGCCTATGAGGGAAAGTAGAAGGAGGAAGAGGGCGAGTTACCCATGGGGACAATGGGGTGCTTATGAAGGTAGACGACGCAGTCGTGCTTGAGGTGTGAGGGAAAAGACCAAGTGTAGTAGGTAGTGAAGCAATGGCGTAAGGTATTGGAGGTATTGGTGGTAAAGAGCCTACAAAGTGCGGGTATGAGTCGTGTTTTTGTGCCTAGGTAGGTTAGAAATTTTTAGGCTGGAATGGGTGGTTGGGTTATTGGGTTATGACTTGGTGAGAGGTGCTTAACCCCGCTGGGCAACTAAGGTCCGAAGGTAGATGTGACATGTGTGGGTGTGATTGATGCGGTAGGGGTATGAGGTCAATGAGTTTGTTTCTTTAATTTGGGTTTCTGATTAGGTGTGGTTTTAACGTTGGAGGATGTAGCTAAATCCAATTTAATAGGTGGATGGGTAAGGTGGTGGTTGGGGTGACCCCTAAAGTGGTAATAGGTTTTCGTGGAGGTAAATGTTTTAGGTATGGGTTTAGGTTTAGGCATAGGTCGGGTTATGGGTAAGCATGTGGTGTGAGTACTAATGGGTATCGTGGAAGGGGTCAGAACAAAGAAAGTGGTTTTATGTGGTGACAGGGAAGTGTACTTGGGTAGATCAGGAGGTGTCCTCGAGGGATTTCTACATTTGTGTTGAGATAGGGAGTAAGAGGTGCCCCCATAACAAGGCTCTATCAACATACTCTAGTGATCAGCCAAACATGAGAATGGCACGTTTGTGGGTGGGGTCAGGTGAGGACCTCATGGGAATTCCCATAAAATGAATCTTGAGACGAGGAATCGACGGCCAGCTTTCCGTGGGTAAAAGAGCTTAAAGTAGGTCTCGCTTGGGTGGCGGGTAGTGGATGGAGAATGCTCACCAAGAGGTAAAGGTATCTCTACTAGGTCCATGATGGGTGGAGGAGGTGATGGGAGCTCCTCTGTGGGTGGAGGAACTGATAGGTGCTCCTCTAGTGGGTGGAGGAGGTAATGGGTGCTCCTCTATGGGTGGAG
Source organism: Taxus wallichiana var. yunnanensis (assembly GCA_018340775.1). Lineage (NCBI taxonomy): Eukaryota > Viridiplantae > Streptophyta > Pinopsida > Cupressales > Taxaceae > Taxus > Taxus wallichiana. Next base: position 207,063,024 of record CM031235.1, on the reverse strand, counting down.
GAATTACGGTAGGTAAAGGTTCACTGAGTGGAGAAGCTAGGGGAGAGATGGTTTCAATGTCAGTAGAAGACTCCTCTGTAGGAGATGAAGGGTGTTCCTCTATTGGTGAAGGAACAAGTGATTCCTCTATGGAAGGGATGTGAGGTAATTGAGATGCAACAGTGTACCTCGTTAAAGATCGCATGAACCTCACAAGTATGGGTATCGTGAGTGGATGTCTCACCTATTTTATTGGATGAAGGGGTATGATTGGGAAATGGGTTTTTAAAGATTTATAGATTTTGATTAGGGCGGTGTTGGGATTATCCACAAATCAACTCGCCTTTCTCAGCATTTCTTGGATAATATTCTTAAAATTGATGTAGTTTTCATCACTATGACCCTTTACACTATGGTGATAGTTACAGTAAATCTTGTTCCTTATACCATGCGGGCACTGGTGAGAAGGGTCAAAACCAATGTGTGGTTTTATGGGTGAAAGGGTGATGGTGCAAGCTTTGATCAAATTTTCTAAAATAGAAGAGTAAGGTTCCCCAATTGGGGTATATTTTCGTTGCTCTTGTCTGAATCAAAAATCCTATACAGTGATAGATTAGATGAGAGTGTGGCTTGATTGAATGGATGACTGGCCGGCCTTGAGTACCACTGCATTAGTGGTACCTTTAGCCTTTGAATAATTGGTTAGTGGTTTAGAAGAAGAAGAGGTTTCGATCGACTTGAATGTCGAATTCTTATTTCGTAATTGGATTTTCTTCTCTTCAATAGCCTAATTTCTAACTTTCGTGTCCAATAGTAAATGCCTCATCGAATGTTCTCAACGCTTTGGACCTCGCAAGGTCGGGGAGATATGTCTAGCGCAAGCTCAAGCCTGAAGAGCTCGTCAAGTGAGTTTAGTTTGTGGAAGTTGAAAGGTAAGTTGATTGATTACTAGGTCATACGCTTACAATGCAGTGAAAAAATATGTGATAGATTCATCCTCGTATTGACGTGTGGAATATAGATCGGTCATGGTAAATTTCTTAGTGATGTTGATAGAAAAATGATCCAAAAAGCTTGGGCTAAATGATCAATGAAAATATGGAGTGTTTGGGTAACCCACTATACTAATCTAATGCTGGTCCAAAGGAGGGACATGGGAAAAGTTCTTAGAAGTAAGGCATCATCATGAGCAATCAAATAACATCCATGTTTAAATGAGTGCAAATGTTGTTGTGGGTCTTCCTTACTATCAAGCGTTGAATTTAGGCATTTCCAAATGCACAAGGTATGAACGGATGGGAATGGATAGGTGAATAGGCTCATTTCAAATCTCATCGTAAGTGAGATTGTTGCATGAGCTGGAAACCGATGCCTCCAAGAGCCTGCAGATCTAATCCATCATCAATCTAATTAGGTCATTGGTGGGTTGTGATGATTGGATGCCTCCTATAAAGCATGAGGAGGTTGATTTTGGGTGTATAGTGGGTGTGACATTCCATTATGTGGGGCTTTCATGTAAGGTCGTGAAGAAGAAGGCAATGAAATAGGGGTTATATACCTGAATGAACAATAGATGAAATAGGCGGTTGTTGGTAGTATGTATATGTGGGAGGAAGGGTTGTCGTAACCCTAAGTGGCAATAAAGGCAGGGTCACCGACACCGGAGGTGGGAATGTAGCTACGTATATATGTGAGACATGAGGGATGGGTGAGGTTGTGTTTGGGGTAATCGTCGTGGGTATGGTAGATGTAATGGGTGCTACAGGTAACAGATGTGGGCGTCCATAAGCAGGTATAGGGACTAATCACAAATGACCTGGGGTAAAGTGGAAGTGGGCAAGAGACGAGCCGATGGGGCCGAGGAAAAAGTGGGTGCAAGTGTCGTGGGGGGATAGATATGGGCATGTCGTATATCAATCGACCCAAGGAATCTCGAGTGGACGAATGGGAGAGGTAAAATTGCAAGGCGTATGGGTTCTCGGTCAAGGATTCGTGCAAACTCCTCATCTTTGTGGCGATATGGTAGGTAGTGGATGGGATCCATGGCTGGTGATAGAATAGAGGGTGGTGAAGGACAAGGTCGGAGTGGTCGCATCGGCGTGGAACACGAGGGTGTTCACTTGTCTTCGGCCGCACTACCATGTGAATCAAGATTAATCGTGTGGGCTACCTCTCTATAAATAATACGTAAAATAGTAGGAATAGATAAATCTAGTGATAAAAAATGGATGAGGTGAAAATGGTGAGTGGATGTGAAATAGGGTAACCAATGTCACTTGGGAAAACCAACGCCGATCAGGGTAATCGCGCTAGCCATCGTGGGAAATAGGCAAAGTGAGTAATCGCTGAGGTAGAAGGTAAAATCACCAAGATGTCAAATCGGGGATGTGTAAAACATCGCTGGAAAAGGTGACAAGTGGACAAAGACTATGGGAAATGGAGGAAAGTGAAGTGAGAACTGCCCTTTTGAATAGGTTAGCAAAAGAACCCGGTTTGACGCTTCTGCTGAGCGTGAACCGATGGCGGTCAAAGGTAACCGATGATGGTCACTGTGAAATTGATATAGTGATGAGAAAAGGTGGTTGTGAATTAGAATTTGAAGTGGAATCAAACCAAGAATTCTGAGAATGATGAAGATGTGGTCCAAAAACACTAGGATGAAGTCAGAATACACCGACTATGAATGGGAGTGTGCGAGGAAAGACAAAAATAATGATCGAAAGCTCTCACCTCAAAACGCAAATCAAACAAAACACTAAGAAAGAACATTCCTAGAGTGCCTATTCTATTATGTTTGTTCAACTTATGTTATTTAGGACTAACACATGAGTTTTGAAATAGGGTTTTTCATGAGGATGACTTCCTACAAAGAAGGAGATCTAAAGGGTGAAGTTTCAAGTTTGTTATGGTGGGGGTGGGTTACGCTCCAAGTATGACTCGACAGAGCAATGAGTCAGCCGGGTGCCCATCAGGCATGATCATGTCATCACCTGCGCCTTCTTCCGTAAGATGTTGTTAAAGAATGTATGTATTTGAATTTTTGTGCGGTTTGGTAAGATTCAGAGAAAGAGAAAAAGATAGAAGTGCTTTTCTATGATTCGCTTGTCAACCATCACCTACTAATGACATCCAAAGATATAGGTCATTGTACGTACTCAAAATTGTATGTACTATACAATGGAAATTGGTTACTAAGCCCTAATGATGATACAGGTCTCTTCGCAAGGTGTTCAGGATCCAGAAAAAGCTCCTCAAAAGTGCGTTAACATCCCGCATGCCCCTTCTAGCCCCTGCGTGTTTTGTTTTCCCCTTTTCCCCTCTTTTCTTGCCCCTTTTCTCTTAAGTAACGAAAACCGCCACCCCGACTAGGTGGCGGTCTCAGAATGCCGCCTCGACAGATTTGGTTCAGAATCGCCCTCTGAGCAGGGCGGCGGTCCTTTACGATTTTCCAGAACGTTCTTTTGACGGAACGCACGCAAAAATCAACGTTTCACCAGCTTTCCTTGCCGACTTAAGCTTGCATTTATGTTTTTGGTCCCCTGGAATAGTGTTTTTCCTTTGTTTATTGTTTAGGAGTTCATTTCATTTGATTTTGGGGTGATTGAATTCCTATAAATGCATGGCTTGGCTCAAACAAAAGGTCCGCTTCGAATTCATCTCTCATTTTCCTCACTTCAGTCTACTAGTTTGCTTAGATTTTGTAGTTTAGTTCATTACATGCTTAGTTTGCATTGACCAGCTGTTGGTAAGCCACATATCCAACTTGTGCAAACAATGTTGTTGTTTTATCCAAACCATCGAGTACAATAGCTTAGGAAGCCATTAAAGTTTGCAGGTTTTACTCTTCATACAGAAAGTTTCGTGTTCCGACACATCATGTCACATGATTCGCAGAGATCCCGCTAGAATCGCATAAGCCAAGCTCGTACTCTTGCACTATCCCTCTCCTATCCGCGTTCTATTCTGTCTGCATTCTGAAGGTTGTCCCTTGTTCCAACACCTATTCCTATTGATGCAAGCATTACACGCTTTTCTGGATCTACATGAGCACAAAGAACGAAGAGATCATACTGAGGGGACAAGATCACACACACCATCGATTCGCTACTGTTCAGCGGAATCCAGGTTCTAACTTTCAAAGTTCTAGTTAAAATCATATCAAACAAAGTAGTTAACTGTTTTATTTCAGTAAATTCTATTCTTGACATTACCAGGGAAGCTGTGGGGATTGATAGTTTCTGAGAAACTATGATTCACTCCTCACTTCTGAGGTAGGGTCAAGAATCTTGCAAATAGATTAGTTATTTCATTGTTTAGAATAGATATACAAATTACACAGACAAATAACTACACTCGGCTATTTTGTTTGTTTTAAGTTATTAGTTTAGTTGTCAATTCTAAATATTTTAAATAGCTGCTTTCTTATAAATCGTCAGAAAATACAAAAAGAAGTCATATATGCTAGAAGTATACTTAGATTTCACTTTATTATAGTTTGTTTTATTACTGCTTTTGCATGACAATTACGGGACCTAGGGAGCCCAGGGAATACATTTTCGAGCCAATCGTGCCTCAACCAAACCTCACAAAGAATAGTTGACATAGACCAAAATATCGTGATACAAGTATTCCGAACAACCACGATTTACAACCGATAAGTTCTCGCTTAAGAGGGTTAAACATAGAAGACAACCAAGCACATGCGTTTTGGTCAAGTCAGCCAAACTACAGATTACCCTAGAAAACATCCACATGACTCAGTAGAAGGGCTCAAAAAGAACAAACATTCGGTACGATCCTTTAGTTCCATGCCTGCACGCCGAGACACCCTCGTAGATATAGATACCACTTAAGAATCCAGGTCAAAGAACACTTGTGAGGTATTCTCGAGAAGATTACACAACCGTTGGTTCTAAACATGGGTTTTAGAAAGCCTACGACATCGGGATACTAGGGATTAGAACTTGATCTCGCATATGACCTTATCAAGAGACATACACGAAACTATCCTAGGTCATTTTCCACGTATTCCGTAACCCATAGATCAAATCACACCAAAGCTCGATATTGATTGAGCCTTCGAGCGCTCATCCTCACGATCGATCTATCACACCACCTGTAAGAAGGGCCTTCTTTGCCTTAGATTCACAAATTCCATTAGTGTGTGTCGAAGACATTAGATTTCCTAACTAGTTTGTCCGTATACCACCTATATTCCATCCCCACCGGCTGTCTCAAAGACAACCCTGGAGGTCGGGTACACGCGGAAGAGTCACTTGAGATTCCCACGCCGCTTTTCACTTTTCCTAGCGTACGCTGTTCCCTCAATTAATGTGAGCTAATACAGAAAATCAAAATGAAATGCACTTATTTTAAACCGAAATCGAAAGTATGATATTCGATGACAAAAATAGATGAATAGGAAGAGGGATGCTCTTTCACTAAAATGCATAAAACATGAAGAGATGATTCCTTTTAAATACACCAAAAGAAAAGTTTCCTTTATAACAAATAGAAAGAAGGAATGGATTACCAGGAAGAAAATTAGTGTGCACGCTTTTAGAAGGGAAACAAACACACAATTTTTTCCTAAGAATGAATGAAATGTAAGGAACCCCGGATGGGTCCCACCGGCATGCCAAAATGTTACACCTTTTCTTAGGTTGTTCCTTCAATGGTCAGAAACAGATGATAGGTAATGGGCGAAGGAGGAATACCTGTTCAAATGTCAGTTGATGGGTTGTTATGTGTATGACTTCTAATCCATAGATGACCATGAGAGATTCCTTTTGGCTAGGAGGAACTACCTATAATGAAAACAAGACCACCAGAAAGCATTAAACAATATGGGCAGTGAACTGCCTAGCGTTAGCTAGATCCGGGAAGTATGGTACTTCCTAGATGGTTGTCAGTCCACTGTTTTAAACAAACTAATGCTAAAAACAAAGTAAATCCTATTGTTATTTTAAAATGATTTAGGTATCTCACTTAAAACACAATAAGAAACAGATCTAATCTAACAGGCTAGGCTAGAATAGAGTCCACAGTCAAAGGGTTATTTCGAAGTTCTCAGTCCGATGAAGGTGTTCTGTAGGTCACAGGGTGAGTGAGGGTTAGGTAAAATGGGGTGGATAGGTCTCGTTTAAGGTCATGTGTGGGTAAACACAGAGACCGGCGTCGGTCGGGGGTGACCGACCACGGCTTAGGTACAACCGACGCCTTGCCATCGTGAGATCTGGGAATGTCACAGAATGGGATTTTTATCCCCTTTGTGATTGCACAAAGGATTTAGTTGGTTGGGAGGAGATATTAGGTGACAAGGGTAGGTTTTTTACGAGGTTTTTGATGGGTCTATGAAGTTACAACACATCGAGATGGTCAATGAGGAGAAAGGTGGACAATAAGTGGTAAAACAATGATGAAATGAATTAACAAGGGAAGTATGATATTATACTCACTTGGATGTTGGTTCTGTAAGTATGTATGTGATGGATAGAGGTGTTGATGATGAGTTTTGGAGGTTGCAGTAAGTGATCACCAAATGGAGAAAAGCTTCTACATGGGCTACATGCACACTCCTCTTTTTGCTGGGTAGATCCGAATGTGGTCGATGGCATGCAGAGAAGATGTTCAATCTCCTTCTTTGGATGTGAGTTCTTGCTTGAATCAACTCTCTAAAGATGTGCTTTCTTTTGAGATCTCTCTCTTTCTCGTCAACTTTTTTTTTGCTTCCAATGTTTTCCAACCTTGAGAATAAGGTAGTTTAGAGTTAAAAACGGTAACTAACGACGGCCCTCAGCTTAACCGGCGGCGGTTAGGGGTAACCGACATCGGCCAAGGCAGTGGTATTTTCTAGGTTTTCCAAACTTAGGGGAGATCCTTCTAATTTCCTTGGATTTCATGTCGTTATCCCACATATTAGACTGGGATCTTCTATGAGCATGTGGGAATGTGGTTAGAGGGAGTGTAGGCATTGATGTTTAGGGTTTTGGTAAGTCTTAGTTAGTTATGGTAACTTGATAAAAATATGTCTTAAGGTGAGTTAGCTTGATGAGGTGTCTAAGTGAAATATATGTGTAGAAATTATTTAAATAATAAATATAGTGAGGATAAAGCATTAATTTAATTAAATTAATTAAATTAAGACTAGTGTGGTGAAAGGGGCCATGGCTAGGTAAAGTGATGAAGGGTACTTATTGGTCGAGGTACTGGAAGGGAGTGTGACCAAATTTTAGTGTCTACAGCACACCCTGTGGGAACTACTTACGTGGTAGTTCTTATTCATTTAACTTAGCTTTAGCTTAAGTTCTTCTTCTATCAATCATCATCAAACATCTTCTAAGTCTTCCACACCAAGTGAACCTCTTTCTTCCAATTAACCCCGGTGTTCGATCAACAACTCATACCAATTGATCTCTTTCACAATGAAGAAACAATCCAATTTATAGGGGCATATGAAGATATTCCTTTAGCAGATTACGAGAAAGGATTCTCTTTAGAATTTGATGCGTCTCGCGTATTATGAGGAAAAGGTTGATTCCTTTTATCAAGAAATGGAGGAAGAGCCTCAAATCATATAACTTGATCCTCCTCCTATTCTTCCATCTTCACATTCTTCATTATGTGATGAAAGTCCTTGGTCTTACGTTGATCCATAGCCTATCTTCTCATCACCTAATAACTCTTTGTCTATCATAATTCCTCAATCATAATCTCTTATGGGGTCAATGCCAAGTAGACCTTCATATTCATCTAGGTGTGGGTCACCTTCTAGTAGCCCCCCGCTATTTGTGGGAAATTTTTGAGTAGTCCACTATTTTCTATTCTTGGGGCACGCCTAACTAGCCCCTTGTATTCTATATATGGATCACCCCCGGGTAGTCCATCATCTTCTATTCTTGGGCCACATCCTAGTAGCCCATCATCTTACATCTATGGGTCACATCCTAGTAGCCCTTCTTCTTCTATTCTTGGGCCACATCCTAGTAGCCCTTCGTCTTCTATCTATGGCTCACCTCCCAATAGCCCATCTTCTTCAATCCTTGGACCGTATCCTTTTCATCCATAACATTATTCTTCTACCAAATATTGTGGCAAGCCCACCATCATTTCTCTCATTCCTATCATCAATCATAAACGTTCACTTTCCTCTCCCACTTCTCGGAATAGACAAGTCACGTGTCAGCTTATAAGAAACCCAAACAATTTCTTAATCAAGCTCATATCAAAATGGAAAAGAGCTCTATAGCTCCCAACAAATCAAATGATCTTAAGGTTAAAAATCAAACGTAATTACAAATCAACGTAACCATCAAGTATGGCACAAAGTGCATAAACCTCTGGATGGGAAATTAAATCTCCCACATATGAAATCCATGTTTCAGGATAAATCACAGTCATTTGTTGAGTGTGAACTCACCACGATCATCGAGATCGGGGAAAACATGACTCTTGATAAAAAACATGCTTAGTCTCCCTTATCAAGGAAATTTCAAACATCGTTGTTGGATCTTACCACACAAAGTGACTCGTTGTTCCTACCTTTCCAAAAAATATCAAAAACACAAAAAACAATAGAAACTTCTTTCCCAAAACACAAAAACAATAGAAAATTGTTTCTCAAAAGCACAAAAACAATAGAAAATTATTTCACAAAAACGAATCTTGTAAAAACATTGCTTTAGTTTACTTGCATTGTCTTGTTTCTTGCTTTGCTTGTTTGCTTGTATAGTTGCTTCATGCTTGTACATTTGTGTTGTTTGTTGCTTGGACATACTTTGTGGGGATGCATCTTTTCTTGATTAGATTAGATTTATTCTTACTTGTGCATATCGAAGTGTGTTTTTACATACTAGTGAATCATGTTACATTGTTATGTATGGTTCATTATGTTCTTTGTTAGCATTTGATTGTGTTTACTTGTTGCATGTGCATCGTTTTGTTATCACATCATCATATTTCCATCAATATCATCACATCTAACATCATATATCAAGAAAAAGCTAAGTATACATCATACATGAATGTTAAGCTAATCATCACATATCGTATCATCAAATGGGGGCAAGAGGGATCACAAATATCAAAATCTATCCCCCACACCCATATCATCATATCATCCCGTCCACTAAGTCTGGCACATCACATGAGCAAAATACATTTGATATACTCTATAAGATCTATCATCTAGTAATCAAAACACATGCGATACATCAACAAATCATGATACATATACATGTGAAATCAAATCATCTAACATCATAAACACATATATCTATCCATGTACTCCATCGAAATAACAATGTACATCTCATAAACACATATGTCATGTCAAAAATGTCCATATAATACATGTGTGGTATATCTGTATCAAAAATGGATATACATAACTGCGGTACATCAAAAATGCCTTCATCTGAGGCGTACAACAAGATGATACATATGTAAAAGAATACAAAAGGCTTCATCGAGGCATACATCAAAACCGCATTACCTCAAAAATCCTTCATCAGAGGCATGTGTTAAAACTACTATACAAGTAAAAAAATAGTGTACATCGAGCACAATCTTCTCATAGCCTTCATCAAGAGGTGTATGTAACAAAAACAATCATCATGGCTGACTCGAGCCCTCCGATGGGGTGGTTGGTTTGATTCGTGGTGTTTACATGGCCGAGCATCGCTAACTCTCACTGGTCGTGGCTTCTCAACTGAGGCCTGAGGCCTCTCGGATCTAGTCCTCTCCGCCGACTGGCCGTATAGGAAGGTACCCACAAATTGGCTAGAACTACCTCAAAATATAAAGACCTATTATATGAGGCTCTACCCTCTGCTGTAGCTAGATCTTGGTGTGTCTCAGGTCGTCACTATTTTACCATCTATGTGTCGAAGGATGTTATCTCTCTTGAGGCTCTGTAAGCTCATCCGCCCACTACACACTCGGCTCTCGTCTATCTCACTCTACTATCACATGTTGTAGCTCTGTCTCTGCTGATATAGGCTCGTCCTTGGGCCATCTCGGAGGCCATTTTTCATATCTACTTAAATTGAACAACACTATCACCTCCATAGCTAGCCTTAGCTCGACCCCCGATCCCGATTGGTTGTCAATGCTAAAATATTAGCTCGGGCCTCGGTCTCTCTCTCGCCATGACATGATCTCTCACCGAAAGAGCCTACAGAATCGTTGTTGTAGAGTGGTTTTCTGTGCCACCGGGGCCTATCCATGTACATGCCTGAGGACTATCCCCGCTTTAAAACTCGAGGCCTAGAGGTTGTGCAAGTGCCTATCCCGGTCCCCTCGCATGTGCAATACCCGCTCATCATGGGGTAATCCATCAAATGGATCCTCTGGGTTGCGTCCTACTACACACCTCTCTCTGGTCACCACCATGTCAAATCTCTCTTGGTGATCTAGTACTCCGCCCCACCTCCTCCGAGATAGGCGTGCTCCCAAGGTAAAATAGTAACACACCAAGTCCAAGAATCCACTAGTAGTGCCTAGAACTCTAATCTGTCATGTTGGATCCCATACTTGTGGGACCACATCTAAGAAATTGGCCCTGGCTCGGGTCACCTCTATGCATGGCCCCATGGTTAGCCTTTCAAAGCATCTCGACGGGCATACCATATGTCTGGCTACGGAACCCCTTGCACTATGCCTCGCCGCAGCCATTGTCATTTGTCGACCCTGTATAGCTCGATAATATAACTTCAACTGCCTATAAGGAAGTGCTCCACTTTGCAAACAAAACCCTACGGCATCCTCCGGCCACTGTATCTACCTATAGGGTCTCCATATGATATCCCTATCTGGTAGCTCATCAAACTCCTTACAATATTTGTATAGGCTGCCCAAGTGACCTCGTACGTCACCACCTACTGAAACCCACACCATGTAAGATGGCTCCTCTAGATCTCAAACATGTAGAGTGCTCATGGGGTGCCCGATAGCAATGTGGTCCCATTTCTTTATATTCTAATTATCATTTTTAGGTTAACCCAATAATCCTAAGTTTTCTTCTAAGTGCCATCATTTTTGGCATTTTTCTATCTATCCTCCTACTCATTAATGCGCATGTGTGCCCTTCAAGATGTGTGCACCATCCTTTTGGAACATGCGCGTGTGACAAAGCAACTCCTGGGGCACTTATGACATCAATCGTGTCCTGCAAAGTATGTATGTGTATGCTACCCTTCAATGTGTACGCACCACGCAGATAGGTGGCACATGTGCATGCACGTGCGCATCTTTATGTGTAGGCTATGTGTACTTGTTTGCACCACCTTTAGCGTGCCTCGCGCCACCTTTAGCGTGCACGCGCACCCAACACGACCCCTAACCCTAATTCATACTTTTAGGGCATTAATTAACAAATTTGACAAGGAAGGTTTGAGTACTCACAAATACGCCATCTTTGGCGTGTCGCTGATACCCTCAGACTGTGTCTACCCATCTCAATCAGTATTGTGCTATCACCATCATCCTCATCATTGTCAAAACCTCGTGGTAAAAACACAGCGGTGGTCGGTAAGAAATGATTGGTCGCAATGATTTACCTCCCCCTAGGTGGGGTATATCAACCTATTTTTCACTACCGTGAATGCCTGGAGGCTCATTTTGACCGTTGTTTTCTCCTCTATTCACCATTGAATAATTATTTTAATTAAATAATTATTTTTCTTTTATTTTTCACCATGTTGGGGCATTTTTTGCCATCCAATACCCCTTTCTTCTCCCTAGAACAATTTTATTACTCCTAGGTGATTTTTTCTTCTTATCCACACTCTCGTAAATAATTATTTTTCTTTAAAAAATAATTATTTTATTAATTTTATCCATTAAACAAGGGCATTATTTATCGCTTCTTTCTTCTTTCTTCCACCGGGCATGTTTTGTTGTGCTTAGGCCCTTTATTCTATTTCTTCTATTCTCTTCTACTGTCCACCGCATTTCAAAAAATAGAAAAACAAAAGCAATATATATATATATATATATATTGCTTCAAAAATCCAAAAATAGGGAAAAAATTTAATCAAAATCCTAACAAGTATAAAACCTACAAAAATAGGTAACTTTATTACTTACCGAGACTTGTGTCTTGTGCATGGTATTCTCTCCATATCCTATTGGTTTGTTTCACGTCTTCACCGATCCATACGAATCGTGGATTTCCGGATTCAAAACCATTCACAAAGCTAGTTGCTTGCTTCATCTCAGTACTCTAAGGCACGTTTTTTTGCATGGTGTTGTTTTATTGCACACAAATATTTCTACTTGGACCCAGTGTCCATTATCATTTCCCTTGCATATATCCTTGCTCGGCATAATTTTTAACCTCAGTCATCAATCACGAACATGTGGATTTCTTCCACTTGATAACAAAACATTTGTACAACTGTCTTGCCCATTGTTGGGTTGGATATGTGCATTTGTACTTGTTTTCCCTATTAAATGAGCTTGTTTCCTTCTCATATTGCATTGCATTTTATATGTTTCGTGGAGTTGGTATCTTCAGCAATGGACAATTGTTCATAATATGGCTTTTCATGTCATTCTACTTTTGTCGTATGCTTATATTTTTCTTAAGGACCGATAACATAGATATTTTGGCAATATGATGACACTGAAGTTGTTCCAATGCAAAGGCTAGAGGCTAAGTTCTTCTCTCCACTTCTCCATATTTCTTCTACCTCACTTTCCTCCCACCACTTTTCTTCTACTTCACCTGGGGCATTCTGCCCCTGCCCATTCTTCTATCCATTCCTCATTTTTTCGATCATCAATTGTCTTCCTTCATTCACCCCATTGACACTCGAGGGCGCACCTCTACCTCCTACTAATTTTTCTTCTATCCCTTCAAAATTTCATCCATCTACTATCTTTGACGTGGCGTCACTTACACCATCCCAAAGAGGGGCAAATGTAGACACCCATAATTACGCCCGAGAAATTTAAATACTTAAATTGCACTAATTATCTCCTTTCCCACAAATTGGTAACATTTCGTCAAAATGGCTCATCTTCACTCCTATCGTCATTAATTAATTACACTACGCTAATTAATTAAGTCGCCTATCCAACAAATATCCTAATTAACAACCTTCCGTTAATTAATCTCCCTTATATCTAGACTAATTAATTATTATTAATTAATTAGCTTCCCTTTCATTTAACCAATAAATCAATATTTAATTGATTTAATCCCCTTCTATAGTCTAAATCATGCTAATATTCCTCTAAAATATTCTATAAGCTTACACATCTATTAATTAAATCATCTTGATTAATTAATGAGCCCCCTTTATCCACATAAGTCACTAAAGGACAAGCTAAACCCTCCTAAAGTTAACTCAACCCTATCTAAACCCCCCTTATCCACAACTAACTCAACATCTCTATTATCCCACATACAAAGGGATGTAGTGATTCCTTTATCCATTGGGCTATATAAAGAGCCCTCCTCCTACCTTTACACTTACACCTAAATTCCTTGAGAAGACAAAAGCAAAGCACATAGAAAATAGACTATAAGCTTCTTTGTTATTCTTGAGAAATTCACCATTTGAAGAGCTAAGCCTCCTTTCTTGTATTTTCTAGCCAAGTTCTTGGGTCATATGGGAATAGTCAAAGGGTCTTGTAGCCAAGCTTTGATGAGCTCCCATTCCTAGGTTCTTGAAGATCAAAACAATCAATTTGATTTCCATGGAGTCTACATAGGTCCATTTGCATTTTTGTTGGTAATCTAAAGAGAAGTAGAGGTTTTAATACTTTAACATGTTAATTCAAAGTTAATGCATTATGCTTAGTGTTGATCTTGTTTATCTCTCATCTTGATGGTGCTAGATTTTGAATTAGATTTGTTATACAACAATTTAGGTGGTAGTTCTTATTCATCTAACTTAGCTTAAGCAAAAATACATGCACACATATGGTACACCGGTGGGAACTATTTAGGTTGTAGTTCTTATTAATTTAGCTTAGCTTTAGCTTAAGCTCTTCTTCTATCAATCATCATCAAACATCTTCTAAGTCTTCCACACTAAGTGAACCTATTTCTTCCAATCAACCCCTGTTGGTCAATCAACAACTCATACCGATTGATCTCTTTCATAATGAAGAAACAATTTGGGCATTTATAGGGGCATACGAAGATATTACTTTAGTAGATTACGAGAAAGGATTATCTTTAGACTTTGATGCGTCTGCGTAGTGTGTGAGGAAAAGGTTGATTCCTTTTATCAAGAAATGGAGGAAGAGCCTTAGATCATGCAACTTGATCCTCCTCCTATTCTTCCATCATCACATTCTTCATTATGTGATGAAACTCTTTGGTCTTGCATTGATCCATGGCCTATCTTATCATTACCCAATAACTCTTTGTCTATCATAATTCCTCAATCACAATCTCTAATGGGGTCAATGCCAAGTAGCCCTTCATATTCATCTAGGTGTGGGTCACCTTCTAGTAGCCCCTCTCTTATTTATGGGACATTTTGAGTAGTCCATTATGTTCTATTCTTGAGGGCACGCCCAACAATCCCCTTGTCTTCTAGGTATGGATCAGCCTAGGGGTAGTCCATTATCTTCTATTCTTGGGCCACATCCTAAGTAGCCCATCATCTTACATCTATAGGTCACATCCTAGTATCCCTTCTTCTTCTGTCTTCCACATCCTATCCCTTCATGGCTCACCTCCCTCAAGTAGCCCATCTTCTTCACTCCTTGGACCGTATCCTTTTCATCCATCACATTATTCTTCTACCAAAGATTGTGGCAAGCCCACCATCATTTCTCTCATTCCTATCATCAATCATAAACATTCACTTTCCTCTCCCACTTCTCGAGATTAGACAAGTCATGCATCAACTTATAAGAAACCCAAATAGTTTCTTAATCAAGCTCAGATCAAAATGGCAAAGAGCTCTATAGCTCCCAACAAATCAAACAATCTTAAGGTTAAAAATCAAACACAATTCAAGAACACAAATCAACGTAACCATCAAGTATGGCACAAAGTGCATAAACCTATGGATCGGAAATTAAATCTCCCACATACGAAATCCATGTTTCAGGATAAATCACAGTCATTTGTTGAGTGTGAACTCACCATGATCATCGAGATCAAGGAAAACATGACTCTTGATAAACAAACACGCTTAGTCTCCCTTATCAAGGAAATTACAAACATCGTTGTTGGATCTTACCACGCAGAGTGACTCTATTATTCCCACCTTTCCAAAAACTATCAAAAAATAAAAAAACAATATAAAAAAAAACACAAAAAGAAAATTGTTTCACAAAAATGAATCTTGTAAAAACATTGCTTTAGTTTACTTGCATTGTCTTGTTTCTTGCTTTGCTTGGTTGCTTGTCTAGTTACTTCATGCTTGTACATTTGTGTTGTTTTTTGCTTGTACATACTTTGTGGGGATACATCTTTTCTTGATTAGATTAGATTTATTCTTTCTTGTGCATATCGAAATATGTTTTTACATACTAGTGAATCATGTTACATTTTTATGTATGGTTCATTATTTTCTTTGTTAGCATTTGATTATGTTTACTTGTTACATGTGCATCGTTTTGTTATCACATCATCATATTTCCATCAATATCATCACATCTAACATCATCTATACATCATATATCAAGAAAAAGCTAAGTATACATCATACATGAATGCTAAGCTAATCATCACATATCGTATCATCAAATGGGGGCAAGAGGGATCACAAATATCAAAATCTATCCCCCCACACCCATATCATCATATCATCCCATCCACTAAGTCTGGCACATCACATGAGCAAAATACATTTGATATACTCTACAAGATCTATCATCTAGTAATCAAAACACATGTGATACATCAACAAATCATGATACATATACATGTGAAATCAAATCATCTAACATCATAAACACATCTATCTATCCATGTACTCAATCAAGAAATAACAAACAATGTCCATCTCATAAACACATATGTCATGTCAAAAATGTCCATATAATACATGTGTGGTATATATGTATCAAAAATGGATATACATAACTACAGTACATCAAAAATGCCTTCATCTGAGGCATACAAAAAGATGATACATATATCAAAGAATACAAAATCCTTCATTAGAGGCATACATCAAAACTACAGTACATCAAAAAAGCCTTCATCAGAGGCATGTGTCAAAACTGCTATACAAGTAAAAAAATAGTGTACATCGAGCACAATCTGCTCATAGCCTTCATCAAGAGGCGTATGTAACAAAAACAATCATCATGGCTGACTCGAGCCCTCTAATGGGGTGGCTGGTCTATCTCATGGTGGTGGCATGGCCTAAGCATCACTAGCTCTCACTGGTCGTGGCTGCTCCACTGAGGCCTAAGGCCTCTCAGATCTAGTCCTCTACTCAACCGATCATTGCTATAGGAAGGTGCCCACAACTCAGCTGGAACTACCTCAAAATATAAAGACCTGTAATAGGAGGCTCTCCCTTCATGTAGCCAAATCTTGGTGTGTCTAGGCCATCACCGTTGTACTGCTTTCACCTTTTTCTTAGATTGTTTCTTTGAATTGTTGATGAAAATAGATAGGGTAATGGGTGTAGAGGAATACTGCTCAAATGTTGGTTGATGGGTTTTGCACGTGTATGACTTCCGAATCCACATCTGACCATGAGAGCTTCCTTTTGGCTAGGAGGAACTACCTATGATGAAAACAAGACCACCATAAAGAATTAAATTATATAGGTAATGAACTACTAGCGTGAGCTAGATCCGGAAGTATGGTACTTCCTGAGATGGCTATCACCACTATTTTAAACAAATTAATGTTGAAAATAAGGTAAATCCTATTGTTATTTTTAAATGATTTATGTATCTCACTTAAAAACACAATAAGAAAATAGATCTAATCTAACAGCTAAGCTAGAATAGAATCCATGGGTCAAAGGGTTGGTTCGGGTTCCACATGTCTTATAAAGGTCTCGGGTAGGTCACACGTGAGTGAGGCATGGCTGAGGTAAAATAAGGTGGATAGGTCTCTGTTTAAGACTATGTAGGTAAACACAGAGACCGGTGTCGGTCGTGGGTTGACCAACCGCAGATTAGGTATAACCGGTGCCAAGATTCTTGTGAGATTTAAACATCATAAACAGGGTTTTGGTCTCCTTTGTGATTGCACAAAGGATTTGGTTGGTTGAGATGAGGTATCGGTGACTGGAATAGGTTTTTACGAGGTTTTGATGGGTCTATGGAGATACAAAATGTTGGAGATGGTCAATAGGGAGCAAGATAAACAATGGGTGATAAAATGATGATGAACTGAAATAAACCAAAGAAGTATGACGTTATACTTACTTGGATTTCATTCCTGAAGGTCTATGTGTGAAGGATGGAGGTGCTGATGATGGGTTTGAAGGCTACAAGTGATCACCAACTGAAGAAAATCTTCTGCATGGGCTGCATGCACACTCCTCTTTTGCTTGAATAGATCAGAATGTGGTTGGGATGGCTGTGCAGGAGAAGATCCTCAATCTTCTTCCTTGGATGTCAGTTCTTGCTGGAATTGGCTCTATGAAGATGTGTTACCTCTCTCGAGATCTTATTCTTTCTCATTACCCTTTTTGTTTCCAAATTTCTAAAATAAACAAGTTCCAACTTACCTTGAGAATAAGGTTGTTTTGGGTTAAAAGGGGTAACCGATCCCTATAATCTGATTAACCGGTGACAATTAGGGAAACCGACGCTTGGTCAAGGTAGGATTTTCTAGGTTTACCAAACTTAGGAGATCCTCCCGATTTCCTCGGATCTCGTGTGGATATCCCATGGATTAGACTAGGAGCTTCTTGTGATCATGCGGGAATGTGGTTAGAGGGAATGTAGGCATATCTGATTTTTAGGGTTTGGGTAAGTCCTGAAGAGTTATGGTAACTTCTAAGAATATGTCTTAGGGTGAGTTGGCTTGATGAGGTCTCCAGGTGAGGTGCATGTGTGGATATTATCTAAATTAAGATATTTAAATAATAAATATGGTGGGGATAATGAATTAATTTAATTAGATTAATTGAATTAATATTAGTGATGTAAAGGGGGTCATGGCTAGGTAGATGTAATAAAGGGGGCTTATATGTCGAGGGAAAAAGGGGAGTGTGACCTAATTTTAGTGTCTATAGTACCATCTATGTCTCGAAGGATGTTATCTCCACTAGGCTCGTGAAAGCTCAACTGGCCCACTACATGCTCGTATCTCACCGTCTCTCACTCTAATATCACAAGTCAGTAGTTGGGCTCGTGTCTGCTGATATAGGCCGCCACTGGGACATCTATGAGGCCATATGTCATATCTATTGAAAGTGAATAAAGCCTTTGTCACCTTCCTAGCTAGCTCGAGCCTCGAGCTCCGATCCCGCTCGCTTGTCATCAAGCTAAAATATGAGCTTGGGCCTGGTCTCTCTCTGCTGTGACCTGATCTCACTCTACAAGATCCTACAAAGAATCGTTGTTCTAGAGTGGTTTTCTATTCCACCGGGCCTGTCCCATGTACATGCCTAGAGGACTATCCCTACTCTAAAACTCGGGGCCTAGGAGGTTGTGCGGGTGCATGTCCCCTGTCCCCGTGGCCTTAATCCCTTTACATGTGAGGTACCCTACTCATCATGGGGTAATCCATCAAATGGATCCTCTAGGTTGTGGCCTGCTACACCCTCTCTCTAGTTATCACCATGCCAAATCTCTCTTAGTGGTATAGCACCTGCTACCCAAGCCTCCTCCGGGATAGTCAAAGTCGGGGGTAAAACAATAACATACCAAGTCCAATAATCTACGGTAGTGCCCGGATCTCTAATCTATCATTCTAGATCCCATACCTGTGGGACCACATCTAAGAAACTAGCCCTGGCTCAAGTCACCTCTATGCATGGCCCCATGGTCGGCTTTTCAACATCTCGATGGGCATACCATATGTCTAGTTTCAGTAACCCCCTACACTATGCCTAGCTGGTGATGGCATCTGTCGACCCTGTATAGCTCGATAATATAACTCCATGACTACCTATAAGGAAGTGCTCCACTATAAAAACTGAGCTCTATGGCATCCTCTCGGCCATTGTATTTGCCTATAGGGTCTCCATATGATATCCATATCTAGTAGCTCATCAAACTCCCAAGGATATCTATATAGGCTGCCCAGAGTGACCTCATACATCACCACCTACTGAAACCCACGCCATGTAAGATGGCTCCTCTAGATCTCGAACATGTAGAGTACCCACGGGCGCACGATAGCAATGTGGTCCCATGACCAAATCATGTAGTAACGAGGTAGGCCCCACCATCTTCTGACGGTGGTAGGTGATCAGATGTAAATCCCAGTAAAGATGTGCCAAGTATACATTGTCCCCAACAATAGTGCTCACCACTGAAAATCCCATGTACCAGTGTCATCATCCCTCTCGAAAAATATGTCCCAGTCTTATCAGTGAGTAAAAACCCACTGATAAGTGCCATAACATATAGGGGCCCACGGTGTAATGTCAGGTCGGTGATACACTCATGGAATGCAACGGTCATACCATCATGTGGTATGTCATCTCGATCAAACAAATCCCTGACAACTACCCTGATCTACCCAACATCAGAAGTGTACTCAATCAATGAACCTAGGATGGGCACACGGAGAATCTACCACACATCCTCTAAAGTAATAGTCATCTCCCCAATAGGGATTTAGAAGCACTGACTCTCACTGTGCCACCACTTAGCTAGTGCAGTGAGCAGACCGTGGTCTAGTGTGATAGAGGGCATCCGAGACACGGGGCCTAGACCCACCCTCTAGAATATGTCTATCACACACTTTGGTCTCACCGACGCATGCTCCCCTCTAGCTCGGCGATCCGTGAATAACGCTCCCATGTCTTTAGGACGAGAATCATCTCTGTAAAAATCAATCCATTCGTCAATTACTAACATTTCTTCTAAATTCTACTTATCATTTTTAGGGTTAACCCAAAAATCCTAAGTTTTCTTCTAAGTGCCATCATTTTTGGCATTTTCTGTCTATCCACCTACCGCCTTGCCTGTACACTGTGTTCCTTTAGGGCATGTGTTCCATCCTTTTGGCGCATGCACGTGCATGCGCAACCGATTAAGGGTGTTTGCGCCATCAATCATGTCCCTACGAGTGTGTGTGTGCACTACCCTTCAATGTGTGTACGACCGCACACATATGTGGCGCATGCGTGTGCGCATGTGTGTTTATGTGTACCTGCACATGCGCACATCCACCCTAAGGCACTTGCACCCCCAATTGAATGCATGTGCCACCTTTAGCACACATGTGCCTACGCGTATGTTCCCAACACAACCCCTAACCATAATTCATACTTCTAGGGCATTAATTGCAAAAATTGACAAGGAGGGTTTGAGTACTCACAAAGACGCCATCGTCGGTGTCACCGATACCCTCGGACTACGTCCGCTTTCATCTCAATCAATCTCGTCTTGTGCTATCACCATCGTCCTCATCACTGTCAAAACCTCACGGTAAAAACTCAATGGTGGTTGGTAAAAAATGATTAGTCGCGGTGATTTACCCCCCGTGGGGTATATCAACCTATTTTTCACCATCGTGAATTCCTCGAGGCTCATTTTGACCGTCGTTTTCTCCTTTATTCACCATTGAATAATTATTTTAATTAAATAATTATTTTTCACCGTGTTGGGGCATTTTTTCCGTCCAATACCCCTTTCTTCTCTAGGACAATTTTTATTGCTCCTAGGTGATTTTTCTTCTTATCCACACTCTCGTAAATAATTATTTTTCTTTAAAAAAATAATTATTTTATTAATTTTTTCCACTAAATAAGAACATTATTTGTCGCTTCTTTCTTCTTTCTTCCACCTAGGGCATGTTTTGTTGTGCCTAGGCCCTTCATTCTATTTCTTCTATTTTCTTCTACTGTCCACCGCATTTCAGAAAAAGAAAAAAAAAAACTATATATATATATATCACTTCAAAAATCCAAAAACAAGGCAAAATTTTTCACAAAATCCTAAAAAGTATAAAACCTACAAAAATAGGTAACTCTGCTTATTACGGCTGAAACTTGTGTCTTGTGCATGGTATTCTCTCCATATCCTACTTCTTCACCGATCCATACGACTCGTGGATCATCGATTCACAACCATTCACAAAGCTAGCTACTTGCTTCATCTATACTCTGGGGCATGTTTTGTTGCCTGGTGTTGTTTCATTATGCACAAAGCTTTCTACTTGGACCCAATGTCCATTATCATTTCCCCTTACATATATCCTTGCTCGGGTCATCATTTTTAACCCTTATTTAATCATGAACATGTGGATCTCTTCAGCTTGATAACAAAAAAATTTGTACAACTATCTTGCCCATTGTTGGGTTGGATATGTGCGTTCATACTTGTTTTCCCTGTTAAATGAGCTTGTTTCCTTCTCATATTGCATTGCATTTTGTATGTTGCATGGAGTTGGTATCTTCAGCAATGGACAATTGTTCATAGTATGGCTTTTCATGTCATTCTACTTTTGTCGTATGCTTATATTTTTCATAAGGACCGATGACGTAGATCTTTTGGCAATATGATGACACTGAAGTTGTTCCAATGCAAAGGCTAGAGGCTAAGTTCTTCTCTCCACTTCTCCATATTTCTTCTACCTCACTTTCCTCCCACCACTTTTCTTCTACTTCACCTGGGGCATTCTTGCCCCTACCCATTCTTCTATCCATTTCTCATCTTTTTCGATCATCGATCGTCTTCCTTCATCACCCCATCGACACTCGAGGGGGCACCTCTCCCTCCTACTAATTTTTCTTCTATCCCTTCAAAATTTCATCCGTCTACTATCTTTGAAGTGGTGTCACTTACGCCACCCCAAAGAGGGGCAAATGTAGACACCCATAATTATGCCCGAGCAATTTAAATACTTAAATTGCACTAATTATCTCCTTTCCCACAAATTGGTGACATTTCATCAAAAGGGCTCATCTTCTCTCCTATCGTCATTAATTAATTACACTACGCTAATTAATTAAGTCACCTATCCAACAAATATCCTAATTAACGACCTTCATTAATTAATCTCCCTCTTATCTAGACTAATTAATTATTATTAATTAATTAGCTTCCCCTTTCATTTAACCAATAAATCAATATTTAATTGATTTAATCCCCTTCTATAGTCTAAATCATGCTAATATTCCTCTAAAAGCTTCTATAAGCTTGCACATCTATTAATTAAATCATCTTGATTAATTAATGAGCCCCCTTTATCCACATGAGTCACTAAAGGACAAGCTAAACCCTCCTAAAGTTAACTCAACCCTATCTAAACCCCCTTATCCACAACTAACTCAACATCTCTATTATCCCACATACAAAGGGATGTAGTGATTCCTTTATCCATTGGGCTATATAAAGAGCCCTCCTCCTACCTTTACACTTACACCTAAATTCCTTGAGAAGACAAAAGCAAAGCACATAGCAAATAGACTATAAGCTTCTTTTTATTCTTGAGAAATTCACCATTTGAAGAGCTAAGCCTCCTTTCTTGTATTTTCTAGCCAAGTTCTTGGGTCATATGGGAATAGTCAAAGGGTCTTGTAGCCAAGATTTGATGAGCTCCCATTCCTAGGTTCTTGAAGATCAAAACAATCAATTTGATTTCCATGGAGTCTACATAGGTCCATTTGCATTTTTGTTGGTAATCTAGAGAAGTAGAGGTTTTAATACTTTAGCATGTTAATTCAAAGTTAATGCATTATGCTTAGTGTTGATCTTGTTTAGCTCTCATCTTGATGGTGCCTAGATTTTGACTTAGCTTTGTTATAGAACTATTTAGGTGGTAGTTCTTATTCATCTAACTTAGCTTAAGCAAAAATACATGCACACATATGGTACACCTCGATGGGAACAACATAATCAAAATAATGTACGGTTGTCCAACCCGGGTTGACAGGTTGGGTTGATGACAAATAATACATGATCGTCCAAACCTAGGTTGGACATATGGGTTGACGGCAAGATGGATAGTCATCCAACCAAGGTTAGATAGTTGGTTGACAACAAATAATGTACTTGTCATCCAACCCATGTTGGAGGATTGGGTTGGATGAAAATAATTTATGGCTGTCCAACCTAGGTTGATGGCTAGGTTAGACAATGAACGATGTAAATTCATCCAACCCAGGTTGGATGGTTGGGTTAGATGGAAAATAATGTACGGTCTTCCAACCCAAGTTGGATAGCTCAGGGTTGACGATAGATGATGGACATTCATCCAACCCAAGTTAGATGATTGGGTTGGATGACAAATAATGTACGATCATCCAACCTAGGCTGACGGCTAGGTTGGAAGGAAGATGATGGACATTCATCCAACCTAGGTTGATGGCTAGGTTAGATGGCGAGATAATGGATGGTTGTCTAACCCGGATCAAATGGTCATCCATCATCTGTCGTACAACCTAGGCTGGATGCCATCCAACCCGAAAGTTATATGGCATGTCCATCATCTGCCATATAACCTGGGTTGGATGTCATCCAACCTAGGTTATACGGAAGATGATGGATGATTGTCCCAACCATTCGGTTTTGGCACAAAATAGTGGTTTTTCATAAATTCACCATTAATGTGAAAATCAATTTTAGAGATTCACCACCAATTCTAAACTAATTTTTTAGAGGGGGGTCTTAAAATGAACCTTGACTACATTGTCTTCTACATGTTGCACTCACTACCCTATGACACACTTTAGTTCCTCAGTCCATACTCGACTACCAAGGGTTTACAAATCAAATGGACCTTACACTCATCACGCATGTGACAATCCTAGGCTAGTGATATACGTTTTAGGATAAATTATCACCTATTCTATCATTTTGTAGTGGTATACACCTTAGGTTACATCACCACTCCCTCCTTTCATCTTGTAGTGACATACACTTTAGGCTAAATCATCACCTATTCTATCATTTTGTAGTGGTATACACCTTAGGTTACATCACCACTTCCTTATTTCATCTTGTAGTGACATACGCTTTAGGCTAAATCATCACCTATTCTATCATTTTGTAGTGGTATACACCTTAGGTTACATCATCACTCCCTCATTTCATCTTGTAGTGATATACACTTAGGGCTAAATCATCACTCATCCATTCATCTTATAGTGATATATGCTTAGGCTAAATCATCACTTATATGTTCATCTAGTCATGATATACACTTCGGCTATAGGGTTCACGCACATGTCATTTCTAGGTCACATCTCACCACTACACCTACACATTCATCACAACGCATTAGACACAACACACACTACTCAACAATTTCCCAATGATGCACTCTCATTTACAGTTCATTCTTGATTGTTGAGGGGGAAACAAAATGAACCTCATTGTATACACTTTCATTCACTTAGGGGTAATGTGGCTCCTATCATTCCATCTTACATTCCATTTCATCCATCCACAACATATTGCATTGTCTTGGGGCATTTACTCTTATTTAATAGTGTTTTACATTATCACTTTACTACACATGTTAGATTGATTTCTTATATGTAATTATCTATACCATCCACAAATGTGCATTCACGTATTTGTTTAGTTGTGATCATAGATACGATCTTTTACACACAACATGGATGTTCACCTTCTACCCTTCCTACATTGGTCGTTGGGGGTATCAACATTTGATTTCATAGGTGTTATTGTTTCATTTTGTAATTAGCACTTTACATTACTTGGTTATTCATGCTTTGACATATTGGTTATTTCTCTAACATGTTAACGGGTTTCCCATGTGCAGCACTTGTTTTGTAGGATTACATGTTTCTATGGCTACTTCTTGTTTACTTGTTTTTTACATTGTCTACTATTGTTTGTGACCTTTCTTTGTGTAGCTTACTTGTCTTATTGTGTGTTTACACAAATTTTATTAGTAGTTTTTACATTGTCTTTTATTTTACACTTGTTTTATACATGCATGCATTTTTGTACTAACACTTGTCTTTGGCTAGCCATCCTTGTTTGAACACACCTTGGTTTCTACCAAAACATTCCTTCTCCCTACAAGGTATAGAGTTCATGTGGTTTTTCATCTTTTTGGCTGCATTCTCCTATCAGAACATCACATGCACCCCCAAAGGGGAGCATCATTTGGGGTTTTTACATACTAACACGAGAGATTCTACACTGGTTCATTTCGATTACATATAGTGAGTGGGTTTAGACTAGTCGACCAACCCCATACACAACAGATTTTACAGGAAAGGTGTCCTTACCATTCTAGGAATTAGTTATGGGATTAAAGGGTATAATGGGTGTGCCTCCCTACACTACTTCGTAGATAGGGGAATTTGATCACCCAAAAACCAAGACGATAGAGAGATCTCTTCACATACATTCGGGAATCAATTAGAGCTTAGAGGACACATAGAATTTCCTCCCTACATTTCTTTGGCCAAGGTGGCATGAGATCTCCTATTAGGAAATAAGTGACAAAATATGTGGAATAATCCTCAAACAATAAAACTAATATGCAGAAATTATTATTATAGATCTCAAATAAAATTGCACAATAAAATAACACAACACAAAGAGACAAAGATTTAATATGGTTCACCCAATTTGGGCTACGTCCACCAAGAATCACTTGCTCAGATTTTATTACAAGCCACCGCTCTCTCAATACAATACCTAGATCCGTTTGGAGCTATGCTCAACAAACTCTACAGAATTCACAGCCAAATTCAAAGCACATCTGCAATGTTTTTCATTATATCCTACCATATGCATAAAACCATATAAGTAGGCAACTGCTTAAGCAGTTTTACAATACCGTGGGTATCAAAACCATGGGCCAAAACCAGCCCAAAAACCTATGGGTCAAAAATCTCACCCATATGAGAAGAGCACGTTTCCCGATATGTCGGGTGCATTTTTTTGAGGCAAAAAAATTTACGCCCAAAAAAAAAATTCAAGGGTTGTGCCCCTAAAGCCCTGCTACCGAGGGCTCTGCCCCCAAACCCCAATGAGGATACATGAAAAGTGTACAGTACTCTTAGTGTATAGTCTTCAACACTTTCACACATGAAAACAGGCTCCACAACCTAACAATCTCCCACTTGGAGACTAGTTTTCCTCTGAGCAAGCTTCTCAACCCTTCACTAGTTTCTGAAGACCAACCAAAGCTAACACAACTTCAGCTTTTTCCTTGTGACCACCTTGGTCATCATGTCTCAGAGATTCTCGACTGGTATGAATCTTCTCCAACTTCAACTTCTCTTCCTCCAAAGTTGTCTCCCGATGAAATGGTACCTTAATCAGATATATGCTTTGTCCTAGAGTGGAAAGCAGAGTTCTTAGCTAGGTGTATAACACTCTGACTATCACTATGCAACTTTCCTTCCTCCTACTTATGCCCTAACTCAAGTAATTGTTGTAACCAAATCATTTCCTTGCTTGCCTCTCGTGGCAAACAACATACTCAAATTCCTCTCGTGGTCGATAAAAGCCACCAACTTCTATAGTCATGAAATCCAGCTTACTGTTGTTCCACCTACAGTGTAAACATAACCTATTGTGCTCCTCCTGCTGTCTACATCTCCAGCCATATCTGAATCTACATAACCACACAAAGTGGTGTTTGATCCACTGAAGCACAAAATTGTCCCCATGGTCCCTCTCAAATACCGAAGGATCCACTTTATTGCCTACCAGTGATCTCTACCTGATCACTCATAAATCTACTCACCGCTCCCACTGCATGGGCAATATCAGGCCTAGTGCACACCATGGCATACATCAAACTACCAACCACTGATGAGTAAGGTACCTTGGACATCTGGTTTCTCTCCTTTGCTCTATCTTAGGACATTGTTCCTTTGATAACTTGAAATGGCCTGCCAAAGGAGTCCCAACCAGTTTAGCATCCTGCATATTAAACCTCTCCAAGACCTTCTTAATGTACTCTTCCTGAGATAAAGTCAGCTTTCGTTCCTTCCTATCCCGAGATATCCTCATACCAAGGATTTTTTGCTGCCCCAAATCCTTCATAGAAAAGGATTCACTTAGCTTCTTCTTGAGTACTTTTATTTCCTGCATGTTTTTACCTGCAACCAACATGTCATCCACATACAGATAAAGGATAATATAACTGCCATCCTCAAATTTCTTTATATACACGCAATGGTCAGAATGACATCTAATATAACCTTGCTCCATCATGAAGCTATCAAATTTCTTATACCATTGACGTGGAGCTTGTTTCAAGCCATACAAGCTCTTCTTCAGTTTACACACCATCTCCTCTTTACCTTTGACCTCATAGCCCTCTGGTTGCTGCATATATAGTTCCTCCTCCAAATCACCATGGAGAAATGCAGTCTTTACATCAAGTTGTTCTAAGTGCAAGTCTTCTGCTGCAACTATTCCTAGAACAGTTCTAATAGAAGTCATTTTTACTACAGGAGAAAAAATCTCATCAAAATCTATACCTTTTTTCTGTGCAAACCCCTTGACCACCAACCGGCCTTGTATCTTTTCTTTCCTCCTTCTTCTCTTTTACTCTGAACACCCACTTGTTCTGTAATGCTCTTTTTCCTTCGGGTAGCTTCACCAAATCCCATGTCTGGTTCTCCATGAGAGCCTGATGCTCCTCATCCATGGCTTGCTCCCACTTCTTCCTAGCATCTACCTGCATTGCTTCATCAAAGCTCTCTCTGCTCTCCACTATCAAGTGAGTAATAAATAATAAAGAGAAGGAGAAAAAATTCAGGTTCTCTTCTTACCCTAGAAGACCTCCTCAATATAGGAGTTTGGGGTTCCTGTTGAGGGGTTCCTGAACTGATTCATGTGTCACTTTCCCATCCGAAGATCCTCTACCACTGCATATTCTTTCTTGGATTCTTCCCTATTTTCCTACAACTGCTGCTTATACATGACTTTCTCATTAAAGACCACATCCCTAGATCGAATGATTTTCTTGTCCTTAATACTCCAACATTTATATCCAAAGTCATCACCACCATAACCAATGAAAGTACATTTTTCTAATTTAGCCTCTAGCTTGGTCCTATCATCCTTGTCTATATGAACAAACACCTCACATCCAAAGACTCTAAGAAATGAATAATCAACTTTCTTACCATACCAAGCCTCCTCAGGTATGCCTCCATCCAAGGCACTTGAGGGTCCTCTGTTTATCAAGTACACAAATGCTCACCGCTTCTACCCAAAAAGAAAGAGGCAATCCTGCATGTAACCTCATGCTCCTAGCACGTTCCATTATTGTTTTGTTCATCCTTTCTGATACCCCATTCTACTGTGGAGTTCCTGAACCATCTTTTTCCTACGATTCCATTCTTAGAACAATAATCATCAAATTCATTGCTGCAATACTCCTCCATTATCTGACCTGAGACATTTTAGCTTAAGACCTATTTCATTCTCTACCAAGGCTTTCCATTTAACAAAAGTGTCAAATACATCATATTTGTTTCTAATACAATAAACCCAAACTTTCCTTGTTGCATCATCAATAAAAGTAACATAATAACTTGAACCCCCAAGAGATGATACCTGAGCCGGCCCCCACACATCAGAATGCACCAGCTCTAACTTACTCTCTTTCTTTGTAGGTCCAACCTTGAGAAACCTTACTCGCTTTTGTTTCCCATATATGCAGTCCTCACAGAACTCCAAACCTATTTCTATATATCCAGGAAAATCCTTCTTTATGATCTCCATGCCCTTATGGCTCATATGACCGAGCCTATAGTGCCACAATGTTGTATCTACTTCTGAAGCCACAAGATTACAAACATTAGTGCTATAAGTGGTTAAATACAAGGTTCCAACCTTCTTACCTCTTGCCACCACAAGAGCACCCTTGGTAACCTTCCAAGAGTCCACTATAAATATCACAGTACAACCATCACTTCCCAACTGCCCTATCCGATATCAAATTTCATCTTAATGTAGGCACATGTCTGACATCCTTCAATAGCCAAGTATTCCCATTCTACATCTTAACTTGAACAAACCTTTTCCAACTATGCTTGCAAGGCTCATCATCACCAAGAAAAACATGCCCAAAATCTCCTTGAACATAATCAACAAAATAATGCCTATGTGGAGAAGCATGGAAAGAAGCCCCCGAATCTAAAACCCAAGATTCAGTAATATTGTGCAAAGAAAGAATCAAAGCATCCTGACATACATTACCCATTGCCACATTTGCCTCCTTGTTTTCTTCCTGTTGTTTCTTCTTGTCCCAAAGCTCCCAACAATCCTTCTTTGCATGCCCAAACTTTCCACAATGCCAACATACTATCTTGCTTTTGGATTTTGACCTTGCCCGATCCTTTGATTTTCCACGGCTTCCTCTATTCTTCTGTCTCCCTCTAGTTTCCACTATCAAAGCATTCCCTGAAGTAGAAGATTCACTAGAGATTTTTCTTCGCATTTCCTCGCTTAGAATCACCCCTACAACATCCTCAAACTTCAACTTTGAGTTAGCTAGAACCGAGTTGCTTACCGCCATTACCAAGCTATTCCAACTCTCAGGTAAAGAGCACAAAACTAATAAAGCCCTAACTTCTTCATCAAATTCTATTATAACCGAAGCTAGCATATTTACAACCATATTAAAATCATTTAGATGATCTGACTATGAACCATTCTCAGACATCTTCATATTAAACAAATTTTTCATTAAAAATATCTTATTAGAGGCAGAGGGTTTTTCATACAACTTCCCTAATGCATCCATCAGTTCTTTTGTAGTCTTTTCCTTTGAAACATTAAATAATACCAAGATGCAAGACACAACCGATTGTCCCAAGTGCCTTCCTATCCAAAAATCCCATTCCGCATCTGTCATGCTCGAGGGTTTGTTCACCTTCTCAGATAATGGAGTATAAAGATCCTTCTGATAAAGGTAATCTTCCATCTGCATCTTCCAAAGACTGAAATTTTACCCGTTGAATTTATCAACCCTAGATCTTCCATCATCTGCCATAGCTCCCACTCAAGATAAAACTTTCCCGTGATTCAACACTTCAAAGAAACCAAACCAGGCTCTATACCAATTGTTAGGAAATAAGTGATAAAATATGCGAATAATCCTCACAAGAATCGCAATAATAGAAACTAATATGCATAAATTATTACAGATCTCAAATAAAATTACATAATAAAATAACACAACACAAAGAGACAATATTTAACGTGGTTCACCCAATTTGGGCTACATCCACCAAGAATCACTTGCTCAGATTTTATTACAAGCCACCGCTCTCTCAATACAATACCCAGATCCATTTGGAGCTATGCTCAACAAACTCTACATAATTCACAGTCGAATTCAAAGCACATCTGCAATGTTTTTCATTATATCCTACCATATGCATAAAACCATATAAGTAGGCAACTGCTTAAGCAATTTTACAATACCGTGGGTATCAAAACCATGGGCCAAAACTAGCCCAAAACCTATGGGTCAAAAATCTCGCCCATATGAGAAGAGCATGTTTCCCGATATGTCGGTGCGTTAATTACGGCAAAAAAATTACGCCCAAAAAAAAAAATTGGGTGCGCCCCAAACCACTTACTGGCTAGGATACATGAAAACCCTGATAGGATACATGAAAAGTGTACAATACTCTTAGTGTATAGTCTTCAACACTTTCACACATGAAAACAGGCTCCACAACCTAACACTCCCAAAAACTCACAAAGATGAGGATATCCTTCTACACTCTCTTTCTCGATATGGATCAGGTGCACATGTTCCATTTACATTTGCATATTTTACATTTACATGTGTCTTTTACATTGCATTTTTACACATACATACATATTTGACTACTTGATCATTTTCTCCTTACAGGTCCAGCCATATATGAGAAATAAGTAGTCAAATGGGGGCAACAACAACAACAACGTCAACACAAAGACTTTGAGATAGCACACACTTTTCTAACCATGTAGGTACATTACACACCACAAGCATTACACATGTGTTTCATCCTAAGTTCACTCTCACCACTTTTATTTGCAAATTTTCATCTTTGGTTTCCATGCTCGTCCATCTTTTTTTTCATTCTACACTTTTTCTAGTCCTTTCGACATGTTTCTACTACACTCTTCATGGAAATAAAGTATGCAAATCTATCTACTTTATGCTACAGAGCTTTTGTCTCACCAACATAAAGTGGGGAAAATGTAGTCACAAAATCACGCACTTTAGACATTTATTTATCGCGGTTTCATACTACTATTTATAAGGTTCTTCAATGAAGAAAATACTAATTAACCCCATTTTTTTGCCATCTTTTTTATTTTATTTTGACATTATCGACCTCTTACACCGATATGCCCATGTCCCATTTTTTCATGCCACATTATTTTAGCCTCAACTAGGGCACCCAGATTAGTCTTGAGTTGCCCATGTGCGCCTCGGTCCCACTTTGGGGTTATCCTGGTCCTTTTACACTTTCCCGCATCTTTTTTTTGGGCTCTTTCTAGCCATTTTACATCTTTATCTTTCTTGTGGTCAGCCTTTTCAATTTTAATTACAAAATTAAATCAAGAGAATCCTATAAATATAAAGTTATGGAACCATAATGAGGGACCTAACATCACTTACTACTATCACTCCATCTAGATTTTCATCCATCTATCAGATTGGAGATCACCGCATCCATATAGCTCCATCAACAAGGCACAAGGCTAGGAAATTTGCATCACACTTCATAGGGGAAGGGATTCTATTTTATTCCATGCACACACTCTATTACATTTTCTACACATAATTATTTCTCACTACTTCACAAAGTTTTGACTAACACAAGATAAAACCTAGGGCATGTCTACAAAAACTTGCACAAAGAAATTCATTAGTCCGAGATGTAGTGAAACACTTAGTTAATAAGTCCACCATTGTGGCAATGAGGTCAATACAAACCCTTTATATACATTGTTTTTTAGGGTTTGATGCTTGTTTTTCATGGATCTCTGAAAATATTTTCTTTCATCTTGGGGTATTAGCGACATCTAACATAGGACAAATAAGTTGATACAACAAACAAGTGAGTTTTTGGACCATCTGCCAAACCAGTGAAAACCAATTTCAAAGATTTTACATAGACCAAGGTGCCTAGATTATAGACAAAGTGCTGCAGTGCCCCACCTCCTCCAAGTGTACTAGTCTAGCTATATCCTCCAAATCCATCCTTTTCAGGACTTCTACACAGTCATTCCTGCTCTTGATTTTTCCACTCACACCTACAACACAGTCCCCCATCACTTCGTCAAATCGATTGAGTTCTTTCCTTGCTCTCTTTTGCATATTAGGGTTAGAATTTCCTTTTACATAGTAGTTACCTTCCTTGCATACTTATTTATTATATTCATTTATTTTATTTAAGGTTGTTCATAGCTTTAGATTAATTATCCCCATGTTACATAGTTAGTCCATTTTTAGTTAATCGGTTTCACTATATGGATAATGTGAAAACTCAAGTGAACCAAGCACATTGAATGAAGAAAAAGTGATTCTACACATTCAATTGTATTTTCCTTTACGAAGTTGAACTTCATTTCCCAATTTAAAAGGGAAGAAATTTAGACACCTAAATTTGGTAATTTATCACTTAAAAGGAACGATAACCAGATCATGCCAAGCCAAGAACACAGATGCTAATCAAACATCATGATCAATAAGATGAAAGTAATTCACCAAAATAACTTTACATAAACCTTTGCAAACAAATGAGCAAGCAATATCATATATTATTATGGAACTCAATGAAATATAATGAGAATGGGCCTTGCTTATATAGGCAAGGAATAAAAATCTAAGAACCAGTCAAGGTCGTAGATCAAGCCATAAATCATGGAAATAACTAGTCATCAAAGAACTAGTCAAGTCCATAGATTTATGAGAGAACTAGACATCAAGGATCTAATCAATACCATATATCTAGGAAAGAACTAGTCAATACCATAGATCAAGGAAAGAACTATACCTAACAACTAGATAATATCTTCTAACATCTAAATAAATAAAAATAAATATCCACACACATAAGTGGGTGAGGATAAATACAATAAAGGTAAATAATGTACCTAGGTGAACATGAGCTAAGGTAAATACATACTCTAACACCCCCTCAAGTGAAGCTAGGGGCCAAAATAGAAGTGGCATGTCCACAATATGAGTCCCGCAACTAGGCCTAATGAGGTACTCATGTACAATATATCCATGAAGAAATCTCAAACCAAAAGAAGGAAAGAATCCTGCTATAAGGAAAGAGAAAGAAGAAGAAGAAGAAGAAGATGTTCTCACGAACACCCCCAAGAACAAATTTTAAAACCCCAAGCATTCCACACAACTCAAGGTAGCGAGGTGATGCAAAAGGCTTCGTAAAGATGTCTACAACTTGTTGCTGAGTCGAAGGTACTCCAAGCAAAGAACTCCATCCTGAATGTGTTGCCGAATGAAGTGGATGTGTATCTCGATATGCTTGGTCTCACTGGTGCTCAACTGGGTTGCGAGAAATGTGAATTGCACTTTGGTTGTCACACCAAAGTACAGTCCAATGAATCTGTGGAAATCCAAACTCACAATAATCGCGAAGCCAAAGAATCTACTGACTTACTTGCTATAACTAATGCCCCTACTCGCTCTCGAAGATGAAAGTGCAATAGCTCGTTGCTTTTACACGTGTAGTGCCCACACTTTTATAGCTCGATTATTTGTGTCCGCTTACTCTTAGACATGTTTTGGCAGGGATTTGATATATTTTGGACATTACATTAGGATATTTGATCTTATTAGACATGTATGGAGATTTAGGCGTATAACACCAATTTAGCTTGATTACTATGTTGTCGCATTATCTTATGATGTCATGGATACTAATTGATATGATGTTGTTTTGGACCGTAATTATATTGATGGATACTCAGTTAGTTGCATGTTGGGATTCTATGGATACATGTCACTTTATCATTATGACTAACTTATGGTGAATTATGTATAGTTGTGCACGTTGTCACATTTTCGATTCCAGAAAGATGATATGTTAGTCTAGAATTCATTGATATCTTATTTAGTAGTTGATTCACATTTTATCGACAGGTGTGTTTAATGTGTGCAATGAGTGTGTAGGTGACAGTCACGGAAGAATGTGGGATTTAGCCGGCTACATAATTTTACACAAGCAACCACGGGGCTAAGTCCTAGCCTTGTTTATTACATGAGGCCTTAGCATTAGAATTATTGTTTTGGGCACCATGGGTGACCCTCATTTGTTATGTAATATGTCTTGTATTATTAATTTTTGCTTAGGGTGTTTAGTTTGTGTAAGTTTTGAATTTGTTTAATGATGTACTTAATCAAAAGGGTTTAGGGTCACATGTGAACCCTTGGGTGGGCCCCACACCCTCTACCCTTGTGCCAAATTTTTCAAACCTGAAATTGGGTTATTTTAGGCATTTTTAAGGACCTCTTTTTAGTTTGGGAGTTCCCTTAGCATGAAAATGAGCCCTTGACCCTACCTAATAGGTAGGGGGCTTAATTCCAAGGCATAGAGGGAGTTTCCTCCCTTTTTGCCTCCCCTTTGGTCACATCCATGTAAGGGGTATGAATAAGTGTGCTTTATTAAAAATTACACAAGATTGTTTTGTTATCATTGTGGGTAATTTGGGAGAAGAGGGCTAAAAGTCATTTTATCCTTTCTCTCATTTATCTTTGGCATCTTTGACCTTGAAGGAAGAGAGGGGTGACACATGTCACCCCCTCATTTGTGAGGATTTTTGCTTGCTCCTCTTCAAATTCCCCCTCATGGGAAAGGAAGAGGACTTTTTTTTGGAGTTTTTGCTTGGAGGCTTGTGGATTTGGAGCTAGAGCTTGCTTGGGTCAAGAAGTGGAAGAGATTGATTTTGGAGAGCTTTTCTTTGAGGTAGGCTTCTTGAGCTTATTTGTGGTTTTATGTCATACTAGATGTTAGTATTGTTTACTTGGAAATGTTGTTGTTGCATGTGGATTTTATTTATTGTTTACTTGTTTTTGCTCCCTCCATCATATGGCATGATGGAGTTTTGGAGTTTGTGGGGGAAGAGAGAGGGATTTCCCCTCTCAATCCTCATAGGCTTGATGGGCAAGCCTTGTAGGATTTAGTTACTCCCCTCAAATGGTTTGAGGTGGGGAAGGTGGGTCATTTGGCTTGAACCTCCTTCCCCATTCTTGGTGAGGAAACCCCTTTGGGGTTTGAAAATCCTTCCAAGAAGGATTGGTGAAAGGGTGGAGAAATAAGGAGGGCTTGAATGAATTTGAGAAATAAGGAGGGTATGGAGATCTTGTTTTTGTGCAACTAATGATGGTTACAAATTTTGGAGAACTTTCTTCTCTTCCCCATTTTAGAGGTAGAACTTGGGTTCTCCTCCTTTTCATCTTTACAAATTTGGAGTCTTGTTCTAGTCTTTGCCTTGTTTGTGTGGATGTAATGTTGTTTTTTCACCCTCACTCTTGTGTAAAGTTGTGGATGGTAGTCCTCTTTCCCATGGGCTTGGGGGAGGCTAGCATGCATCCCAACCTTGGGAAGGCATGTAATGATGCCTATGGTTGGGTGGTAAAACAAGCTTCTTCTCCTTGTTTGGATTCCTTGAAGGCATATGAAGTTAGGTCTCAAGTTGGAAGTTGGTGATTGTTGGAGTCCATTGTCCTCTAAATTCTTTGTGAAACCTTACTTGCATTGTAACCTCTAGAGTATGGCCATGTGGGAAGATTCCTTGGCATGCAAAAGTCCTCATCTTGTAAATTGAAAATCACTTGTAAGATTGGTATTCCATTAGTATTTGAAAGCTTTTCTTTCAATCTTGGGAAGGAGTTTGTTGGGTTGTTTCTTATGTATTTTAGTATTTTGAAATATGATGTAGAGAAATTGTGCAAAAGAAGTCTTGTAAAATATTTGTGTTCCTTTAAAATACATTTAGTAGAATATGTTTATATTCCTTTAACATGCTTGTTTTTTTAATATTATTTTGAAAAAAAAAAGATTAACTATTGGAAAGGAAATCTAGTGTTACATGAAGTTTGCTATTTAATATTGGAAGAAATTATTATCAATGTGAAATGTACATCCCTTTGTAAAATTTTCATATATTTAGATACTAAGTGAAATTAGATTTAAAAATATTTCTACCACTATATGGTTTTAGAAATCTGATTATTTGTGTTCAAAGGGAAGTTGATTTATTGGGAATATGGTTATTTTGATATTTGTCAAAAGAATAATAAAATAAATTTAAACTTATATTAATCATATTCTCTTGGTTTATTATTGAAAATAAGTATTGCAGATTTATAGATTTAAAACTGTTTGTTTTTTCTTGTTAAGTGCAATATCCTTAGTCCTATTATACTTTTATTTCACTATGCATCTATATATATACATATGTATTTTATATACATGTATGTATATAGAAAAACATAAATATTATCAATTTAAATTTTAGAATGAAAATATATATATATGTGTGTGTGTGTGTGTGTGTGTGTGTGTGTGTGTGTATAGATATATATATGCACATATAATTATATAATATAAGTTATAGTTTTAAATAAAAAAAAAAAAATAAACATTGTTTTAAAATGTTTTAACAAAAAAAAAACAAAACAAAATTTTAACGTTGTTGGGGGAGGGCCGAACCCCTCCCCCCCCACCTCGTCTCGCGGCCACCCTAACCTCCCCCTAACCTCCTCCCTCCAATGTCCCCTCTCCTCCATGTTGTCCCCTCCCCCTTCCGCCATTGTCATGTTCTTCCCCCCCATCCATGTCGCCACCCCGCCACGACACCCCCTATCCGCCACCGCACCCATCTCCTTTCCTCCCCGCTGTCCTCCCAAAGACCTCCCCACGCTGCCATTAAAACCCCCACCTCCCCACATCGCGGCCTCGCGCAACCCTCTCCGTGCCTGACCCCGACCCCCTCACCGTCACCGCCTTTCCCCACCTCCATACGTGTAATCGCCTCCTCACAGCCCTTCCTCTTTCTAATCCATTGCCTCCTCTCACAAAAATAAATAAATATGTGCATCAATCAAAAGAAAAGAAACATTTCTTATTATTGTATGAATCTCCCAAGAAATTACAATACATGTTTAACAAAAAAAACTCCATAGCTCCTCCAACACAACCTGCAAATAAGAGAGCAAAACAAAATGAGAAAAAGGAGATTAGAAAAGAAAAGGATAAAGATGTTAGGGCAAAACTTTAGGGTATTTTTCAAAACCAAGGGTCAAGATCAGATTTGATCCAAGGGCTCACAAATAACCCTATTCACTTTTAAGTCATGGGTATTTTTAAATATAAATGGGAAATAAAGTTTGGTGTGTGGAAATTAAATAAAAAGGGGAGACTAATTAAATTAAAAGGGGGTGTAGACTTTGTAAATTTTGTGATTCCAGTTTATACCTAATAAAATAAAATAACCAAGTTGTGTTGGGCTAGTGTTTATGCAACTTCGGGGAAATTAATAATTAATATGAATTAAATATTAACGAAAAGGGTTAAGTAGAGCATTAGTAATTATTGGCCACTTTTAAAAAAAAAAAAATTATCCCAAATTTTTAGTAAATTTCTGGTTTGATTCCGTTGTCTCGAGGCGGGGCACTACAACACACCCAAGCAACTAGAAAAAAACCAAGACAGAAAAGATAAATGTAAGTAGAACGCATGTCATCAATAGAACCTGCCCAATATGAATCCGTATACCCAACCAATTGAGTAGAAACCCTAGTGTAGTGTAGGCCAAAGTGGGAAGTGCCCTGTAAATAGCACAAAATCCTTTTAGCAACCTTCCAATGACTACTATGAGGAGAATGTGCAAACCGAGATACAAGCCCTACTGCAAATGAAATATCAGGGTGAGTATGGGTCAAGTACATGAGACTCCCAACCAACTGCCTATACAACGTAGGATCACAAAGTGGTGTGGTACATGTGGATGTAAGAGTAACTCTAGACTGAAAAGGAGATGGACTTGGCTTGCAATCAACCATATCAAAGCACCTAAGAAGATCATGGGTGTACTTTTGCTGACTCAAATGAATCCTTGAATTTGTCTGAGAAATTTGCAAACCAAGGAAATAATGCAATAGCCCAAGATCTATCATGTCAAATTGTGTAGAAAGAGCCCTTTGAATGCTCATAATGTGGGAAGAAGAGCTTCCAATAAGTAACAGAGATCATCAACATATAAGACAAGTATCACCATATGCTCAACGACATGCTAGAGATACACCGTATGATCGAGTGGCAACGAACAAAACCAAGTAGATAGAAGAAAATGATCCATCTTCTCATACCAATCCCGAGGGGCTTGTTTGAGACCGTAGAGAGACCTTCGGAGCCTACAAACAAGAGAAGAATCCTGAACAAATCCAACCGACTGCTCCATGTATATTTCCTCTTGTATATCTCCATGTAAGAAGGCACTCTTCATGTCCATTCTGTATACTGAGCCACCCCTATGATACAAAGAGAGCAAGTACAAGGGTGTACAGAATCCATCTTGGCAATGGGTGCAAAAGTCTCTGAAGTAATCAATACCTTTAACTTGTGAAAAACCCTTTGCAACAAGATGAGCCTTATACTTGTCAATGGACCCATCTGCTGTGTATTTGGTTCGGTATACCCACTTACACCTAACCATCTTTCTTCCTTTAGGAAGAGATACCAAATCTCAAATATGATTCTTCATCAAAGAAGAATACTCAACTACCATCGCATCATCTCACTCCTGTATCCCATGAGCCTTTGAAAAGACTGCCGATCCTCGAAACTTGACACAAAATTCCGTAACAAGTAGAATGTGCATGATGATTGGGTGGAAGATCCTCTATGAAAGGTGTTGCCTCATAAAATGTAGTACGAGCCCACTTAGGCATAGTGACTACATCAGTGGGAATAGGATCCTCAACGACATATATATCCTCCTCATCAATCTCCTCAAATAAAGAATCCTCAAGATGAGATGAAGAAGAAGAAGGAAGCATGGAAGAAGAAGAAGATATCGAGGAGTGATGTGCTCATCAAACCGAACATGTGTTCAAAAAAGAACATCATCTCGTATCATGATCTAAAAGACAATAAGTTCTCATGTCCTCACAATACCCTACAAAGATCAAGGGTTTAATCTTCTTATCCAAAGCTTTCTTTCTTCTTTGGCACAAAGGCCCAAGCATGGCTCTCAAAGACTTGAAAAATGAGACATCCGGCTTAGTGTTGACCAAGCTTCATCTAGAGTCAAATGCTTAAGTGCTCTGTGTGGTGTGCAATGATTCTAAATGTAGTTAGTACAATTAACTACTTCTACCCAATATATAGGAGGTATATCTCTAGAATGCATCATACAATTAGCCATTTCCTTTAAAGTTCTATTCTTCCTTTCTGTTAATCCATTCTATTGTGGAGTATGAGGAACATAATGTTGGTGAATAATGCCTTGAGTTTCCAAAAATTTAGAAAACTCATTGTTGAAGTACTCCCCCATTATCAGTGCAAGAAGTTTCTTTATGCTACTAGAAGATTGTTTCTCGACCAAAGCCTTAAAGGCTTTGAAGTGTGAAAAATATCACTTTTGTACTTGAGAAAATAAACCCAAGTACGCCTCGAAATTATCAATAAATGTAAGTGCATACTTAGCTCCATTACAAGATGGGGTAGGAAAAACCATCAAGTCACTATGCATAAGCTCAAGTGGCGAAGAAGCTCTCTTAGACAAATTCATAGGAAAAGGATCTTGATGTTGTTTCCTAATGCACAACCATGACAAACCCCTCAAGACAAGAAAGTCTAGGAAGACCATCTACCATACCATGAGTGCTCAACTCCTTCAAATATCCATGTAATTGAGATGGCCAAATCTTTCATGCAAAGCTTACTCTCCGAATCTGCATGAGAAACCAATCCTAACCCTATAGAAGAAGTGTCATCAAAACCCTCAAAGTGATATAGTCTAGAACTATGATCAACAATACCCTAAGCAACCAAAGGAATGAGGCTCCAACAAAGTTCGTATTCTCTCCATGTGGTGTAAAGTCACTATTTTTCCTTTACTGCAATGACAAATTTGATATACAAAAGCAAATTTGTAGTGATGTTAGGAACATATAGTGCTCAAAAAAATCTTTGATACTTCCACCATCAAGTTGTATATCCCCTTTCCTTCAACAGAAAGGAAGGAAGAATCTCCAACCTCAATTTTGGAAGTAGAACTCAAACCTAGAGAAACAAAAGACTCCTTGGAAGAAGTCATGTGATGAGAGGCACTAGAATCTATAACCCAATTGTTCTGCAAGTGGTGACTGAGATCTTCCAACAACATTAAGTGCTTTTCCATGCTGATTAGAAGGAGGTGGAGTGGAGATAGAAATTTTGTGTTTTTGATTGCATCCTTTAAGGCTTGCATTTGCTTATAACACCTATGTTCTTCATGATTACTATCCCCACAAAACGAGCATGAATGACTAGACTTATTCTTGGATTTAAAAGACTCCTTGGGTTTTGAGTTATTTTCTTTGGGTTTAGGACCATTTTGAGATGGAGAAGATGTGGATTTGATTTTACTGTTTGGTTTTCCCTTGCCCTTAGGATTAGATGCAACTAATGCCTTTTGAGAGGTGGAAGACTCAAAGTGAGATAATTTGGATTCTTCCTAGTAATTCTTTCACAAAACGTTTCTAAGTTAGGAATTTTGAATGTGTCACCCGAGGCATCCGTGCTAGAAAAAAAGGTAGAAGCAAAAATTTGGAATGGTCCTCTCAACTTGGATAGAATCAAGTAAACACACTCTTCATCTTTCTTATCTCTTCCACTCCCCTTCAATTGTGTCAACAAATTCTTGAACTTGGTAAGATAGTCTATAATTGTTGGAAAATCTTCATGGATTAAGAGAGGTGATCTCAATTTCAAGTTGTATGGCTCTCATATGATCCACCTTACCAAATAAATCCTCCAATTTCTCCCATATTTTGAAAGGAGAGTCACACTTTTCTAAATGAAACAAAAGACTGTCACTTACATAAGTTCCTATCAAACCCATACACTCATCAAATTTGCATTGGTACTGAAATTTCTCATATTCTCTAGTGAACACTAGTTGTTCTGAAGAAGTTAATGGCCATAATCCTTTCCGCTTAATTATTGTTTCCATTCTTGGCTTCCATGTGTGGTAATTATGTGTTTTTAATGGCTCAACATGATCTAATGCAGAAGCATATAAAGATGTCATCCTCAAAAATCACCAAAAGAAATGCAAGAATCGAGCAATGAAACAAGACCCCCAACAATGTAACAAGAGCCCCCAGCATTTTGGCAATTTATAATGAATGCATGTTACAATATAGCACTTTATAATTATAGTGTGATTCTCAAAATAAATATTTCCAATGGAAAGAGCATAAAAAACCACGCACTTTTGCAAAAATGGCACTCAAAACCGAGTTACCGATCAAAAGATACAAGTTTTTCAATATTATGCTCTACTATTTATTTTAGTTGCCACTAAAAAGAATAAAATGCTCTTGCCTTCACCACACAAATAAAATGAAAGGGGGCTGGAGTTAAGCACCTACTAGTAGGAATCACAAGATTTAAGCCCTCATATGACCATATGACCAGGGGCTAAGGATTTCAATGGGTGTGTGCAACTTACTATTTTGGGGTGTGTCATTGGTTTTCGAGAAAGTCACATCCAACTGCTTCTTCTAGTAAAAATTGTTATTTCTAGACTGTGTTGAAAGTGACCTTTGCCACCCAAAATAGTAGTCTACGATTTTCCCAAAATAGTAATAGTCATGCACAGCATCCGTGGACCCCTGCCAAAAAAGAAAAGAAACGTCTTTTCGAAAAATACCTCATGCACGCAAACCGAAAATGTTATGCCGCAACAAAAAAAACCCAAATCGGATCTCAAGAAACTTAGCAAAACCCAGAAAACAAATCTAGATTTCCTTTTCGTACGGCATGAATCTTGAGGTGAATCCAAAGATGTTTCTCTCCACAACCAAAAACGATCGCCTCCCAAAATGGTCGAGTTTACAGCTGATCTTAAGGTTTTTCTACCTTTCGGATCTAATAGAAGCCTTTGTTTTGCATAAAAATGCATGCAACAAAAAAATACGAGCAAATACCGAATATATGAATATATAAAGAATTTATTTGCAAAATAAAACTTACAAATGAATGTCACTAGCAATCTCTACTCTGATACCATAAAAGGAACAATAACCAAATCGTGCCAAGACAAGAACACAAATGCTAATCAAACATCACAATCAATAAGATGAAAGAAATTTTCCATAATAACTTTACATAAACCTTTGCAAACAAATGAGCAGCAATATCATATATTATTATGGAACTCAATGAAATACAATGAGAATGGCCCTTGCTTATATAGGCAAGGAATAACAATCAAGAACCAGCTTAAGGTCGTAGATCAAGCCATAAATCATGGAAAGAACTAGTCATCAAAGAACTAGTCAAGTCCATAGATTTATGAGAAAACTAGACATCAAGGATCTAGTCAATACCATAGATCTAGGAAAGAACTTGTCAATACCATAGATCAAAGAAAGAACTATACCTAACAACTAGATAATATCTCCTAATATCTAAATAAATAAAAGAAATATCCACACACATAAGTGGGTGAGGATAAATACAATAAAGGTAAATAATGTACCTAGATGAACATGAGCTAAGGTAAATACCTACTCTAACATCACTTGATAATGTCAATATTAGCTTAATCCCTAAATCATGACTTATGTGCTCACTCCAAGGTCAATTTCATATCTATAGCCTTATTGTGTGAATTTTTCTCCTAATTTACACTAATCAAATCACACACATAATTGATTGCATCAATCCCTAGTATTTTATCACATTTGATTGTCATGCCCCAAAGTTTCCATCACCTCACTCTTTTCCCATATAGGTCTTCCAAATAAGAACCAAACCATCCAATCATTTGGTATGAAATTGGTAGTTTTGTCCCAAGCCACCAACAACCATTTTATCAATTTGATACATTGTTATTGGCAAGTAATTTCCTCATGGGTCATCTTTGGTGTGAAATTATGTAGGACCCTACATAATTAATTCAAATGCACTCATTTACTCACCTAGCACTTTAAAGAGCATTACTTGCAAATGTCATTCCAAAAGCACTCAAAGTTATATCTAAATTTACCCTAAAGAAATAACACACATTATTATTAGCCCCATTATTGTCTAAAACACTCCTAACCAAATTCAAGAGTCTACCCCAATTTACAAGTCCTCCAAGCCAATTCAAGCATAAGCACATAAACCCGCTATAAAGAATTATTAAGAGTAAATTTCCAAAGATAGTTCTAGCCATATAGATATCACATCTCTATAAGATGAACTACATGTGATTTGAGGCCTCTTCATAGTAGTACCATCATCTAAGCAAAGGTATGGATTACACTTCAACCCAGCCACTAACCTTTTTATAGGGTATGCTACCATTAGTCAAGGCTTTGAAGCTATTTTAGGTCATACATAAGGTTTCACATGTGTGTGAAATCAAGTATTTCACAACAATGCATATTTTACAAGATCACACAGTGCACACAAATTTACGAGACATGACTATTTCACCATACGTAACTTCCAAATAGGTACAAAAGCATTAGATAGTTCCATACATATTAGAAAATTTCATCCCAATTCAGGCTTTAAACTCCCAAAACCAAAAATGAAGCACTTGTAGAACATTTCTAGTTGTTTCATCTATCTACCACTACCGCATCATCTTCTTAAGCTTGCAATCAAAGCAAAGTTCACCAAACTTCTAATTTCATGTCCCATTTAGTGATTTTTGTTTCGATCTATCTTGCATATTCCTAATATAGGTATATTATAATCTACACATTGATATTGAATTAATTAATCAATAAATCTCTTTCTAACCCTAATCCAAAGTGAAATGAGTAACACCAACAATACTTATTTTATTTTTGGGTTAAATAATAATCAAATCTCATGTTGGATTGTCCTT
Source organism: Taxus wallichiana var. yunnanensis (assembly GCA_018340775.1). NCBI lineage: Eukaryota > Viridiplantae > Streptophyta > Pinopsida > Cupressales > Taxaceae > Taxus > Taxus wallichiana. The sequence goes on along the minus strand of CM031235.1, from coordinate 207,018,903 downwards.
GCCATCGACACTTTGTTGAAACAACATGAAAGGTAGTTTAATGTGTCTCATGGTCTCACACCAAGGCTCAAATACTTTGACCATGTTTGATGGGACATGCAAGAGGAATCAATCTAATACCATTGATCTAAGGACCAATGATTGACTAGGTAGACAACACCCTCAAGAGGATTTAGATGTGTTATATACATATGTGAAAGTTATTTGAGATATGCATAAGAATCAAGAGAGAGATATTAGAACCAGTTAGTAAATGTATTTATTTATATAGGTCTCATGCACATGGCATACCCTTGAGAAAGATGTATGGTTGTTCATATTCTACTCTAATTTCTATCTAAAGCTACATATGTGTATACATATAAATTACAATACCGCAAATGGGGAAAGAATCGTTACAAAAATTTGAAACATTTTGTTATTCCATGTGTAACACTTCACCTTTCAACCATTATGTGGCTTTTGAAAGTGTATGGTATGTAAAGAGAAATTTTGGCATAATGATAGTATTGGGAAGTACAAGATGATGTGGCACAGTGTAATGCAAATTTTTACTAAGCATCATCATTAAGCTTCTAGATAGCAGGTTATCGACACCTCCCAATACTATATAGCATGAATTGTCATTTATAATTTTGCATGGAAGAGTATGGCACCTTGTTAAATTATTATATTATCCTACATATGGTTTAATGCTTGCTCGGTCTTAGACTCATATTGAATTATGCCTTATAGGATTTTGTGTAATATTTGTTAGAGATATATGGATGCATCACACCACTACTAGAGTGTGTGTGTGACATTCTTTGAGTTGGAAAACGATATTGGAAGTAGTTTGACCCTTTTGGTTAGGTTAGAGAATTGTAGTCCATTGGGAAAATATTGCATTGTGTGACTATTAGATATCTACTTAATATGGGTAAATAGTTTGGGAGGTACCCCAAACCCATGGATGAGGTTTTGGAGTACCATAGTCCATCATAGTGAGACCACACGAACTTCAACATGTGAAGACAGAAACATGGTCAGTACCATGGTAAACATTCTTGGTAGATCCTCCTAGATCATTAGACACTCCTTTATATTAATGGAAGTGAGTCTCAGTGATAGACAAGATTATACTAATGGAAGTGACTACACACATTGATTGTACATGATTATTTTTCATATCTAGTGTGAATTAAAATGTGTTATTCTTTTCTAGTTATAATTTACTATAAACATTGTATATGCCCACTTCATGTTGTTGCAACAAAAAAATCGATTTGGCACATTTTGCTACATCTTTTCATTCAATATTTTATCAAGTGTATATTTAAATAGGTTCTTCTTTCTTGGTTAGAATTGATGAACATGTCATATATCTGCTTCATTTATTACACTCAATTTCTCAATTTTACATGATTTTTACACGAAGTGTATGTTAACTAAATGAAAATTTATTATTTGAGATTGGAACACTTGAATTGAAATGAGAAAATTACAACCTTCATTTAATATAATGAAAATTTAGAGTTTGAATACTAGTACATCACTTTCAAAGAACACACATTGATTGTTTATTTAATTGAAATGTTTGTAGGTAAACTATTTTGTTTAGCACATAAATGACCAATGCATCTTTTTTAAACCATAATCAATCAATAATGCATTCCTTACTAATTGATTTTTAAAGCTTGACCATTGTGTGTGTACACGCATGTGTGTGCGCGCACGCACACACACACACACACACACACACACACACACACACACACACACACACACACACACACACACACACACACACACACGATTGTTTATTTAATTGAAACGCTTTGTAGGTAAACTATTTTGTTTAGCACATAAATGACCAATGCATCTTTTTTTAAAACCATAATCAATCAATAATGCATTCCTTACTAATTGATATTTTAAAGCTTAACCATTGTGTGTGTACATGCACGCACGCATGCGCGCACACACACACACACACACACGTAATATATTCTTAAAAGTCATTGATAGACTCCATAAACTAAAAATTTTAAATTTATAAACCTTGTTATGTTCTTGGTGCATAGGGACGACCCTCATGAAAATTTGATCATACAACTTTCTCAAATATTTCTTTCCAAGAAGCGTTGTATTTACACATAATATAAATGGACATGCTAAATATTTTACTCTGAAAAACATTTACCTTCTACAAATAAATACTCTGGACTAAAAATGGTAAAATGTGTACTCCATCAAATATTCCCTTTAAACCAACCTTTGTAAACTAGGTAAAATGAAAATCCCCAAAAAATACATATATATATCGGATGGACGTACCACATACATACGACGCCGTGACAAGCCCAAAAGTAAAAGGGTGTATTAACTTAGGAAGTAACTTATCTAAATATGAAGCTCCATATGCCTATATTTATAAATATTTTTATACAATCATTTGAAATCATCTAGAAATTTTTTATCTCCCTCTCTTTCCAAACCATAATCCTCGTTTTTTTTTTCATTCTTTTCTAAGAAATGCTTTAACCAAATCAAAATCTTTATCCTTGTGTAACTTATGTATACTTAATCATAATAAGAATCATTGGATGTATACCCCACATCAATGCAACAATATCCCACGTTATAACAGTTTTAGAATCACTTTATGTTTTTAAAGGTGACCTAGAAACATGTTCTAAAATATTTTCAATTCAAAATTATCTTAAATTAAATTTTTTTGATCGCACAAATAATATATGAACTTAAGATTTAATGTATGCAGTTTAATCTTAGCTAATCAATATTTTTTTATAAGAATTTTAAAAAATGATTTGTTGACAAAAATTTAAGAATATCACATACATGTTTATGAGATAGCACTAATAGGTCTTTTGATTTGTGTAGAAAACTCCTGCTCTTTTTATTTTTCATACAACTCCTACAACTTTAGTTCTTGAAACGAAAATGAGAAATAAGTTCCTAATCAAATGAAACCTTTTTTAATATGACATGAGAGCATCACCATACGGTATATTGCATGTATGTTCAATAGAAAATTTCTCAAAATGATAAACAATAACACACTTTGTGTCGGTTTCATATCACCGAGGTAGAAAATCATGACACAAAATTCTTCAAGATACTAGCCATGTCTATTTTTGAAGCATTTTGAGATAAATTCAACAAAAAAAAATTTTGATTCAAATTGTGTCATTTAAAAAAGAAGATGTAAATTTTGCATCACGATCAAAAAAGGGAAGAAGTGACACAAATAGTATCATTTTTACCTCAATATTTACTACTAGAGCATCATTTTTATAGACCCACTTGAATCTTGATTTAGGTGCCTCAATATTTCTCTCTCATATTTTCCAACCTTCTTCACCCATTGTGTGTTGGTATACGTGTCAATAAGGTCTTGATTTAAATTACATAAGTCTATAAATACACAAGTGGATTCATGTTTTTAGGACACATAGATGAATGATTACTCACAAGTGAATTATATTGAAGTTGTAAAAGAAACGAATTTATTTATGTTTGAATCATCATCATACCAAAAGAAACATTCAAGCATGTAGGGAAACACATATATCATTTACTATTTTTTGTGTCAATTAAAATAAAAGGATTTGGGCACTACTTTGTAATGGATTTCCTTATAAATTGTATTATACTTATGTGATGATTGTCAAATTGTTCAAGTTCCTTTGGCATGATAATGATAGATGAATAACATGAAGCCCCCATTAACTCTCTTCATTTTTTATGGTTTTCCAAAATATTTTGGGCTTATTAGTATTTCAAGAAAGAAGAGATGTTTTTGTAGACACCAATTTTGGTATCACTACCCATCATCTTAGTTCGCTCCATTTTATTATCTTTATTCACATGTGTATCACTCTTCAACATTCAATTTGCCTTTCCCTCCATATATCCCATTTATTCAAATATCCCACTTTCTTATTTTATCCCATCATTTATTTTATTTCCCCATAATTTATTTTAATTCACCCCTAATCCCATTTAATTAATCCCTAATCATCCCATTTATTCTCCCTAAGGGCCCTCATTTAATAATTTCATCTCCCCTTGGCCTTTATTTAATATTTTCCTTCCTCTCAACCACCTTTTATCCTCCTATTCCCTCATTTAATAATTTCATCTCTCCATGGCCTTTATTTAATAATTTTACCTCCCACCTACCTTTATTTAATGCTTTCCTATCCCCCTCATCCATCCACTCACCCTATAAATATACCCATACCCCTGCCTTCTTAAGAAGATCAAGGGATGAAATTTTGGAATCTTGGGGTCTTCTTGGAGCTTTTGTGTGCATCAACTCGGAGATTTGGGAGACTTCCTTTGCCTTAGAATATCTTGTGTTTTTATTGTAACATATATATATATATATATATATATATATATATATATATATATATATGTATGTGTATGTGTACTAACATATATTATATATATGTGTATATGTATATGTATATAGCTATCGTCAGGATATGTATATATATGTCTATATATAATCGTATATATATGTGTGTATATATATATGTATATGTATTATTTGTTTCATCTATAGTGCCTTCATTTCACACATCCCATCCATTTTTGTACATGCCTATACCTAGTTCCATATACATATACATCGACCATATATATATATATGTGTGTGTGTGTGTTGTGTGTGTGTGTGTGTGTAGCCTCATCTTTTTGTTTCATCGCATCAATTTTTTTTAACTTGTTCCGGTCACCATCGACCATATCTTGTCATGTTTCCATATCTCTGCACGATTTTTGTATCCATCTAGGTTCCATCTAGGTTCGATCTCACCATCCCACCTCTTTGTCATCCCAAATCTATTTTCTCAAGCCCCGATCATCATTGATCAACCTTTCTATTTCACCATTTTTATCCCTTTCAATAATTTTCTTGCATCCTTTATGTTCCTCCTTATTCGGATCTTATGTAGGTCTTTGTGCATCATCCAGCTTCTACATCTATCCCAAATCTACCATCGAAGCTTCATATCTAAATTTTCACATTGTTTTTCTAGCTTATCTACCCCAATATTTGTCGACTAGCCTCATCAGTGTGATCAGTCACCATCAACCCTATCGGGTTTGGTTTATTTTTCGTATTTAGATCAGATATGATTTTATCATCTTAGATTCCAGCTTTTAGTTTTCTTTTTGCTTCATATACTACATGTTTTTATCATATTTACTATTTCATCTTGTTTACAAGAGGTTTACAACCATCCAAGCAAGTTCACGCTTCTTGGAACCGACTTAGTCAGACAACCCTCCATCTATCTACTAATCCATTTTTCTTCTTAGTCTTCTTTGTTGTGTAGGTCACTTAGCTTACAAGAGAGGAGTTGTCATCATTTTGTGCCAAAGCATTCCCCCATCCCATCACGAGGTACCATAAACCCTCCATGTTTTGAGTTACTTGTTTCTTCATTACTAGTTCACTAATGCAATAAGCGAAAAGAGGAAACTTGGTAAACATTTTGGCGTGTCCAATGGGACCCACCCTTTCTAGGTGAGTCTTTCATTTACTCTTCATTTCATTTTTCTTGCATATCTATTTTCTATTATCATTGTAAGTAGAGGCTTTGATTTTTCTTGTTCGTGTTGGGCTTTTGGATTTCTTGGATATTTCTTTTTGCTTGCTTTATTTTGAAGATCAGATAAAAAGGAAAAGTGAAAACTAGGTATTCCCATTTTGTCTTAGTTTCTCTTTTGCATCGTATTTTCCATTCTTGTGTGGTCATTCTCATCAAATTTCCATATTTTGGTTTTGGATCTAAAATAAGCCTTCATTTGTGCTTGATAACCTAGCTTTTAAAGTAGGGGTTTAAAGCGTTGCATACACACTCCATCACACACAACCAAACACACAAACCAACTTATACATCTAAGCACTCCTTACCATGTGGACCTAATTCAGATTTGATCACCAAATAGGAAAGCATCCGTGGTGTTCTAACCTCATTATAAAATCTATACAAATTTGGGCCTCATGTACCTTTGGGTATGTCAAGGACTCCACAGCCAAAACTACTCGAAACCAACCATGATGTCATTTCTTAGGTACCCTTTGATTTTTCCACTTTTCTTTTTACATATTCTAATTAATCATGATGATAAAAAAATGTGTTGCTTGATTTGTTTGTTAATAAACTACATAAACAAATGTTTATCTACTTCATGCTTGTTATCACTCCTTCTCAGGCCAAGAAAATACAACAATCCACCTCATCCAATGACATCCCTTCTTCCAATGATCTTTTCCAACAAGCTTCTGAACTTGAGACCACACCTTTGATCTCCCAACCTTTTTTTATGGTCTCGCTTCATGAAGACCATGTCATCCAAAACAATCCTCATATTGAAACCAATCCTTCTACCTCTCATCGGTCCATTTCCTCTAGACCAACTTCGCCTTCGTCTCCTGCTCCCTCTTTAGATACCCTTGGATCTTTTACTATCCCTCATGGATGCTTAGAGTTTCAGGAACTCTTAATGCTAATCTTATCACCCTTTATGACTATATGTTCCATAAGTCCTTCACAATCCCTCAATCCCATCAATATACTCAATTGGCGGATCTCATTCCACCCAACTTACCTCATATCAACACTATCCCTACCACTATCACTAGTATGCCTATCTAACCACAATCGCACTTTCTTCCTCCTACCTCCAAACAATATAACACAACATTACCCTTTATCTCTACTTCATGTGTACCAATATAATCACCCCACAACCTCATCCATATGAATTAAATAAAAATCTCATCAACCTCCTCATCAAGGTGCTTATCATTACATCCTTCCTTCTCAACCAATACAAGTGTCCCAACCTCCTACCAATTACATTCCAACCAACCCCATAGAAAATCAATCAAACATTCCTATTTCACAACAACCAACCCAATCAAACCAATCTTATCACATCCCCACATCTCAACATCAAGCTTTATCTCAACCAATTCAATCCAACCTCTTAATTATATTCCCCTTATCAACCACTTCCACCAACACCAACACATCCCCAAATTTATCAAACATATCAACAACCCAACCCATCCACCTCATATACATCTCAAATTCATCCTTCAACATCTCAACCATCTAATGATCCCTTACAAGCACTATTAGTAGAATGGCTAACTTGAATCCATAACTTTGGGATCTAAGACCACCTTTTCATACGAATAAATCTCAATGAACCCATCAACCCATCCATCCCCATGAAACCATATCCTCCTCATTGGGAATTTCAAAATTTTCCAAGTTCAACAGTAAAGAGGATCCTCAACAACACCTTCAAGCTTTTAGACATGTGTGTTATCTTATCGCCCACCCATGATCAAGATCTCATGCTTCACACATTCCCATGTCATTAGTCACCCCTCACATTGACTAATATAATAATATCCCACAACATTCCCTATTCTCATTCACTCAACTTTCCCAACTATTCCTTGAACATTTCTAAATCAATATTGCGCGCAAAATCACCATTTCTAACCTCTACACCATTCGACGATAATATGATGATGAATCTCTCAATACCTCATTGCTATGATAGGCGTAGCCTAATCAACCAACTATCATTCTCCCTTCCACAAACAGAGCTTATTGAACTCTTCTCACGTTCTTGTGTGAAGCATATATCTTCTACTCTTCAAATTCAATCATTCCAAACCTTTGAAGAGGCTTTCACCATGGCTCATAAACTTGAACTTCATGCCCTTGAGCAAGGCCAAGTCAAACTTTGATCAAACAAGCCCAACGAATTCACGAAATCCTCCACACATGGTGAAAAATCTAAAAATACCGCTAGCACCATTACAATCAAATCTTTCTTTACTTCTCACATGGAGCCTCCACAACGTGCTTCTAGACCACCACCTAACTATACCCCCTCAGGGAATCCTATAGCTCCATATTTAATAAATTAATGGCGGTTCCACCTCATCCAACTTCCTCCCATTCAACCTTTTGATGTTTAACATGACCCAAACCAAAGGGTATCGAGGAAGGACCATTATTGTAAATACCACCAAGTCCATGGTCACGACATTGAGAAGTGTCGTTCCTTCAAATATCTTGTTCAAAGATACATAAATCAGGGGATCTTCAAGTAGAAAATCCTAACACATCACCTAATCAATCTCTTGATGTATCTAAACAACCATTCCCCAATCATCCATCAAAAAATCAATTTCCACCCCCCACATCTTATGAACCTAATTCTCACACAATTAACACCATAAATCAAGAGCCTACATTATTTCCTACATCCACTATCCCATCATCTACCACATCCACCTTTACTTTAGACACTCCTTCTACATAATAACCTCATTAATATCCACCTATCTCTACACCTACCACATCTCAACCTATCACATCTAGTCCTTCATCCACATCTATATTAAATACACCTATTATTGCATCTACACCACCTATATCTACAACTATCTCAACTATACCCACTACCACTACATCCCCATCTATCATATCTGATTCTTCATTAACACCTACCACTCCTACATCTATACCCACTTCCACATCAATCACATCTTCTAGCATAACCACACCCATATCTACATCTTGATTTGCACGTATATCTATGATACCCCTTGAAACATTTATGAACACAAACACCCCCACTTAAGACAACCACAAATAATATTCATTCCCCATCTATAAAACTAATCACCCCTACACCAATCAATCCAAGACCTATACAATCTACACCCTCTTTTCAGGTCATCAAGTGCATCATCCAAAAACCCCTTCCATCCTCAATATCCTCATCTACAACACCACCCACACCATCTAGGTTCTATTCCCAGAAACCCCGATTGAAATCATAATAATTCATGCAAAAGGTAAATCCTCATCTCTTAAAACTAAAAAACCAATGATACATCATCACTCTTAAGGAGCACCTCCCTCCATCTTAGGGCTAGGCCCTTCATCTAAGTCACCCATCATCAACCAATCCAAATCCAAGCAATTTAACCCTCCTTTTAGATCCAATTCTCCTTCAAAATAAGCTAAGTCCCAAGTCATCAAAACCAAATCACAAATATCCATTCCTCCTTCCAACTCTAAATTTGAGACAAAGGCACTCTGTGAGGCCTCATCAAAGCAAACCACCTCCTTCACCTTCGTTTACCAAATCCACTTCATCTATAACCTCTTCTTCAAAAATGCCCATTGGGTTCTATATTGAAATCTTTCAACACTTACTCCAAACCTCAGCAATCATGCTTTCTTTTATCAAGCCTTTTGATCCACAAGCTCCAAAAAAATCTCCATGGTTTGATTATAATGTTTTATGTACTTATCATCGCACCTCTGGGCATGACACTGAACATTGTAAGGCCCTTCAAACTCTCATCCATAATATAATCATGGAATATGATCTTCTCATCCATGAAGACCATCCTCTTCCTTCCATCTCATCCACATCCAAATCCAATCCTCCAATCAAACCCTCATCTCCTAAGACATCTAAATTGGGTTCTTCACCTAAATCATTCATCATAATCCCTCCTCCAAGATCTATTTCTCCTAAAGGGATGCCCCTCTCTTCATCGATGCCATCCACATCACTAATCCTTATCACCCTCATGATCCTCAATTGTTTATCCAATCAAAACCTAGAGGCATCATCACCTCTCTTTTAATATCCTACCCCATCCCTTTTTGCATCCACTAGCTTATCCATGTATAAAGTTTAATCTATCTAAGTGATGTAACATATCTCACTCTTGGGGATAATCCAAGCCTTTCTTTTAGTCCTCTCACGTCTTCTCTTTTATCCAACCATCCCATGGACATCGATGACACTATGTCTCTCTTCCCTTCCCGCACTTCTTTTCTCCATAATCACTCTAGGATGGATCTGCTATCATACTAGGTATCTTCCTCCTAATCCCCACATTATCTCACATAATCCCACCTAAATCTACTTATCCTTTATCTTATCCATATCTCATCTTATCCATCCCATTCTATTACATCCACTTTCCACATTTGGTTATCTTTTGTGCCTCTCTTGGGGCACCATACCTCATCCTAAGCCCACTTTTTTGGCCATCTTCATCTCACCATGGATGCATATTTCTCATTATTTGAAAATAATGCATAATCTCTTACCTCCTCTTATCTATCTAATCTTCTATCATCTTATCTCATCCACTCTCACCTCTCAAGGAGCACAAATTTAACATGGTGACCTTATTCTTAAAGAAAATCAAAACGTCACTACTCTAGAAAGGAGCCAACATGGAAAGTTTTCTCCCAACTAGATTGGACCTTACATTATCATGCATAAGTATGGGTTTGGGGCCTATCGTTTGGATTCCCTTAATGGTAAACCAAAATGGAACCTCTTAATGCATTGCACTTGTGACCTTTCTACTATTAACATACCTACCATTATGCACTTAGTCATCCCATTGGTCATCCATCCATCATTAGCCATCTCCATCTTCATCGTAATGATTTGGAATTATGTGGTCTATTGTCACTTTCCTAGTCATGACCTTAAATATGGGCACCACGACTCTACTCATAGCATATTCCTTATGGATAGGTTCTTCCTTCTTGGTGAGAACTCACATTCATTACATCCATCACCCTCTTATTTACCTATTGGAACCACACTAAGGGTCCATGGTGTCACTTGTACATTCATTATCCCCTCCTAAGTGGTCTACCTAACTATCTCCAACTCTTCCCCATGTAAAAATCAAAAAAATAATAATTCTGGATGCTCATCAAATTTATCAAAAACAAATATTTCTCCCTCGAAGGACAACTATTCATGTAAAAGAAAAAAAGAAGTCAAATAAATAGATTGATCCCTCTAGAGGACGGCTATCATGTATATCATTTATGGCATTCCATAAAAATCATAAATATATAAAGTACACCACTCCTCAAGGATGGCTACTCCTTTATATCATGGTAGTGAAGGCTTCCCGCATTGATCAACCTTCTATCTCATAAATAAAAGCATAAAATTCAAAAGCAACATCCTAAGAAAGCTTCCTACATTGATCAGCTTTCTCATTTATAAAACTTCCCGCATTGATCAATTTTCTTTTCCCACTACCTAGAGTTTGGGGCATAGGCCTAGGGAAACCCACCTATGGAGAACCTATATTCCATGTGCACAAGTCACATCTAAACCCCTTTTTCGTGCCGACCTTAGGTTTATAAGTCCACTTTCCATCTTTTCCACATGATCCTTGGAATAACTAACTATCGTTGGTTATGTGTTAACACATTTTATTGATTGTAAGTGCATTGCCTTAAGTGGCTCCATTTCTTGTTTACCTCCAATCCAGTTCGAAGCATTGTTTCCTCGTCCGCTCCTTACTACGATGAAGTGTATGCTTCCACATTTTGGGTCACCTTATCAAAGTAACATTTTATCTTTCACATCCAATCCAATTTTATCTCATCTTATCAATCTTATATCTCCCACAAATTGTCATCCTCTCTTATCTTATCCATCTATCTCATCTGATTTATTATGCTCATCCATCCATCCTCATCCAATTTATTTCATTATAAGTCCACTATGTGGCCATCTTTGTGTTCCCTTTCAGGGAACCTCTATCTCATCTTAAGTCCACCATTGTGGCCATCTCTTTCATCCTAGTCCTACCTAACACATATTTTTTGTTCCTCCTATATGAAGGATATCATATCTTGTCAAGACCATTGTTTTGACCATCCTTACATTTGTTTGCACATATTTTTAATGTCTTCCTTTGACCCGTTGGTCCCACGGCTTATATATCCATTTTAGTGGATTCCCATTGGACTCCCTCCATATTAAAGTGATCTTTTATGACTCACAGGGTCCGTAGGCCATTAATGTCACCTCCATCGCATGTCGTGTTATGTCCCTACCAATGTGTTTCCAGGATCACCACCATATTTTTCTTTTTTTCTTTTTATCTTATCAATGGTCCTTCCCCTACGCTTGGGGCATCCTTTTTCTTCTTTTCTCATTGTGTATCCTATTTTCCATCATTCTTTCTCTTCTCCCATCTATCTCTTTCAAATTCATGATTGATTCTTCTTTGCATCATCAATCCCTAGTTTGAGGGGGCACCCTTATCATCATTTCTTATCCTCCTTCATTACTTCTATTTTTTGTCTCATGCTTTGCCCAACACAAACCACTCGATAAAAGGGGCAAATGTAGACACCAATTTTTGGTATCACTACCCCTCATCTTGTGTTCGCTCCCTTTTATATCTTTATTCACATGCATATCTCTCTTCACATTCGAATTCCCCTTTCCTCCATAAATCTCATTTATTTGAATTTCCCACTTTCTTATTTTATCCCATCATTTATTTTATTTCCCCATCATTTATTTTAATTCACCCCTAATCCCATTTATTCTCCCTAAGCCCTCATTTAATAATTTCATCTCCCTTTGGCCTTTATTTAATATTTTCCTTCCTCTCAACCACCTTTTATCGTCATAGGCCCTTATTTAATAAATTTCTCTTCATGGCCTTTATTTAATAATTTTACCTCCCACCTACCTTTATTAAATGCTTTCATATCCCCCACATCCATCCACTCACCCTATAAATACACCCATACCCCCTCCTTCTTAAGAAGATCAAGGGATGCAATTTTGGAATCTTGGAGTCTTCTTGGAGCTTTTGTGTGCATCAACTTTGGAGATTTGGGGAGACTTCTTTCACCTTGGAATATCTTATGTTTTTATTGTGTTTTATATTATATATATATATATATATATATATATATGTCTGTGTGTGTGTGTGTGTCACTAACATTTTGTGCGGGTTTGGCTATCATCGTGAGTCTACTTCGGCCATCTCAGCCTTCTGTTTCATCTATAGGCCTTCATTTCAGCCCATGCATTTTTGTACAAGCCCTAACCCATCCCAATCGTCATCGACCTAGCCTCATCTACATTAGTTTCTTTGTTGTTCAGACCCTTTGTTGCCATATCTTTGCTTCTCTGTTCATCCAATTTCTAGATCTCACCATCTTGCCTCTTTGTCATCCCAAATTTGTTTTCTAGATCCCCATTCGTCGTCGATTCGACCCCCTAGTCATCGTCGACTAGCCTTGCTTTTTTCACCATTTGTCATCCCTTTCCATAATTTTCTTGCATCATTTATGTTCCTCCTTGTTTTGGATCTTCTGCAGTCTTTGTGCATCGATCAGTTACATGCATCATGTCCCATATATGCCATCGAAGCTTCGGATCTGCATTTTCACAATGATATTCAAGTTTATCTACCCCGGATTCATCGTCGTAGATTGGCCTCTAGCATCGGGTTGTCGTCTACCCTATCAGTTTGATTTATTTTTTCGTATTTAGATCATATCTATTTTTATCATCTTAGATTCACTTTCGGTTTTGTTTTACTTGAATCTTTGCATGTGTTTATCATATCCATTATCGATTTCTTATTTCATCTTGTTTACTGAGAGGGTTGACATCCATCCAAGCAAGTTCACACTTCTTGAACTGGTTTATGTCGAGCAACCATCCATCTATCTACTAATCTATTTTTCTTCTTATTATTCTTTGTTATGCATGTCACTTAGCTCGCATCAGGAGTTCTCATCATTTGTGCCCACGTTCTCCCATCCCATCACGAGGTACTATAAACCCTCCATGTTTTGAGTTGCTTATTTCTTCATTACTAGTTCACTAATATGAGCGGGAAAGAGGAAACTTGGTCAACTATTTCCTAGATACTCACATCAAATTCTAAAAAAGTGAGAAAGGTTTTGGAGCCTAGGAGCATAGAACAAGGTTGTCAAATAAATTCAACTATTTTTAATAGTTTCTAGAACTATACTAATATAGTTGTGGTTGTGCCACTAAAGGAGTAGTGCATGTCTAATCAAAGTGGTTATGTTTCGTCTACTTTTTCTCAATTTGTTTCGCCTCATTTTCTAGACCTATTTTCCACTTCACATTTTTGATATTTATCTCCATATTTATAAATAATTATATATCACTTTCAAACTTGAATTTTATCTAATATTTCAAAAAAATTATATTCTTAAAATAATCAATTATTACAATCAAATATAATTTATTGTATTATTTATATTTATATTCAATTACAACACACTATGGTCAATTGGTGTATTTGTTAAAGTAAAACCATTTTCCAACTACACCTTTCTATGTTTCTATAGACACTTCACTTCCTCAAAAAAAAAAAAAAAAACAACTAATGTGCTAAAAAAATTTGAAGTCTCTAAATATGCTATCCTTTTAAAACATTAAATTGATAACAATAATGGTTATTTTAAATTATTGTTATAAAATGCCATGAAAGTTCTCCACCCACACAAACTCCAAGTCAATGTGACGTATCAAATGTACGTGGTATAAAATATATTCCACTTAGAACTTATTAAACATAAATAATATTTTGATATTAGAATATAATAAATGAGTCATTTTAAATTAAACATTTAGAAAATAGTAATAATATTGAATTTGAATTGATATTGTAGAAGATTTATTGTTTTAATTTAAACACAAAATATATGATTCAATTGATTTTGGGACCACCATTTTGACATTTTTAATAGTTGGTCCATAACACTTTGAAAATAAGTGTGTTAACTAAAACTAGCAATTGTAAATGAGTTGCAAATTACAGGAGATTAGCAATATTTAGTTTATTTGAATTGTATTTTTGCGTTGACATTCCCTGGATGTCTATATGTTGTTAAAAGCTCTTATTTTGCTATTGTTCATATTTTTGTAAGACACAATTATGAAAATAAGTAAATCACGTTTCATCATTTGTCAAACATCGTTTATCTATTAAAACTTTCGGATCTCAAAATTTGACAAGATATATGTTTTTTCTAAAAACAAACTATAGTTTACTTTATGAAGAATAAAATCAAAATCAGAAAACTTTTGAATCTCTGAACAAGATATATGTATTCAAAAATTTACTTTATGAAGAATAAAATCAAAATCAAAAAACTAATCTCGAAAACTTTGAACAAAATATATGAAATATTATTTTCCAAATAATATAAAAATGGATAAAACAAATTATATCTAGGATAGTCTCTATATCTAAAAAATATCTAATGATTGAAAATATCTAAAATCTAACTATTGGAGTAGTGTATATGACACTAAGTCCATTTGAAAATAAATATAACAATGTTTTTTTAACTTTGTTAATGGATATTTAATAATTTTGGATTAAAAATAATGGACAAATTTTAGGGTCTTATATTTTAATGATTTAAAATTGTCCTTTAGTATAACAAAATAATGGAAAAGATAATTTTGGACTATCACGTAAAATTTAAAATTGTCCTATTCTATAGGACTATGAAACAAAAATATTCTATAGTAACAAAAACATCGATAAATAGAAATAACATTAAAATTTTGAAAAAATGAGTATAATAATACTTCACAATAAAAGCTAATTCATATAATGATAAATTATAAAAAAACATATATTAATATTAGGTAAAACAACACAAAATAAATGCCACATGTCCGGTTTTAAGTGTGTACAACAAAAATAAATAAATCATGCAATACTTATACATCACCTTAACCCCGAGAACATTTAAAATATAAGAAGAGGTCACGAATGCGAAAGTATTGAGGTTGACATATGTTGGTGTTACGTGAGTGGTAGTCAAAGTATTTAAATGAATAAAGTTGGGTTACGTGTATTTCCAATTAGATTTTATTCTTAAATAAACAAAGTTCTTTCATGTGTATATCCGATTTGATCCTATTCTTAAAGCAGAAAAGTTAAGAGGTATGTTGTATGGGAGAGTGGTTTTATACATTGTGATTAAGAGTTAAAAACATACATCTAAGTGCATGATATAGTATTTTATATGTAATAATTATTGGTAAGGTGAGATTTTTAAGGAATATTTAATTTATAATAAAATTGGAGATGTGTAGCAAATTCATATATTAAAGTTTCTTAAAGGAACCAAAAGTATGTTTGGCAAGTTCTTAAGGGGAAGCTTTAGGCGTATTTTGATATCAAGAAGAGAAGTAGTAGAAAAAGGAATGAAGTGTTTAAGGCATGCGAAAAAGGGCCAAAACAGAACTTCTTGTCGGATAATCACAACACACCTAACACAATAAGTGAGAGAAGAGATATGGGAGAGTGCTTGCTTCTGACTTTAGAGATTGCGCAAAAGGAATACGAAAGCACAATACCATGCTTTGAGAAGAAAGAAAAATGTGGAAGGCATGATAGGGAAACAAAGTGCAAAGCTATGAGAGAGAAGCCCAAATGTGCCTTGTGTTGTATACGTGTTAGAAGGCCAAAGAAAAGTAAACAAAGGAGGTGAAGCACAACTTAAGAGCCAAAATTGATCTGAATTGGGCTCTGATCCGTCAACAACACACTTCGATGGTGTTTAATATGTTATAGAAATCAATTGACAATGAAAGAGCCATAAAAACAAATTGGAAAATTCCATAAAAATATGTATGCCTAGAAATCTATATGTTTATTCAAAATAAGCTACTTTATAGAGTACAATGTAGAAGTTAAACGTTGCTAAAAATAGAACATAAAGGGTTCCAAATGGGTATCAAAATGTCATCCTACATGGATATGACATGTATCCACCTTAGAGTCGAGTTACATGGACGAAGTGGAAAAATTCCAAAATAAACATATAATTATTTTAGTGTCATTGTTAAGGTCATATCTCTAGGCCCGTTGACCCGATTTATGAACCTCGAGATGTGTTGGAAAGATGGCAGAACGAACTAGAGAAAAACCACTATGATAAAGTATGCCACAAACTTCATACAATATGATATGTATATAAATTCTTTGAAGACTATCAAAAATGTAAAATATAAAAAGTTTTCCAAAATGTCTAAAAATAAATTTTCACGAATTCTTGAAAAATAGTGTTTTAGAAATTCTATTCTGGATAATTTGTTCCTCCTTGAGAAGAAATGGGCCCCAATGATGTCTATGTTTTGGACCAAGTATGGAAATGCTTTTTCAATGTGTTTCTTGGTGAACCACTTCACTTGGTGTGCCATATGCCCTACTTTTACCACTCAATAGAGTGTGATATGTCAATGCTTTGTGTCCTTAACCACCCTATCAATGGTTTGATCAACATTCACTAGTTTCACACAATTTTGGTTTAGCTCTATACTTTCTGCAAATACTCACCAATGTATGATTTTTCAATAGTGGTGGAAAGTAACAAAAGAGAATCTCAACATTGAAAACTAGATGCAACCTGAGGTAGGGTAGAATATTAAGGTCAAATGAATTTTCACCAACTTGTTTGGTGATGATATATAGGCCGTATCATAGACATAACTTTCATGTCTAGACCCTTGATTTGTTCTTTATGAAGATGTAAATAGACTTATTCACCCACTTGGAAGTGATGGCGAACTCGATGAGCATCATGATGTTACATCTACTTCTAACTAGTCTTCTCCAAAATATCATGAACTTATTGTTGGATGTGTTGAATTTTCTCCAAAAAGTTACTTTCCTTATACACTTATATTGCTCATGGGAAAAAAATTCTTCCATCATAATGGCCAATGCTACATCAATAGGAGATAATGGATAGAATCCGAGACATACCCGAAATGGGATATGAATTTTGGAGCTATCTGAGATCTTAATTAGAGTTATGTTGGACATATACAAGACTCTCATCTTTTGTATGTGGATATTTAAAGTGATCTATCCAACTGAGATGCACAATCATGTTGTTGGCCACTTTTATGCCCAATTTCCAGAGGGTGGAATGTAGTGGACTTGTCCAAATTTTTGTCCATCATGGACCGTAATGCATACTATAATATCCCCAAAAATCTAGAAACCATACTTGATAGGATGTTTATTGGTAGGCCAAAATGAACCTACACATGTTCAAAGAAGCTTTTACAATCTCATATGTTGAGAAGCGCTTTTTCATGGTACTAAGATTACCACTTTTTAGAACATGTCAACCACCATAAAATATAATCATGAGTATGCTGTGGAAGGAAGACATGGTATCAAATCTATTGAGACAAACTCATATGGTGTTCATGGAATTGGTAAGGGAGTATAAAGGTCCTATTTCTAATTGGTTGGCTTCGAAGTTGTGTAGTTTGTGCAAGACTTGATGTATTTGGTGACATCATGATGAATTTTTGGCCAGTAGAAATACTTTCATCATTTTCTCTTCCCAAAGTGATCTTGAACCAAAATTTAGTGATACTCGTAAATCATTTTTGAGGGACCCATGTAGGAACACAAAGGCATCTCGTGTGGCACATAACCCTCTCTTGTAGGTGATAGTCTAAAACATTTTTCTAGCACTCAATTTGTGATATATGTCCAAAAAAGGGTCTTGCTCATAACTTTGGGGCTATTCGATGTCTCCTACCCACATGAGTTAAGAATTATTTTTAGTGATGCGATTGGGGACCACTATAATAACAACTTGGTTAGAATATCCCTTCTTATACATGATGTTGAGGTAGAATTGTTGAATATAGATGGACCATCTATGTTGATGATCATTTTGCAACTTGATTTGGGTCTACATGGATTACAAAGGATTTTGATTTGTGAGTATGATGATCTTTTTCCCACAATATAGTGTTTCCACTATTTATAATTTGACACAATGGTGTATAACTCCTTATCATATGATGGACATTTTTTCATCATGTCATAAAAGGTCTCACTATGATATGCCATTGGGATGTCAATATTGGGTGAGGAAAATTCTAATTGCATACTCTAAGGAATTTGTTTCGATTGGATATGATTGTTTTAGATATGGTGATACCATGACGGAGTTCTAAGAAAATTCTCTTATTTATATGTGGAAATTCATTTTGTTATAACTCCATCCTTATGAAATTTCATTCACTCCTCCATATGTTACCTAGTTTAAGGTCATGAAATGTGAGAAAAAGAGAAAACTTATTATAGAAGTTGGATAGTCCCAAGAAGCTTTGAATTTTTGTGAGATCCTTTAGAGCTTTCTAGTCTTGGATGACCGAGATCTTCTTTAGGTATGTGTGCACACCTTCTATGTTGATGATGTAACTAAGGCACTGGAGACTTTAAATTGTAAAGTACACATAAGCTTAAGTTGGCATAGATTTTATGTTACCATAAGGTCTGAAGATCATGTTGGACATGTCAAATGTGCTCCTCCCTTGTATCTGTTATGTTTGTGGAGCCTATTTTCATGTTAGAGTGTGGTACACCTTCTATGTGTTACACTCGGGTATTTTTACTGGCGGTGCCGCTCTTGAGCGTGGCGGTCAAGGGGGTTTGGGGGCAAATCCCCGAAACAAATTTTCATGGGTGGTTTATTAACCCATGGGTAATGGGTAACCGTTATGGGCTGTTTTTGGGCCCATGGTTTTTCGGTACCCATTGTTTTGATACCCACAATTTTTTGCCCATGGTTTTGATACCCATGGTTTTGTATCAAATTGCTTAAGCAATTGTCTATTTATATGGTCTTATGCATATGATACATATACAAGCAAATGTATTGCATATGTGCTTTGAATTCGGGTGTGAATTCTATAGAGTTTGTTGAGCATAGCTCCAAACGGATCTAGGTATTGTATTGAGAGAGTGGAGGCTTGTAATAAAATTTGAGCAAGTGATTCTTGGTGGACGTAGCCCAAATTGGGTGAACCACGTTAAATCTTGTCTCTCTATGTTGTGTTATTTATTCTACACTTTTATTTGAGATCTGTAATATTTTTTGCATATTAGTTTCTACTTTTGCAATTTTGTAAGGGATTATTCCACATATTTTATCTCTTATTTCCTATCAATTGGTATCAGAGCGAGGTTTTGGTTTGCTGAAGTGTTGAATCGCAAGGAAATTTTTTTCTTGAGTGGGAGCTATGGCGAGATGATGGAAGATCCGGGGTTCATAAATTCAACGGGAAGAATTTCAGGTCTTTGGAAGATGCGGATGGAAGATTACCTTTATCGAAAGGATATTTATACTCCACTTTGCTGAGAAGGTGACCAAACCCTCGGGTATGACAGATGCGAGAATGAGATTTGTTGGATCATAAGGCACTTCGGAAAATTCGGTTGTGTCTTGCATCTTCGGTATTATTTAATGTTTCAAAGGAAAAGACTACAAAAGAACTGATGGATGCATTAGGGAAGTTGTATGAAAAACCCTCTGCCTCTAATAAGATATTTTTAATGAAAAAGTTGTTTAATATGAAGATGTCTGAGAATGGTTTAGTAGTAGATCATCTAAATGATTTTAATACGGTTGTAAATATGCTAGCTTGATTACAATAGAATTTGATGAAGAAGTTAGGGCTTTATTAGTTCTGTGCTCTTTACCTGAGAGTTGGAATAGCTTGGTAATGGCGGTAAGCAACTCGGTTCCAACTAACTCAAAGTTGAAGTTTGAGGATGTTGTAGGGGTGATTCTAAGCAAGGAAATGTGAAGAAAAAGCTCTAGTGAATCTTCTACTTCAGGGAATGCTTTGATAGTGGAAACTAGAGGGAGACAGAAGAATAGAGGAAGCCGTGGAAAATCAAAGGATCGGGCAAGGTCAAAATCCAAAAGCAAGATAGTATGTTGGCACTGTGGAAAGCTTGGGCATGCAAAGGACTGTTGGGAGCTTTGGGATAAGAAGAAACAACAGGAAGAAAACAAGGAGGCAAATGTGGCATCGGGTAATGTATGTCAAGATGCTTTGATTCTTTCTTTGAATAATATTATTGAATCTTGGGTTTTAGATTCAGGGGCTTCCTTTCATGCTACTCCACATAGGCATTATTTTGTTGATTATGTTCAAGGGGATTTTAGGCATGTTTTTCTTGGTAATGATGAGCCTTGCAGTATAGTTGGAAAAGGTTACATTCGGTTAAGATGCAAGAATGGGAATACTTGGCTATTGAAGGATGTCAGACATGTGCCTACATTAAGATGAAATTTGATATCGGCGGGCAGTTGGGAAGTGATGGTTGTATTGTGATATTTACAACGGACTCTTGGAAGGTTACCAAGGGTGCTCTTGTGGTGGCAAGAGGTAAGAAGGTTGGAACCTTGTATTTAACCACTTATAGCACTAATGTTTGTAATCTTGTGGCTTCAAGTAGATACAACATTGTGGCACTATAGGCTCGGTCATATGAGCCATAAGGGCATGGAGATCATAAAGAAGGATTTTCTTGGATATACAGAAATAGGTTTGGAGTTATATGAGAACTGCGTATATGGGAAACAAAAGCGAGTAAGGTTTCTCAAGGTTGGACCTACAAAGAAAGAGAGTAAGTTAGAGCTAGTGCATTCTGATGTGTGGGGGCCGGCTCAGGTATCATCTCTTGGGTTATTGATGATGATGCAACAAGGAAAGTTTGGGTTTATTGTATTAGAAACAAATCTGATGTATTTGACACTTTTGTTAAATGGAAAGCCTTGGTAGAGAATAAAATAGGTCTTAAGCTAAAATGTCTCAAGTCGAATAATGGAGGGTAGTATTGCGAGAAATGAATTTGATGATTATTGTTCTAATAATGAATCCAGCGGGTAAAATACGGTTCCAAGAACTCCATGGTAGAATGGGGTATCGAAAGGATGAAACAGAACAATAATGGAACGTGCTTAAGAGCATGAGGATACATGCAAGACTACTCTTTCTTTTTGGGCGAGAAGCGGTGAGCACATTACATACTTAATAAATAGAGGACACTCAAGTGCCTTAGATGGAGGCATACCTAGGAGGCTTGGTATGGTAAGAAAGTTGATTATTCATTTCTTAGAGTCTTTGGATGTGAGGTGTTTGTTCATATAGACAAGGATGATAGGACCAAGTTAGAGGCTAAATCAAAAAAATGTACTTTCATTGGTTATGGTGGTGATGACTTTGGATATAAATGTTGGAGTATTAAGGACAAGAAAATCATTCGATCTAGAGATGTGGTATTTAATGAGAAAGTCATGTATAAGCACCAGTTGTAGGAAAACAGGGAAGAATCCAAGAAAGAATATGCAGTGGTAGAGGATCTTTCGGATGGGAAAGTGACACATGAATCAGTTTAGGAACCTCCTCAACAGGAACCCCAAAATCCTATATTGAGGAGGTCTTCTAGGGTAAGAAGAGAACCTGAACATTTTTCTCATTCTCTTTATTATTTATTACTCATTGATAGTGGAGAGCCAGAGAGATTTGATGAAGCAATGTAGGTAGATGCTAGGAAGAAGTGGGAGCAAGCCATGGATGAGGAGCATAAGTCTCTCATGGAGAACCAGACTTGGGATTTGGTGAAGTACCCGAAGGAAAAAGAGCATTACAAGAACAAGTGGGTGTACAGAGTTAAAGATGAAGAAGGAGGAAAGAAAATATATAAGGCCCGGTTGGTGGTCAAGGGGTTTGCATAGAAACAAGGTATAGATTTTGATGATATTTTTTCTCCTGTAGTAAAAATGACTTCTATCAAAATTGTTCTTGGAATAGTGGCAACAAAAGACTTGCACTTAGAATAGTTAGATGTAAAGACTGCATTTCTCCATGGTGATTTGGAGGAGGAGCTATATATGCAATAACCAGAGGGATATGAAGTCAAAGGTAAAGAGGAGATGGTGTGCAAACTAAAGAAGAGCTTGTATGGCTTGAAACAAGCTCCATGTCAATGGTATAAGAAGTTTGATAGCTTCATGATGGAGCAAGGTTATATTAGATGTCATTCTGACCATTGTGTGTATACAAAGAAATTTGAGGATGGAAGTTATATTATCCTGTGTTTGTATGTTGATGACATGTTGGTTGTAGGTAAAAACATGCAGGAAATAAAAGTACTCAAGAAAAAACTAAGTGAATCCTTTGATATGAAGGATTTGGGGGTAGCTAGACAAATCCTTGGTATGAGGATAACTTAGGGATAGGAAGGAATGGAAGCTGACTTTATCTCAGGAAGAGTACATTAAGAAGGTATTGGATAGGTTTAACATGCAGGATGCTAAACCGGTTGGGACTCCTTTGGCAGGCCATTTTAAGTTATTAAAGGAGCAGTGTCCCAAGACAAGCATGAAAGAAACCATATGTCCAAGTTACCTTACTCATCGGCGATGTTGGTAGTTTGATGTATGTTATGGTATGCACTAGGCCTGATATTGCCCATGCGGTATGATGAGTATCTATGAGTATATTTATGAGTGATCCAGTAAAGAGCATTGAGCGAGCGTAAAGTGGATCCTTCGGTATTTGAGAGGGACCATGGGGACAGTTTTTATGCTACGGATGGCTCGAGACACCACTTTACATGGTTATATAGATTCGAGATATGGCTAGAGATGTAGACACGGGAGAAGCACGATAGGTTATATTTACATTGTAGGTGGGACAACAATAAGATGATTTCACGACTACGGAAACCTTGGTGGTTTTGTCAACCACAGAGGTTGAGTATGTTGCTGCCATAAAAGGCAAGCAAAGAGATGATTTGGCTACAACAATTGCTTGAGAGTTGGGGCATAAGCAAGAGAAATGTAAGCTGCATAGTGATAGTCGAGTGTTATACACCTAGCTAAGAACTCTTTCCACTCCGAGAATGAAGCATATACAGACTTGAGATATCACTTCATCATGACAGCTTTGGAGGAATATAAGTTGAAGTTAGAGAAGATTCATACTAGTCGAAATCCTGCCAGACATGATGAACAAGGTGGTCACAAGGGATAAACTAAAGCTATGTTCAGCTTTGGTTGGCCTTCATGGATGATAGTGAAGGGTTGAGAAGCTTACTCAAAGGTGGAAATCAATCTCCAGTGGGAGATTGTTATGTTTGTGGAACTTATTTTCATGTTAGAGTGTGGTACACCTTTCTACATGTGTTACACTCGGGTATTTTTATGGCGGTCCCGCTTGCCGGTGGAGTGGTCAGGGGTTTGGGGTAAAGCCCTCGAAGCAAAGTTTCACGGGTGGTTTATTAACCCATGGGTAATGGGTAACCGTTATGGGCTGTTTTTAGGCCCATGGTTTTTTGTACCCATTGTTTTGATACCCACGGTTTTTTTTCCATGGTTTTGATACCCACGGTTTTGTATCAAATTGTTTAAGCAATTGTCTATTTAGATGGTCTTATGCATATTATACATAGATAAGCAAATGTATTTAGATGTGCTTTGAATTCAAGTGTGAATTTTGTAGAGTTTGTTGAGCATAGCTCCAAACAAATCTAGGTATTGTATTGAGAGAGTGGAGGCTCGTAATAAAATCTGAGCAAGTGATTCTTGGTGGACGTAGCCCAAATTGGGCGAACCACGTTAAATCTTGTCTCTCTATGTTTATGTTATTTATTCTACACTTTTATTTGAGATCTGTAATATTTTCT
Organism: Taxus wallichiana var. yunnanensis; assembly: GCA_018340775.1. Classification (NCBI taxonomy): domain Eukaryota; kingdom Viridiplantae; phylum Streptophyta; class Pinopsida; order Cupressales; family Taxaceae; genus Taxus; species Taxus wallichiana. The sequence continues at coordinate 206,994,479 of CM031235.1, read as the reverse complement.
TTATATTAGTTTCTATTATTGTGATTATGTAAGGGATTATTCCACATATTTTATCTCTTATTTCCTATCGGTATTATTGTCATGAAAAGATTTGATCCAGTTAGATCTCAAATATGCCCAGATTCATGTAATTTGTGTTATATAAACTTGAAAAAGAAATTTATTGTAAGAGTCACAATATAAAATCTACTTTTTGATGGCATATTTGGGTTCCTCTCGAAAAGTACACACTTTCAAAAAAATGGCACCCGATTTTGAGTTTGTATGTGAAAGTTATGGCCTTTGGAAGTTAGAGGATTTTTTTCCCGACACAAAATCACCTCCGTGGTTGTGTTCATGTCAAATGAGGAAGGTACATTCATTAGTGGTGGTTGCATGTTTGTCACTATCAAACATGTGTTCAACATTGGGTTTGCGTAATCACCTCCTGTAGAAGGTGGTGGTTCTGTTTCAAGTCCAAAAAAGGTGAATTTGAAAATGTTGGACACGTTTTACTTCCCAAAGGTATGTTTGTAATTTGTAAGTTGTTTTCTTGGCATAAGGAATCAATCCAGTCTAAGAGATGTCACTTATTATCAAGAATGGGCATAGAAGTTACAAAATGAGAATCTTCCATCCACTAAAAGAAGGTTGGAAGGTCTTTGTTGGGATTCATTGTTCTAGCAAATAGTTTATGTAAAGTGTTTTGGATCTTTCATCTTATTCTTAGCCCCTGGTCATATGGTATGGTCATATGAGGGCTTAAATCTTGTGATTCCTACTAGTAGGTGCTTAACTCCAACCCCTTTCATTTTATTTGTGTGGTGAAGGCAAGAGCATTTTATTTTGTTTTAGTGGCAACTAAAATAAATAGTAGAGCATAATATTGAAAAGCTTGTAACTTTTGATTGGTAACTCGGTTTTGAGTGTCATTTTTTTACAAAAGTTCTTGTTTTTTTATGCTCTTTCCATTAGAAATATTTATTTTGAGAATCACACTATAATTATAAAGTGTCATATTGTAACACACACTCATTATAAAGTGCCAAAATCTGGGGGCTCTTGTTGCATTGCTTGGGGGTCTTGTTGCATTGTTGGTTCTTGCATTTCTTTTGGTGATTTTTTGAGGATGGCATCTTTATCTTACTGCATTAGATCATGTTGAGCCATTAACAACACATAATTACCACACATGGAAACCAATAATGGAAACAATAATTAAGCGGAAAGGATTATGGGCTTTAACTTCTTCAGAACAACCAATGTTCACTAGAGAATATGAGAAATTTCAGTACCGGTAAAATTTGATGAGTGTATGGGTTTGATAGGAACTTATGTAAGTGACAGTCTTTTGTTTCATTTGGAAAAATGTGACTCTCCTTTCAAAATATGGGAGAAATTGGAGGATTTATTTGGTAAGTGGATCATATGAGAGCCATGCAACTTGAAATTGAGATCACCTCTCTTAATCTAAATATTTTCCAACAATTATAGACTATCTTACCAAGTTCAAGCATTTGTTGACACTAGTTGAAGGGGAGTGGAAGAGATAAGAAAGATGAAGAGTGTGTTTACTTGATTCTATCCAAGTTGAGAGGACCATTCAAATTTTTCTTCTACCTTTTTCTCTAGCATGGATGCCTTAGGTGACACATTCAAAATGCTTAACTTAGAAACATTTTGTGAAAGACTTACTAGGGAAGAATCCAAATTGTCTCACCTTGAGTCTTCCACCTCTCAAAAGGCATTAGTTGCATCTAATCCTAAGGGCAAGGGAAAACCAAAAAGTAAAACCAAATCCACCCTTCTCCATCTCAAAATGCTCCTAAACCCAAAGAAAACAACTCTAAACCCAAGGAGTCTTCTAAATCCAAGAATAAGTCTAGCCTTTCATGCTCTTTTTGTGGGGTAGTAATCATGAAGAACATAGGTGTTATAAGCGAATGCAAGCCTTAGAGGATGTAGTCAAGAAACACAAAATTTCTATCTCCACTCCACCTCCTTCTAATCAGCATGGAAAAGCACTTAATGTTGTTGGAAGATCTCAGTCACCACTTGCAGACAATTGGGTTATAGATTATGGTGCTTCTCATCACATGACTTCTTCTAAGGAGTCTTTTGTTTCTCTAGGTTTGAGTTCTACTTCCAAAATTGAGGTTGGAGATTCTTCCTTTCTTTTTGTTGAGGAAAAGGTGATATACAACTTGATGGTGGAAGTATCCAAGATGCACTATATGTTCCTAACATCACTACAAATTTGCTTTATGTATATCAAATTTGTCATTACGTCAAGGAAAAATAGTGACTTTTACACCACATGGGGCAGAAGTACGAACTTTGTTGGAGCCTCATTCACTTGTTGCTCGGGTATTGTTGATCATAGTTCTAGACTATATCACTTTGAGGGTTTTGATGACACTTCTTCTATAGGGACAAGATTGGTTTCTCATGCAGATTCAAAGAGTAAGCTTTGGCATGAAAGATTTGGACATCTCAATTACAAATATTTGAAGGAGTTGAGCACTCATGGTATGGTAGATGGTCTTCCTAGAGTTTCTTGTCTTGAGGGAGTTTTGTCATGGTTGTGCATTAGGAAACAACACCAAGATCCATTTCCTAAGAATTTTTCTAAGAGAGCTTCTTCACCACTTGAGCTTGTGCATAGTGACTTGATGGTTTTTCCTACCCCATCTTTCAATGGAGCTAAGTATGCACTTACATTTATTGATAATTTCTCAAGGCGTACTTGGGTTTATTTTCTCAAGTACAAAAGTGATGTTTTTCACACTTCAAAGTCTTGAAGGCTTTGGTCGAGAAACAATCTTCTAGTTGCATAAAGAACCTTTGTACTGATAATGGGGGAGTACTTCAATAATGAGTTTTCTAACTTTTTGGCAACTCAAGGCATTATTCACCAACATTTTTGTTCCTCATACTCCACAACAGAATGGCTTAGCAAAAAGGAAGAATAGAACTTTGAAGGAAATGGCTAATTGTATGATGCATTCTAGAGATTTACCTCCTATCTATTGGGTAAAAGTAGTTAATTGTGCTAACTACATTCAAATCACACACCACACATAGAGCACTTGAGCATTTGACTCTAGAGGAAGCTTGGTCCAACACTAAGCCAAGATGTCTCATTTTTTTAGTCTTTGGGAGCCATGCTTGGGCCTTTGTGCCAAATGAAGAAAAGAAAGCTTTGGATAAGAAGAGTAAACCCTTGATCTTTGTAGGGTATTGTGAGGACATGAGAGCTTATCGACTTTTAGATCCTGATACACATGATGTTATTTTTCGAACACATGTTTAGTTTGATGAGCGTTTCACTCCTCATGATTCTTCATCTTCTTCCATTCCTTCTTCTTCTTCATCTCATCTTGAGGATCCTTTCTTTGAGGATATTGATGAGGAGGTTATAGATGTCATTGAGGATCCTATTCCCACTTGATGTTGTCATTATGCCTAAGTGGGCTCATACTATAGTTTCTGAGGCAACACCTTTCATAGAGGATCTTCCACCCACTAGGCATCATCACACATTCTACAGGTTCTGGACTTTTGTGTCAAGTAGTTTATGAGGATCCACAGTCTTTTTCAAAGGCTCATGGGATATAGGAGTGGGATGATGTGATGGCAGCTGAGTATTCTTCTTTGATGAAGAATCATACTTGGGATTTGGTATCTCTTCCTAAAGGAAGAAAGATGGTTAGGTGTAAGTGGGTATACTTGAACCAAATACGTAGTTGATGGGTCCATTGACAAGTATAAGGCTCATCTTGTTGCAAAGGGTTTTTCACAAGTTGAAGGTATTGATTACTCTGAGACTTTTGCACCCGTTGCCAAGATGGATTATGTATGCCTTGTACTTGTTATTGCTGCATCACAGGGGTGGCCCGTATACCAGATGGACGTGAAGAGTGCCTTCTTACATGGAGATCTTACAAGAGGAAATATACATGGAGCAGCCAAGGCTGGATTTGTTCAGGATTCTTCTCTTGTTTGTAGGCTCCGAAGGTCTCTCTACGGTCTCAAACAAGCCCCTCGGGCTTGGTATGAGAAGATGGATTCTTTTCTTCTATCTATTGGTTTTGTTCATTGCCACTCCGATCATACAGTGTATCTCCAACATGTTGGTGAGGATATTGTGATACTTGTCTTGTATGTTGATGATCTGTTACTTACTGGCAACTCTTCTTCCCACATTCAGAGTATTCAGAGGGCTCTTTCTACATAGTTTGACATGACAGATCTTGGGCTATTGCATTATTTCCTTGGTTTGCATATTTCTCAGACAGATTCAAGGATTCATTTGAGTCAACAAAAGTACACCCATGATCTTCTTAGGCACTTTGATATGGTTGATTGCAAGCCAAGTCCATCTCCTTTTCAATCTGGAGTTACTCTTACTTCCACATGTACCACACCACTTTGTGATCCTACATTGTATAGGTAGTTGGTTGGGAGTCTCATGTACTTGACCCATACTCACCTGATATTTCATTTGCAGTAGGGCTTGTATCTCGGTTTGCACATTCTCCTCATAGTAGTCACAGAAGATGCTAAAAGGATTTTGTGCTATTTGCATGGCACTTCCCACTTTGGCCTACACTACACTAGGGGTTCTACTCAGTTGGTTGGGTATACAGATTTAGATTGGGCAGGTTCTATTGATGACAAGCGTTCCACTTCTGGCTATCTTTTTCTTTGGTTCTTCTCCAGTTGCTTGGGCATGCAAAAAAAGGCTATTGCACTTTCATCTTTAGAGGTAGAGTACAGGCAGCAATTATAGTGAGTCAACAGATTCTTTGGCTTTGCCATTATTGATAGAGTTTGGATTCCCACAGATTCACCGAATTGTACTTTGGTGTGACAACCAAAGTGTAATTCACATTTCTCACAACCCAATTGAGCACCAATGGACCAAGCATATTGAGATACACATCCACTTCATTCGTCAGCACATTCAGGATGGAGTTCTTTGCTTGGAGTACATTTTGACTTAATAGCAGGTTGCGAACATCTTTACTGAAGCCTTTTACATCACCTCACTACCTTGAGTTGCGTGGAATGCTTGGGGTTTTGGAAGTTGTTCTTGGGGGTGTTCGTGAGAACATCTTCCTTCTTCTTCTTCTTCTTTTTCTCTTTCCTTCTAGTAGGATTCTTTCCTTCTTTTGGTTCGAGATTTCTTCATGGATATATTATACATGAGTACCTCATCAGGCCTAGTTGTCGGACTCATACTGTGGACATGCCACTTCTATTTTGGCCCTAGCTTCACTTGAGGGGGTGTTAGAGTAGGTATTTACCTTAGCTCATGTTCACCTAGGTACTTTATTATTTATTGTATTTATCAGTTGTTAGGTATAGTTCTTTCCTTGATCTATGGTATTGACTAGATCCTTGATGTCTAGTTCTCTCATAAATCTATGGACTTGACTAGTTCTTTCCATGATTTATGGCTTGATCTACGACCTTGAATGGTTCTTAGATTGTTATTCCTTGCCTATATAAGCAAGGCCCATTCTCATTGTATTTCATTGAGTTCCATAATAATATATGATATTGTTGCTCATTTGTTTGCAAAGGTTTATGTAAAGTTATTCTGGCGAATTACTTTCATCTTATTGATCGTGGTGTTTGATTAGCATCTATGTTCTTGGCTTGGTACGATCTGGTTATTGTTCCTTTCATTATTACCTCACTTGTTGGAGTTTTCTCCTTATTGGGTTTCTCCAGGGTAAAATATGTGTTCTTAGGTACTTGTAGTTGTTCTCATTTACTGTTTTATGTCTTTTATAAACTGCACATTCATTTCAACACGTTATAACTATGTTATTATGTAAATTTGATTTATTATGAATTCATCACTTATTGATTTGGAACAATAAGAATCTGTGTTGATGAATCCTAGTTTATAATATCCACCGGCTTACGGATCAAGATATAGTCCACATCCATAGCCACAAATGAATCGATGAATAGTTGCGGGATATCATTCATAATTCTCATGAACTTTTATGGTGCATTTATTATCTTAAGTGGCATAACACCACTTGAACAAGCCCTCATGGGATTTGAAGGAATTTTTCCAAATATTAGAGATGTATATCGAAACAACCTCTTGTGCTGAATGTTTATTTCCTCGTCTGCGAGTTGATAGCTTCAAATGACACCCCCCATCTTTGTCGCCCTAATTTGCTACATAGGAGAGCTTCATGTATGGTGCACAACACAATTTGGTAAGTTTCGTTCACTCTTTATCTACTACTATTGCGGATGCTTGCTCTAGCACTTCTAGTAGGACATGAGAATCTCAATTCCCTTCAAACACGATTGTAAATATTGATTTCCATGTCATGTTGGACCTCATGAAGAAGTTTAATGACACATATCTCAATCTTCAAGCCTTGTATAATTTCCTTCGTGAATTGGGATACAATGAATACTATGTTGGCAGTAATGACCAATATATTAGAAATGCATTTAGCACTTACCTTACATCCTTATAATGTAATGGTAGTATTCTCCCCTACTTTATCTTTTCCATGTTCATACTTGTGTTAAACCCTTTTTGAATTGCGGATATTCAAAAATGTCTTTAATATCAACATACATAGAATTTACTTCTTGATAAATAAGTGTAACCATTTGCTTTTATGTATGGGCAAATTATACTTTATAAAGAATAATTTCCTTGATGTATACAATGTATATATCATAAAAAAATTATCTATAATATTACCGAGTTATTTTGGTAATGTTAACCACCTATTTAACATTCACTTTACAAGCTACATTTTCCCTCGTAATTATGCACATACAAAGAAATGCACAAATAATAACTCTTTACCGACCATGCCCACCTTGTACCATATTACACTTTGACCATTTTTTCCACCTACAACATCGCTAATTGACTTACTTTATTTTCCAATGTATAGGGACCAAACAGATCACTTCCTCCTACCCACGATGTTGTTCCTCTCAAAATGGACATCCACGCGTTGCAACTTGTCTATCAATAAGATGGAAACAACTAAACATGTTGCATGTTATAAAGAGATTACGCCAATCACACCAATAAAGGAACTAAATCCTTACCAAATCCTTTGGAATTTTAAAGGTAAATTCATTAAGAAAGGATACCTACCTAAATATCACACCACAAAGATCACAGGAAATGTTTTCATCTTTAATCTCATCAACAAAGTAAGGACGAACATAGTTGTAACTTCTTTTGATCATGTTGTGGAAGTCTTCTACAACCAAATACAAATTGGTAAGTTGTACACAATCACATGAGGTACACTCCGGTATGCAAAAAAAATAATACAACAATTCAAAAACTTCTTGTGACATAATCCTAGACCACAAATCCTCTCGTAAAGCTTAATTCAATCCATGATATAAGCATTCCTCAATATCATTTCCATTTCAAAACTATTGTAGTTATCATATTCTTATGTGCCAATTCCACAGAGACCTCCTTGTTATTGTAATATCTATTACTTTGGAACCTTCGGTATTAGAAAAAGAGATGGAACGTCAACAAGAATCAAACACTTCTCCTTAATGATAGCTTCGCACTCTTGTATTGAGACAACCCTATGGGGTGTTTTTTTAATGACGTGAAAAATGTTATGATTGAATTATGTGCATTAAAGATGTCATCAAGGCCAATTATCACAATAAGGAAAGAGAAATTTACAACATACAAAGGCATAAAAATAGGCACAGGCTCTAATACACAGTTATTCATCAACCCTAATATAGCTTAGGCTTGCGCATTAAGTGCATGACTTGCATCCACCAACATAACACATGCATACCCCTCAATGAGTATTGAAAATGTTGAAGAAAAATATATCACATACATCAAATCCTCCTCATTACTGGGAAAACAACCACATTTTCTACTAGAGCAAATATTGTCCACCTCAATATGTCATATTTTTGCTATATTTCTTCCATTTAAGTTGTTAACGGTAACCATTGCAAGAAGAATTTTGTCCTAAATACAAACTCCTCTTGGCATTTCCAAAATTACAATCTCGATGTAGCCAACCTGGGAATATAAATACGCATTGCACTCCATCATATAGGATGTCACAACAACAACAACAACAACAAGGGTAAATTATTTTGATGATGTCACTACATCGATCATGGGAATAATAGGAATTGCATTTACTTGAGTCAACACTTGAAAAACTTTGGCCCATTGTTAAGCCAATTCACTTCCACAATACTAGTTCACAATATCCACAAAGTTATAGGTCTACAAGGAACAATATAAAACATAATGTATTGTTGTCTCTGCAATTAAGGACATGATCTCATTTAAGAATCTATCCCCACTAGATGCATTTTTGCATCACCGTAGCTATGTAATATACAAAGTAAACTTTTTCCACTTTGTAATAAACCTCACAATAACATAGACACATTTTCACCCCAATTGAGACCTCATATACTTTACATCCACCCTATTGTTTATTTCTTGATGTAGATTTTACTATCTAACTAATACATATAAGTGCTTATATTTAGAGGTTTCATTTAATTTCTCATACACCCAAATTTTGTTTCCACTTTCCCTACTCACATACATGCATATCACATTCTCATGGGAGTGCAACCTCCTACAAGTTTTGTACATACTATTAGGCACTTCTCATTGTAGCTTTTACACTCCATCTAATAGTCAAAAAATTACTTATATTCCTTGATTTCATGTGACTTCCCCTACATCTAATTTTTGTTTCTACTTGCCCTTATCTCGTATGGTGTGTTCTCGCAAAAATATAAAGGCCCGTTTGAATTACACCATCGACAAAAGCACATTAAATAAATATTGACGCCATATAAGTAGCATTAAATGCCATAAATTGAGCTTAAACAGTCAACGTGCTTAGAGAAATAGGCCAACCCTCTCAAACCACCTACCCTAGTTCTTTCTTCTCTTGAAGATGCACAAGGAAACTTCCATAAAAGAATTGAACTCCTCCTCTCCACATAAATTCTTTATGTGCAACAAGCAATATGTTGGACTATAGAAAAGGGTTTATAAAGGTGGCCATGCTTGTGGTAGATGTATTGCTAAAAAGGTGGCCACGCTTGTGGAAAATGTATTATTGCAAAATATGGCTATCGCTTCTCAAGTTAGAATAACATGGACTAATGCCCTGAATCATAAGTGTTATATTTTCTTACTCAAGTAGAGGAAATGTTCATAGCAAAATTCAACCCAATATTGCAAGTAACCCATGCTAGAGGCGATCAATACAAAAATAGCAGTCATGCCATACCTTTCCCATAGGAATTGTCTTCCATAGCCATGAACCTACCTCACTTTGAGTCGCAGACTTGGATATCTTGGTTATTTAGAGAATTGGATCCACAAAAATACCTATGAGTACTTCATCAACATATCGCTTGTTTTATCTGCATTGCAATTTAAACTAAATCATGACCCTTACTATAAATATGTCATCCTAGGATTTGATGCACTCCATTCCCTCCCACCTAAAAGTATAGACATCTCTACTTCTCTACCCCATTTCACTTTGAATATCTCTCGAAATTTCCGTCAAAGACCACAAACAAGCCCAATGCCATATATCCCACCAAATGCACATGAACAAAAACCATCATCTTTTATGTCCTCCCTCCCTCCAATAACTACAGAGATCACCCAACTTACAAGTTTCCTTCATGGACAAAATCAAACTCCACCACATGTTATTCATTGGCCACATATTAGTTCATCTTTAGTCAACAAATACAACAATGAGGGTTTACTTTCTATGGATTCCCGTCATTATTTCCTATAGGGATTTCATTGTTCCAAAAACCACACATGTCAAATGGGTTTGCATACACAAATATACTTTACACGTGTTGCAATACCATGATAACATACTTAGTATATCCACGCTTCATGCTACTTCATTGTTAACCTTATGTTATGCCACGGAAGTTAGAAACATGTGTTGTTTTCATCGAAGAAAATATTGGGGACAACATGCCAACCATAGTCTCTATGTTGCGCCAACATCTAACACACTTTCATGATACCCATATTACAAACCAACTAATGAGGTTCGGGTCAAATTTGAGGGGGATAATATCATTTTGGTGCAAGCATACGCATGATCTCACAAATATGATAAAACAACTAGGCAACCCTACACTTTTCTTCACTTTGAGTGTAACAAACACTAAATTGATAAACTTACATAGAGCGATGTCGATATCCCCCAATATCATCCATAGATGACCATTGCTAGAAAAATTGAAACTTGATCATGCACCCCCATATTGTATCTACATATATGAGAAAGAGATTCATAATCTTTTACAAGGATGTGCTTGAAAAATGCATTGCACCAACTCATGGTACAATGCAGGTTGGGTCAATGACCTTGATCTTTCCTTACTACCACAAAAATTCAATTTTTATCAACCACATTTCCCTCATTTACAACACAAGAATGAATGGAAGAATGGTGTCTTGGCTCATATCAATGGCTTTATATGGTTGTCAAATGAGCCAAACATGGATGTACTAAACTGGTATGACCCCCTTCAACTAGATGTAACAAATTATTTCTTTGACTAAATAGTAACAACATGAAATCCAATAGGCCACTGAAAATGTAAATTACAGGGTTCATCACTCCCCTTTGATGAATCTTTCTTGTTAGAAACACAAGGGGATACTTGCATGCAACACTTCAATTGATTATGACAACCTACTAAAATACATGCAATAATTCACAAAATGTAGCAAAACCACATGTTTGTGAAGGAAGGGTGTCACTCTTCAATGTAGATATAAATCCCCTTAGCCACTTTGCGGAGCATTCAACTCTAGTTGTAGATGAAATAGGGGAAAAAATGTACACCCCCACACGTAATGACACACGAGTCAACATACATAACTCGTACATGGTAACACTATAACAAACCAATCATCGCAAGCTAACCCGTTGTGTCCCACAATGCAACTCTATAGTACATAAAAAAGTATGCAACAAAGAAAGAGACAAAATCAGAGAGCTACCACCACATTTTGACTAGGATATCTAATACATTTGACATCAAAACCCCGAAATATTGCCTATAGAAAGTTCTTTTCAAAAATTGTTGTCGATCACGACATATGGTGTACGAAAGACATGTCGCATGCTACAAAACTCCCCTCTTAGTCTAAATCAATACTTTCATTTCCCTCTCTGTTGGTAAACATGTATTCAAGCGCTTTCTTATGCATATGAAATAAAATCCACAATGCCTTTATTCATGATGCATACATGAAGCGCCTCTACACCTAGACTAGATCTCCCTCTTTAAGGTTGCAAGTACATGGTCTTTTAGCAATCAAAGGAACGGATCGCAGTGGCTACAAAGAAAAACCCATACAATCGTCTTAGTATTCCTTCGATACTTTGATGTACCTTCCACATAAGTCAGTGACCTATGAAGATTTGTTCTAGTCATAACTTTTACTTTACAAACCATTCCAACATATCTAAATAGATAGTGGCATTACTACAATTCAAATAATTGGCCGATGGAAGAAATCAAAACTCCTACCTCCCTTTACATATACAGAGAACCAATATTCAAGTAGAAACCACCAATGGAACGAGTAGGAGTGACAATGAATCACAAGGAGATTGCCCCATGCAAACAAAACTCCTAAAATGGGACCATATATCATGTATGCATCCATATTGCAATGTAATGATTGATGCGCCGGACATGATAGGCCTATGAGATTTCAACATTAGCCACAATTGGACACAACATAGTGTCCCCATTGATTTTTAGCATGTAGAACTTAAATTTATAGACCAAGCATGGCTCAAGAACAAACTACCACATGTTACTTTATCTAACCAACCCAGTCCTCTCTTGTTATCATCCAAAAATAGCTTGCGTACTCAATTGTCATTGCACACACAAAGAAGGAAAGGACAACTTCCAATGTTAAAGATGATCATTCAAGGTACAACTGGTACAGGAAAATCCTACCTCATATGGTGCATAAAATGGATTAAAGACACTCACAGAAACAAATCCTCCATTCTCCTACTAGCTCTAACAAGTATTATTGCATTCAACATAAATGCATCTACTATACATTATGGCCTCTGAATACCTATTCAAAAACGAAGGCTCTCGAAGGCCCTATGCTAGCATTATTCCAAGAGCATATGAGGGCCATAAAATATGTTCTCATAGATTTAAATGAGATTCGAAGGCCCAAAAGCAACATAAAGTATCGATTGTGTGAGGCATCCCCTGCGAAAAACATTGATTTATGAATCCACTTGATGATATTAATGGGCGACTTGGACCAAATCCCCCTACCTTTAGTGACATACCACTATACATAGGAAAATGATTTGAGCACTCCTCTAGCATGAATTTGACACAATCACTACCTTAGATACAAACTTCAAACAACAAGACTTGAACCCAATGTAACTTTAATTCATACATTTATTGACCGACATTAGAAACACAAAACTAATAATGAAGGATGAAATCTTCTCTTGTCATGTACAAAGTCATTCATGTCTACATCGAGCAAGCTAGCTTCACAAGTGTAATGCACCTCTTCGCAATGAAAGAGTTAGTAGCCTCACACAATAAGTGGATGTTTAAATCCTTGTGTTTTCCGGTTGTAAGGAGCACTACAAAGGAAAGAAGACATGAAGTGATATCAGAGCTAAATGACACTCAACTAGAGCCCATAGTGTTCTTGTGCAAAGGACAAGAGGCTATGTTGACATGTAACTTATGGGTCTCAGGATTGGTTAATGCGGCACTTAGTTAAGTTGTGAAGATTGTGTACAATTTAGAATCACAACCCCAAAATAGCCATCCTTTGTTGTTGTCAACTTCAAGAACTACCGAGGGCCCCCATGGGACATTCTCAACCCAACGCACTTGTCACACGCCTCTTATCACATGAGGAACTTGTCCCCGAATCCCACTTAAAATGTCATGGGGTCTCACCATCCATAAGGCACAAAGTCGACATTTGACAAGGCCACGAATAGACATAGAGCGATGTTGATTGTCACAAACTAACATTTACAACAATCTCAAGAGTGTATACCCTCAACGACCTACAAATATCACTTGCTTTTACGTTTGAGTGCTATGCAAGAATGAAGTACACAAAGGATGTCCATGCATGCAAAGAAGAGGAACACATGTTACGTTGTAAAGAGCTTCCCCTTCACATACAACAAATATAAGAGGTCCTAGCTATATAAAACACATTTCACTTTCATGTTTTAGCTTTTAGGTCACGTTAGTGTTTACTTTAGTTTCCACCTCTATATATATGAGGTTCACTTCAATCTATAAAAAGGAAGCCATTTGTAATGCAATGAACTGCAGTTGAAATTAATATAGACATCACTTTTGATTGAGATCATGTGTGTCCATATTGTATCGTATTTGTTTATATTTTCACATAGCACCCACCCTCCACAAGGATTGACAAATTCATTCCTTCAAATTGGAATCATAGCTTTGTCTTTATGAGTCTCAACCCACCTCACTCATGGCGGCCATGCGCAAGAGTACTCGGAAATGGGAAATATGGCCACTACTATACAACACATATAAGAGGTTCGAGCTATATAAAACACATAATTATCACTTTCATGTTTTAGCTTTTAGGTCACAATAATATTTACTTGTTTAGTTTCCACCTCTACATATATGAGGATCACTTCAACCATTAAAAAAAAGCAAGCCATTTGTAATGCAATGAACTACAATTGTTAATATCGACATCACTTTCATTTGAGATCATGTGTGTCAATATTGTACAAGATTTGTTTGTGTTTTCACATAGCACCCACCCTCCACAAGGATTGACAAATTCATGGCTTTCTCTTTACAAGTCTCAACTCATCTCACTCATGGCGGCCATACACAAGACTACTCAAAAATGAGAAATATGGCCACTACTATATCAAAATATATAGGTCCCACATTTTAACTTAGACACATTCCTATCCTCTCAAGCGTAATTTGCAACTCACTCACGTGCAATTACTTGTTAACTTGTTCACTCCACTTTACCAAAAAAAAAAAAAAAAAACACCCTCTCCAAATCTACTACCCTAAAAAATACCATTTAAAATTAATGGAAATTACAATGGCATTCTTAAAAGCTAAAATATTGGTTGTGGAAATTCCACCTCCACCAATCTACCTTGTGGACTTCCTCTTTCTTTCATGGGCTAAAAGAGTTGCGTGAGGCATCCTTCTACTTCTCTCCTCCTCTACTTTTGCTTAAACAAAATTAAATTTATCTAAACTGTAGACTATATCACATCTACCGACACAAATCGCCCTCAAAGTCGGATTCTGACGTTGACGGCAACATCAAATGTGATCAACGTGGCACGCGCTCCGTTGCATAATCTAATCACGTCGTCCTTACGCGTCAGCTACACAGCCATTCGAATGTACAGCAAATAGAATCTCGACACCTGGTACACTAGCACACGAACGTGAAAATGGACATTACTATTGCTGAGCCTTTGAACAGTCTATAGATGAGATTCTGTTTCCGGAAAGCTGTTTCAAAATTAAACACGAACTGCTGAATTATCTGGCGATTGTTGTTGTTTTATTTTTTTGTTTTGGGTGTGATTTTTCACAGATTTGAAAAGGCCTAATTAAGAGCCAATTTTGATTAAGGATTTGGTTGCATAATTTGCATTGAAAGTTGGAGATTAAACTAGTCTACTAAGCATGTCGTTCCAGTATTCTTCTTCTTCTTCTGCCAGCAACAGGGTTTTGGGTTTTGAGGGAGATCGACTTCGCCATGGAGTTGTCAGGTGGTCTGAATCTCAGGAAAGCAGGAGTGCTAGATTATCTGACCATCTGAAAATAAGGCAGGAAGAGAGCAATTGTTGTACAGAGTTCAGTCCCAATTCAGTTATAGAACAGGTTGGGAGGTCTGCAGGAGGACCCCCTCCTTCTCCTTCCCCAATCTGCAGTCCCACCAATAGTTTTAGCCCTGCTTCCTCGCCCAGAGCTACCCGATCTGCTCAGAGTCGCCACAATAGAGAGCCTGGTTCAGGAACCGAGGTACACCTCAACTGTAACTCAACTAACTCTACCAAACGCACAGTTAAATCATGAAGCTTCTGTTTAATCAATTTTCATAAGTGGGTTCTTATTATTAAGAATGATAACATGAGTGGTCAGATTATATTCACTTTCAATTTGTCTAGGAATGCTGTCTATGGTTTGAAGCAGTAGACATATGAGAAAATCTTAACACTGTCTAGTTATGGACTGTAAAAGCTTTGAAATAACAGAAATACAATTGGGTGCTGTTGCACAGTTTCGTTACCTAGTTTTCTGGTTTTTAACACAAATCCCAATGCAACTCTGTGTAAATGAGCATTGATTATGAGTGTTACTCAAAACTTTAATCTTTTATTTTTCACTGCTTTGGCCTTGTTGGCACCATTCTGAAGCAATTAATGTGAAAATGAAAGTTGTGTTTTGATTGCATATATACCTAGGGCTTGGAGAGATGATTTGTGTGTACTGTTTTCATTGTACAACATTCCACAATTCCAATTCTAGTCAATTGAGTTGTCTTGATGGTGATTAGGGATTGACTGTATCATCTAACCGAGGGGAACCCAAAGGCAAGAAACCAGTGGCAGAGTCCCATGGAGAATCAAAAGCTGGCACATCTTCATCAAGGTCTGATAATACCCAATTTCCTCTCTTGGCTGGTAATATGTATTCTAACAGGGACAGCAAGCCCACCTCAGAAAATCCAGAAGGTTAACTTCTTTCTATGTTTATCTCTCAAACCAGGGGATTAAACCTATTAGAGTTTCAATTTCAATCCAATTCAGTTGTCTGATCTAGAGGATTCTCTGTTTTGTGGGTTCTTAAATCCCATCTGTGAAAGCTTGTGTTTTGATAGTGTTTTTATGTTGCTCCAGATGAGGATAACGATGAGGTGCGGGACATTCCCATGGCTGAGGATCGATCGAGAGCTGCAAATAATAACAATCAAATGAGCAGGCGACCTCGGCAGCACAACTGGTCGGATACTTCAATGGGCTCCTTCATTTCCAGCGATGCCGAAAGCATAAGTCTCAGCACAGAATTCAACGCTGTGCTTGCAGCTGCTGCAGCGGCAGGGGCTAATAATAACACTGTAGCACAGGCTGCTGCGGAGTCGGAGCGGCTGAGGAGTATATTGGAGGAAAATTCTCCAGCAAGGAGGAGTCATTTGCCAGGCATTGGTGAGGAGGAACCCACTAGAAGCGATGAAGGTGATCGCTATGAAACTAATTTCAACAGAAGAGATAGAGACAGCATGGCTCTTGTTCCAGCTACTGATAACAATAATCATAATTCTGCAACTGCTTCTGAAGGAAATCGAGATCAGAGAGGTGGGAGAGACTATTTGGCCCTGGTTCCAACGTATGGAACCCATGAATCCACAGGTAAAGATAATCTAGTTCCATATTATAACCCCCTATTTCATGTTATTTTCTTGAAGTTAAAAGGTTTGTAGGGTGGGGTATTTGCCACCTGGTGGTTATAGGGGCTTGCCTTACTAAAAGCGTACGCAAAGGGTTGCACTTAAGAAAATTGGCCACACAAGGTCAGTGGCAGAGCACCCCATCATGTAAATGGGAGGTTTTAGGTGAGTCCTAATGTGAATGACATGGTATCAGACCCACATATTTAACACTATTGCGCACCAAAGCGCTGTTTACTCTTGGAAGTTAACTGGAACACACTGGTATTTTAGTCTCAGTAGAGAAAGCTACTCTCCTTCTAAGTAAATCCTCAAATTGTAGTAAGTGTTAGGGAAAATGAGCCACACCTAACACACAACAAACAACCTACCAAAAAGTTGTGAGGTTCTAGTCCTAACTGGTTCATGGAAAATAACAATGATTATATTTCAGGTTCAAATTCAGATCGAGATGCTCCATCCAGTTCGTGGGATGCGCATAACAATAACAACAACGAAAGATCTATAAACAATCATGGCGAATCTGGATATGAAAATGGATTAAACTCATCTAATTCTGTAAGAAACTTGAAAGAGAAGGGAGGTCATGTGATAACTCCGAAGCAGATGGCTTTGGCAAAAGTTAAGAGAGACAAGATAGAAGCAAAGGCTATTGCTTGGGAAGAGGCCAAGAGTGCTGAAGTCGACAACAGGTACAAACTCAATATGCTGTGAATATATTTTATTTCCTTTCGCAAGGTTGAGGAATAAATTTTGTCCTGATATATATACTTATATTCAAAAGGGATATTAAAATATATGTTGTCTTGACCAGATGGGCTTTACACTCGGATTATAAAATTTGATTTCCTATTAAACAATTTTCAGCCTATGTCTGCATTACCGAGTGCTAAGCCTGTGTGTATATATTTCTTGCCCAAGTTTTTCCTCCAATCAACTTTAAAAATAAAAACTTACACTAGAAGAGGAAAAAGATAGAAAATAAAAATTGTGCAATACTCATAGAGATAAGGACATGTCAGTGGCCAGAGTGTATTTGAGATGGTGAATAGTTGAATATAGATTGAGTGCCTTTAGATAGTGGGTCGAAATGGTGAGTCTAAGGTGATGAATAGTTTAATATAGACTATAAGTACCTTTAGCCCCTCTAACATATAATAGGTCATAATCTTGAGCCTCAAAGGCTCTGCTTACTCATATGTAATACACTATCTTTATAATAAACAGAGAGCTCTTAACCCTTAATTACATATGATAGATTATGGATGATGTGTCTCAAAGCTCTCTTTCATTATATATAATTACGTCAATAGGTATTCTATAATGGTAATAAAGGGTGGGATATGATAGTATAACCGTATAATTTTTTGTTTTCAATATCAAAGTTGATGTTGATTTGACTGACCCAAGTTAATTTCAACTTTAAATTTAGCCATTTATTTGACTATCACTTAAAATCCTTTCTTTCAGTTTAAAAAAATCAATCAGAAAATAGTAATATCTTAGTTATAGGCTAGAATTTGACGTGCTAAAATCTTAAAAAAGAATATAATAAAATTATTAGTATATATAATATAAAAATTTAAGAACTTTAATATTAATATCTATCAAAAATATATTTATTCTAAATGTATTTAATATATTTATTCTAATAAAACATGGCAAAGATTTATTAAAAGGATTATTATCTTAATAACATTTTTTTTTTTAAATGGAAACCTTATGGATGGACCGAAATTGGAATAGAGAAGCAAGAAAATTATTAAATAATAAATAGACGAGGAAATGCTATCCTAATCAAATAATTGATTGTTAACGGCAGTTGAGTATTTCTAAACAATAATGATGAGGCAAAAGAGGCTTTAACATAGCTAATAAGAGTATATATATCTTTGGCCCACTCAAAAGGCTTTGTTATGCATTTAATTTATAGTAAAGAAACAAACATTTCAACTATGTAAAACAAGAAAACAAAGTTTCTGGTGACCGTTCCATTCACACCAGCAATAACAGGCAGACATTGACAGTGTAAATTAGAAGAGAGTGAATTATCTATCACCATCAGTTAGATTTACAATTTTTGATGTCCGAGTAAGGTTGATAAGTAATATTTGAAAAGATTTTATGATGATTTTTGTAGAGAGATTAAGTGGTTATGCTCAGTTAATCCAAGAAACTCTTCATAATATTTAAATAATGTATTATCTTAGAGTGTCTCTCATTTAATTAAGGAATATTACAATTGTTTTAATGTATGTGTAAAGTTTTAATTATGAGAGAAAAATCAATCAAATTTTAATTATTTGTTTTGAAAAATTAAATTTTAATAGTAGCTATAATGTGTTACAACTTTTTCATCATGGTTAAATAAATCTATCTATTACATAAGTTTAGATAATTTAGATTAATCAATTGAAACCTTTGTTTTGTTTATTGTTATATTATAGTTGATTTTTAAGAAAAGGTAATATAATATGTTAATTGTTGTTAAGGTAACAATATATTATATTGTTATCTTTTTAAGGAAAAAATAACTATGTATTGTGTTGTTACCTGAAAAGGTAACAAGTGTAATATGTTTTTAGTTTTTAAGATAACAACACATTAGGTTGTTACCATGTTTGTGAATCTGTCATTAAAGATATTAAAAGGAATAGGCGTTGTATTCTTTCAAAATCAAATGTGCATTTGAATGGTAAGATGTGAGAAATGTGAAACAGGGATTGCAGGTTTGAGAATGGACAAAAAAACACACTCAAAAATAAATGTATAGAACTTTTTGAATAAATTCACAGTTACAAATAGTCTAAACAACCAATTAACTACAAACGTATGTAATGAATAGACTCAATAATTATACAAAGAGAAGAATTCAAACCTATCTGTCTAATTATGAAGTAAAATCATCAAACATATCAAACTGACAGTTAATTTAAGACAGTGGTAAAGGAGTAGTCAAATATTTTACATAGCCAAAACTTCAAACATTTTTGTGTGTGGTATAAATTTGTAACTTATTTTCTACAGGTTCAAGAGGGAGGAGGCAATAATCTTGGCATGGGAAAACGAACAGAGGTGAAAGCCAACATAAAAATGAAAAAAGTGGAGGTATGCATGGATGTCTACAAAACTATTTCACAAATTTAAAAGTTTTTGATAGTTAAGTCTTAGAATTATGTGCATCTGATTCGTGTAAGTTTCATAATCGATTAAAAATTATTCAATACTTAAATTGTTTGCCTGAAAATTTTCCTTATCATTATTTTATGCAGAGAAAACTGGAGGAGCAGAGAGCCAAGGCATATGAGAAAATGCAGAATGAGATTGCAAGAGCTCATAGAAAGGCAGAGGAAAGAAGAGCAATTGCTGAAGCCAGAAAAGGAGCTGAAAATGCCAAGATAGCAGAAGCTGTCGAAAATATACGGACCTTTGGAAGACTTCCCAAAAAAATTCTTCCATTTTAGAAACCTGCTTCTTCATTTCAGCTAAGAGTTTGAATTTTTTTTCCTTCCTTTTTTCTTTCCTGGTCTTTCTGCATGAAATGTGGAGGATGATCAGACGAGCCTGGATTCTTGATCGGCATTGGTGCAGAGGAGTTCCATTTAGCTGCTGATAATGTAAAGTATAATGCATTCATGAACACCATTGATTGGAGTTGATTGGGTACATGCATGTCATGTTATAGTAATGAGTTCTTTAAATAATAAAATGGAACCAAATTTGTACATACGTCATTAATAGGGAATCAATAGTATAACTTTATTAGGAAAGTTTTATTAAATTAGTAAAATATTTAAATATGTTTAAGAGAGATTTCGATTTGAGAAAAACACACTGCATAGAAATTGTGTATGTATGTAGTAGTGAAAGTTGCAAACCAGTGTTAAAAAGAATTGTGTGAGTTTTTTTTATTTATTATTTATTAGTAAAAGAGGGCTGGGGGTACTTATTCTATTAATTTTAGATGTCTAATAATTTGGTGAGAAGCATAAAGGTATGAAGTCTTCCATAAATATTTTATGGTGTTTGTTTATTAAGTGAGTTTTTTTTATTATTTATAAAGAAGGTTTTGAAGAGGATGGCATCTGAAATATTGTAGTTTAAACATTCTACGAACATGATTTAATAAGTCTACACCAATATTAAATGTTCAGTCAAATTTAACAAAACACGTATCATAGATTATATATTGACCATATTGTTGTAGTGGCTACATGGTATACTATAAAAATATTAAGTGTGTTAATAATAAATGTTATAAAATTAAAATTGTAATTGTAATTTTTATTGGAACGCATTAATATATTAAGTAAAAGTTAATGTAAATAGTCATCAATATCAATTACACATACGGTTGAAAATAAAATCTTTAATTAGATAAATTAATCTTCTTTGATGTAGTAATAATTGACAAGAAGGCTCTATTCGTGGTGCGGCGGATGGTTGTGCAAACACTAGCTGTTTTCAAGCACCATCCGGGGTGTTCTAGGAAAGGCTCTGCATGTTCGTGGTGGGCTGGAACAGGGAGCTCTACCTATTATTCCAACGCTGGATAGAGAGATTAGGCGCGAGACCTCTTGAAACCTCCTTCAAAGATGTCTTAAAATGCAAGGAATCCTCCATGAAACCTGCAGACATCACCCCGTGTATTACATTTGGGGAAAATGTCATTTCATCTAGAGATTTACTACAAAGAGATTTGTAGATTCGGGGGTTTGTGGCCCAATCCCATGTTCTTCACATATGGAACACTAAGCATTGGACTCCATCTTTAATTGGTAAGATAGACTTATATCCGTGTGCTAAAGGCATTTTCATTATGGTTTTCTCTTCAATAGCTGATAAAGACATCATCGCTTCCAAGCTCTGGACCTATGAGTCCAAATATTTGGTCATGAAACCTTGGTTCCCATCCTTTAACCCACACACAGAATCATTCTCATGGAAACCTATTTGGATCAGGTTGCCCCATTTACCTCTCCAATTCTGGAGTCATGACTGTCTGACATCCATTGGCAATACCTTGGGTACTACACTCTATATAGATTATCAAACCACTAATTACACCCATACTACCTATGCCCGGATCCTGGTGGAACTTGACACTGATAAAAATCTTCTTGCTACCATAGACCTTAGAGTGCAAAATAGAACTTGGTCACAAACTCTTGATTATGAAGGTCTACCTTTCCGGTGTAGAAGGTGTTTTGGATTAGGACACACCTCTACTGCTTGTGGGATGGAAAACGTCAACATGAGAAGCGCAACTGGTGGAAAGACGCACTCCCAGAACACCTGATTTTTGTGGCTAAAAAGGATCTTGAATCAAAAGCAGATACCATAGTTGAATCCGATTCAGCCCTGAAAACCCCTCTATCTGAAACTCAAATTGTTAGCAACATGAAAAATGCACAAGTTGTTGAGGGCAGCAAGGAAAATAATAAATATATCTCTTTGGATGTCAACGAGGCTGCCTCAACTGGCACAAATGTGACTAAGGAAAATACTCCTCCTTGGTCTTCTCCTCCAACCGTGGAGGCTCCTTCAGGCTGGGTAACGGTCAACAAAAAGAAAAAAAAATTCACCCTAAAGGAAAGCTCTATGCCTAGATGATCTTCTCTGTTAATGTTCGGCCGGGTTACATTATAGCATTTTTCGTGGCCGGATCACAGAGTGTTTCTTTTCCAATGGTGTTGATGTGCCATTGTTGTTTGTTCGTTGTACATTAGTTGTCTTTTTGCTGATGTGTTGCTTTGGTTGTGGGTTTTTTCTTTGCAGACAACTTTCTGCAGTTGGTCATTATTGTTCTATCTGGACTCTGAGGTCTTTTTGTGCTCAATCTTCCAATTCTAGCTTCTGAGCCTTGTTGTACAAGGGTATAGTCCCTTTCAAAAAACTATTTACCAATAATAATAAAAAAATTGACAAGAAGGGATTAAAAATATTTGAATTTTTCTCGAATTTGGGGATAAACATCAATAAAATACATTGCGAGTAGATCTAAAATGTGAGGTGAACAAGACCCGGATAAATCAAGACAAATACAAATCCTTCACCATAATTATCAATGTTCTTTCTCAAACCCATTTTGAAATTTTTGTTTATTGTTGGTATATGTTATCACTCCAATATTATTAGGCTTATAAGATGTAGAATCTTTGAAACCAACACATCAAAAGTATATAATGTAATGTTCTCCAGTCAATTTATGATTTCATTCAAATACTTAACCCTTCACATTTTCAATGATATAATGATTGCTTAATGCAACACATAGTAAATGTTAAAATTTATGTATTTGTTTGTTTAGATGTATGTTCTAAATGATTGTAAATAATTGTTCTTGGTGTTATTTATTTATTTGATTCATAAATACATAAATGGATGTGTATTTATAATATAGTTGAATTCAAATGAGGACCACCTCGCGTGTAAATCGACACACAACGAGTGGAAAGCCAACAAAGAATGTTGAAAACACTTAAGAGGGCAAAGAGAAGGATTGAAGGGCCCACACAATACAAGCCACAAAATTGGATAAAACTATGGTCCTCTGAGCCAAAATCGTATAAATATAGTTCTAGGGGACTAAGAACCGTTACTATACAATTATGGGGAAAACACATAACATCAAGTAAACATGGTGGGAAACAACGATAGAAAATAGGGAATCACGCCCATGAGAACCTAATCTAGAACAACAATGGAATAACAAAATTAAATGACTAATAAATAGTCTTGTGTCAAGATTATGTCTCTACAAAATGCCCCTAGTTAGCTGTAGTGTGTGTGTGTGTGTGTGTACATATTAAGGTAAAAATATAAATGGCAAGGATATGTAAAATAAAATAACTTTGCACCCATATCTCTTGGAAAATTACAAGAGAATGTGAAGTCAATACCAGGAATAGTGCACTAAAATATAAATAGAGAGACATGTCACTTGATTTTATTGAAGAGGGTGTAAATATGTCTTGGAACTTGGATCCATGTCCTTGTGTCTCTGAGATCTAGAAATCTCTACCCCTACTTGCGAAGAACATGTGCATGCATATTCGTTTCCAAATAATTAAGAATCTCCTAAATATAAAAAATGAATTCAAGAGAGCCTCGATTTTGTTGATAACTGGATGAGAATGCCGATATAGTTCTAAATACAAGTCGCATCACATGTGGTGAATCCCACACGCATTTATAAGTACATTTATAAGTACAATTTTTTAAAATAAACATGACTTAATATAAAGAGAGTAGGGTTTGGAAATATCTTAATATATGTATACCATGGTTAGAATAAAAGTCATGTGTTAGGCATGTTTCAAAAAATAGATAGCTCCCCATTTATGAGAGCAAAATGGTATTGAATGTCATGGGCCACATAGTGTAGAAATAAAATGAGTGGAATACAACACCTTTTTTTTGAGATCGTGTGCAATGAAATTATGAAGCACATATCTCAAAAGAAATGGATTGCATGCATCATGGGTTATAGTAGAAACAAAATCGTTGATGTCTAATATTGTAATATTTCTCCTTGAAAACGGGCATAAAACATATATGTAATAAGAAATTTTCCACATGTAGATCTATGACATAATTTATATAAGCATAAGTGTAAGATGTTTTTTTATGGGTTAAATATAGGCAATGAAAGTGCATAAATAAGATGCCCCATATGAACGAAGCATAATCAAAGAAATCCCAAAAAGATAATATGCTCCAACTAAGAAAATGTAGTCAAAATAATCATAGGAATAAGCTATCCCATATGGTCAAGATATGAGAAATGTAAAAATGTTGGAATTTTCCATCCCCATCTAAGAAAAGTGAAGGAATGTGAACATAGGATTATGATGTGCCCATGTGGGCACTATATTTAAATCACGAGGGTACTATATTTAAATGATATACCATTGAAAATAGTAAATCCTTGTGTGGGAAAGATGCAAACGTTGTGGATCATCAAAAAATATATGATCAATGTAAAGTAAAATTATGGGTCCTTGTCCCCAATAGATGCATGATATGAATCATGATAACATAGGTAAGTATGAAAATAGAATTATGAACGATGTGGATCATGGCACCATAAAACATGGTAAACACTTAATGATAATAAGTATGGTAGAAACCATGTCAAGCTTATAATCAAGCACAAAGAAAACATCAAAGAAAACATCAAAGAGATGTTTAACATGGAGTAAGCACATAAACCAAGAAATACATGTCATTATAGACACATAAACCTAGTCTTTAACACTTGGAAACATTAGATTTGGCACTCTTTAGCACATTTAGATGATTGACATATATTTGGCTCTTTATCACACTTTCATTCTTTCTAATTTACCATACATCATCTTAGTCACCTTTATCTCCAAGTTATACCTACTCAGGATTAGCTGAATATATACAAGAATGTATTATAAAACCTACCCATACATTCTCCATCTCACAAACCCATTATTGTAGTCTCCAAATGGTATCGTCCACCTTGGATCTCCTATTGTCTAATTTTTGTCATCCTCTACCATCATTTTCCTCACAGGGGAAATAATTGCCTTTTAAACACAGGAACTTTCATTGGGTCAACATAGGCTTAATTCATGGGTTAAAAATTGCAAGAAATTTGCAAAGAGCACACAAAGGATCACTTATATTTACAGTGACCCCACATGAAATTATCATCTCTAGACATCCACACACCTTAGAGTTCACTTTACGGAAGGCATGTGTACACATCTCAAATCTTCCAATAAAAACCTAAAGTAGTCCATTGAGATAAAATATGAAATACGCGAGTTTTAAGGTTGCATAGTGTCAAATGTCAATGATAAAAGGAAGGATCACTCTAGATTACACATTGTTATTATAGTTAAAATTGACATAGGAAGTGCCAAGATGAATATGTTTGACTCAATCCCTCTTAGGGGTATTGGTATGTGGTGTAACTCTCACCTACATTGGGACAATTATGAGGTCAATCCATCCTATTAACTCCCAAGTATTTTCATTTTTATTTTATTTGATTATGATGTTATAAAAAATAACAAATGAGAAATCACACAAGATTCGTTACACCTTATTATAGTGACCAAATATGGGACACATCTAAATTACACACATATGAGTTGTTTCAAGTTGTAGACCCATAAGACCTCCCCAAACATTGTCACTCACCTTAGTCATATTTGTGTAATGGTAGTGTCCTCCTTTGATGGTAATGTTCAAACATAATCTCTACCACTTTTTACCATATTCCTTGATGACATTATCTTGAGTTGGTTCTAGGTACTTGTTTGTAATGTGCAACTCTCCTTTATGCAAAATTAGGTTTGGTATTTTTGTTATGCATTATCTTGTTATATCTCTCTATAAATTTTGAAAGTATCTTGTATTCGTGTTCGAGTTATTGTATTTATTTAATATTCTAAATTATGTCAAGTTTATTTTTTAGAGAATTTGGTGTAAAATATTAATAATATTTTGGTGAACTTTACTATTTATTCATCAACAACCTAGGGTTTCCCTTATTAGGGTTTCATTTCTAGGGTTTATATATTTCCCCTTATACTAGGTTCAAGTCTTTTGTTAGTATGATTTATCATTCTTGGGTTTAGATTTATCACCCTTTGTGTAAATCTGAAAACCCTAGTTTACCGGTGATGACTTGTCCTCTAGAATATTGTTTTCTCTGATGTTATGCTTTACGACTATACTAATGAATATACAAATAGCAACACGATGACTCTAAGGATGATGATAATGTAGATTGGTATGATAATGATATATCTTTGTAAAATGGTAGTGAAGGATAGTTAATTCAATCCAAATGTTACAAATAATTTCTATGAAACTAATTCATCTTCTTCTCTTTCTTTGGTTGCTCATATTACTCATGATGTATAATACACACAAGGTGATAATATAGTCTTAAAAACCATTTATTGATATTATTTGGTAGATGAATGAACACAATAAATTGTTACTAGAATAAAATAAGAGATTGAATATATATAGCAAATATAGTTTCTCATGTTACAGATGATATTTTATGCCTCATGTTGATATGCCTTGAAATGATGTTTCTATTCAATTCATTATGATATCTCTTGTAATAATGATTCCATGCTTTATTTTGATGCTCATATACCATGTATTAATAGTCATGCTTATGTTTCTAGTGATTATTGTGTACCTTTGTTTGAAACCAATGGTGAAATGATACCCTTGAATGCCCTTTTATCATTCTCTAACCATTCCTACTTTCCACATAATTTCCTTCATGCATATATTAGGTGAGCTCCAAAATATGTTTGGTGTCGTATCCTTATAATTTGTCACATCTAATGTTTGGGTGGATCTTAATGTTAAGCAAGGGAATCCTATTATGCATAAGGCACTCAATTATCATTATCCACAAGGATTTGTAATATTACATATAACTTATTTGATGGACATGGAGATCCCTATTTGTAACTTATACACTTTTCCTCCTCCCTTGGAAAGTATGCATATGATGGCAAGTTCAAAATAAAAACATTCATATAAGCTTAATCAACCTATAGACTTAAATAAGAAATTCATCTTCAAAAATAATCTCTTAGCCTTGATTAAGGAAAATCACTTTATCATGCCTATAAATCCTGTGATCACCATTGTTATGACATGATTAGTTATGAGAGTAATATTTGGATTTACATACTCTTTCTTATCAAACTAGTGCTTCACATTGATCTACCACTTCAAGTCTTCAAGATTATTCCCCAAATATGAGATACTCTACTTATAAGGAAATTCATAAGGCTAGACCTTCCATAATTCATATCCCTCTTATTAATGAGCCTACAATGGCTCAAAGATGAGAATATAATAGTGATATATTATGAATGATACTTGATAAGAAATTAAGTGTGTCTATGTCTATAGGCATCACCCTACCTATCATTTAACATGAAAGGGTAAAGATAATTTTGTAACTACCATCAAATCAATGGACACATATGATGATAAGTGTTTTTCTTGTAATATAAAACAATTGAACTTGTTAATAATGGTGTAATCACATTTGAGTAGACTAATGGAATGATAATGATGTGCCTCCTCCTTCTCCAACTATTTCACATCCTAAGAAACAAAAATTATGCTTGGAATTTCCTAAGGTACATATATAATAATATCAACCTAAATAGAAACCAATGATCATTTGAGATTTCAAGGAAGGTGAATATAGGCCAAGAATCGTGATCCATAATAATGTGTAATATATATATATATATATATATATATATATATATATATATATATATATATATATATATATATGATACATCCATACAATTGATTTCCTTAAGCAAGTAAGGCATAACAACTTTATGAATCGACATAAAATTATTGGGAAGGGTCATCATGTCACCTTAAAATTTCAATTTCATTTGGGCTCAAGTAATAAATACATTATTTTTCACAATGCTTGTCATCACACAATTCAAAGTTAGAGAGAGAGAGGGAGGGAGGAGAGAAAAGAAGAGAGAGAAGTGAAAATCCAGAGATGGGAAATCATCTTGTTGAAGAAGAATATGTCTGCGATGGACCATGAATGAAGTTACTTTACCTTGACCACCTGTTGAATTGGAACATTGAGATTGTAAACTCTTTCTTCTGTGACATAGGCACCTTTCAAGGTATTGAATAAGTGTTCAAAAACATTGTTATGAGATCTGCACTTAGTGACTGTGATGACTTCTCATAAATAGGTGACCTTTGAGGCACATTGGGAATACGAGGATATGATGTCATAGCATCACTTTTGTTCACTTGGGAGTCTCAATTCATGTTTGCAGAAGTTGAAATACTCCATCAAGATTTTGGTTTGGAGCTTCCCGTGTATTTGGTCTGGAGCTTGCATAGACTTGCTCCAAAGCTCCTATATGTTTGGTCTAGAGCTCAACAATTCACCTTAGTGATAAATATATATCCTTCTTGGATGGAATCATTCTCATGAGACCCAAGTACCTTCTTGTTCACTTGTTACTCATTGGAAAACATATTCTCCTCCAAATAGAAGAATTACTCCTTTATTCAACTAAAAGTGTATAGTGTGAAATCATGAAACTTTCAAGTCACTATGATGTTCTATATTGTTTCATACACATCCAGTGCTCTTTCTTCAACATGAGAGGCTCAACATCCTTGTTTCTTAACCAATATCTCAACACTTACTATTTTTAGTAAGCCTTATTTTAAGAAGTCCATTTTAGTTACTAGTTGCTTAATTTGGCACTTTTGAGTTTCCTTAATGTGCAGGGGCACTAACAACTCCGAGAATGAATTGTTTACAATAATTACTATTTATAGATATCAAGGATTAAGAAGGATTGTTATTTTTAGAAGTGGGTATTCTTGGTGTCATAATGGAATGAAAGTGGTCTCAAATGTTTTGTTATTTCACAAGGAGGTTTTACTCCAATTTTTAGAGGATTTTAATCGCCAGAACTCCGTAGATCTGAAAATGAGTTTTTATTTTGAGAAACTTTGTTTGGACATTAAAAATAATTTAGACCACCATTGGATGCAAAGTTGGATTCATTTGAAAGGTTGTTTTGAGAATGACTTGTTAAAATATCATGGGGATCAGAAAAGGGGTTTGGGAGATATGAGCAACTTTCCATTTTTAGCATATGAGGCCTCTAACATATTTTTAATAGCATAATAGTAAGGAAAGTGAGATTTTGGAGGGAAAATGAAACTTTGAAACATAAAAATGGCCTAAGTGTAGATTTTAAGCATTTCACTCAATCCTTTGCACTTTAACTCACATCTAACCCAATCAAGCTTAACTGGGTCAGGTGAAGGTTGGAGCTTGGTTACACCTAAAAAATAGAGAAAAGGGGGATAAAGGGGACTCAAGGACACCCAAGTGTTCTTTGTGCCAAATCTAGATAAGTGTCATCTTGTGAAATTTTGTGAGTGAGATGCGGGGGTTGGAAATTAGCACACGGGACTCAACTAAGGTTTCTTTGGTGTTTTGGGGTCAAACCTAATATGATTTTGACTCAAAATACTTGTTGAGATCATCCCATCCATTATCAAGAGTCGGTTATTCCTGAAATTTTTCACCAGTCACCCTTTCAACATGAAGGAGCAACAATAGTGACTTGAGCTATCACAGATATCTTAAATACTTAGGAAAAATTCATGTTTCCTTCATGTGGAGAATTCTAAGATATTTCCATTGAGTGTTTGATGAGCTTAAAAATCATCCCAGAAGTCCCACAATTTTTCCAACAAATTGAATTTATTTGTTAGAGCTTTCATTCCATGTGCCCAAAATGACCTAGTTTTTCTTAACTTGTTCCCAACATCAATTATCTCCATAGATTTTTCCTAAACTACCTCAGATAACTTCATTTCTCTCTTGTAAAACTTCCAAAAAATTTAATTCTTCCTTTCATCTTCTAAAGGGTGTTCACCAATTGTAAAATGGCCTTTTTAGGCCTCTCAAGACAAATGTTTCTCTCCTTGAAACTTAGTGACTTCTTCAATCACCTTAGTAATACATCCTTGCACATTAAACACACTTTAAAATCTTGTTAGCACATTCCTCTGAGCCAAAATGAGGGTGAAATTGAGGACAAATTTTCCAGAGGAAGGGTTCACAATGACTGGGAGGGGAAATTTTCAAGTGGGGGCTTAGTTGCCATGACTAAAATTTTCAATTGTACATGCTAGACATTTAGTATGACAACAAGATGATGCTTGAAAATATTTTCATATGTTAAATAGAGATGTGCAAGTTGATGGCAATATTTTAAGGAAAAATAAGAAAGCGGTAGTGAGTGTAAGACATGTTATTAAAGGGTGGATAAATTCATGAATGAACTTATCTAAGATATATTATATCATGTTTGAACATGTCTAAAAGGCTACAGACCCTTATGGGAGTGATAATGTGAATCTCAAATTTTTGGTACATGTTCATCTATATGTATTTTTCTAGTTTTTGCTCTCGAATGTTTGATGACACCTTGATGTTGTTGAATTATTTTTCCTTTTTAGTACCCTATCTTGCCTTGTCTTGAAGATGAGAAAATTTACAAAGTTATTAGTGTTTTGGGTTGAAATGACCCCAACCACCCTTTGATGGTTGAGCGATTTAGACATAGTAAAACATTAAAGTGGCCTTAAACCCACGTAGTTCTACCACGAACCTATAATGAGATGAAACTAGCAATATAGAAATAAATGTACTTAGAATGAAACCATCGATTTGAATTTGGTAGTTGACGACATGATTTTGACCTTTTGTACCTCAAATTCTTGCTCTTGGCTGATCTAAAGTGCTCTTAGAAGATTTTGAACTTTATGTATAGTGTTTTTAAGTGACGAAGTTGTGTCTAGATTATTCTTAGATGATCCTAGATGGTATGAATGACTTAGGGTACCTATTTTTAAATAGTTAAATTTTCATTAATTTTCCCACTCAACTAATGCTAAAATAATGCTAAGGTTGACCTAAACAAGTTATCCATTTAAATTTTTATTGTTAATTAGGTGAAGGAGAGGTTCATGATATGAAAATATATTTGGGACCAAACTTGTCTAGGGCCTG
The DNA here is from genome assembly GCA_018340775.1 of Taxus wallichiana var. yunnanensis. NCBI lineage: Eukaryota > Viridiplantae > Streptophyta > Pinopsida > Cupressales > Taxaceae > Taxus > Taxus wallichiana. The sequence continues at coordinate 206,963,331 of CM031235.1, read as the reverse complement.
CAAAATCGGGAAATAGTCGTTAAACTCAAAACTAAAAATATGTGTGATGTTTGTCTAAGATGTAAGTTAACTCTTATATTAAATAAAGTAGATATGATGATGTAATATTAAAGAATAAATTCAGTTGGAGATATTAGAGAGTGATCAAAAGAGAGAAATATGTGTTGAATAATGTCAATTGTGTCTTTATGGACCAAATGTATGTAAAGGTACAAAATGTATAATTGTCAAGTTCTTGAAACCAAATTTTGGGTATTGTAGTTTTCTTGATTTACCTCCTAGGTTTATTTTCATTTATTAGATGTTCATTTTATCTCCCTTTTCTCCTTTTGGCCTTCATCTACTTAATTTCCTTATGTCCTTGCATGACTAATTTTTGCTTATTTCTAAATATTAAAAACTATAAAACCATGACTTATGCATTGCTTTCTTTGTTGATATGCCTTGTTTATTTTACTTCATTTTTCATTTGCATGATGAGTTACATATCCATTTAAGCACATGTTTTTAACATTATACATGAGTTAGATACATAAAATACAAGTTACATATAGACATGGACACATATATTCTTAGCATTGATCATATACTTTTCTACATTAGGGGCATATTGATGATGTTAGGGGAATCTTAGTCATTTTTCAGGCTCTATCTTTATTTTCTATTCCATTGATCATATGTATCCACTTTGAATCTTTATTCAAGACTTTATCTTTCTTGTATTTTTAGATTGCTTACTTCATAGAAATCATAGTTTACTATACACATGATGATGACATTTATTTTGAATTGTGCTTGATTTTTGATGATGACTATCATGTACTTGAAGGAACTTACAATTGATGCATGATTATGTTGATTTGTAATTCCCATGTGTATTTTACATTAATTTGTTAATGTATGGATACTTTGTGTGGTTATAAGTCATTAATATGTGATAGTTGTGTTAGAGGGTCCTCTTATCAGTCTATCATGTTAATTTTAATGTCACATATGTCAATTTTTTTCTTCTTGAACATTATATTTGTTTGTGTTTTATTCACTATGTTTCGTGTGATTTTGCATGTTGACATGATTTTATTATGGAAATAATTGATTATACTTAACATCATTATGTGTTATTACATGTATGTTCCCGATATCATAGTATTTCTTTGTTTATATTCAATATTTTAGCTTTCATTATATATCATGCATTTATATGAGACACTTATTGTTATGCTTCATTAGTATATCTTACTATCATTGATATATATCTCTAGTTGATTTTTACACAATGATATCTTATGTGGTGGCAATACAAAAATTGTCATGCCTTGGATTACACTTTTTAGTGTTTGCAATGATCAAATATTTCTATGTTAGCATATCTTATCATGTTTTTTTAATGTGTTTTACATAATTAGCTCCAAATTTATCTTTTTATACATTTTTCACATGTGTGTGTAACTCTTTCCTTTGATATGAGTGACTCATGTAGGAATCATCCCTCATTCAAAATTAGAGCATACAATGAGATTATTGCAAAGGTTTAGACTATGTCAAACAAAGCACTTCACTTCAAGAGAAAAAAATTTATGGTTAAGAAGAGTCATATTCAGCTTATAAATACATTGAACATGATTTTTAGAGTCACATAATCACATGAGACATGAATCCACCATGAATCACACCCATATTTTGTTATTATACATGAATTTTAGGGACAATTGATAACATTAAAGGCATTCTATATGATTTTTAGGGATAGTTGATCACATATTTGAGATAATATATTTTATTTTAAGAAAAAATATATCACATGAGGTCTATATTTTATCCATGATTAAGGGAAATATATATGACTATGAGGCACTTTGCATTCATATTTTTAAGAGAACACATTGAAATTAAGGGACAAATGATGATGACATGGGTCATATATTATATCCATATTCACACATGTTATATTTTAAAGTTTGAGATTGATGGAAAACAAATGTGCTTTGTATGAAAAGTTTGGGTTGAATTATGTCTATATAAGAATATCCATATTTTCATATGGGTATAGTTTGGTACCTCATGAAGTAGATTTTGTTATCTTTACAAACCCTTGTTCAATTCTTTGGCTAATGAGAGAATATTCTTGGATCATATTTTCATTTGTAAATTTTGGCTATTTTCACACCTAGGAAGTGTGGTTGGGACATCAAAACCTCTCAAATTATTGCACAAGCATATTCAATTTCATTTGGGGCACTTACATTCCTCGGCTCTTGATTCACTAGTTGTGCTCTCTAATAATTTGTACAAGTGAAAACTTTCTTCACATACCAAGTATATGTATTCGTTCTTTTTCTTGTACAATTTCAATCTTTTTATATTTTTCATGTCTATAATATTATGATTAAGAGACATTAATATGCATGTGTTTAATATTATCACATGTGACAAGGGACATCCAACTCCACCTATTAACACCCTCAATGTTTATTTTAGTAATTATTGTATTTTATCCTTTTTGTATACCATATTTAATGTTATATTAAAAGGGTGGCATCTATAGACACCTCGGTTTGGTGTTTGACACTTTGAAACATCTATTTTGGCACTCTTCGACACACTTGGGAAAATGATAAACATATCTAGTGCTTTATCACACTTCCCTCCAATTTGATTTCTCATAATCATCTTATACATCTCTATCGCCGATTATACTTACAAGGGATCAACTAAGTGTATATAAGAGCACATTAACAATCATGCACACATTATTCATCTTAGAGATCCATGTTTGCATTCTCCATATGATATTGTCTCTTAGAAACTACTATTTGTGAGTTTAAGATTGATTGAAGAATGAATTTTTTTCATGAAATATCCTCATTTATTTAAAATCGTAGATTTAATAAAGTATGTTATGTCTTCACATCCAAGAAATGTAACTAGGTGGAGATTACATGCACATTTTAAAATCGATTACAATTTTCATCGAATATTAGATTTATAGTGTTAAGACTTGTACTTTTTCTTGATTTTTTTGCTCCAAACAATTTTAAAAACTCTCACTAACTTAAAAAATAAGGTATCCACTGGAGGAGGAAAAATATTAAAAGAAAAACCATGCACCGCCTTAAATGTGAGCAATGATGATAAGGATATTTTAGGGGCATCTTTAATGCTTTGAAAGTGAATAGTTAAATCGAAGCCCTATAGTAGACCACAAGATCCTTTAAGACCCATATCTATGTATAGTAGGTAATGATGGTGAGCTTAAAGGCTCTCCGCTAAGTATGTATAGTAGACCACATTTCTAGTAGGCAACGATAGCCTTTAACTCGCAATTATATATATAGTAGGTTATGGATGGTGAGCTTTAAGGATCTCCTCCAACTATATATATTATCACGTTTAAGGAAGAGACAATTATATATAAACATCCTTCCCCAACCTCAAAAGCAATACAATGTAAACAAAGGATTTGTGAAAATAACTATTACCTTAATACCAACTAATTGTTTTATGAAAATATTTTCAATGAACTAAAATTAGACAAAAATTGGATATTTATAAACAATAATGTTCGGAAAAATAGGCTTTAGCATATTTATTAAGAAATGTTTATATTTCTTTGGCCCACTCAAGAGATGATCTCAATGTTATTGTAAGATCAATAGGCAATATTTAAAGGGACTTGATGAAGAGTTATGTAAAGAGATTCATAAATAAACTATCCTCTGTTAATTCAATAAACTCTTCAAAGTAATTAAATAATCTATTATCTTGGAGTGTCCATTATATTTAATTAAAAAGAACGTTGTTAGTGAGAAAATTTGAACAAGTGGACAAATTGATGGACTTATTGCCAACGTTCTAGTAATTTAAATTCCTCTACATGAATGGTGCAGCTCCATGTTATTATGAGTGAATTAAAAAATGAAATATATTATTGGCCTTAAGGTCTAGGGATCCAATAGGCACACTCCATTGTACCCCTGGAACATGCTTGTAATTTCTTACAAGGGAAGAATTTGTTATATGGTGAGGGAAGGGATTGAGAAATTAGAGAAGGAAAGATTAATTCTGCAAGTAGGAAATAAGATTCTTTCCAAAATTAATTAGAAATTTCACATACACAATCTTACAAAGAAAAAACTATGTTTACGACACCAACGACGAGCATAAACCATGCATACAAATTTGCACACATTCATACATCCAAGAAGAAAATAATTCCTTCCTTGATTGATATTTCAACGAGTTGTATTATGTAAAAGAAAAGAAGAACACAAGTTGGGAAAATAGAATAATGCTATCTTTTTCATATAACTCTGAGAAATAATCTCTTTTTACACGTTTGATCACAACTTGAGTATATAAAATTGACAACCCCATGGAATGAGGTAGTCATTACAATATATAAAATAAGAGGAGATTCTTTGTCTACCCCATCTACTTTTACATATGCCTTGTACATCCCATGACTTTTTGTATACCTTGTAAACTCCATATTTTTTGTTGCAATGATGAAGAATACAAAGAGACCTTTCCAAAAAGTCCAATTTTATCAAATTTGGACAGCCAGCATGAAAGATATGGACATGCGGGTCCAGGGGGTCAAGGAGGAACATGGGTTCCTTGGGCACTTCCATAGTCTACAATTAATCACTTTTCTCCTTTGGTGTGTGTAAACTAGATATTCAGGGAACTTGAGGAAGGAGGAACTTTTTCACCTATGTCACTCATTCCCACATTTTCCACATTGAACCGAGATGTTTGGTGGTCGGAGTTTCGATTCCCGTGTAACTTAGAGGCTGTTCCACCTAGGACGTTAGTGTCTACATCCTCTTTCTCCTCCAAACTTGACTCCGACTTTGACTTGCAGGCCAACCTCCTGTTGCAGGAACATGTTCCCTACTTACCATGTTCTTCCCCAACCCATTTGGTCTACATTACATTATCACCCCTCTCTCCACTTTGAACCATGTGGCCTTTATTTTGCAGCCCGTCCTTTATTGCGATGAACTAGTTCCTCGCATTCCACGAACCTCCACCACACCCATATTGAACTAAGTCATTCCTATTGTGGCTTTGAAGTGGTCCCGAGAACTTCTCTCGTCAGGGAATAAGTTTTTCATTTTGTCCTCAACCCGATACTCCATGACACACTAAACCCCTTAGCTTTTTAAGAAAATTGGTAATTCAGGGAACTTCGAGGCCTAAAGGAACTTATTCCACGATTCCTTCTCGAGCCCACATTTCGCAATACACTATTCTCGACCTTCTTTTCCATTTTTCCCCAATTTTTCCAATTGTTTTCAATTTTTCTTCAATCAAGAGTTAGGAAAAGAAGAGTGAAGTCCCCTAAAAGACAATTTATCCATTTTTACCCTTTTTACCCTAATTTTGGCTAAGTGTTGAACTTGAATCCTAGAGAAGGAAAAAAATTCATCCTAATGATTCCCGGTGTCTAAAAGTATGAAATACCTATTTTTTTATTTGTCAAGGTCCTCTCAATTTACTCAATTTGACGAGGGTATAACTCAAATGTATGGAGACCTTTTCATGCACTTATTTATACAAAAATGATTATAACTAGTCTTTTGAAAACAATGGGAGGGGTCCCATACCTTGATTCTTCCTAAAATCACCCGAGAAAACAACATTTTCTTTAGGCTCATAAGTTGTACATGTTAAAATCATATTGTGGCGGGATTGCTTGTGTCTTGTGAAATACCTGAAACCATCAACCTTTAGATCTCTAAGATACTTTTCCAATGATGATTTTTGGCCTCCAACTCTTTACGGAGTTCCTAGAATCATTTTTTGAAACTTAGGGGCTGCTTGTATACCACAAGTTGTTTCATCCTCTAGGACCCACTTTTGCTGAGATTGCTCCAAAACCTCTAAAACTTCCTGGATCTCCCAAAATTTGATCCTTGATGTTCTTGGATCTTTAACATGCTTCCTCGATTAATTTAGTCCTTTGATCCACTCCGGGGTTATATACTTGGCTTAGGAAGGTTGGTGATAGCCTCTCCTAAGGTTGCTTGAAATTCCACTTTTAGAGAGACTGCTCCAAAAGTACTTGAATACTCTTGGTTTTCTAAATCGCCTAAGGGAAGATGATACTCATAAATGGACTCACTTTGTAAATATAAGATAGGACTTGATCTTGAGGAGTAGGTTGATCACGGGGTGTTTAGAAAGTTATGACATAAAATAGTTTTTAATATTAGGGTATGGTTGTCCTATTTTTCGGGTTAATTTTGTCCATGAAAAAACACATGACAACAACTAGTTCTATCTTGGGGACATGTTATGGGTTGCGCGCGGTGAGGACATGACATGAGAACTACAAAATCTCAATTTATAACATTTACCATGGCCTTATCCATTAGGCTTTATAAAAACACTCAACATGTAAGAGATGGAATTGGAAAGACACACACACACACACACACAAAAAAAGGGAAACAAACCACACCGAAAAGGAAAACACACACAACATGAAAATGGAAACATACCTAAATCACCTATGATACAATGTGGGGGACAACCCGCTTTCACTGATGGTACTATTTCATATACCGCATGTTCTAGGTAATTACAAATGAGTTCCATCTAGATACAAGAGATGAAAGACATTCTCACCACAAGCTTCTCAAATCTAGAATGGACCAAGCCACAAAGAATCAAATTTTACGTGACTTACCCTTGGATCTCTTCGCTTGTTCCATAGTAGAACAAGATCTTCAACTTTGAACTCTCTAGCCTTGGCTTTCTTATCAAAAATATTTTTACTTTCAACTGGTGTTCCTTGATATACTCTACCACCTTAAACATGTTTTCCTCTAGATTCTCAAGAAATAAAATCCTTTTATCAATTGAATCTCGATATTGGCCATCTTATTCCTGGAGCGACTTGTGAGCTAACATCTTATTGTGACTAGAATTTAAGCTTTGACCCCATAGAGTATTTGAATGATGACATGTCATTGCCTTCTTTGGCATTATCACATCTTCCCACAACGCATCATAGAGTTTCTTATGCCAATTTCTTTAACTTTCGTCCACAAACTTGTGGACTATGGTTCAATGTTATTGTTACTTGATTATGCATGACCATTCCCTGTGGGTAATAGTCTGACAAGTGAGACAAGGATATTCCAAAGCCATAGCAGATTCAATCAACTCTCTGGAATAGAATTATGTGACATTTTCTACCACAATATTTTGTAGGAGCCCAAAATGAATGATGATGTTCTCCTTGAGGAAGTTACACACGTTTCGAGTATTGGCTTGTTTGGAAAGAATAACCTCTACCCACTTGGTGAAATTGTCCATTGCTATGAGCATATAGGTGTGACCAGCGCTTGAGTGAGGATTCAAAACACCAATGAAATCCATCCCCCACTATGTTGGAAAGGCTCCTCAATCACCACAGGTTTGAGGGGAAGTACAAAAAGCTGAGGTTTCCCAACGAACTGCTGACATGCCTCACACTTGGAAACCCATTCTTGAGTATTTGTAAAGAGAGTAGGCTAGTAATACCTTCCTAGAAGAATATTATGAGTAGTAACCATTGTTGAGAAGTGTCTGCCATAAGCTTGGTCGTGATATGCTTTAAGCAGTTTCTCAAGTTGTTCTTTGTCTACACATTTAAGGAAGCACCCATTGAGCCCCCTCTTATAAGGCACATGATTCTAATTGAAAAACTAGGATGCCTTTAGCTTAAGTGTTTTCCTTTACTTGTAATCGAGATGAGTGGGGAACTCACCATAGGTCAAGTAGTAAGAAATTTCTGCATACCACTCGTTAATGGTGTTTACAAAGAGAACTTGTGGAAATTCTTTGAAACATTTGGGGAAAAGACATTCTTTCTCACCATGTTGAGCTTTGAGAGCTTCATCTTCAGCTATCAACTTACACAAACCATTTCCTCATACCAAGTTGGAAGGTCGGATCTCTAAATCATACTCTTGAATTTTTGTAACCCAATTTCCTCTTTTAGCTCCGGTCTTGTTGGGTTAGAATGGACTTGATAGCAGTTCCTGGGACCATCACTATGGTGTGAGAATTGAGAATGTAGAATCTAAAATTATTCATGGCTTTGACCACCATGTAGGCATGTTTCTCTAACTGGTTGTAGTTCACTCATGGTTCTTCAATGGGCATCTCATGAAGGAAATGGGTGCCTCTATACCTTCTTCATTATTTTGGACCAGGATAAAAAAGAGCATGTGCTCAAAGGCATAGCAGTACATAATGAAATATTTATCAAAATTGGGACATACCAAGGTCTGAGCTTTGGAAATGGCTCTCTTAATTGCTTCAAATTTTGCTTTACCATCATCACTCCATTTGAATCTTGCTGAGGCTTCATCATGGTTGTGATGTGTTTAGTCAACTTTGTAAATTTGGGAACAAAGCACCGAAGAAGTTGACTTTACCAAAGAAGGAATGAAATCCCTTCTTGATTGTGGGTAGGGAAAAGGCTTAGAATTCTTGCACTCTTTACGGATAAGGCTTGTTTACTATGTGCCCCAACAGTCTTCCTTCAGTGAAACCAAAAATACACTTATTGGGATTCAAAGATATATTGTGTTTTTAGCATCTGATAAGGACCTGATCCAAGTGCTCGAGGTGATCCCTTCACTTTTTTTAGGATATTGTCAAGTCATCGAGATAGATGATGATGTAATGTTTTATATCTTTAAATGCTAAATCCATTACTCTATGTAATTTTTCCCAGACATTGATCAAACCAAAAGATATTTTGTTGTACGTAAAAGTGCCCCAAGGTGTTGTAAAGGTTTTCTTGGACTTGTCTTCTTCTACCACTTCAATCTGGTTGTATCATGAGAAACCATCAAGCAATGAGAGCATTTCAGACCTAGTGACTACTTGCAAAATACGATCAATGATTGGGAATGGATAGTTATCCTTGAAATAATCTGATTCAAATTGTGGAAGTCCACACAAATTCTTATCTCTTTGTTCTTCTTCCGCACAAGGACAATACTTACTACCCACGTTGAATGGTGGATAGGGAAAATGATTCGATAATTGAGCATCTTCAATACCTCCTCCTTGATTGTATCAGAAATTTTGGATGACATGGCCATTACTTCACCTGAAATTCTTGGCATTTGGCTTAAGAGGGATTGAGTGATGCATTTCTTTCGGTTGGAAGGACTTAAGCTCATCATAAGAATATGCAAGAACATCAAAATATTTTTTAGCAATGAAACAAACCTCCTCTTTTCTTTTGGTGAGAAACACTTACCAATGTTGACCATCCTTGGTTACTTTTTGATCTTGTTAATTTTGCGAGGCTCACAAAGCACCCCCGGATGTAGATCGGGCTTAGGGTGATCACTCTAGCATCCAGTGTGATTGCACAACATGGAAACCTCTCTCCAAGTGTGGGACTTGCGGGGAACAAGCTATTCTAGTGCGAGGCAAGCTAATCTAAACCTAATCTAACCATGCCAAGAGACAGAGAGAGAGAGAAAAGGAAAAAATAGAAAAAAGCCTACACTAAAACGGTGATACACCGAGAGAAGGAGAATGTTGAACATCTATCAAAACTACCATGGAACAAGGAGAGGTGAGCAATGGGAAGGATGGACGAGATGCATCACGAGGCCCAAGGATAGATTTCACACGAGAAAATGTCCCAAAACTCCATGAACACGGCTCCAACCCTGCAATGAACATTCAAACATGCACAAATACCTGCAATGAAGAGAGGCAAGAGAAAACAAGCGAAAAATGAGCAAGGATGGACGGATGCATCACAAAACACATTTTTGTTGCTTCAAAAGTTTGCCTGAGAACATCATTTCATTAGTAAAGGCAAAAAACGCCATTACGGAGCGCGGGAGGAGGTTCGAACTCCATTTTCAACCACGGAGAAGAAAAAGAAGGGAGAGCGAGCCAAAAGATGAACAACCACTAAAAAGAAGCCCTCCTTACAATTTATAGGAAGAATGAGAGAGGAGAAGAGAGGAATTTGAAATCTACCCCAACCACCTCAGATATTTAATTATCTCATTATGGTGGTAGGTGAGAACCCTAGCGAACCCAGAAAGTGGCGAACTGTATTTCACATTTTTAAGAATTTTTCTCACCCAATTAAATATATCCAGTCGTAGTTGGATAGAGGACCTTGTAAGCTTTCCGAAAAGTCCAACCTTGCATGAATCCGAGCTCCCAGTCAAAAGTTATGGCCATCTGAATATCTGCGCCAGGGTCTCCTTCCTGTCAGCGCTCAAAATGTTGCGCCTCCTGAAGGTGCGCCATAGGCGCATCCGTGTGTGTGTCGACATCCTCTTACGTGTGCCAAGGTGCAACTTTTTCCCTGTTGACACTCATTGTCATGCGCCATTTCCATGCTTTGTTGCGACATCCATTTCGTGCGCCACTTTCTGCGCGCGCGCATACATTTTAGTGTCGACACTCATTGTCATGCGCCATTTCCATGCGCGGGCACATCCTTTACCTGTCGACATCCATTTCATGCGCCACTTTCCTGCACCTTGGCATGCATACATTTTAGTGTCAACACTCATTGTCGCATGCCCATTTCCATGCGCCATTTCCATGCGCGGCCGCATCCTTTACCTTTTAGTGTCGACATCCATTTACATGCGCCACTTTCCTGCACCTTGGCGCATACATTTTAGTGTCAACACTCATTGTCATGCGCCATTTTCATGTGCCTTGGGCAGGCGCATCCTTTACCTATCGACATCCATTTCTATGTGCCACTTTTTCTGCATGCACTTGGCGCATACATTTTAGTGTCGAACACTCATTGTCATGCGCCACTTTCCTGCGCCCCTTTTGAATGTCAGGGATTTGAGCTTCTTTGATTTCTATATTCTCTGTTTGTCTATATCGACCCGGGGGGAGATATTTACAACAATTTGGTGACTCAACGGGGTCACTGCTGCTTTGGTAGAAGATCGATCGTGGCCTTTTAGCAATCCATTGGGCATGGAGTCATAAGCAAGCCTGAAAACTGATCTGAACTTTGAAAAATCCCTTCTGAGCCACTTGAAACCCATTGAACTTAGAGTTGTTCTCACCAAAATGCCACTTTGAAATGAAGCGTGCGAGAAAAAACCAACAACACCAAAAATATGTACAAAACTGAAAATCATACATGCTCCAAATGGAACATGCGAGTGTGCATAAGCACTTCTTACTGCTGAAAAGCAAACCTACCTACTCTACTCTAAGCTGGAAGCAAAGGCAAGCTAAACAAACCTACTGATTGGTGGTTGTGAGAAATAGCTTCCCTTTCTCAAAAGTGGCAGCCATGCAATTGATTTGGAGCTGATCATGGCTGTTAGGATGAGTGGAAAATCAACAAGAAGCTGGTCTTCCACCCAAATCATCAAGGTATCTGCTGAAGGCAAATTCAATACCTCTTTTAGTTGCTCTGCATTTGGATTGAAGAGGTATGACAGCTGATCCTTGGTACTTTGTAGCTCATCCTCATGCTCGGAAGCAAGCATGACTGGTTGTGACTTCTCCTTTGGCTCGAATGAAGCCAAATACCTGATTGGGCAAGGTCTGATCCGTTTGATATGCCCATAGCTCTGATTTTCAACTCCAAAAATGGAGTCTTCTTGTAGACCCTCTTGGATGGTGTGGAAGAAATGGTGAAATTCCTCTATCCTTTCTCTTCCTCCATGAAGAACATGAAAGATTAAAACTTCCAATCTTGGTTCCAAAGAGCTGCTTTATAAGATGCGGGCTGCTGCAAATGAATGCTTCTCCTTCATGACAGCGAGACTCTAGTGTTTGGAATGTGGATGATGAAAGAGAGAATGGTGGAAACTCAACCGGTTCTTCTCCATCAAAATAGTCCTCCAAATCGACGAGATAAAGCGCCCTCATGGCTGTCCTGCTGCAAATGCTCAACTTCCTCCATGGTGTCTTCTTGATCGTAACTTGACCACCATGGTTTCTTTCACCCTCCAACATTGAGTTTGAGAGATCAAACTCCTCTTGATACTAGAACTTGAGAGAGATGAAGTAGAAAGAAGAAGCTGAAGGTTCTCCACATAGCTTTGCTTTGTGCTCAAAGCCCTTGGATCTGCACTTTTCTCCTCCACAATAGAATGTGCTCCTCTTCTTTTGGATTTGGAGCAGCTTCTCCTCCTCTGTTTGAAGACAATCTTGCTCTTGATTGAACTCTTCCTCCAGCATGAAGTTTGTCAAGTCAAACTCTTGATCTGTTGCTCTAGAGGACAAGTTGGGACTGCAAGATTTTCTTGAGCTTTCTTCCTTTATGGTTGATTCTGCAACTTGAATTAGATCAGCATTTCCTTCAAATAGAGTGCCAACATCGGACACTACTTTACGACCACCATTTGTTCTCAGACCTTCTTTTTTCCTCTTCTAGGTCTTAACCACCATTTGTTCAACCTTAGCCTCTTAGTAAGGATCTTTTGTCATCCCAAATTTGGCAGCCCAAACCTTCAAAATTTGAATTTCTTCATTTGTTTGGCTCTTCTTCTTGTTTTCCTTGATGACTGATTTTTGCAATTTCTTCTTCCCCACATGGAATTGGGAATGCAAGAGGAGGGTGGATTGTAACTCAATTGGCTTGGCAATTTTTGTGGTGGTGGAGGAGGTGAAACTCTTGTTTCTTTGGAGGGAGGGGGTATTTCTTTTAGCTCTTGTGGAGGGGATGGCTTTTGGAAGGAAAAAGGAAAGAAGAATCGAGGTGTGGTGGAAGGCGAGAGGTGGAGACATGGGATCAACATTTGGGACAGCGGATGGAGAGTTTAAAACTTGACCTTTGCTGAGATGATATAGATTGAGAAGGAGGAAAAGAAAAAGTATGAGATGGTGTGCTTACCCATTGACAAGGTTGTTCAATACTCCTCTCATATACCTCTATTCCTTGATCCACCTTGTATGCGAGTTGGCAGCATCTTGCATCATGAAGTCAAGCTTCTCTTGAGGGCTGTAATGCCTTGGAAAAGGTCCCACCCATGGACAAGGTGCTCCACACCAATTCAAATGCTTTCATTTGTGCTTGAGCCTGATTGCACCATCTTTACCTCCATCTTTTGGATTTTCTCAGCAACAGACCAGCATCTTGCATCGATTGTCTTCATAATAGCATACCCTTGCTCTTGATGCTTCCATATCCAAACCCGACTTTGGCATTGCTAACTGCTCATATGGGTATGCATGCTTGATCTTGAATTTGTTCAAAATGCTGATTTGGAGGATTGTAAAAACATGTTGGAGGTGGAAACATTCTTTGTGTTGTAAATGTGAGTTCCATCCATGATGGAAATGAAGTCATGATTGCACAACTTCATGGAATGGAAAGAATGAAAGGGATGGAAAGAAGGATGGATGAGAATGGATGAAAACAAGTCTGCAACTTTAGAAATGGGTTGCTGATCAGACGGAGTCGCCAGATGTGTTTGCAAGTGCCTCCAAAGGCTAAAATATTCACAGGAACACACCAACCTGCAAAGATGAAGTGGAAGACCTCTAAGGTCCCACCGGCATGCCAAAACTGTTGTTGATGAAAATCACGGCACCCACTGGATGCAGATCGAGGCTTCTAGGTTGATCACTCTAGCATCCGGTGTGATTGCACAACATGGAAACCTCTCTCCAAGTGTGGGACTTGTGGAGAAAGGAATCTCCGAGAGAAGGCTGGTTCTGCTCCTAAACTACTGCCTGCCACAAGCTATTCCGGTGCGAGGCAAGCTAATCTAAACCTAATCTAACCATGCCAAGAGACGAGAGAGAGAGAGGAAAAAAAACAGCAAAAGCCTACACTAAAACGGTGATACACCGAGAGAAGGAGAATGTTGAACATCTATCAAAACTGCCATGGAACAAGGAGAGGTGAGCAATGGGAAGGATGGACGGATGCATCACGAGGCCCAGGATAGATTTCACACAGAAAATGTCCCAAAACTCCATGAACACGGCTCAGGCACCTGTAATGAACATTCAAACATGCACAAATACCTACAATGAAGAGAGGCAAGAGAAGAAAACAAGCAAAAAATGAGCAAGGATGGATAGATGCATCACAAAACACATTTTTGTTGCTTGAAGTTTACACGAGAACATCATTTCATTAGTAAAGGCAAAAAACGCCATTACGGAGCGGGGAGGAGGTTCGAACTCCATTTTCAACCACGGAGAAGAAAAGAAGGGAGGGAGAGCGAGAAAAGATGAACCACTTGTAATGTCAAACACTTGAAAGAAGCCCCTCCTTACAATTTATAGGAAGAATGAGAGAGGGAGAAGAGAGGAATTTGAAATCTACCCCAACCACCTCCAGACTGCATTTAATTATCTCATTATGGTGGTAGGTGAGAACCCTAGCGAACCCAGAAAGTGGCGAACTGTATTTCACATTTTTAAGAATTTTTCTCACCCAATTAAAGATATCCAGTCATAGTTGGATAGAGGACCTTGTAAGCTTTCCGAAAAGTCCAACCTTGCATGAATCCGAGCTCCCAGTCAAAAGTTATGGCCATCTGAATATCTGCGCCAGGGTCTGCTTCCTGTCAGCGCTCAAAATGTTGCGCCTCCTGAAGGTGCGCCATAGGCGCATCCGTGTGTGTCGACATCCTCTTACGTGTGCCAAGGCACAACTTTTGCCCTGTTGACACTCATTGTCATGCGCCATTTCCGTGCGCCAAGGGCATCCTTTCTCTGTCGACATCCATTTAATGCGCCACTTTCCTGCCTTGGCGCATACATTTTAGTGTCAACACACTCATTGTCATGCACCATTTCCGTGCGCCAAGGGCGCATCCTTTACCCTATCGACATCCATTTCTGTGCGCCACTTTCCTGCGCCTTGGCGCATACATTTTAGTGTCAACACTCATTGTCATGCGCCATTTCCATGTGCCAAGGGCGCATCCTTTACCCTGTCGACATCCATTTCATTTGCTGATACATTTTAGTGTCAACACTCATTGTCATGCACCATTTCCATGCGTAAAGGGTGCATCCTTTATCCTGTCGACATCCATTTCTGTGCACCACTTTCCTGCACCTTGGCGCATACATTTTAGTGTCAACACTCATTGTCATGCGCCACTTTCCTACCCCCTTTTGAATGTCGGGGATTTGAGCTTCTTTGATTTCTATATTCTCTGTTTGTCTATATCAACCCGGGGGGAGATATTTACAACAGTACCATGTTTTCCTTCTCAAATTTAGTTTTTCACCGTAAAGGTTGCTTGGATTTTCTCAAATTAAATGGTCATGTTTATCAAACATATCTTCAAGAGACACAAGACCTCTTGGGATCTTGTTTCCTTTTAGCTTGATCACCCCTTCTGAGTCCATGCCTTCGATTCCTTCTTTATCTTCTTACGCCACTTGACTCCTTATGTGGATTCTTTCTTCCCTCATAAAAGAGACTATCATCCCTTTTTCCAAGAAGGAAAGGGGATGATCATCATCATTGAAGACCTATCGGTGATTCACATTATCTCGGTATACTCACCTTCTAAAAACCATTTCCATTGTCACCTTATCTTTATCAAAAGATGGGTGTAGGGTTACCAAAGAGGTTGAAACAACAAGAGAGTCGGCCATTTCATTATTCTCTCATGGAGCAGTTGGATGGAGAAAGCATCGAAGGATTCAATTTAGTCCCATACTCTATTTATATAATTCCAAAGCCTCCAGTTCTTCACTTGGTATTTGTCTCGACTTGCTTCACTATCACCTCTCGTGTCTACGAGACACTTAAGTTTCTTGATACCCATTGAATCTATGGTATCCATCCCTAGGAGAAGAGCTTCATATTTTTTGATGTTGTTAGTATTTTCAAATTGCAACTTGTATGAAAATGGAAAGAATTCACCTAAAGGGAAAATCAAGACAACACAGCTCCAAACCCTGCACTTGAGTGGCTTCCATCAAACACCATGGTCCAAAGTTGATCTTCTTCTTCTTCCATGAGAAAAGGTAGATTTTCATCTCTCTCTAATAAGAAGAAAATAGTTTCCTATTCCACCATCTTAAAAGAAGATGTTTTCCTCGAGTCGTCTAACTTTTACACAATGTATTTCATCTTACGTATAGGAAACAGTTTCTTCATCTCTCCCTTCACAGGTATGGTTGCGGAGGACCAATCCATTTTAATTTCACCTCTCAAGTATCTACAAAAGCTTCTACTTAATAGCATGTTGAAATAAGTTGGAATTTCATCTACCGAATCATGAGTAATACTTTCTTCTCTGGGAAATCAGCCAAACCACATGTGCATATTTTATTCTACCCACCAGTAACACTTCTTTGGATTCCATTAAATATCAAGATCTATTTGCACAAGTCAAGGTGAGTCCTAAGGAATTGGCTAATTTGACAGGCATAACATTGTCAGAGGCCTTGGAGTGTATGATACATTTATTTAGTTGGTAGCCTTTGAAAAAAGGGATAGGTATAAAGGTTCTACTTTGTTGGTCTTTGATATAATGAGTGCCAACATATTCTGGGAAGGAGGTGTAGATGGTGTGGGTAGTTGACCTTTAAGCTGGATTTACAACATTATGCTTTGGGGTACCACTTTGGATGGTGTTAAAAACCTCTTGAACTGAGTTGGGTGTGTTTGTAAATATTCCATCTCTATGATTTGAACTTTAGTTCTATTTGCATGCTCAACATAGTCAAATGGAGAGATGGGGAGTGAATATGATGTTCCAGGAATGGTAGAAGTTTTACATTGCAAGGATGATGCTACATTGGGAGCTTAGGCCTCTTTTGTGGATGAGGTAATAGATTTAGAAGGAGAGGGATTAGCTAGTTTTAGTTGAGCTTTAGTAGATTTTACAGAACTAGAATTGGGTGAAGGGATGGTTTTAGAAAAAAAAAATTGAATTAGGGAAGCACCGGAGGACTTACCTGACATAGTAAAAGGCTTCTTTCTTGCTAGTGGGTCTGGTTTCTCCTTAGCTGAATCCATCGATGGTGGTAGTGGTGATCCTCTATTAATGATTTTTTTAATGTGGGATTTTGACACGAGGATCCTCCTTATTCTTCTTTTTTCCACCACAAAAGATGAAGCTCCTTTCTTAGATTAAGCACAGTGAACACCACACATGAAAATATTGGCACTTCTTCATTATCATTATCTTAATTTCCTTTGATGTATTCAATGATACCATTTTATGTATCACCATCAACCTCTTAAATTTCAAGAAGGTTACCATCATCATTTCATTCTTCTTCTAGTTCTTCCACCTATTTTTCTTCTTGTGTTTGTTCGGTGTCACACGTTTCATTGACCGGAGGTACTTCAGGGCTAACCTACAAGGAGAGGGATTTATTCTTGATCTATCTAGAGGATTGGTCTTCTTTGGTACTTTCCTCATGGTAATATGAGAGAGTTTCTTCTTCATAGAAATCATATCATTCACCATTTTTTGAATCATTGGATCAATGGAAATTGAGTTGAAACTTTGACCTTTCTATTTACCATTGAGATTCTTTACTTTTCTAGAAAAAATAAGATCATCCTCGGTTTCAATGGCATAATCTTGGGCTTCTTTCAATGTCTTGAGCTACGATCTTCTAAGAATAAACTCAACCTTAGGTAGTTGAACATTGATGAAGAATCTTTTCAAATTATTAACGAGGACATGACATCACCGGAATCCGCTTAAGCACTCTATTGTATTTTTCTATGAAATCTCTCATACCTTCGTTCGACTCTTTCTTCATATGTACTAGTTTCACTAAGAGATCTTGACAATCTTCCGTAGACCTGAATCTATCTTCAAAGCATTTTCTTATAGCATTTAAGTAAGTTATTGACCTTATTGGTAGAAGATAAACCATTCAGTTGCCTTGTCTTGTAATGACTCTACAAACAATCTAACTGATATGTCTTCATGTTCAACACCCAACACACCACATGAAGTGATGAAGGCCACTACATGTCCTTCAGGGAGTTGGGAACCATTTCCTCTAAACTTCGGAAGGCTATTCCTTGATCCTCATGGTAGGTCATGGATTGGTTGTGGAAGTGCAAGCGTAAGGTATTTCTTCCCCATGGTACAATCGGTTGAACTCTTTCTTTTTTGTCATTTCAGCTTCTACTTGTATCCTTGCTCTAGCTTCCACTGCGCTCTAACTCTTGCTTCTTCTCTTTCTTGAGCTCTTTTTATTTCTTCAATCTCAGCCCTCATCTTCGCTTCATCTCCCGCTTTAGATTTTTCTCTCTCTCTAGTTTCTTATTTGGATTCCACGTTGGTAAAGTTTTCAAAATTTTAAACTTCTATGTTTATTGGATTAACACTACTTGAACCACTAGTGAGAGCAGTTTGAGAGGGTGAATTCCTTGGAATTCTTCCTAATTCTTGTCTTCTTTTAATTTCTTCAAATATAGGGTCAATATCTCCACCTTACCTTTGTGATCGAGTATATATTTTTTCCGCCACTTGGAAATCTAGGCTCTTCTTTATGATGCTTGAATTTGTCTTGTTCTTTCTAATTCGGCATCACGTTCTTATTAAAGGTCCAACACTATTATAGCAATGAAGTATTGTGTGAAGCTTTTCCTAATATGCTTGATAGCCTCTCTCAAATCTAAAGCAATGTCTTCTGAATATGGAATAAAAATTCAATCCTTTGAAGAGGGGGTTACCCGGGATAGCCATGGTTATGAGACATATGCTCTTGTGACTCTTTAAGTATAAAGTTTTTTATTTTTGGAATTTTTGAATTTTATTGTATTTTCTTGAGGTTGTATTTGGGTGCGATGCTACCAAGTTTTCCCCACAGTGGGTGCCAAACCATTGGCCAAAAAAATTTTGTGGAAAAATTGATAGACTTTTTTCAACGTTTTGGGAATCTAAGTCCCTCTAGTTGAATGGTGCATCTCCATGTTATTGTGAGTGAACAAAAAATGAAATTTGTTGTTGTCCTTGAGGGTTAGTGATCTAATATGCACTCTCCATTGTACCCATGGTAGATTCTTGTAATTTCTTACAAGGGAATAATTTTACGGATGGTGGGGAAGGGAGTGAGAAATTAGAGAAGGAAAGATTAATTATGCAATTGGGAAATCATATTCTTGCCAAATTAATTAGAAATTTCACATACATAATCTTATAAAGAAACAACTACGTTTATGACACCAACAATGAGGAGAAACCATGTATACATAGTTGCAAACATTCATACATCTGAGAAGAAAACAATTCCTTCCTTGATTGATATTTCACCGAGATGTATTATGCAAAAGAAAAGAAGAACATGAGTTGGGAAAACAAAAGAATGCTATCTTTTTAATATAAATCCAAATAATAATCTCTTTCTCACATTGTTTAATCACACTCGAGTATATAAAATTTACAACCCCTGGAATGAGATAGTCATTACAATATATCGAATAAACGGAGACTCTTCGTCTACCCCATGTGCCTTTACATATGCCTTGTACATCCCATGACTCTTTGTATGCTTGAAAACTCCAGATTTTCTGTTGTTATGATGAAGAAGACAAAGAGACCTTTCCAAAAAGTCTAATTTTATCAAATTTAGACAGCCAAGGTGAAATATATGGCCATGCAAGTCCAGGGTCGAGGAGGAACACGAGTTCCCCGGTGCTTCCACGGTCTACAATTAATCACTTTTCTCCTTTGGTGCGGGTAAATAAGATATTCATGGAACTTGAGGAAGGAGGGAACTATGTCACCTATGCCACTAAATCTCATTTTTCCACATTGAACCGGGGCATTTAGTGGTCAAAGTTTTGGGTCCCGGGTGGAACTTAGGAACTGTTCCACCCGGGACATTAGTGCCTGCATCCCCTTTCTCCTCCGCACTTAACTCTACCTTCGACTTGCGGGCTGACCTATATTATGGGGAGCAATGTTTCACGGGAACATGTTTGATGTTTACCTTGTTCTTCCACCCCATTTGGTCGGCATTACACTGTCTCCCCTCTCTCTCACTTCGAATCCCATGGCCTTTGTTTTTCAACCCATCCTTTATTGTGGAGAACTAGTTCCTATTTCGTGAGGAACTATTTCCTGCAAGGAACTAGTTCTGCTCCATTCCACGAACCTTCGCATCACCCACATTGACCTAAGCCCTTCATATTGCATCTTCAAAATGGTCTCAGAGAACCTTCACCCATGAGGAACAAGTTCTTTTGTTCTGTCCTTTACCCAATACTCCACACAACGTTGAACCCCTTATTTTTAGGAAAATTGATAATTCAGGAACTTGAGGCTCAAAGGAAATTGTCCCTTTTTTCCATTTTCCCCAATTTTTCCAATAGTTTTGGATTTTTCTTGAATTGAGGAGTTAGGAAAAGAAGAGTGAAGTCCCAATTTATCCAATTTATCCAATTTATCCAATTTTACCCCAATTTTGGCTAAGTTTTGAACTTGAAGCCTATAGAGAAGGAGAAAGTTCATCATAATGATTCCCAATGTCCAAAAGTATGAAATACTTGTTTTTTTATTTGAAGGTCCTCTCACTTTACTCAAGTTAACGGGGTATAATTTGAGTGTTTGGAGACCTTTTCATGCACTTATTTATGCAAAATGATTAGAAATGGAATTTTGAAAACAATCGGAGGGTCACATACCTTGATTATTCCTTGATCTCCCGAAAATGAGATTTTCCTTGAAGCTCATAGGTTGTACATGTTAAAATCATACTTTTGTGGAAGGATTTCTTGTGGCTTGTGAAAGACCTAAAACCATCATCCTCTAAATATCTAAGATAATTTTCAAATGATTTTTCATTTGGCCTCCAACTCTTTACGAAGATCCCAAAATTATTTCCTGAAGCTCAAGGCCTACTTGTATACCGCAGGTGCTTCATCCTCCATTACCCACGTTTGTTGAGGCCGATCCAAAACCTCTCGAAACTTCCTTAAATCTCCCAAAATTTGTTCCTTGATGTTCCTGGATCTTGAATATGCCTCCTTAATGAATTTATTCCTTCTATCCACTCTAGGGGGTTGTGTACTTGGCTTAGGAAGGATGGTGATAGCCTCTCCTAAGGTTGCTTGAAATTCCACTTTTAGAGAGATTGTTCCAAAAGTACTTGAATACTCTTGTTTTTCCTAAATCACCTAGGGTAAAGATGATACTCAAAATGGACCACTTTGTAAGGACAAGACAAGACTTAACACTAAGTGTTAGGTTGATCTCGGGGTGTCTGGAAATGTATGAGATAGAATATTTTTTAACACTAGGGCATGGTTGTCATGTTTTGGGTGAATTTTTTCCGTCTGCAAAAACACATGACAAAAAATGCTAACATTGTTTTTATGTGACCTTATTTTTTATTTCCCATACTAAAACTTTTAACTACAAAGAAAACCAATTTACTAATTATTGTTTACTTTGCAAAAATAAATGTTAGTGGTAACCACCATGTGTCACACTATTTGTTGTACCATTGCACATGAATTCAAACCTATCTAATTATAAATTTAATTCTAATTATGAAGTTAAATCATTAAACACATTGAACTAAGAGTTGTTTAAGGTAGGTCTATTATTCAAATATTTTACATAGCCAAAAAAATCTCAAGTACTTCTAATAAGAAACTCTATGAAATTATGATGTAAAATTCATTTTAATGTGTAGCATAAGTTTGTAACTTATTTTCTTGGCATGGGAAAAGAAAGGGTAAAATCCAACATAACAATGAAAAATGTGGAGGTAACGTAAGGATATTTTATAAACAATATATGCGAAGCAAAATTTCTTACCATGCATGCTATAAAGGTTTAAGCTATATTTTACTAATAGTCCAAGTGATGTGTTGGCTAAGGGTTAACAAAAAGGGATAGAAGTGGAACTTTGGAGTTTAGAATAAATTTTGCAGGTTTGAGGAGTTGCACATCTTAAACACTTTTGTAATTTAGTTTTTAAATTTCATGCAATGTTTGATAAACAAGTATATCTAACATAAAAACCACTACGGGGTCAAAGATCATTTACACACCAAGTCCAAATGGATGTTTTGAAAATTCTTGATCCCATTGTTGGTTTTGTTTAGTAGTTACAAGGATATTTCAGCTCACTTGGAGGTTCAAATATATCAAAACTAACAATCACACTTGTATGCAACATCACACAAAGTAAAATGTGATAGCCTTTTGTTGTATAAAAATACTCACATGGATTTTCTTACATCATTATTGATATTGGTTGCGATGTACCCATCCACATTGGAATCTAATTGTTATTATAATATATGGTAAAACCATATGATAAACCAATCCTACAATTTTTATAATGAAATCATGTTTAGGGATGTGTATAAACAATACAAATAATATAATAATCATGGGAAAAAGAGGAACCACACACAAAGAGGCCAATGTAGACAACATAGCCAACTATAGTTGGCTAATACTCTTCAAGCACATATGCGACAATATGAATTTGTGAGATGCTTGTGCTTGGAAAGGTAAGAAGTGTGCAAGGAAGTGACACCCTCATAAATTATCATGCAACAATAAAAGGTCATGACACCTTCAAGAATGCAACAATAAACATGTATTACTACACAAAAACATGTTTAGAATAATTCTCCATACAATTCATTAGATATCATTTTTTTAAAATAAATAAATATTATAATTAAGAGTATAAGGAAGTAATTAAATATACCCCTGTAAAATTTAGATAAATTTAAAATTACACAATTTCAATAGTGTAATATAAAAAGAAATCCACTCTACTCACCTTTATAATCACATCCTATAATCATGTAGAGAAAATATCATCCATGTTTTACACTATAAGAGAACATGATACTTGGCATATTTCACAAATCCACTCCGGGGAAATAAATTGCTTCCAAATAACAAATATATAGGTCACATCCATAATAACGCCTCACAAATCATAACCTTGTGAAAAAAATAGTAATCAATCACCCTTTTTCTAAAAGATCAACATTCGATAAAGGTGGGCTTGTCCTTCAAGTGGATGGCATAGAATAGTTTGGAAATTCCCACATACAACAACCACCTAAGAACAACTGAAAATAGTGGTGTTTTATGAACATGACAAAAATTCCAATATAGAAACCAATATCAGTTAGTAGTCCCAATCAAAACATATGTAAATGCTAGTTATATCTTGAACCATCCTTGGCACTTAACATCCTGCATAGGTTGAAAATAAATTAGATATTTCAACCAAACAACAAGCAATTAAGAGATTAAAGTAAAATAATTATGTAGAGATTAGACAAGCCTCTTTAACTTGTGCTTTTTATTTTCCATCTCAATTTAAGGGTGAAGCACATCGATATCATTAGAAAGAACATACAAATACATGCATTAATAAATATGCAACATAGTATATCATTCCATTACTTTTAAATTGCAAATAGGGCCAACCGATTGGAATGCAATAAGGAATGATTGCATCATTTATTTAAAATTACATAGTAGGATCGAGTTATCATTGTCATGTATATTGGATAATGCAAATTATATACGGACCACATTAAACATCCTTCTAAAATTTAATGAGCATTTAAGGGCCATAGAAGTAAGAGATAGTGTGCTTCTCTAATGCAATAATGTTTCCCACACATTATAAGCACCAAGATAGTTAGGGAATGCTAGATGACTTGATTCACCATGTCTTGGAATCATATTGTCTAAATTTTATTATGGAAAGTTCCCAAGGAATGCACAAAAACAATTAGTTTTACAAGGATGGTGTGACCATAATTTATCTATTTACAAGGAAAATCAAAAATCATACATATAAGTTACATTTGTGTCTTCCTAAAGAATGGCAAGGGTTAGAGCCAAATAGTAATTAGCGAGGTCATAAGAATTATCTTAAGATATAAATATTCTTTAATATATACAATAAAATAAGAATTAGCAAGTCCTTATACAAAACTCAAAGGAAATTGTGAAATTTCTCATATTCTAAAAGATAAACATAATATGTGTATATACTTTATTATCTAATTAGTACTCATGTGATAGATTTGATCTTACATTGTAGAAATGAAATCAATCTAATACATTATATACTAACTAGCTTCTTCAAAAGAGCACGCCACCTTCCATTACCTTTTTCTCTAACCATATTTTCACAGTGAGGGGATTTTCTCATTATTATTTTATTACCTCATTTTTTTAGTGTTGGATAAGAATAAATAACCGTATATCCTTGTGAGAATATGATTGAATTTCAGCAGCAAGAATTAGCTTGGCTACGATTTAATCCATCCCATTGATGGATGTTGATATTATTCGCTAAAGGATGAAAGTGGGATTGAAATTAACACTTGATTTCCGTCAAATAATGATATCACATAATAACCTTTGTGGAAACATCAAATATATAAAAATGAAAACAACAAGAGTTTTTGTGTACCAATTTTATATGTTAAAAAGATTAGAATGAAAATGCAAGAAAACAAAAAAAAAAATTGTCTTCCTTCTTTAATCTTTCTAGTAAATAGCTCAAATAGAGCAATGGATTGAAAATGGGAGAGAAATTATGCCTGCACTTACCTACAAGATTGCAAACTCCTCCTTTGATGTGTTTTATTTACTTGATTAAGATGATGAGAGATAGATTATAGATGAGTGGATTGATACATTGATAGAGTGGATGGATTGATTGGATGATAAAAATGGAAAAGATTGGTTATGGATTTTCAAGTTGTCCCAAGATATTCTAAGCTAGTTTTTATGGAGGATGAGAGTTCAATTTATAGTTAATGGGTGGAGGATTCAATGGCTAGGATGAAGCCATGTTGGATTTGGATCAAGGGTGGAGGATGCATGAGAAGAATGGAGAATTCTAGAGTGGAAGACTCCATAATTTTGAATTCAAAATTCATGGAGGGAAGAAGCTTCCATTGAATTAAAAATTCATGGAGGGAAGAAGCTTCCATTGAATTAAAAATTTAATGGAAGGAGAAGGTTAGAGAGGCATCTAGATTTAGAGATGAGGATTTGATTAGGATTAAGATTAGATTAGGTTAATAAATGATGTTTAGGGTATGGATGTGTAGGGATGTGTAGGGTAGGTGGGTAGGTAGATGTAGGAATATTAAATTCCTAGGAAATGTTAATGAAGAATTAAAATAGGATAATATGATATAATAATGGATTAATGAGATTAATGATAAAATGGGATGTAATAATGGATTTAAAGGATTAATGATGAAATGATAAAATAAATGATAAAGGGTAAATGGTAAATATGATAAAATGGATTAATAATAATAATTAATCTTGTGATTAATTATTATATGGGTGATGTTGGGATATTTGTGCAACGGGTTAATCGTAATTAACCATGTTGACATTTTAGATGTCTACACCAAAGAAACAAGAAATGAAACCACCTAGAGTAGTAAAGATTGAACTATTTCTATAATGGATGTTACAAAGATGTAGGAAATTTGGTCCTCAACAGATCTTTCCTACCAATGCTAAAAAAATTCTTAGGAGAGCTTCAATAGCTGAAATAGAACCCATAAAATTTGTTTGGAAGTACTAGTGAATGTCTATAAATTATCTAATATTTAATTGGTAACCTACTTTGTTAAAATTTATAGAAAACTTTAGATGGTGGACCAAAAAATAGTCAAATTTGATTCAATACATATGTATTTTCTCTACATTTTTTATGACAACTATCTAGATGTGTCAATTAATTTTCTTATGCAAAAGTTGGCATGTTTGGCCTATACAAATCAATTTCTAGAACTTTCAAAATTTCAATGGCGACAAGGCTTAAACATGTGGTTATCAATTTGACCTTATTGCCACATGCCAAATAAATGTAAAACACATGTCAGTTTTTAAATGTATGGTTTAAAAAATTACAAAACTATAATCGGGCACGAAAATGGTCAACTCATTGTATTATCATGAATAAAAATAGAGATAAATGATTTTATTTCAAAATTTTAAAATTAGAAATTTGTTACATCATGCCCATACATTAGAGATATTGACATAAGTAGAAAAATTCAAGAATGTGATTAGTTGAAATATGGTAAACTAATTGATCAACCCGAAAAGTATAGTATCTTGCCTTTGGAAGGAATCGAAAATTGGAAGATTTTCCAAAAAAGTTTATTCTAAGTTTAGAAACCTATTTATTCATTTTGTAACATGAGATTTGGAAGATCAAACAAGACTAGATTATTACTAACCAAAATTAGTGTAGGAGTTTCATTTACATAATAATGTTTGTAATACTTTTGGGACTTAGGTTAAAGTTAGCAACTAATAGTATAACTTTATTAGTAAATATTTATTAAATTATAAAAATATTTAAATATGTTTTTGGAATTATAAATTTGAATTTTTTTTTACAATGTGGGAATATGAATATGTATATTAATTTCCAAAGTAACCATAACACTTAGAGAAAAGTACATTAAAATTAAAATTTTACATGAGAAAAATGAGATAAAATATAAAACACAATAGTTGAGTTGTTGAGATATTTTCCCTAGTAGTTAATGACTGATGGGATGTACCACATGTATTTTTGTGCAAAGGAGTTTTAATTTGATCCATGAAGCAAACAATTGTGCTTACAACTATTAAGTAGATTATTTTTGTGTTAGGTCGGCACTATTTAGTGAATAGAGCTACACATATTTGATCCTCAAAATTAATAAGATTTCATAAAGAGCGTTGGTTTACTCTAAAAACGAAATATACCCTATTAAAAATCTCATAATATAGTGGATAACTAAATATAGAATGCTCATATCCAACGGGTATGTTGTAACGGTTCTTGGGTCTTCTAGTAATTAGGAGGTTCAAGGTTCAAATCTCGGCTCCATGTTAAGGCAACCTATTACCGATGATTTGGATACCCTGGTGATAAGGCACCATGATAATGTGGTTTAATATGTGGGTTATCCAAGAGCTTAAACTTCCATCCTTAGATGGTTCCACAGCCGATGTGGGCTAGTGATGCCACAAATGGCTAGGGTCCTCTCCTAGGTAACCTCAACAAAAAAATATAGAATGCTCCTATGATTTTGGTTCATTATTGAAAAGTTCAAAAATACAAGTTGATGTTACAAAAGAAATTTCTCTATCTCCATGCAAATTTGATGAGAACATATCCAAAATTTATCCATAGGCAATCTCAAACTAGAAGAGATCCTGGAGTAATTGAGAATAATAGTACGTCCATCTTCAATTTGAAGTGAGTGCTCCAAGTAGTGATGCATTTTTGTTAATAATTATTTTGATGCTTTTTCCAAGTTAATTTTATGAAGGATTTATAGATTTCATCCCTAATGCCTCTTTAAACATATTTTTTCAACATGTGTGGACCAATAATGGAAAATTTAATAAGAGGCGATTATCAATATCAATGTTGATTCCATACAAGAAAAATGCACATTAAGTATGCCAAGTGTTCTTGATCCCTTGTTTACATAACGTTTGATTTAATATAGATAATAAATAATTGAAAGGAGAAACGTGATGGCTCATTTAATTATTTAATTCCAATTTAGGGCTATAACATGATGTATTATGTTTTACTATTAATTTGATATCAATATTGATTTGAACATACATATAAGGCATTGAGAGATAAAGAATTAGAATATGTCCTAACATTAGTAAAACATGAGAAGATGAGTGAACTTCTCTCTTTAACTAGTTTTAAAATATATCTATGTGTGAAAAAGGTATGAATTGGTTAGAAATGACATGTAGATGTTTCATCTATGATTCTAGAGTTGTATTGTTCACCGGACCAAACCATTCACTTTTAACCAAACCATTTGGTAGTCTTGACCTATTGGATAGTTTGGTCTAGGAAGAATATGGTACTCTATAAATTTCTAAACCTTTGCAATTGATTAGCATTTGCTTTGTTATAAGATATTGTCTCCGAAATGTACAAAACCCTCTAAAATCAACAAACTTGACCTAAAAACGTTAACCTAGGGTAAAACCCATATAAAAAGGTTAGTGGTTGGGTTGAAGTGCAGTTTGTACACTACCGAGATTGGCACTACTTTGAAGAGTCCTCAAACCACACGCGTATTTTCTAGCTAGATATGAAACATAATAATGCATGGATGGAATTCTATTTGATAACCTACTCACTTGATAATGCTTTGTATTGACTTGGTTTTGTAGTGCTTGACTTGGCTCATGAGGGATTTTGATTTAAGAAGCTTAACTCTCGACTTGGTTTGGAGTGCTTTAGACCTATGTGGAGGATTCTCCTACTATCTAGTACTACTTTAGGGAAATTTAGGATAGATTTTCTATGCTTTTGAGTTATTTGTGTGAGGTGAGTGTAAAAATTGTTAAGTGAGTAAATGAATGCATTAGAATTATTTTATATAGGGTTTTCTATATTTAATTCACATTAAGGTTGACACATAGTAAATTACTAACCCATTAAAATACCAAAATTAAGAAATTGACCATTGGGTGGTTCTAAATGGAACTGCGTCCACCTAAAACAATTTTTTTATGGTTTGGTCTTATTAGATAATTTGTTCAAAGAGGAAAATGCAGTCTATAAAGTTTTGTGCATGATAATTAGGATAAGTGGACTCTTTTTGCTTGATGTAATCATTTTTGGAAGTGACTAAGAAGTGTAACAAGGAGAACAAGTCTTTCAATAGTACTAAGGATGGACTATGATATAGAAATTAATCTCATATTAGGTGCACAAGTCACTATTTAAGGTATTGAGCCAATACTAATTGTTATCCCAAATTTCCCCCGCAAATTTGGTTAAGACAAGTCCTACACATAAGGAAATTATGAAGGAAATGACTCAGACTGCGAGCTCACATTCTAGGATGACAAACAAGGTTGCAGAGGGACTTTACAATGGAGTGGCGGGGCTTGCGAAAGATCAAACGACCTCGTGTAAGAAGAAATTCAAGAAACGGATCTGTCGAGTGAATTCATGCCTCAAATCCAATAAAAAATTACAGGTGGGATCGAAATGGAATAGCAAGGTCGGGAAGGAAGCCAAGTGGTGTCAAAGGAACCAGAGACTCAAAGGAAAATAAACGGCGAAGATTCAAAGTCTTCGGGCTCTGAAATAGTTCAGGACGGACCTTGAAATCGACTAAGTATGGAGGAGACAGTGGAAGCTACCAAGTGTCCAAATGGTGCACCTCCAAAATTTAAAACCAAATGGGCAAGCTCAAACAAGTGCCAAGCCTCCATGCGTCCAAAGCTCCAAAAATTTGCATCGGTCATTGAAAAGTCTTCGACTCGGAGAAAGGGGTCAAGTGTCAGCTCAGCACAATTCTAAAATGGGAGCCCAAGGTGGAGACTCAAACTTGCACCAGCCCTCCATCTAGCCAATGGTCAACAGAGGTCAAAAGGAGAATGAGTCCAAAATGGCTAAGTAATGAATGTAGGCGGAAGGCACCAAGTATCCAAAAACTGCACATTCAAAAGCGGGACCCTAGGCGAAGAATCAAACAGCGTTAGCTCACCGCATGTCCTAGAGCCCAAAAAGGTGAGGGTGACCGTTGAAAATTACAAAGGCCCATGGAGGTCTCCACGTGCCGTATCCATGCTACTCTAAAGGTAAAGCCTGGGGACAGTTTCTAAACATGCACAAAGCCTCCACATGTCTTGGGTCAAATACGGTGCCTCTGCGCGGTGAAAAGAGAAGGAAGAATACGAGAGAACCCAGGAACCTACGGACGCCACCACGTGTCACATGGATGCTATATCAAGAGAAGAATAAAGGGAGGGTTTTCAAACAAGCGTTAGGTCGCCGTGTGTCCCCTGGTCGATATATATGACCCTGCCGAGCAAAGGACTTAGCAAAAACATAAGAAACCGAGCAGTCGCGGAAGCCGCCGTGTGTCAGCCCCATGCCACTCCAAAAGAAAAATGTAGAGGTCACCCTCAGAGATGCACCAGCCCTCCACGTGTCTAGTTTCAAAAGGGGGTCTAATTTTTTTAAACTAGTTTTCCCGCTATTTTGTATGGACCCGACCCAAAATATTCAAATGGCCATAACTTTCGACTAGAGACTCAGATTTGGGCAGGAGAAGAATTTTTGGAAACATCTCAAGCTCCACTACGCCATGGAAACATAAAATATCATTCTTAATAGGTTTCAATGGGTGAGAACCTGGAAAACATCTTTTCCCCATTAATACGGGATCTCGATGGCTTCCACTACCCAAATATTGAGATTTTGGTTTGCCATCTTCTCTCATATAACCAGCAGTGCATGGGGAACCGGACTTGATAAATTGTGATCATATTTGAGAGGGGCATTGATTGATAGTGGTTGAGCTTTCAAAGTAAGATCCAATGCGTATCTCAAGGTGGTTGAGGTAGGATTTGAAATTCTTCCCTCTTCTCTCTCTTATTCTTCCTATATATTATAAAGGAGGGGAACATTCAAATGTTGTTGATCTTCCATCTTATGCCCCTCTCTCTCTTCCTTAGGGTAGAACGTGGAGTCTAAACCTCCTTTCATGGCTTTGTGATGGAATTCTCTTGCCTCTTTCCCACTAACAATGTACTATGTGAACTTTTGGAGCAATAATTTTTTTTTGTGATGCGTCTGTCCATCCTTTGCTTATTTTATTGTCTCTCTCTCGCCTCTCTCATCATCTCTCTATATTGTGCATATTCTCTCTGTTTGTCAGGTCCTAGGGGATGTGTTTAATGGGTTTTGAAGTGGTGTTCTCTCTGTGAAATCTATCTCTCTCTCTCTCTCTCTCTCTCTCTCTCTCTCTCTCTCTCTCATGGTGCATCTTGTCCACCTCTCTCTCTCTCTCTCTCTCTCTCTCTCTCTCTCTCTCTCTCTCTCTCTCTCTCTCTCTCTCTCTCCTCTCTCTCTCTCTCTCTCTCTCTCTCTCTCTTCTCTCTCTGGTCTCTCTCTCTCTCTCTCTCTCTCTCTCTCAACTCTCTCTCTCTCTCTCTCTCTCTCTCTCTCTCTCTCTCTCTCTCTCTCTCTCTCTCTCTCTCTCTCTCTCTCTCTCTCTCTCTCTCTCTCTCTCTCTCTCTCCCCTTGGAATGGTTAGATTAGGATAGGATAGGTTCTACCTGCACTGGAGTAGCTTGTGGCAGGTAGATTAGGAGGCAAGAACTAGCTTTCTCTGGAGGTCCATCTCAAGTTTTGCAAGTCCCACAGCTTGAGAGATGGTCCCATGTTGTGCAATCACACCGAATGCCCCACTCCACACCCGGGCCATTTGGGGGTGCTGTGATTTTGCACTAACACTAACATTATCAAATGATAGATTACCAAATTTGTATTTCTACATTCCCTCCCACCCTTAATCTACGAAATGATTTTTTTTTCCTAAAAGGGACATACACATGAGAGTGGAAATACACTTTGTCTTTGCTCAAGATGTTTGGTTGTTTGAGTGTTTTCAAGATCCCAAAAGTGAAACCTACAATCACAAAGTGTAGTTAATATCCATGTAGAAGAATTTAAATTTAACTCAAAAGTGACACTAAACTTGAAACTTGAAAATTGAATTTTGAAACTAAAAAAAATATGGAAGGAGTACACTTGTTTGCTTTGTGAATGTATGATCTTTTTGTCGAAGCACTTGGAGCAATGGATTGAAAGAATGTGAATAGAGGATCGGGGTGATCAACCCCAATTTGTAGGAGTAACATGAACCAAAAATGGATTTGTGTTTCCTAACATTGAATAACCATAAGATATTCGGTGTTACCCAACACATTAATATTTCATAAGAAATTTGGGTGTCACTTATCCCAATGAAATTTGAAAGATAGTGAGAGGAATGGTGCCCCCTGATGTCATTATACCCAAATTAAAACCATCCACCCATGGAACCACACCACCATTACAGATCTAGATTCAAAAATGTGTAAAATTTTGTAAAGGGATGCCCAATAATTTAAACATACCCCTATGTTGATATACTTACATTGAAACTTATGTAACCAATTTGGCTTTAAAATTATGTTATGCCTAAAAATTTGAGTTTTGTTGATGTAGGAGCATCTTTGAAGAACCATTCAATTACAAGAGTCAAGCTTCTTAGAGTATATTTGAATTGTGTGAGAGTGTGGGAGTCTTTTTGGTGCATATGAGTCATTACAAGCATTTAGAGGAACCGAGAAACTCAAATTGTACTTTTTGTGTTTTCCCTCCAAAAGGGAATTTGAATATTCAAATGAGTGTAATAGTTGTGTGGTCTTGAAAAAGTTGTCTTAGGTGTGTTAAGATATTTTATAAGGTTGGAGAGTGTCTTGTTAAGTGATATTAGGTATAATGAGTCATGTGTGTAAGGCATCATTAAGATGTTTGGCATAATGTATAAAGCGCCCAAGCCTTGAAATGTGAAGTTGAAGAGTAAGTCCTAGGAAGTCAGTTATAATGAGTTTAGGGAATTTACATGTGAGAATTTAGTTACATGCAGGTTGGAGAAGCTCAAATATAGCAAGAGTTAGAGGATTTTTCAAGTATTCCTCATGGAGAAGATAGAGGAAGATAGTAACGAAGAGAAGGAAGCATAGTACTTGTATGAAATTTGAGGCATGGTAATATCTTAAGTTTTGTTTGTGTGTATCCATATCTTGTGGAGCATGTTTCAGAGTTGAAGTTATGAGTGAGACTCCTATCCTTCAATACATGAATGAATATTTATATGATTGTAAGCTTCATATTTATATTATGTTCTAAACATACCATTCATGTGTGGAATGTGTGTGAGTAGTTGTCACAAGATTTTGGTTACATTATCTAACATGCATGGCTAAGGATGAATGTGGATTCATGTAATAGGAAGGCTCTTACCTACAATATTCTATGTTAGTGTTTGAATGTTCTTTGTATCATCTAGGAGAAGTATTAATGCCTTGATGTAGATCTAGGAGTGCTAACTTTGTTTCATTGCAAGGGAACAAACTTGGACTGTGAGAACTTGGAGAGGTGTATGGAGGTGGTTTGAATAATTTCTAGTGTATAATGAGTGTAACATCACTAGAGAGGTTCCTATATACATATCATCAAATAAAAACTCATCTTAAGTCTTAAATCAAGTTCGAGGAGTCATTGTGCACTTGAGGGTTCAAGTCATTGTTAGATCACGGGTTTCGTGGACAATCTTCACTAAAAAGGAGCACCAAATCTCATTCATTAACCCCACCGGTAAGCTTAAAATTTGAAGCTCCTTGAAACATACCTCCCAAAGAATCTCAAACCTTGAATCGATGTTTTTAATAATTCGTAACAAAATAACCCTTCTCGGGTTCACAAAGGAGGTTTTAACAAATCAAAACTAGGGTTTGCAATTTGGACTAACAAATCAATGCCTTTTTCTTTAAAATTTTGAATATATCAAGTTGAAAGCCTATATGAAGAGATTATGGAAGACATTTCAAAACCAATGGTGCAAAATTCTTATTTTTGTGACAATAGGGGAGAGTGAGAAAGCACAAGCATAGGGTTTATTTGAAGGGTGGCTTTGCAAAGGAAACATGTGTTTGGATTGGAGTTGGTTTTGAAACTTGTAGATAATGAGTAAGGTCCTAATGGGTGCTCAAAATTCATATTTCTTTTCTTGGAACTCCTCTACAAACTAAGATAAGCTTGACAACTTTGGTTTAGAAATACCTAGTAAGCGTATAAGAGCTAATTTGCAAAGAGTGGAGTACAAGGATTTCAAAGTGAAGAGTTAAACCTTGAGATTTTGTAGGCATGTCGAGGTATGGAAATCTCACTATAAGATGTGGTATACATTTGTGAGTAGAGATAGAATTCTATTTGCATGAATGAACCAAATGACTTGGTCTTAAGAGCCTTTAAGGGACAATTTACATAACAAGATAAGAGCTTGTATCTTCTCAAGGTTGAAATACATTTATTTGTTGGTTATAATAGTATTGTGAGGGTGTGAAGCAATTAATGAAGGCTAAAAGGCTTGGGATATTTCAATAAGGGATTTTGAGCAAGAAACTAGTGAGGCATAGTTAAAGTAAGTAAGAGAAATAAGCACAAAGTCACTTTTGATGAATGATGGGTAATTAGATGACCAAAACAATAGTGAAGGGGGTGTTGCTAGTGTGGTTCAAGATTTTTATGCAAGGTATAGGCATTCAAAGCTTGGTGAATGCCACTTTTAATGTTATTTGACAAGATTGAGCAAATTTAACAAGTTTTAGCCATTTTAGATCTATAGAAATATCCTCTATGCAGAGACTAAGATAGGGTTATTGTTTGCATTCTCTTCATAATCCGTTATATAAATGAAATTTTGTTTTTCTCTACATCATGTGGTATCAAAGCCTAAATTTGTGTTGATATTTGATTTTGAAGAGTGAATATATATACTTTTGTGGCTAACAATGTGTTGAGAAATTGTGTGTTGTGAAGTAAAGAGAAGTGTGAAATTGAGAAGATTTAGTAGAGACACCAAAAGACCTGGTGAGGAAAATGTGAGGTGTGGAAAAGGTAAGGTGAAAAGACTTTTCTATAAGAGAGATGGATCCATAGGAAGCAATAGTTGATTTTGGAAGCTTCTTAATGATAAGAGGAAGCAGAAGAGATAGAGAAGAAGAAGAGAGAAGAAGTAAAGAGAGAGAAGAAGAAGAGTCGGAAGGATGGAATCGGAGATGAAGAAGCTAAGAGTAGTTGATAGAGATGATGAAGAGGAAACCAAGGTATGATTTTAATTTTTTTATGAAGAAGAATGTTAAGTGGCCTATGATGCAGATTGCTAGAAGAAGTTAGAGGTTAAGAGAAATAAAGAATGAGGAAGAGTAACTGAAAATACAA
This sequence comes from Taxus wallichiana var. yunnanensis, assembly GCA_018340775.1. Classification (NCBI taxonomy): domain Eukaryota; kingdom Viridiplantae; phylum Streptophyta; class Pinopsida; order Cupressales; family Taxaceae; genus Taxus; species Taxus wallichiana. The sequence continues at coordinate 206,928,570 of CM031235.1, read as the reverse complement.
GAGAATAAGTAAGAAAATAATATAGAGGAAGAGACTGTGAGACAAATTCCTAGCCATGGTTACATTATGCCTATTTGGTGGAAGAAATCAGTAGCAACAGTGAAAGAGGATGACAAGCAAGAGTAAGTGATGGTGAGAACAAGTGTGCAAGGGCAGCATGAGAGAGAAAATCAAACTTTTGAAAGTACAAGTAAGGTAGAAAGAAGTGAAGATGGTGTGGAAGAAGAAAGAGACAAGCAGTGAGCAAGTAAAGAGAGAAACACTCAAGGCAAGCAATCAAATTCAAGAGGTAAGCTTTGAAAAATTAGAATGCAAGGTGAGTACATTTGATTCTTTATTACTTTACATTAAACATGGAGTGAGTGAATTCCTTGAAATTATAAAAAGTGATGATAGTTGTGCATTTGAGGTTGGTAAGCAAGGTTGTAATGAGGATTTTGTACATAACATTGATGATATTTTACAAGATTGGTTAGATGAAGTGGATGGTAAAGTGAAGAATGCAGTGCAGCTAAGATATAGGTAAATTATTGGGCATGTGGTGATGGAAATGACAGCAGAGAACAAGAAATTACAATGTTGAGACAGTTGAGATAGTGAAAATTGAGCATGAACCAGTGAAAGAGAAGAAATATGAATATTTTGATGAGACAAGGGATGAATACAAGTTAGACATGAAGTATATAGTGATGGAAGGCATCATGGAACATGGAGAACATATATTTTTTTTGTTTTAACCTTTGTATGTGCAGGTATGAAGCATGACTACTTGAAGGTGATAAGAGTGAAGATGAAGAATGAGGGAAAATTGAAGAGAATAAAGGAAAATGGAAGAAAAAAACCAGCTACATGGGACCTTGGTGGCATTGAAGAGTATAAGGAAAGTGAAAGCAAGAACAGAGATAAAAGATAATCTATGAGGATGAAGAATCAGCCGAGAACATGATTGTGCAAGTAAATCATATGATGGACTAATTTTCTCCACCTTGGGAATATGATGTAGGAGCATCTTTGAAGAACCATTTAATTACAAGATTCAAGCTTCTTGGAGTCTATTTGAGTTGTGTGAGAGATGTGGGAGTCCTTTTGGTGCATATGAGCCATTTCAAGCATTCAAAGGAGCTGAGAAAGTCAAATTGTACTTGTTTTGTGTTTTGCCTCCAAAAGGGAATTTGAATATTCAAATGAGTGTAATAGTTGTGTGGTCTTGAAAAAATTGTCATAGGTGTGTTGGGATATTTTTAAGGTTGGAGACTATCTTGTTAAGTGATAATAGGTATAATGAGTCATGTGTGTAAGGAATCATTAAGATGCTTGGCATAATGTATAAAAGCATTTACAAGCCTTGTAATGTGAAGTTAAAGAGTCACTACTGAAGTTATTCCTAGGAAGTCTATCATAATGAGTCTAGGGGCGTTACATATGAGAAGTCAATTACATGCAGGTTTGAGAATCTCGAATATAGAAAGAGTTAGAGGATTTTGTAAACATTCCTTGTGGAGAAGATAGAGGAAGATAGTAATGAATAGAAGGAAGCATAGTACTTGTATGAAATATGGCGCATGGTAATATATTAAGTTCTATTTGTGTGTATCCATGTCTTATGGAGCGTGTTTTAGAGTTGAAGTTGTGAGTGATACTCTTTTCCTTCAATTCATGCATGAATAGTGATATGATTGTAATCTTGAGATTTATATATACTATGCTCTAAACATATCATTCATGTGTGGAATGTGTGTGAGTAATTGTATAAGAATGTGGTTACATTATCTAACATAATTGTCTAAGGATGACTATGGATTCATGTAATAGGAAGGTTCCTACTTACATTATTATATGTTATTTGTCGAATGTTATTTGATATTAACTATGAGAAGTATTAAGGCCTTTATGTAGATCTAGGAGTGCTAACTTTGTTTCATTGCAGGGGACAAACTCGGGACTCGAAAACTTGGAGAGGTGTATGGAGGTGGTTTGAATGATTCCCAATGGAGAAGGATTGTAACATCATTGGAAAAGTTCCTAGATACATATCATCAAATAATAACTCATCTTAAGTCTTAAATCGAGCTCATAGGAGTCACTGTGCACTTGAGGGTTCAGTTCATTGTTGGATCACGGGTTTCAGGATAGTCTTCACTAAAAATGAGCACCAAATCTCATTCCTCAACCCCACTAGTAAGCTTAGAAGTTGAATCTCCTTGAAACAGGACCTCACCAAATAATATGAAGACTTGAATCGGTGTTTTAAATAAGTTATAACAAAATAACCCTTCTCGAGTTCAGAGAGGAGGTTTTAATATTTAGAACTAGGGTTTACAATTTGGACTAACAAATCAATTCCTTATGCTTTGAAAAATTGAAGATATCATGTTGACAACCTATATGAAGATATTATGAAATAAATTTCAAAACCAATGGTGCAAACTTCTGATTTTGATGACGGTCTAGGGGAGCATGAGAAAACATAATCATGGGGTTTATTTGAAAGGTGGATTTGCAAAGGAAACATGTGTTTGGCTTAGAGTTGGTTTTGAAACTCATAGGAAATGACAAAGGGCATAATGGTGCTAAAAATCCCTTTACTTTGCATGGAATTCCTCTAAAAACTGAGATAAGTTTGACATTTGGTTTAGAAAGACCTAGTAAGGATATAGGAGCTAATTTGCAAAGAGTGAAGTATAAGGAGTTCAAAGAGTTAAACCCCGAGATTTTATAGGCATTTCAGAGGTATGGAAATCTCACTATATGAGGTGATATACATTAGTGAGTAGAGCTAGAAGTTTTTTTGCATGAATGAACCAAGTGACTTGGTCGTAAAAGCCTTTAAGGGACAATTTACATAACAAGATAAGATCTTGTATCTTATTTATTGGAATACATTTATTTTTGTTTCTAACAAGATTTTGAGTGTATGAAGCAGGAATGAAGGCTAAAAGCCTTGGGATATGTCAATAAGGGAGTTTGAGCAAGAAACTAGTGAGGCACAAGTAAGAGTAAGTAAGAGAAATAAGCACAAAGTCAATTTTGATGAATGATGAGTCATTAGATGACCAAAAAGTAGTGAAGGGGGTGTTACTAGTGTGGGTAAAGAGTTGTATTCGGGTATAGACAGTTAGAGCTTGTTGAAGGCCACTATTAATATTATTTTACAAGATTGAGCAACTTTAACAAGTTTTAGCCATTTTAGACCTATATAAAGATCCTCTATGCAGTAGACCGAGACAGGTTATTGCTTGAATTCTCTTCATAATTAGTTATATGAATGAAAAAAAAATTCTTTGCATAATTTTCACCATTGAAAATTTGAACAAGAAGATTTATAAAATGTTTTGAGGCAAGGTAGGACTTCACATAAAAACCTTCTTTCTCATAAGGGTAACAAAGGATTCATTAGCATAATGACCATTAATAAGTTGAATCTTCCTAGTAGGAAGAACATTTCATTAGAAAATCCCTTGTTCGACTCTATAACCCATAAGATAACCAAAATCTTATGTTATTAGATCCAGCAATAAGGATTTTCTAATAGAGTGGAAAATCTCAAAGATCTAAGACTTGCAGTTATTAATGGTTAAGCACATCAAAGCATCAAAGAAGATAGTTTGAACATTCAAGAGAAAACATATTCAAACCCTATAGATTTTAACACGAAGGGGATGAAGGGCCACTAAATGTTATCATATTTTCTTTCAAAATAGAGTTTGAGGAATATAGTTTTATTTTAACAAGGGTGGGCACATTCCCTCCTTACTACACCACAACTATATTATGGAGGATAAGCTTACTTTTTATAAACCCTATTTTCTCTAGTTTAATGATTGCATTAATAGTATGTCAAAGGGTAACACCAAATCTTTAGAAAGGATTTTGTGTGACGCGTTTAACAAGGTAGTATGTCTCCAATTATTAATGAGCTCATGATATCTTGCTTTAGTGATAAATTCTATATTTCCTTTATTTTTAAACTTCCCTATAGATTTTTTCATAGAGATTCATCGAAACCTAAAACAAGTATGGCTTAGCAAAATGCAATGTAGCTTTATAAAACTCATACTAGAACCCATCAATTCATGACACTTTATCATAGGCCATGTTTTGCACCATTACATATAGATCATCCATGGAAATTGGAGCATTACAAATGTTTTAAGCTTGTAATGAACCACATCAATGTAATACTTGTAAAGCTTGAGCATACTCTCGAGTTTTCTTGAGAATGAACCACTAGCTTATAGTGATCCAAAAAGGATGATGAGATCTTAGAAAGCTCAATGAGGATACCATGGGCACTTTTATGGATTTCATATGATCTTTAACTTATTTGGCTATTAAGGACTCAAAGAAGTCTTTTCGGACCAATATACCACTTTTAACCAATGTAAATGGGCACAACTTTGAGTGCATTTAACTACATATCATTTTGAAAGATTAAACTTATGTTTGATTCAAATGACCACTATTTCTAATTTAATAACAAATTATATGTTCTATAACTATGTTTTGATTATTTCAATTTAGTTAGCCAAAGCACTATCTACCCACTTTTGAATCCTCATCACTTGTTTTTTATAGTGTATGATAAAGGTGGATGTGTGCATGTCTATGTCATTCCACCACTCAATCCAACTTTGAGGCATGCATAACATATAGTTCCATAGTTGGGTAATGAGATATATGGTACCCTCATGGGCCATAAGTCAAGTGTTAAAAAGGTCAATTCCTTGGGATCTTTCAAGAGAAAACTCCACACCCCAAATCGAAAGTGATAATATTGTGGTCAAAAAGGAAAATCTCTAGATGGATGGTAACAAATTTCTTGCAGGTGTTATGAAAATAGAACACATATCGTTTGAGGAGCATGACATGGTTAACCCCTTTGATAATGTGGTTAAGGCCTACACATAAATTAGACCATGTAAACCACATCCCTATAATTAATGAACATCGCCAAAAGATATGGTATAATAGACCCCAACAATTTTTAATGTAAAACAATCTTTGTGTTCACAAATACACCACCTCCTCGGAAATTCCCTCCTTTTCCATAAGGGTATTGATCATATTGAAGTCACCACAAATAAACCAAGTAGAAAAAGGTAATTTATTTTCCAATAACATCATAATTTTTGGGTCATCATTAGGCGTATATACATTAATCAAACCTTAACATTGCTTATAAATGTTTAGAGTGACCCACTTGTACACTATATATTAGATCCTGCATCGAGGAAGAATAAAAATGAAAATTTTCAGAAATAAAAATCGCAGTGCAACATTTTTCCTCATGTAAGGTGGAGTATTGTGTAACATTTGACTAAAAACTCTTAAGTAAATTCCATGAAAAGAATTTGAGAGATTTTAAATTCTTACAAACAAGCAATATCCAAAGCATTAAGTCATGGACAAGTAGACCACCCAAATAATTTTTGAGAGGACTCTATAAGAGACTACAAATACTCCATGAGATAATATTCCCGATGATTCTTCCACACGTGACTCCCATTGACAATATTCAAACCCACCCTTAGTATCAAAGGATGCATAATCATTTCCGAAAGAGGTTGTTTTTCTAGGAAAAGAAAACAATTTACTAAAATTTAATAATCGTTTTCATAATTTTCTTCCCTAGGTGAATCTTTCCACCATGTGGCATACTACAGGATTGTTTGGAGGGTGGAGGATTCATTAAGGGTCTCTTGACACTAGAATAAATATTTTGATTAAAATCAATTGGAAAATCTTGAATTGATTACACATGTTTAAGAAGAAAATGATTAGAATCAAGGTATAGACACCTAGATTTGGTAATTTATCACTTGATATTATCGATTGGCTTAATTCTTAAATCATGACTTCGTGCATGTTCTGAGGTCAATTCCCTATCCTTATCCCTATTACATGACTTTCTCTCCTCATTATGCTTCTTATTCAATCAAAAATTACATGCATCAATCCACATCATCTATCACTCCTAATTTTCATGCCCAAAACTTTCCATCACCTTACTCCCTACCCATATGAGACCACCAAACATGGACCAAACCACCAAACAGTTTGGTCCAAGACTATAAGTTTAATCCTAAACCATATTAATGTGAAATTAAACATATGCAATCCTATATAAGCAAGTCAAATGAACTAAGTTACTTAGTTGGCATCCACCGGCACTTTCAAGAGCATTATAAGAAAAATCACTCAAAGATATCATAAACTCCCGTAACGCAACAAAATACATTATGAGTAGCCTCCACATGGGTATAAATCACTCCAAACTAGTTTTAATAGTCTATATTCCCAAATTTTCCATCTCTCCAAGCCAATTCAAGCAAAAGTAGATGAAGCCATTTTGAAAATTATCAAGTGATCAAGTTATCAAAGCTAATTACATCCATATAGATTTCACATCTCTAGTTACATAATTACACATGGTTTGAGACCTCTTTGAAGTAGTGCCTATGTAGGTAGTGTACATATTATAATTCATTCCAACCATTAACCTTTTTGTAAGGTTTTCCCATGTTTAGGGTTTGAATTTATTATGGCTCATATAAAAGGTTTCACACATTTACGAGGCCTAGGGTTTCACAGAAGACGTATTTCAACAACTCCCATATACAAAAAATTGTAGAATGCCAATAGCACATCACATGAAATTATAAAATTGATATGGAACTATCAAATGGTTCCATACATATCTAACAGCTTTCATCCTTTCTCATCTTGCACCTCTCGAAACTAGAAATGAATCACCTACGGATCATTCTAGACATTTCATCCTTCTATTACAAATATATATACTTCTTGAGCACCATAATAGCTAAGTACATCTCTCCCCTTATATCTTTTTCTATTTATCACATGTTTTTATGGTTATGCCTTGAAAATTGCTAATATAGGTATAATATACCTTGCAAATTTATATTAAATTAATCAATATGAATATATTTCTGTTTAATCTAAATATATCTCATGTTTCTAACCCTAATCTTGAAATTTAAATAGGTAAAGAATATAATTACACTTTTAATACACTTATTTATTTTCAAATTAAATCATTTGATGAACCCACTTGTTGATCGAATCCTCAACCTAGTTCAAACCCTAACTACCATATGGTTTCCATTCCTTGGTGCATGATCATTTTCCTATCTCTTGTTCTCCTACATGATTTCATGGCTTCCAATACAAATCTTTATGATTACTTTGTTCACCCTTAGAATTCCATAGGAAACGTTATTCAATCTTCTCGCCTTACCCCTTGATGTAGGGGCATTACAGAGAACCCAAATATTTTCACACAAGAAATGGGGCATGATAGAAAGTTTCTAACAATGCGCGTCGAGTTACACAAATAGGCATAGTGCATAAGTTTTGACAAGGCATAAGGGCATGCACTTAAGAATGAATCGAGTGCACGAGATCTTTCTAAGAATGGTACACAAGATCTAAAGGAAGAAATATTGTGCAAAAGAATAAAGACAAAGATAAAAATGACAAGAATGCAAGCTTCTAGCTCAAAGAATGATGGGAGCTTCCAGATAGACTTTTCCCACCTACCAAGTCGAAGGTGGTTGGCCACCATTAATTCACAATAGTTTAAATTCAAGTTTGAGTGGGACTCTAGAGATAATTCTAGAATAGAATTCAAATATCCTATTGATCGAGAAAGATTCCTATAAATTTTTGTCCAAGACCATGTTTTAGATAGATTTTGGGAACTTAAAGCATGAATTCAAGTAGTGAAGGCTAATACCCCTATAGTTTAATCATTTTTGATAGCCTTGTAACTATTATTATAAAGGAATTGATATATGCCATAAGGTTTTCAAATCAATGAAATACAAATTGTGTTAGAGTACCATTCAATTATGTGAACTCGTAAATGACAGGAGCTCGGGAGTACACTGGTAGAGCCCCATTTACTTGTCGTAAAGTGGTATCGAGAGAGGCTACACACCTTGGAGATAGAATAAGAGCAGAGGGATTGGTAGAATGTTGAACATGAGGCAACTAATAATAATATTGGAGATGCCACCAAGAAGAATCGTTAACATGGGAGTATTAATTATAGCCAACATAGTTATTATGGGAGCATTGGAACAAGTAATGACATAACTAATAAGTGTAAGGACGAGGCTAGAATTTTTGAAGAATATATACAAAGAGGATTTTTAGTGTCATATGCACAAAGCGACAATGAAGGCATAGCACTAGCAGGGGGTGTACACAATGAAGGAATCGAAGAATATACAAAAGATAAAGTAGAAGCCATAGGTGCGGAGAAGCATGATTACTATAAGCTATTTCAATTATGGGTTGTGGACTAGGATGGGCATTCTTTCATTTTCTCGAAAGATTGTCTCCATAAGAGTTCATGGATTAGCTCACTTGTATGGAGGAATATTTTAAGTTTGAGGAGATAGTTGACCCACAACACATCGAGTGGCACAAACTAAGTTAAAAGATTATGTTTCATTATGGTTGAAATATGTGAAAAATGAATAGTGAAGAAGAGGCAAAGAAAAATAGTACACTTTGGGATCATATGGTCGCCAAAATGAGAAGCAATTTTTTCCCATTCAACTACCAAACAAGTTTGTTTAAAATATTACAAAACTTGAGGTAAAGGGAGATATCAAGTAAAGGGATACATAGAAGAGTTTTATTGGATCATGATAATATTTTGAGATGCGAAGGTTGATTAGGAGAAGGTTACATGATTTATTAATGGCTTGAAGTTCATAATCCATGAATAACTTATCCTATTGTGCATAAAGACTATGGAAGAATCTTATCAAGTAGCCCTAAAGATGGAGGAAAATTTTGCGCACAAGATCCGAGCACAACCAAGAGAGGAATTTGTAATGTGTGTGGTAGAGGAGGAATCGGTCAAGGCTATAGTACACCGCAAGAAGACGATCACAGTAGTACACAAATGCATGTGCATAGTGGAGCATAGAATGATGGAGGATCATACTCTTCAAGAGGGCACACAAGATTTAGCTGAGGAAGGGGAACATGGTTTTTGTAACATGTTTCAAGTTTGGTTTTGTTGGACATTGTGCATTTGAGTGTCTAAACACACAAGGTGAAGTCACGAGTGAGTGCATGGAATCGGGCATGCATGTAGCACATGGTGACATCAATTCAATGGGATCTATAAGACATTTCAAAGATCCAAAGCATGGAGAAGCTTTGATGATAAGGAAGGTATTTCTCAAGTCCACGTAGAAAGAAGATGAACTTCGCATAGAAATAATTTGTTTACTGACCATTTGTAAGTCCAAAGGAAAATGTTACAAATTAATTGTTGAAAGTGAGAACATGAAAAATCTGGTTTCTTGTGAAATGGTGGAAAATCTAGGGATGAAGAGGATTGCACATCCCAATCCCTATAAAATATCATGGTTACAAAAAGGGATCTAGGTCCTCATAAATGAGAAAAACCTAGTTAATTTTCAGATAGGGAACTATTATGATGAATTATTATGTGATGTGATGTTGGGGATGTTTGTCACCTATTACTAGGGATACCTCAACAAAGATATAACAAAAAGGTTTTCCATGATGGTCATACAAAAATCATCTACCTTAAGAAGGATGGGAAAAATTTCAATCTATCACTATTAAGGATAAGGAGAAAGAAGAAGTGTGTAGTGGAATTTGTGCAAGATTTTTACTAATATCAAGAAAGGAATTATTTTGAAAGTGGAGAAGCACGTGTGTTACAAACTAGTACCAAAATAAGTGTGTGGAGATTGCACAATCAACCGGGAATAACCCGCAGATATGAAAATAATATTGGGAGAATTCACGGACATAATACCTAAGGAATTACCATGAGGGTTGTCACTAGTGTGCAGTATTAGTCACCGAGTTGACCTAATAACCGGATCAAGTTTACCAAATAAGGATCTATATAGGAAGACCCCATACAAAAATGAGGAAGTTCTTATGCAAGTGCAAAAATTTCTTGATAAAGAAATAGTACGTGAAATCTTGATTCCATGTGTAATATCGTAGTACTAACACCCAAAAAAGGAAGAGAATGGCGTATGTGTGTTGATTCTAAAGCCATCAACAATATTACAATCAAGTACAAATGTTCATTGTCCATGATGAATGATCTAATGGATTTCCTTAGTGGCACCTGGAAGATTTACCTAAAGAGTGGTTATCACCAAATTCACATCAAAGAAGGAGATGAGTGGAAAACCACATTAAAAACAAAAGAAGGCATGTATGAGTTGTTAGTTATGCCATTTGGGTTAACTAATGCCCCAAGTACCTTCATGAGGTTGATGAATGAAGTGTTGAAGCCATTCTTTGAAAGTTTGTAATTGTATATCTAGATGATATACTAGTACTTAGCAAGACAAAGGAAGAGCACCTCGAACACCTATGCAAGGTGATGAAGTACTTACAGAAGAAAAGTTACTTGATAAACATAAGGAAGTACAAATTTATGCATGAAGATTTATTTTACTTACGCTTTGTAATATCCCAAGAAGGATTGTGAATTGACCCAAAAAAAAGTGTGTGCGATTCTCGAGTGGTTGTTGTAGACACCCTAATTTCACATCTGTCTTAAATCGATTAATTCCCCTTCCTCATTTCCCACAAAAATATACTTCGAATTAATCAAATATAATTTGATTAATTATCCATTTCAAAATCTAAAAAATAACCCAATCCTCACCACATGTCATTATTCTCCATGTTTTTCTACTATTGAATTAAAAAATTCAAATTCAAATCCTCACCCACTCTTCGTGGTCCCCACTCACCTAAAATCCTCCACTTATGAATTAAAAATCTAAATTCAAATCCTCACCCATTCTTCGTGGTCCCCACTCACCTAATCTTGCCCACATTTTCAAACCATGATTATTTAAATTACTCTAAGTTAATCACTCCCCAGAGCTATAAATACAACCTTACCCTCCCCTCTAAACACACGGAAGAATAAGCTTGAATGCCATATCTAAGTTCTTGCATCCTTTGAGCAAAGAACATATTTTTTCCTCATCCTAATGCCCAAATAGTCTCATAATCATTTTTTCCATCTGGTGCAAAGTAAGAAGATCATTGTTGCGGGAAGGTCTTGCTTCGTCTTGAAGAAAAGCACCTACATATCACACAATCAGATCTCAATCCAAGTTTCTAGCCCATTCTAGGTTTGCTACAGAATGCGAAGGAGGAGGTATGATTATTGGTATTTTACTTCCTTGTTAGTAGTGTATTTTTCTCGAGCTTACATTCTGCACGCCTGGTGGGACTTGAACCTGGGTTTCCTACCTGTTTAGTATGACATGCTAAAATAACTACTTTGTAGGAAGTTAATCATTTGTTTTCTTTCATTTTAGTTAGTCATTTTGTGATCTAACTCTTTATTTCTATTTAATGTTCTTTTTTAACCTTGATGTCAAAATTTTAGCTTCTCAGGTGAAGTACAGAAGTCAGAAAATAAAAAAACTAGCTCCCGGGACGTTTTTCTCACGTTCAAAATTTTCATTCAAAATGCTACCGTAGCCCATCTTCCTAAGCCATAACTTTTGCTCCCGAACTTTGAATGACTTCATGTTTTTAATGGAAAGGTATTGAAAAGATCTATGCAATGGAAAAATAATTTTTGATTTAGACTTACAAAAAAATTGGTTTCATTTCTTCTAACACCTGTCTTTTCAACAAAAAACAACAAAATTATAGTTTTTTTAAATTTTAATTTTATTTTATTTAACTTAATAACTTCATGTGTATGCTCTTTCCTCGCACTTCAAAAGTGATCTTGGAAATCAGAAACATGAGGCCACCCGGTCTCTGCAAAAAAATTTTTATTTTTTTTTTTTTGCCTTACATTTCAATTTTCCACGACAACACTTCTAGGTAACGTTTTCACACTCTTCTTTCGTCATTTTTTTTTTTGTGAAAATAATCATTAGTGCTTATTTACAATCATGATTAATTTCAATAATTATTAACATTTTAAAAAATATATATTCCAATGTATCCGCATAGTCTTTTCTTCTTGCGCTTTGAGCGATCTGAAAATCAGAAATGGTCACAATTTTTAGTTTCTTGTTCTAACATTGCAGGATCCTCTAGCTTTGTTTTCCAACTATCATTTCAATCATTATTTTCCTTTTTCATATTATTAATATTTGTTTGGTCATTGGTTGTGTATGCTCTTTTCCTGCGCCTTCGAGCGATCTAGAAAATCAAAAACAACCACGATCACTTTTCTAACATTTCGTTTGTAGGATAACTACTAATTTGTTTTCTGTAGGACCGCGTCGCTGGAATATTGTCAAAAAAACACAAAAACAACAAAAATCCCATAAAAATACCACCATTCAAATAAAATTTGAAACCAAAAAAAAATAGTACGCTTAGGTACGTAATTATTTTCTGTTGGTGATTTATTTCAAGTTGGAAAGAACATTGTGTTTAATCACTTTATCATTTTGTTTTTACACGTAGACAAGGTGGCTTTCATCACCAACAAAGCTACACCGATGACGTGGTGGATTTTATCACCACCAAAGCTACACCGGTGATGTGGACTTGACTACCACGCACCAACAACATTTACATCTACATTACACTTTGAGACCTAGTCTCATCACAACATTCGGTATTTACCTCGCCCCTACTCTTCACTTACAGGTAATGTTGTCATGCAACGACATGCAAGTCATGCCTAAATAGATGTAACAACGAAGCTTGGGCATCATCCCTGTAAATCTTCGAGGAGTTATAAGGACACCATACACATTCATCCCTCCATCACCTTCCACCTTTTCACAAAACTTGTTTTAGACGTGGTGATTCACTCCAAAACAGGCAAGTAAGAATTGGTGAGTCTCCTCTAGTGCTCTAAGGGCTCCCCGTACCAATTATGTCCCCGTATAGAATTAGGTATATCAGGACTAGGGTATATTGGAGGACACATCTTTTTGGAGTAATAAGAGTCTGCATCCATCATTCCACAACATACTTGTATGATTACATGAAACAATGATCATTCCTGAAGAATTTACCTCCTAAGCCAAAACAATTGGATCCACATGATTGCTTGTTGTTTGAAAATAAAATAGTTTAGCATTGTTTTATCATAAAACTTGGCTGATATCAATGTGTTCATTGTAAAAGTTCAAACCCTAGTTGTGTTCCACAAAAAAATTAGTTCTCGACCAATTCAATACCAAGCGAAAACATCCAACAACGAAGACCAAAACATCACACCAATTTCATTAGCTTGCTTCATCCAACAATACATCTGTCATAGCTTGTCTTCGGCTATATCCAACTAATATTGAGTGACTAGCATTCACTCCCATATCGTCAATTGTCAAAACATCCTTCATAGCTTGTTTCCAGCTATATCAAACTAATATTGGGTGACTTGTTTGAGTTCACTCATTATTCTGTCCACCATTGCATTTATCCAAATCATAACCAACACAAATCCTTTCATAACTCATTTTGAGTTATATCACAACCATATCACGATTAACCTGTTTGGTTACTCTCCCCATCAATAGTCCAGAGCTTGTTTAAGCCAAATCTACACAACGTGCAACAAATTCTCTAATAACTCGTCTCGAGTTACATCATCATCATATTGAGATAACTTGTTTGAGTTACTCTCCTTATTAGTCATCACGAGCTTATTCGAGCTAAATCCAAAGTAATCAAGTTCTCATTTCATCACATCTGCTCAAAATTCCTACCCACTTTTCAGCTTAATCAGACACATTTCATCATGGTATTCACTCATAGTCATAATCATGAAAATGATGATGAAGAACAAGAACAAGTCAATAGAGTGATAAAAAAAACAAAAATGAATATATGTTACGCATCCTAGCCATGGGAGCAAAAACTACCCCTAATTTCGGGACTAGAAAATTTAAACAAACTCATCAACAACAGTGAATCAAGTTATCACAACAAAATACCAAACAATCCAAATGGTTCTTCGGCCGATGAGTTATTCAATAAAATTTGAGACTTAACAAAGAAACTTGAGGAAGCAACAACTAAACTGAAAGATTAAAAGACCACAATCTAGATTTCAATACTCATGACATGTTTGATAAATCATCCCCCACTTCTCCATTCACACATGAATGGAAACTTATGAAAGACACCATTCAGGGACTACAAAAACAATCAAAACAATTCAAATTTGAAGAATTGTGTCCTTATCCATTTGATACAGAGATATCACGCTTACCATTTCCGTCATCCTTCAAAATCCCAAAGTTTGATAAATGTAAAAGCAAAGACAACCCTCATGAACATGTCAATGAATTTTACATGCAATGTCAGGAATTTACCTATCGAGACACGTACCTTTTATGATTATTCCCCCAAAGTTTAGGAGGACAAAGCTTTAGATTGGTTTTTCCATCTTCCCAAAGGGTCGGTCACAACATTCGCAGACTTATCGGAGAAATTCTTCAAACATTTTTCCTATAACTTAGACTCATAAATAACCATGCTTGATCTTTTTAACACTAGGTAAAGGCCCAACGAAAACTTTGCCTCCTTTTTACAACGATGGTGAGGAATTGTAAGTCAATTTCCCTGCTTAGTACCCGAGAGACAACTAGTTAGCATTTTTGTTCCTAATCTCAATGTTGAATTATCATTCCACATGCAAATGCATTGTCTAAATAGTTTCAAAGAATTCATCGAAAAGGGCACACAAATTGAAAAAGCCCTCATTTCTAAGGGCTTACTTAAAGCACCCTTTAGGGACCAACCTTATCGAGACACTCCTCAGAACCAGGAAAATCTAAATTCTTTAACCAGAATCAAAATATCGTCAATGATGGCATTATTGATTCCCGCCATGTCCGAAATGTCCAAAACCATCCCATCAACACATTAAAATCTAAACAACCAATCATTATCCCTAGAAAGGAAGTTCCTTCTTGGGATCGATGAAGAGAGTTCACTCCTCTCGGAGAAAGTCTATCTAGTGTCTTTCGTCATTTGGAAAATGCCAATATGATTACATATCCCATCATCAAACCCTTCAAAGAAGGACAACCCAAACCAAATTGGTATAAGGACAATGAATATTGTGATTACCATCGCATAAAAGGGCACTCTACAGATCGATGCATGCAACTCTGCCATTACGTCCAAGACCTGATTGAACGTGGAGACATAGAAGTTGAAAATACTTCTGAGACAAAAACACCTAATGAAAAACTTCACATGTTCAAAAATCCCTTCCCTAACCACGATAACAATTCAAAAGATAAGGGTCAATCATCAAGCAATGTCAAGTATGACTCAGTCATCTCGACCATAGATTATGACCAAGACTTAGTGGCAACTATAAAGATCGAACTGACTATGTGATCACCACTAGACAGAAAAAAATGTGGGTCCCTACAACAAAAAAATCTGCCACTTCGTCCCCCGCATCACCTCCTAATCCACCATCTAATTCCGCCACCAATTCCTCTCCACAACCTACGCCATCATTCAATATTGTCAAACAATTAGAGAAGACTACAACACAAATTTCCATCATGGAACTACTTAATTCTTCTCCCGCACTACAACGCATCCTTATGCAAACATTGAATAATGCTTGTGTCCTTGAGGACATCAATTCACAACAATTCTAAGCTTTAATCGCACATCTTACAGTCCCAATCCTATTTTATCTTTTGGTCCCACTGACCGCTTAATCCCAACATCACTAATAATCATTCTTTATATGTTGAGGGTTATGTAACTCATCGTAAGATCAAGCGCATCTTAATTGACAATGGATCCACATTGAATATTTGTTCCATGAAACTTTTACGTTGTCTAGGTTACACTGAAAATGATTTACAAAACAATATCATAACCATTTGTGGGTATGATAATAGTGAAAGAAAGTTTGAAGGCACAATCACATTGCCTCTCCAAGTTGGACCCATCACCTTAGACACGGTTTGTCATGTGGTGGATGTAGAAGTTGCATATAACATTCTCATTGGCCGACCATGGATTCATGCCATGAAATTTGTTCCATCAACATTCCACCAATGTATTAAGTTTCCTCATTTGGACAAGGAATTTACATTACGTGTAGATCCCCAACCTTTTGAGTATTGTAGATTCCTTGAAGGATGGTATCAACATGATCACTATTGTCCATCAACAAATAAATATGCTCCACCTCGCATAATCCCTAACGAAACACGCATTGATCCTGATACACTCCCTAACAATGATCCGAAACCATCATCTCCTAACCAAAACACATTTTCCAATCCATTATCTTCCACTAGTCAACCATCTTCCACCAGTCCTCCTCCCACTAATCAATCATCTTCTTCCACTAATCAAGCTTCTTCTTCCAACAACAATTATTCTTCCACCACACCATCTTCTTCCTCACCTAGCCAATCTTCTTCATCCAACCACACCTCTTCTATTAAGATACCTTCTCCTGTGAATAACCAACCTTCATCCTTCAATCCACCCCCTTCTTCTTATAACCCATTCTCTTCATCTTTTAAGACTACCAAACTAACTTCCCCACCACATGAGGTACCTATTGGTCCCCCATCTCACACATTTAAAATCATTGACACGGGATGCGGTGAATATCAATTTCAAAACATGGTGGACTCTTTTTCTATCACCAAATACCCACATAGCTACGAAAAACCTAACGCTCCACATCTAAGAATCCATCCCACTTACCAAACGGGATAGTCAGTTTGGAAAAAGTTTGGTTATCTTGACAACGAACATATTTTAAGTTCTTCAGGATCTTGGTTATATAATGATGACTTTGCTCCATGTTATGAGTCCCCTCAATTTACCAAGCTCACCGAATAATGAAAAACATGCGATGGAAGGGTAAAGGACTCGGTCTAAATGAACAAGGTCGTTTAGACCCGATAAATTGCACACAAAATCACGGTAAACATGGTCTAGGTTTCAAGGTGTTTGCTCTCCATAATAATTTCAAGTGACAATGATGACACCGAGCCGATAATGACATTAGGTCTCCATGTAGTTTTTTTAGGACCTCACCAAACACATATTTACTTTGAACATTTATCTCATTAATTTCATCTATTTTGAGCCTACACATCCGAGTCTCATAGACCATGGCCAACCACATCATGAGGCCATGGACATGTTCCAAAATGATGAAGTCATCGAAGAATTCCTTGGAGCTCGTGACCAAATCCCTACTTCCGACCATAGAAAAGGATTTGAAATCAATCTAAATGAATCGGCCTATTTTGGCGAAGAGATAAAATATTTAAATCCTTCACCCTCAGAAAATTTGGATCAGAAGCACAAACAGAGGATTTCCCATAGTCAAAACCTCACCGCCACCCTATCCAACAAACATGCCAACAAAAATTTCCAACATTACACACCAAAATCTTGTACCAACTCACCTCAAACACCCGACACTAATGACCTACATCAACCATTAGCATCGTTCTCCGAAAAGGATACATCTAAAATGCTTGTAGAAGAAACAAAAGACATAAACATTGGCACCACCGAATAGCCAAAAATTTTACAACTTGGCATTAGTCTGTCTGACCAAGAATGCATGGAATTCACAACACTCCTTATTGAATTCCAAGATATATTTGCATGGACATATAAGGACATGCAGGCCTGACCCATCTCTTGTAGTACACCATCTTGTGGTACATCCGGATGCAAAACCTGTAAAGAAAAAAACTACATAAAATGCATCCCCAAGTTGCATTGCTTGTCAAAGTTGAACTCAAGAAACTCTTGGAAGCTTACTTTATCAAACCTATTGCTTATTCGGCATAGATATCTAACATAGTTCTTGTCACCAAGAAAACTCCTAACATTATAATTTGCACAGACTTCTGCGACATCGACAAGGCTTGTCCCAAAGATGACTTTCCCTTGCCAAATATAGACATGATTGTTGATTCTACGGCAAGCCATGAAATGATCTCCTTAATAGATGGATTCTCTGGTTATAATCAAATATGTATTGTTAAAGGGGATCAACATAAAATGACATTTATTACACCATAGGTCACCTTTTGTTATAAGGTCATGCCTTTCAGCTTGAAAAATGCTAGTGCCACCTATCAACGAGCAATGATTGTCATCTTCCATGACATATTACATGATATCATAGAAGATTATGTTGATGATATATTAGCAAAATCCAAAACACGAATAGGGAATCCCAGTGTGTTGAGACTCATTTTTGATAGATTACGCGAGTATAAGGTTTGTCTTAACCCAAATAAATGTGTGTTTGGAGTAGCCTCTGGCAAATTATTGGGGTTTATTATCTCGCAAAGAGGCATAGAAGTGGATCCTACCAAATTCAAAGCCATTATGGAAATGCCTCCTCAAAACCTAAAACAATTACGCACAGTCTTCAGGAAAAATACAATCTATTTGGCGTTTCATATCATAGTTGGCTGATAAGTGCCATCACTTCAACCAGTTACTCAAGAAAGATGCACAATTTCAATGGAACCATGATTGCCAAGACTCTTTTGCTAAGTTAAAAGAATACCTCTCTAGTCCACTTGTTCTTATGTCACCAGTTTCCGATAAACCCATGTTGCTTTATACATTTGCCACTGAACATGCCATAGGAGCTCTACTAGCACAACATAACGATCAAGCAAAAGAATAGGTTGTATATTACCTTAGTCGAACACTTATTGAGCATGAAGTACATTATTCCCAAATCAAAAAGTATGCTTAGCAGTCACCTTTGCATTCCATAAGTTACGTCATTACTTGCTCAATCACACAACTAAGTTGATTGCCAAAATTGATCCTCTCAAGTATTTGTTGTCCAGACCCATTCTCACGGGAAGAATGTCTAGTTGGGTCGTATTACTTAGTGAATTTGATGTTGAATTTGTTCTACATAAGGCAATTAAAGGACAAGCCCTTGCAGACCAACTTGCTGAAGCACCCCTTCCTGGCACAAGAACCACTTCAATTCTCTTTTCTTGATGAAGATATTCTACACATAGATCGCGTCAACTTGGACTCTATTTTTTTATGGATCTTGTAATATCCATGGCTCAGGGGCTGGTATTTTTCTTATCACACCCAGCAGACATGTTATCCCTAAATCATTTCACTTAGCATTCTCATGTACCAACAATATTGCAGAATATGAAGTTCTCATCACAGGATTAAAAATGACTATATCTTGGAATCTTACAGAATTAGTTGTATTTGGTGATTCTTTACTTATCATCAAGCAAGTTACCGATGAATACCAGGTCAAGGATGAAAAACTTATCCCATATAAATGCATGGTGGATAGTCTTCGAAGCTATTTTCAATTAATTAGCTTTGATCAAATCCCCAAAATTCGTAATAAATCTACCGACGCTATGGAAACCATCGGATCCCTATTAGAAATTACATCTAGTCAACCCCAAGCACATTTTCTCGTCGAACATCTCTTAATGCATGCCTATGATCTTCCTGAAAACACTATGGTATGTGAGATCATGGGTCCGAATAACCCTTGGTACCACGATCTTTATACCTTCATTCGTGATAAAACATTTCCTGCCGACATGAAACCAATGCATAAACGTGCTTTAGCACAACGTGCTTCTCGTTACACCATTTTAGTAGAAACTCTTTATAAATGAGGATATGATGGCACCCTACTCCGATGTCTTAATCAGGAAGAAGCCTCGAGTGTCTTAGTTGAAGTCCATTTTGGTATCTGTGGAGCACACACGAATGGTATCACCTTAGCCAAGAAAATCCTGCGAGTTGGATATTATTGGCCCACCATGGAAAGTGACGCATGTCATTTTTTCAAACGTTGTCAAGCATGTCAAAAGCATGGAAATCTTATCCACACACCTTCCTAGGAATTACAATCGATAACCACACCATGGCCCTTCTCTCAATGGGGACTTGACCTCATTGGTAAAATTAGACCAACATCGTTTGATGGACATAAGTTCATCATTACCACTACTCGATTACTTCACTAAATGGGTGGAAGCTATGCCTCTCACTTATGTTACCGGTAGCCAAATATTGAAATTCATTTTTAATAATCTCATCTGTTGATTTGATATTCTATCCACTCTGTGCAGAGATAATGGTAAATCATTTAAAAACTAGGATGTAAAAGACCTAGCCAAACGTTTTCGCATCAAACTTAAATGGTCCACTCCATACTACCCTCAGGGTAATGGTCAAGTGGAAGCAACCAATAAGACCTTAAAATCCATCATAAAAAATATCGTCAATACCCATGGATGTAATTGGCATACTCAAATTTACCCCACTCTTTGGGCTTACCGTACATCTTACCGCATGCCTACCAGAGCCATCCCATTTTCCCTTGTTTATGGTTGTGAAGCCATTTTACCTATTGAGATAGAAATCCCATCCTTAAGGATCTCCCTTAAAGATGTAATTAATGAGGATGAATACCGATAGTCACGGCTTCAAGAGCTTGAGCTTCTCGATGAAAAACAACTTACTCTCAATCATCTTCAAGTCTATCAAAACCGACTACAACGCAGTTATCATAAAAAGGTAAGACCTAGAGAATTCGAAATTGGTGACCTTGTTTTAAAAGAAAATAAAAATAATACCACTAAAGAGTGAGAAAAACAAGGAAAATTTGAGCCTAATTGGTTAGGACCCTATGTAATTACAGCTAATTTTGGCTTTGGAGACTATAAATTGGCCACCGAAGATGGTCTCTTGATGAACTATGTAGTTCATTTAAAGAAATTTTATCCTTGAGATGTTCACTATTTCGAGAAACAATGTGTACATTATTCCTTTTGTCTTGCTTATCTCTAAAAATTTAAATTTATTCATTTCTATTGGCAAATATTTTCTTTATCAAAATCACATCTTCATATTTATCATCATGAGACAGGTGCTAATATATATCCTATTAAGTTTGTGAGTACCATATTTCTTATAATATCTCCCATTTTCAGTCGCTTTCACCTATGGTCATACCTAGAAGCTTACTGATGGTAATATATTCCCTTCAAAGACATTCTCTCTTTCATAACAAAGCTCTAAACTTCTTTACCCAGTTCGTTTGGTCATCCATCTCAGTCTTGATGTTGAACCCTCGCGTCCTACTAGTCATGTGGGGCTGAGATTGGGGCAAACGTTCCTTCCCAAATACAAAGCACTATTGTAAAAATCCATCAATTCAATAACTTATGAATAATTCATCGTCACATCTTTCATCCTTCATAGTCTTTGGTGTTGAGCCCACACTTCTTCCTGGTAGTGTGAGACTGGGAATGGAGGAAGGTGCCCTTACTCATCTATGTCTTGTCTTCAATGATAAACCCTTGCCTCTTACAAGCGGCATGGGGAAAAATGTAGAGGGTCATTCTCATAAAATCATAAAAACATTACAAAATATTCAAAACAAAACAAAACAAAAAGACAAATAGGGAATTCACTCGCCTATATTTTACCTTTGGTGATGAGCCCTTGCTTCTCACTAGTAGCATGGGGCAAGGCATAGAGAGTCATTTCAAAATGTAAAAGTTTACAATGGTTTGCAAATTATAGAATCCCCAAAGAAGTAATTTAGATGCCTAAGTGAAGAAAGAACTATCCCTTCCCCTCATATCTTACCAATTAACAGGCCACATAACTATCTAAGCCTAACATTGTGACTCATAAAGTGAAAGCCATTTTTTGAAACTGGTCCATTACCATTATGAAGAATGGAGTCACAATTTCCCAAAGGGACTGTTATTAGCATTTGTCTCTATATTCATTATCTACCTCCTACGTCCTTCTTGATTCTTGGTGATGAGCCCACGCATCTTACTAGTTGTGTGGAGTCAAGAATGGAGCTAGACTTCTTTTCATCATATCATCACCACCATATCCTGCCAATGGAAAGAGAATTTGTGTTATTTTGAGCATAAGTTACCACACGGAACACGGTACATACGGATAATATCTTGGTTTATCACCTCTCAAAAATAAGTCTACACTCTGGTCCATAAATTGCCAATCACAGTGTAAAAATCCACAAACAGTGTGAAAATCATCAAAAATCCAAAAACAGTGTAAAAATCCAAAAATCTAAAAACATTTGAAAATCGTCAAAAACCCAAAAACATTAGAAACAATCGTCCAAAATCCAACAAAAAAATTAGAACTCGTCAAAAATCCAAAAACATTAGAAACACTCGTCAAAAATCCAAAAACATTAGAAAGAATCGTCAAAAATCTAAACACATTTGAAAATCATCACAAAAAATCAAAAAATCAAAAAATCAAAAAAAATAATTATAATAATTAATTAATTTAAAAAATCAAAAATTAAAAATTAAAAATTAAAAAATAAAATAAAATTTAAAAAAATTAGAAACGATTATCAAAAATCTAAAAACATTAGAAAAATATATATATATATATATATATATATATATATATATATATATATCATAAACAAAAAACAAAAATGTTGTAAAATCGTAAAAACTCTAAAAATACCAACACAATTCAACCTTTGAACTATTATCCCCAATGGATGATCCAATCACTTTATGACTACCGAATTCAAAACACTTCTCCTCGCATGAATCCTCGCTTGGGGCAAATCCGGCTCTCATTGTTTCCTTGTTTGAGGACAATGACCCAATACTTTACTATGTCCTCGTACCCCTACTTGGGGGCACATCCGATCAATCCTCACTGTGGAACACGTTAGGGACATGTTTATTGGTTCTTGTGTTGCATTATTAGTTATAAATTATTAATTGCTTTCTTGTATCTTGATATATTATAGGGGCATCTTGATTTTATGTATCTTGGTGTTCTCTCTAATATTCTTATGTTATCTAATTACATGTCATACTGGGGCATCATACTTTCTTGATGGCCTCTATCTATGCTCTCTTCCATTTGCATATCATACTGGGGCATCAAACATTTTTGATGGCCCCTATCTATGTTATCACGCATATTACAGTCTAGTCATCCTGATATTTTATATCACAATGCATCCTGTTATGTGCTATATTAAAATTAAGATGTTTTTCATCATGTGAGTATCTTCCTGCATGATCAACATCTTACTTTACACCCCATCCATTCACCCATACTAATACATTCCCTAGTTTGGGAATCCTACTTGATCACCAGTTGCAATTTACGAATCCTACTTGACGATCTTTCTCAAGTAGCATTCACTATCCAATAACTCCTTCTCCCCCACCATGATCACCATGTATTTGATCCATTCATCCTCGCTCCTCATTTTTACTCCTCCGCCACTTATCCCCATATTACCCTTCTCACCATTCATGTCCCCTCTCACCCATTTGTATTCTTTCCTTTCCCCCTTCTACTTCCCACTTGACAATCTTACTTAATAACCCCTTCTATATGGGATCCTCGGTGGAGGTTTACTCTCTCCCTAAGATCTTCCCATTGTAGAAGCTTCTTCACCACCTCCCCTCTCATCAAACAACACTCACCACCACACACATCTTCCCATTCCACCTCTTCTACTTCTCATTCTCGCATCATTACTCTCACCACATGGGCATCCCAATTAAGGATTCCCCTCACACTCTCCGCCCTCCACTACATATATTCCTTCATCCATTCATGTTACACTCCTTTGTTTCCTTTCTTTCTTGTTATCACCTCATCTCGTATCCTATTCTACTCAGGCATACCTCACTCACTCTTTTCTCATCCTTCCCCAAATCCTGTCTTATGCCTGGTCATCCTACTTACATGCTCTCATAGTATGGAAAATTCACTTGAGGGTTCCCCTTCAATCCATTTTGTCATACCCTATTCCCACCAACTCTATCATCATTCTTCTTCTTCTTCATCTTGGCGATCTTACTTAACCATTCTGGCTGCATGGCAATCTTACTTAAGACTTCCTCTTAAGATTGATCTGCCCTATGGCCTTCCCCCATCCCATCATATTTCCCCATCTTATTTATCTCACCTTTCATCGAGATCATCTTCTTCAACCTACCATTCCACCCATCCCCAATATCATTTTGTCTTTCTCCTTGCATATCATCCCTGTCGGTTAGGTGATCTTACAAAACCTCTCCGGTAGCATGACAATCTTACTTAAGAGATTCTCTTAAGCATGACATGTCATCTTACACTCACCCATCACTCTACAATCTCACCATCCATATTTCCTCTTCATTCCCCATCATCACATCTTTTTACCACCACTATCACCCTCCTCTGCTTGGCAATCTTACTTAACCACTCACCCGGCATGGCGATCTCACTTAAGAGTCCCTCTTAAGGATGATCTGTCTCCTTGCCTTTCCCCATCACTACACACCCTTCACCCTTCACTTTTTCTCGGCATTCCCCATTATCACATCCTTTCACCTCCTTTTCCATTCTCATAAACACCACTTCTCACTTGACCACTTGTCATCTCCAGTTTCACTCGCTTGGCAATCTTACTTAACCACTTCCATCACATGACAATCTTATGTCAGGGTCCTCCCTATGCTTAACTTGTCATCGTGAACTTCTCCCCCGCCTCATTCTTCATTCACTTTGTTGATCACTTCTTCCACCTGGTATCTCCTACTACCCACTTTTTCCTCCTACTATTATCCTTTCTCCACATATCCTCTTATAACATACATCTAATCTCTTCCACCTACAATCACGTTCTTTTCCCCCATTTTCCCCTTCTTGATCCATCATCCTTCATATTGTTTCTTCCCATTCTTTTCATGTCTTGGTTCTTCATCCTCACCTCATTCATCCTCATCACCCACATCCTCTCCTTGCTTTCACCTAGTCCCAACTCATCCCTCCCATTTTCTTTACTCTTTCCACTTCATCTTCTCAAATCCCCCACATTTCTACCCACACATGCATTCGCCATTATTGTTAACATTCCTCTATCATTCTTTCATCATCATCTTCTATTCCTGTGCTAATAATTGTAAGTGGGCTTTCCCTAAAAATCATCAATCCTCATTCTCGCATGACCTCATTCACTCCCTTGGACCTTCTAGAGTTTCCCTTCATTCCTTCCCTCCTCTAAGCCCACCACTCATTATAAGGGGGCTTTCCCTAACATCCCTTTGTTGGCGTTACCCTTTCCAATCCTCGTTAGCTTTCTCCTTTTCTTCATTTTTTCTCTCACCCTTCCCCACCACTCATTGTAAGGGGGATTTCCCTAACATCCCCTCATTGGCATTGCCTCTTCTATCCCCCATTCTCTTCTCTCCTATTCTTTTCCCTCAATCCCACCCTTTCTTGTCACTTCTTACCCATCTCTCCATCTTCTCTTCGCCCTCTTCAATATCTTTACTTGTCTTCATCATACATCATTTTTCTATTTTCTCATCATCCTAGTATCCTCATTTCATGCATCTCTGCATCTTTTCCAATCGATGTCATTCCTCCCCTCTTTCTTCTCTGAACATTCCTTATATTGTTCCCTTTCCACTTATTACCCCCTTTCTGTATTTCCTTCTTTCTACATCATTTTCTTTGTTATCCTCTTCTCTCTCCCACCCCTCATCTTATTTCCCTTCCCTTGTATCGTCTTCTTCCCCTTTTTCCATCACGTTTCCTCCTTACTTCCCCATCGATAACCTAGCTCTTCAACGATTGTCCTGTCTTTTTTATCATACCACCCTCCACATGCATCTCCATATAGTCTATTCCATATTCTTTACCTTGGTCTTCCTCGCAATGACACGATTCCTTCAATCTTCTCCTTGTATTTGCTCTATTTTCCTTTCCTCTCCCCTAATTTTCACATTTCTTCTGACCACTTCTCCTTTTCTCTACCACCCCTACCTTTTCGTTCATTCTGTATTTGTTTCTCTTCTTTTCTCTATTCTTTTTCACACTTTCCTCGCCCCTCATAGTTTCTTTTTTTTCTCCGTTCTACTTCTTCTTTCGTCCTCTTTCCATTTTCATCCATTTCACCCCTACTCCCACCTCGTTTTCTCCTTCTTATTTATCCTTTCTCGTTTCCTACTTTTCTCAGCTCTATCATTTCTTTCACTTTCACGCATCCCTCTTTACTATCTCTGTTGCTTCCTTCATTTTGCACATCTCTCTATTTTATCCCTTCACCCTCTACTCTGTCATTTTCTTATTTTTGCCTTGTTTTTCCTTCATCATTCCCTTCTTCCCCTATCATCCCTCTCTCTTATTTCTACCTCTTTCATTCCTTTTTTCCCCCTCCCCTATCTCCCTTACTCTTCTCGTAATCAACCCCCAATCCTATCCATTCCCTTTTCTCTTTCCCACACACCCTCACACCTAGCATTCAAGGTCGATTGAATCCTTTCTCCATTTGCGTCGTGTGGTCATTCCAGTCTCTTCCACTCCATTATCGTCCTCTTCTCCGCAGAATTCATTTATCTTCTTTTCGAGAGTTCTGTCGTATATTCCATTCTCGTTAATCCTCTTGAGGGGCATCACCACATCTATCCATAATCACATCTTCTCATGACATTTTTGTCTTGGAGGATACTATGAAATCCGTCACTCACCACTTTCTATGCTCCCCAAAAACATTCGCTCTACCTTTTGCTTAAGAAAAGTAGATTGAATTCTTCCCCCATCTCATCTACTTTCTTTGAAAGGACACTACTTTCATAGTACCCTTCTGAAGAGGGGCAAATGTAGACACCCTAATTTCACATCTGTCATAAATCAATTAATTCCCCTTCCTCATTTCCCACAAAAATACACTTCGAATTAATCAAATATAATTTGATTAATTATCCATTTCAAAATCCCAAAAAAAACTCAATCCTCACCACATGTCATTATTCTCCATGTTTTTCTACTATTGAATTAAAAATTCAAATTCAAATCCTCACCCACTCTTCGTGGTCCCCACTCACCTAAAATCCTCCACTTATGAATTAAAAATCTAAAATCAAATCACTTGAATTAATCAAATATAATTTGATTAATTATCCATTTCAAAATCCAAAAAAAACAATCCTCACCACATGTCATTATTCTCCATGTTTTTCTACTATTGAATTAAAAATTCAAATTCAAATCCTCACCCACTCTTCATGGTCCCCACTCACCTAAAATCCTCCACTTATGAATTAAAAATCCAAAATCAAATCCTCACCCATTCTTCGTGGTCCCCACTCACCTAATCTTACCCACATTTTCAAACCATGATTACTTAAATTACTCTAAGTTAATCACTCCCTAAGCTATAAATACAACCTTACCCCTCCCCTCTAAACACACGAGAATAAGCTTGAATGCCATATCTAATTTCTTGCATCCTTTGAGCAAAGAACATCCTTTTGCCTCGTCCTAATGCCCAAATAGCCTCATAATCCTTTTTCCCATCTGGTGCAAAGTAAGAGGATCATTGTTGTAGGAAGGTCTTGCTCCGTCTTGAAGAAAAGCACCTACATATCACACAATCAGGGCTCAATCCAAGTTTCCTAACCCATTCCAGGTTTTCTACGGAACGAAGGAGGAGGTATGATTATTGGTATTTTACTTCCTTATTAGTAGTGTATTTTTCCTAGCTTACAATTGTCACCAAAAATGTAACAAAAGCACAAAGATTTCATGTCTTAGAAATATTTTATAGGAATTTCATAAGACATTTCGGTGGCATATGCACAATGATCATGAAGAAAATGAAGAGATATTGTAAGGAGTTTGTTTCGATAAAATAAATGAAGCATGGCTTTCAAGAATCAAGCGAGGGATTACGTGGTGTAACTATTGTTTGAATTACCAAGTTTTGAAAAGGTATTTTTGGTACAATGTGATTTGAGTGGAACCGCAATTGGAATAGTATTAAGCGAAGGAAGACCCATAGCTTACTTTAGCAAGAATTTGAATGATGAAATGAGAATATATTTGACCTATGATCACGAGTTTTATGTGATAGTGTAGGTGCTAAATAAGTGGAGACATTACATGTTACCAAATGAGTTTGTTTTATACACTAATCATCAAGTATTGTAATTTATCAATAGCCAAGTGAATTCTTGTCAAAGGCACATGAAATGGGTAGAGTTCCTAAAAATTTACTCATTTGTGTTAAAACATAGGAACATGAAGTCTAACAAAGTTACACATGCATTGCGTAGGAGAGTGTTGGTGTTGATATAAATGTGTAACAAAGTCATGGGATTTGATACCATGAAGGATTTTTACTCGTAATATAATTATTTTGAGGAAGCATGGGAGGCATGCCAAGAACTAATGTGCATGAAAAAGATACCATGGTTGGATTATTTTATCTAGGAGGGGATGTTATTTTGAGGAGTGTAGTTGTGTATACCACAAGGGTCAATGCACGAAAACTTAATTAGAGAGAAGCATAATGGATGTCTATGAGGTCACTTTGGAAGTGAAAAAACTTTGGTGCAGTTTGAAGGAATGGTACTATTAGCTAGGAATAACCATATATGTGCATAAGTACATGTAGAGATGGAAATTTTGTTAGCTAGCCATGGGGCACAAACAAAACACATGGTTATGTCAACCTTTACCCATACTAAATAGGTCATGGGAGGACATTAACAAGGATTTTGTCTTTGGGATTGCCAAGGGTGTAAAGAGGAAACAAATCCATCTTTGTGGTAATCGATAGATTA
Source organism: Taxus wallichiana var. yunnanensis (assembly GCA_018340775.1). Classification (NCBI taxonomy): domain Eukaryota; kingdom Viridiplantae; phylum Streptophyta; class Pinopsida; order Cupressales; family Taxaceae; genus Taxus; species Taxus wallichiana. Next base: position 206,899,924 of record CM031235.1, on the reverse strand, counting down.
TTTAAAATGGAACATTTCATTGCATCCAAGAAGAAAAATGATGCGATTAGGAATCATGCATCTATTCTTTAGGGATACGGTGTGACTAGATGGGTTATTGATTAGTATAGTGTCAAACAAGGTTGCAAAGTTTTTATGTCATTTTTAGAGGACGTTATGGAATAAAATGGGAAAAACATTGACTAATAGCTCAAAATACCACCCACATACGATGGGTAGTCATAAATAGTGAACATTATTGTACGTGAATTTATTTTGCAACTTGGTAGGAGATAAGTCCTGGATAATGGGTTATGATATTGATGCAAGCCAAATTTTCCTATAATGACTCGGTTAATATAAGCATAGGAAAAATCCATTCCAAAATTTTTATGGAACTAGTCCAAGAGGATTCATGGAGTTTGTGCAAGGCAAGAACAACCAGAGTGCAAAAGCAGAGGAGTATGTTGAGTATATATGTGAATTACACAAGGAAGTATGTGAGAAGTTGGAGAAAAGTAACCAAGGTTACAAAGAAGAAGTTGACGGAAGGTGCAAAACCAAGGAATTTGAAGAAGGATATCAAGTGATGGCACATTTTTGGAAGGAAATATTTCCTAAAGGAACCTACAATAAGTTGGAATTGAAGAAAATTGGGCCATGTAAGGTGTTTGAGAAAATAGGGCCAAATGCATACAAGATAGAGTTGCCAAAAGAGCTACATATTTCTCCAATATGCAATGTTTTAGATTTAAATGAGTTCCATGAGGGAGATGTTAGCATAAAAAGGTTGAAGACCAGCATGATGAGGAGGAATTAGACAAGGGTGTGCCAGAAATGAAGAAGCCTTATACTAGAGAAGGTAAATACCAGAGAATAAATTTGAAGATATTGAGGATGTATTAGACTCCAAGAGTCATAAATAAGATGTGTCAAAGGGAATACAAAAATACATGGTAAAGTGGAATGATTGCATGAATGAATATGTGACATGGATAAGTTTGAAGGAGCTTGGTCATCTTGGCCATAATCCTAAGTATAACTCATGAGATAGAGCTCACTTTTATTTTACCAGGTGTTGTTTGATGCAAGAGCATCATGGAGAACCTAAATATCTACATGAATTTTGAAATTTTAGCTTAGTAGTGCATACAAGAATTGGGGCATGACTGAAAGTTTATTAACAACACACTAGAGCTACACAAATAGGCATATGCATGTAATTTTTAACATGGCATAATGGTAGGAACTTAAGAACAACTCAAAGTGAATGGGTCTTTATAAGAAAGGCACACAAAAAGATCTCAAGGAAGAAAGATTGCATAAAAGGATAAAGAAAGAGATAAAAATGAAAATAATGCAATATGTCATCTTAGCGTGATGTGGAGGTTCCAAATAGACTTTTACCACCTACCAAACTAGAGGTGATTGGCCTTCATTAAAGCACGGAAGTTTAAATTTGAGTTTGAGTGTGTCTCGAGAGAGAATTCTAGAAGAAAATTAAAATATCCTATTAGGTGAGAAAGAGACCTATAAATGTCAGTCCAATACCATGTTTTAGAGACATTTTGGGAACTTAGAGCATGAATTCAAGTAGCGAAGGATAATACCTCGTGTAGTTTAGTAAGTTTTGATAGCCTTGTAACTATTCATATAGAAGGGGTCGATAGGTGTCGTAAGGATTCAAAATCAATGAAATAAGAATTGTGTTAGATTACCATTATGTTGTGTGAAATTCGTAAACGAAAATCTTGGGAATACCTCGGTAGAGTCCCCTTTACTCATCATCGCCCCTTGATGACTCCCTCTCATCTATGGAGTATGCCAAGATTTTCATCATTGATGTTCATCTACCTCAACCCAATCTCAATATTTCCACTTTGATGATACAATCCATTATATTCATTGTACAACACCTCAATCTCCACCACTTCAACTATTTATTTCTCCTCAAAACCATTCACACAATTACCTTCTTCACCACATTTGACATTACAAGAATTGCTTGATTATAATCTTGTATCCCTCCCTCTCATTGTCAAGGTTTAAGCCTTGCAAGAAATATTTTGACTCAAATTCTTATGAGGACTCTCATCAATGTATCAGGTACACCACTAATAAGTGTTTTAAGCATTGTCATGTTATACAAGATCTGATTGATGCCAATGTTACCACACTCACTTGCACTCTTAAGCAATTTGATTCGCTTCCTACTGATACATGACCATATTATTTTCCTTCTATTGTATCTCAATATCCAAGCATGTAAGGCACTACGTTTTCTTTTATAGAGAGGCTTCATCAACATATACAAGCTCAATGCATACCCTTATTTATTATGGAACGAATTCACACGTTTTTAATTAAAATAGTATCACTTGACTACGAGTCTATCTTAAGTGTCTTCCCTAGTTATTTTCTTCAATGAATGGGTATCTCCATGAGCAATGTGGATAAGACACCTATCAAAATTATAAACTATGACAACATCACACAAACTACAATTGGTTCTATAATGGTGCCTACCACATTTCATATTTTGGATATAGATATTTCTTTCAATCGCTTATTGGGTCGACATTGATTTGTTTTATGAAATCAATTTCATATACTCTTTATCAATGTATCACATGAATATATTGTTTCTACAAATATTAATTCCTTCAAATAATTTGATGTTGAATATTTTGCTTTGAATGATCATATTATCACCCTCCAACATCACCTATTCCAATTGAGTAGTTACACATATGTGTAGTTAGTGAATCAAGAAACAATCATGGTAATAAGCCTATTATCACCCCTTTGGCATTGATTATTCCTTCTAGTAATTTGCATATTTATTAAATTATAGAATCAATCAATAACAAAAACAATGAGCCTCTTATGCTACCATCCTATACATATTCACAACGACATACCGCCATGGATAAGGTATATATTACAATAAATTCACTTACACATGAAGTTATTATAGAGTTGCCTTTACTAGAGATATAAGATGACCTAGCTATAGATTATGATCGTGATGTTAACAATGTTATACTTGCTAATAATAATATTTATTATGAGCTTTATATCCAAGCTTTTCATCCAACAATCTATCTACAATAGTGTAATTTATCGTAATGCTAAATACAATGACTTGTGTACTCTCACATTACTTACTTTTTTAGGATATGTTGAGCAATGTATTCGATACAATGCACAACTTCCTCCTCAAGCTATTGGACACATTTATCTCTCGCCTTACATCGACTCCGCTACTATAACTTCACTTTTATTTATTTATGATATTCTTAGGACATATAATGCACCTTTAACATACCTATGGATTTGTAAACTCCATACTACTATTTCTATATTTTTAGCACATTGAATACACTTATTACAATCAAGTTGTTACATTTTTAGATATTCCCTCTAAGGCTCTCAAACGTACTCCTCTTTCTACTAGCATTGTGGATCCTATTTCAATGACTATTGAGCTAACTCATGCTACAATTTGAAGCTCTATCCACCACACGCTTCCTTTCACATTGCCATCTTAAAGGAAATAAAGCTCTTACACATATTTTATAACCCCAAATCGCAACAATACCTACTATTCTTATCATACATGATGCAATTTTGAGGGCCGATATTTTTACACCTATAGGTTCCCCTCCTCACCCTCTCGATCATACCACTGTGCAACACTTCACTAAATGTAAACATTCTAAAAATACAAAAAATATATATAATAAGCACAAAAACATTCACAATACAAAATCAAGACCTACACATGACTTAATTTTCTAGGTCTTTAATATATGTAGTCACTAAATCATGTACTTACTATGTACATCTAGCCTCTAAACATTTTATTTATATGCATGATTCCTAAGAAAGATAATTATTCATTAACAACACTTTTTTTTCTTTTGACATGGATTTTATCCTTCTTATCTTTGCTACATGGTATTTTCTAGATTTACACCTTATAGAACTTTGCACACTAGTTGACATCTTTCTCAACTCTTATTTCATTGTTTACCTTTTTTAGCATCCTATATAGAACCACCCATTAGGACAAGACCGCCCAAGTGCTACTATCCCCTCTGGGCACTTTTGTCCTCCTCTCTTTTTCTAATTTTTCAGATGTTACTTCTTTCTTATCTTTATCTTCATCACTTGTTGGAATTTCACTTGTTAATGACAAAACTTAAGTGAAAGAATCGTATACATACATGCATGCATGCATGCATACATACATACCTACATATATGTATTATTTAACCTCATTGTGGGGAAGCATTTCAAGAGGCACATATTATTACATGGAGCTAATATTTTCTATCTACTACACCAAGGACTCGCATTTTGGGATTGTATACTTCATTACTTAGAGGGTTTATTTTTAATTCCATACCACACATTTGCATTGGGAAAAAGTATTTTCATCCCATTATTCTTTGTGTGATTGTCACTAGGGCATCCTAGCTCAAGGGACACTATTTCAATCAAACACACACTACAACGACATTAAGTCTCGAAATGTAGTTCAAGACTTGGTGACAATCACATTGTGGTAACCGTTGAGGTCAGTCTAAGTCAAGCATATGCATATTTTTATTCATCTAATGTGCACTTGAGTATTATGCGGATAGTTAGGGTTTATTTTATGGTGTACATTTACCGAATAGTAGAAGTGTAGCAAACTTGATGCAACCTACAATGAACAAGAAGTGACAAGAAGTAACACAAGAAGAACCATAATCACAGCTATCCACATGCACCAACTCCCTTAATAGGTGCTAGCACCCATACAACCATGTCCCATTCCAAGCGCTCATGTCCCTAATATCATTACATTCCAAAATTAGACGCATATCTCATATAGTTCAAAATCTACCTTTCCAACCCGTTCATCAACCCAGATTCAGCCTAGACTTACAGCTATGTTGAGTTATTTTTATCTCCTATCTTTCACTCTTGCTTGTACTTATTTAGCTAGATATTTCTTGAATACTATTATATTTATTTTATCAGCAATTTTCTTACTTCGATTTAATTTTAATAAATCATTCGTATGAACTCTATCACACTAAAATTTTCCTCCGTAATTTCTATTTCATTAATGTACGATGTTGTTAAGTATAATTAGTAGTAGCGCTCCCGATAGAAATAACGGCACCGTCCAAGACGGTGCCGCCAATAATGTGGAGTAAGATGTGATACCAAAGTACAATAGGAATGTTGTAAAAATAAATATTTGTCGTAAGTGGTCCTAGAATGTTAAAATGTCAAAGTTTGGGTAATTAGAGAAGTAGGTCTACATGATTAGGAATTAGAAATATTATATTGGTAATAAGGACAAAGAGTGAGGTCATAAATATTTTGTGTATTTTATTTGTAAAAATTCTAAAAATGTGGAACCCATGTAAATGATAAGGTTTATCTTATCTTAAGATAAGCTTACATGTATGATAAGAGTTAAGGTATGGAATATGATTCGTCAGAGGGATTTCTTATCCTATCTTAGAGATAATATGGATAAGCCTGAAGTTCTATAAATAGAGAGGCTACCCCCTCATTTAGCATAGAAGGAAGTAGTGAGAAATATCAGAAGTGTGCGAAGGAAGCCATCGGGCTTAAAGGTGTGTTGAAGAAGCCATTAAGAGGTGTAATTGTAAAGTTTCTCCCATAGTCTTGGTGAAAGGCAAGTGAAGTCAATAACACTTGAAGTACCTCATGGGTGAGATTGTAAATGCTTTCATGTTAATATTATAATTTATTTTGATATTTCAGATTTGTCATCATTTTGTCTTATCATAGTCGATGGTATTCTTGTGTTATGTTGTTGTTTTGTTTCCATTACATCCACCAAACTAAAGGCTATGCATTAGTAAATAATCATAAAGACGAGGAGTTCTTCAAGAATTATCATAGTGCCGGATTGGGTGATGACATTTTGGTTCCGCTGCTGACCATTCCTCGTTGGTGGATTTTCCGGAGAGATATTCCCACTTAGTCAAAAATCAATTAGAGGGTAACCTTGTTTTTACTTTGCATAGTAGCTTACCATGGTAAAGTCATTTTTGCCATGAATAGTAGCTACCATGGTAAAGTCATTTTTGTTGGAATAGTATTTACCGCAAGAAAAGTCACTTTTTACCGTGAATAGTATTTACGCAAGAATTTCACTTTTTACCGTGAATAGTGTTTACCACAAGAAAGCCGCTTTTACCGCAATAAGTCAAGTTTTACCATAGTTTACCGTGGTCATTTCTATTTTATCGTAGAAAGGTGTAAAGTCACTTTCTAGATAGTGATTCCAATTATTTGTACACATAAGTCTTGTTGATTGTATTGTGAGTCAGGTATTTCACTTGGGTTACTTTTGAAAATGGGAAAGATTCCTATTTTTCAGCTCAATCTAATGAAGATGCTTCTTCTTTCATTCAAGAGTTTAAGAGATCTTCTATATTGTAATGGCCTTATAAGAAGGGAACAATGGACTGAATTTTTCCTACCTTTTTGGATGGTTCAAAGACTTAGTGGTTCTCAAACACTAGGTGATAATGTGAAAAATTCATGGGATTTATTAACTCAAAGTTTTCTTGAAGAATTTGGTGAACAATAGAAATATGCAGATCTCATGATCGAGATCACAAAGCTATCCTAAGGAGAGAAGGAGAAGATAAGGGATTATCATGCTCGTGTTCTAGAGCTAAGGAGGAAGCTCGATGCCCGATCCTAAGGAAGGACTAGCGGATGGGTCGATGAATGGCATGGATAATCTCCTCTCTGTAAGCACTTCATTCTTGGGATGAAGCCGTAGATCGACAACGAGTGAAGTATGACCGCCTGCCTACCATCAACAAGCAAAGGAGATTGCAAGAAGGCAAGAAGAAAGTATGGAAGAGGAGCCCAAAGAAATTGTTGCTAAAAGTAGAGCCTACACCAACACCTTTGTCCATAATCCACAACCACTCCTATGAGCACAAATATTTCTCCTAGTACATCTACCGAGTATGAAGATCTGCTCAAAAGATGGGCCGCTTAACTATTAATCTTCTTCAAGGAAAGGAATTTAGTTCTCGTGGAGGAGATAGAGGTCCAAAAGAAATATTTCTCAAGTTGTTTGTTATGGTTGTTATAAAAAGGGTCATTATAAGTATAATTGTCCAGATAGAGCTTCTACATCCGGTAAAGGAGATAATGATAAAGGAAAAGCACCTCATGAATTCTTTTGATGTAGTAGATAAGAGCATAAATAATGAAGTAGATGTGTTTGTAACAAAAAGAAAGAAAGAAAAAGATAATCAAGATGGAAATGATCCTAAGAAGATGAAAGAAGAAACTAGTAAGAAACATAGGAGAAGAAAGTTGGGTGTGCAGGATTTTCTCGATTTCACAGGCAAGGACCATACTCCATCTTGAAGATCTGTCCAAAAGGCCTCGCAAATATTACATATGGTCAACTCTCGGCTATGTCTTCCGAGAAGAGGAGAGAGTCATGAGGTGGACTCAATGCTCAAGAAGGAAGGAGGTCGAGGTCCCCGCTTGGAGGCAGAGGCGATCCCTATGCTCCACAAGCCGAGGTATTATGTAATGGTATTTCAATTCATGATGTCTTAGTTGATGGAGGTGCTGCAGCTAATGTAATGACCGAGTCTATAATGAATATGTTGGGTTTAAAATTGATCGCCCTTCAACACTTATGTTAAGTTCATTAAATAAAGGAAAACTAAACCAAGGTGTAGTTTCAAATGTGGCAATATCTCATGGTATGGGTGTGGTATGTGTGGTAGACTTTCAGTGATGAAAATGGTATCACAAGGTACACTCCAATGTCACGCTGGAAGACCATGGCTAAGGAGAGTTCACGCATGCAAGAAACTACCGAATGAAGGTTTCATGACACTTGACGTGGTAGAGAGAGGGTGAAGATAAATGTGATCCTCGACATCATAAGGCGTAACCTATGGATTCAAGTGATGAAACTCGATGATCGACATCCTCTCGATTACTCTAGTACCAAAGTGAAGTGGACATCAAGATGAAGAAAGTGAGGTCGATGTTTTAGTTATGGATATCCTTCCAGCCACACCAACTCATGACCCCATAAAATTATCTGAAGAAGAAGTTGATGATCGCCTCCAACAAATAAAGATTGGTGATGCCGTGATGGAGAGTGAGAAGGAATCCTACCTCCACCTCTTTCAAGGTACATACACCTATTCACTTTTGATTACAAGGAACTCCATCAAGTAAGTTTCTGTAACATTCTATTGAGTCTGGTAGATGGTGCTAATCCCATAAAGCAAATGCCATATGAATGAATCCTAATTTTTCCAAGAATGTAAAAGAAGAAATAGATAAGTTGCTTCATGCAGATTCATATTTGTCATGAGAATTTAGAATGGGTTTCTCCTATCAGTGATCTCAATAAAAAGAATGGGAAGCTACGATTTGTGTTGATTACAGGAAGCTCAATAAGGCAACAAAGAAGGATCATTACCCTCTTCCATTTTCGATCGATCTTGACGAAGTAAGTAATGCCAGAGTGCTATAGTTTTGCCGATGGATATAAAGGCTACAACCAAGTTCGTATAGATAGAGAAAGATCACCAAGACCACGCTTCACCACTCCTTGGGAATGTTTGCTTATAGAGTTATGCCTTTGGGTCATGTAATGCCCCAATATTCCAATGTTTGATGAATAGGTGTTCAACCCTACATCGGGACCTTCATCGAGTATTTCGATGATTTTACATCTATGGAAAGCAAGTCGACCACCCGCACTAAATGGAGACAAAGATTTCAAAGGTTAGATGAAGCACAAGCCTCACTAAACCCTACAAAGTGTGTCTTTGGATGTTCTAAAGGCGTTTTGTTAGGGCATGTCAGATCCAGAGATGGTATTGGTACCGATCCCGATAAAGTTTCAAAATCAAAGATTTACCATTTCCTCTTAATAGAAGTAAGTTGAGATCATTTTTAGGCCATGTGGTTACTATAGAAGGTTCATCAAGAATTTCTCAAAGATCGCATGCCCATTAACCCAGCCTTCAAGAAGGATGTTACTTTATGAACTAGAAATAAGGCGCATGAAGCTTTTGACAATCAAGGAAGCCATGGTGTCTTCACCTATTTTGAAGAATCCAGATTGAGCAAGCCATTCATCAGCAGGTACACCGATGCCTCGATGCAACACTAGAAGTACTTTGAGCCAAAAGGATGAAAATGGGAATGAACATCCAATTTACTTTGGGAGGCATAAAATGAGCAAAGGCTTCGAGGTAAATTATACTCAGAATCAAAAGAGGCTCGCTATCATTTTTGTTGAAAGAAGTTTAGAAATTACTTGCTAGGGCAAAAATTTCTAGTCAGAATAGATCATCGTGCCTCTAAAATATATCAGAAATAAGCCTAACCCATCATGGAGGATAAAGCAAGATGGATAATTTTGCTACAAGAATTTGAATTTGATATTATAGATAGGCCAGAAAGAAGCATGTCAACGCAGATGCACTCTCTCGAGCCTATGATGGTTTAGGATCATCTCTGTGATGATGATGATTTCCCGATGCAAAGATTGCTATCCTCGACACAATCCCTAAGAATACATAGATATTTGGAATTATCCAATGAATTCAAGTTTCCCGATAATGTGCCAATGCAAAGACTAAGAGAAAGATTACTCAAGCCAACGGGTCCATATTCTATTTTGCATTTGGAGTATTATTTCAATAGACTCGATGGACATGGATAAAGAGAGGGCAATTGACGTGATCAAGGGAAGGAATCTGCTAAAGAATTCCACAATGGTACATGTGGAGGGCACTTCTCCTGACAACTTACAAAGCAAGAAGGATCTTGATGCAGGTTATCACCGCCCACTTTTTAAAGATTGTTATAATTATTGTAAGACATGTGATATTTGTCAAACACATGGTAACCGTAAGACTTCATCACCTCCATTATGTCCTATTCTTCCACTCGTCCCTTTGAAAAGTGGGGAATAGACATCGTAGGTCCACTTCCAACTACATCACGCCAAAATAAGTATATCAGTAGTTGCCATGCATTATTTAACCAAGTGGGTCAAGCTAGCCATCAAAACAACTTTCCATGAAGATGGCAAGGTTCATGTATATGAAACGCATTGTCACCAGATTTGGTGCCATTAGAAATCAGTAATGCATCAAGGAAGCCACTTCATTAATGAGGTGGTAAAGCCCTAGTCAATAAGTTTTCTATTAAGCATGTGAAGGCAACAACATACAAGCCAAGCACAAATGGACAGTGGAACGAACAAATTTTGTGTCAGGTCAAATTCTAGCAAAAGATGCAGCACTTGCAGTACATAAATGGGATAAAAGGATTCATGCAAAGATTGTGGGCATATAGGCAACATCAAAGTCAGCAAATAGGATACTCCCATTTCAATTGGGTCATGGCATTGATCCAGCTTCTTCCTATTGAGTTTGATATTCCCACCGTGAGAGTTATGAAAATGAAAGGATGGATGAAAGTGATTCAAGAAAAGAAAGGTCGTGGGTACATCTTCATTCACAGAGGAAATGAGAGAAATAGCAAAGGATACAAGCCATAAGAATAAAATGAAGCAGTATGAATACTTTGATCAAAAGATCCAAAGGTCTCCATTTCATGTGAATGACTTGGTCCTAGTATATGATTCCGTATACAAAAAAAGAAGACAGAAAAATTTCTTCCAAAATGGATGGGGCCCTACAAAATAAAGAGAAGGCATGAAAATGGTAAATGGTACTGACGGAGGAATCGATGGCACTCCCATTACAAAATGGGTCAACCACGACAAGTCAAGATTTTCCAAGCACTGTAATAGTCTACTCCGAGGACTGAGCAGGCTAGGAAGGGGGAAGATGTCGACACTAAAATTTTCTCCGTAATTTCTATTTCATTAATGTATTAATAAATATGATGTTGTTAAGTATAATTAGTAGTAGCGTCTGATAGAAGATAATGGCACCGCCATGGCATTGTGCCGCCAATAATGTGGAGTACGGTAATAATACCAAAGTACAATAGGAATGTTGTAAAAAGTAAATATTTGTCGTAAGTGGTCCGTAATGTTAAAATGTCAAATTTTGGGTAATTAGAGGAGTAGGGTCTGATATGATTAGGAATTAGAAATATTATATTGGTAATAAGGACAAGGAGTGAGGTCATAAATATTTTGTGTATTTTATTTGTAAAAAGTCTAAAAATGTGGAACCCATGTAAATGATAAGGTTTATCTTATCTTAAAAGATAAGCTTACATGTATGATAAGAGTTAAGGTATGGAATATGATTCATCGAGTGGATTTCTTATCCTATCTTAGAGATAAGATGGATAAGCCTGAAGTTCTATAAATAGAGAGGCCACCCCTCATTTAGAATAGAAGGAAGTAGTGAGAAATATCAGTAGGAAGTGTGCGAAGGAAGCCATTAGTTTAAAGGTGTGTCAAGAAGCCATTAAGAGGTGTAATTGTAAAGTTTCTCCCATAGTCTTGGTGAAAGGCAAGTGAAGTCAATAACACTAAGTACCTCATGGGTGAGATTGTAATAGCTTCATGTTAATATTATAATTTATTTTGATATTTCGATTTGTCATCATTCGTCTTATCATAGTCGATGGTATTCTTGTGTTATGTTGTTGTTTTGTTTCCATTACATCCACCAAACTAAAGGTTGTGCATTAGTAAATAATCATAGCATGAGGAGTTCTCGGTGAAGAATTATCATAGTGTCGGATTGGTGATGACAAACCCGATATCTTGCATGCCCGTCTTCTTTTATGCCCATTACCCATAGTGGTCGCTTTGGATCCCTAACCTATATAGAGCTTGCCCCATCCACACAACATCATCCTTCTACCATGGCTGACCCCATCAATGAAAACATTCTTAAAAATTCCAAGCAAATCCCTCTCTAGTACATAAAATCATCCGACAATGAACATTCCTATGATGAAGATACCAATGTCGATCAATCCCATCAGATGCCCTCATCAATTTATGATCTGCAATGCATGATCATCCTACCCATGTTCCACACATTGTTGATGCTCATTGAATGCCCAACATTCCGTGATAATGTTACCCATGATCTTATGATTTGTACCTTGGAAATCTACTACAACTTCTATCACACGTTCTTCCTCTCCTTCTAATATTGGAGTCTCCAAAGTTCACATGATTATTCCTACCCATTATACTCATTATTCTTCTCCTCTTAACTCCCTCATTCACCCTATTTATTCTTTAATAACCCATGCTTCGTAGTATCTTTATCATGATTTACAAGTAAAATTTGCCATAACAAGCTACTCTTGTTTCCCCCATCCCTTGATTCTTCACTTCTTCTCTACGATCTTGTTACACCCGAAGTGTCTTCTTATCCACTCCCTACCATTTTTATTTCACCAAATTTTCCTCTATTCGATGGCCATGGATACCTCAAGAGCACCTTATATCCTTGAATGTTTTTTCTTAGACTATTCATGTGATGACACTCTCTTGATTGGATTCTCCACCATTCACATGATTATTCCTACCCTTATACTCATTATTCTTCTCCTCTTAACTCCCTCATTCAATTCGATTTATTCTTTAATAACCCATGCCTCGAGTATCTTTATCATGATTTACAAGTAAAATTTGTCCTTAAAAAGCTACTCTTGTTTCCTCCCCATCCCTTGATTCTTCACTTCTTCTCTACAGTCTTATTTACACCCAAGTGTCTTCTTATCCACTCCATACCAATTTTATTTCACCAAATTTTCCTCTATTCAATAGCCACGGATACCCTCAAGAGCACCTTATATCCTTGAATGTTTCTTTCTTAGACTATTCATGTGATGACACTCTCTTGATTGGAGTCTCCACCATTCACATGATTATTCCTACCCCTTATACTCATTATTCTTCTCCTCTTAACTCCCTCATTCACCCTATTTATTCTTTAATAACCCATGCCTCGTAGTATCTTTATCATGATTTACAAGTAAAATTTGTCACTACTGTACAATGCTACTCTTGTTTCCTCCCCATCCCTTGATTCTTCACTTCTTCTTCACAGTCCTCTTACACCCGAAGTGTCTTCTTATCCACTCCTTACCAATTTTATTTCACCAAATTTTCCTCTATTCAATGGCCATGGATACCCTCAAGAGCACCTTATATCCTTGAATGTTTCTTTCTTAGACTATTCATGTGATTCTCTTGATTGGAGTCTCCACCATTCACATGATTATTCCTACCCCTTATACTCATTATTCTTCTCCTCTTAACTCCCTCATTCACCCTATTTATTCTTTAATAACCCATGCCTCGAGTATCTTTATCATTATTTACAAGTAAAATTTGTCACTGCAACAATGCTACTCTTCTTCCTCCCCATCCCTCGATTCTTCACTTCTTCTCTACGGTCTTTTACCCAAGTGTCTTCTTATCCACTCCCTACCAATTTTGTTTCACCAAATTTTCCTCTATTCAATGGCCATGGAGACCCTCAAGAGCACCTTATATCCTTTCATGTTTCTTTCTTGGACTATGCATGTGATGACACTCTTTTGATTGGAGTCTCCACCATTCACATGATTATTCCTACCCCTTATACTCATTATTCTTCTCCTCTAACTCCCTCATTCACCCTATTTATTATTTAATAACCCATGCCTCGAGTATCTTTATCATGATTTACAAGTAAAAATTTGTCACGCTTCTGCAACAAGCTACTCTTGTTTCTCCCATCCCTTGATTCTTCACTTCTTCTCTACAAGCCTTATTACACCCAAGTGTCTTCTTATTCACTCCATACCAATTTTATTTCACCAAATTTTCTCTATTCAATGGCCATGGATACCTCAAGAGCACCTTATATCCTTGAATGTTTCTTTCTTAGACTATTCATGTGATGACACCCTCTTGACCAAGTTGTTTCTTAGAGCTTACATGATTATGCTTTGTGATGGTTCTATGACTTTCCCTTACATTTTGTTAAATCATTTACTACTCTTTTTGATTTTTTTAGCTCATTTTTCTATGAATATTAGAATGAAAATATCTTATGCACAAATGGCTAAAATTAAACAAGGATCTAATGAACATCTTAGTGATTACGTATTGTGTTACAAGAACAATCTTTCTAAAATGAACAATGTATTAGCTAAATTTGAATTACAATATCTATTTATTTAAAGTCTTTTGCCTCCTTTATAAGAATGTGTGCTTTTTTATTCCTGTCATTCCTTTTATCATCTATGCCATACCTTGAAGACTCATGAGATTGAGCTACTTTCTTTGGAAAAACTCAAATATGGTTCTAACACTTTTGATAATTCCTCTTCTAAAGTTCCAAGCAAGGTTCCATTTAGACCCAAGTCTAATGAAGTTCATCCTACTTTCAATGTTGATTCTACACCTTTTAAGCTTCAGCTCCAAGCCCCTTGGCATACATTTACTCAATTGTCTTATCCTCCCTATATGTTATTTCCCCAACTCATTGAAAGCAATCTGATTTCTCTTCCACCTCCTCTCAAGTATGATCCTAATAGGCCCCATGGAAAGAGTTTTGATGAGCATGCACATTGTGATTACCATAGATGCAATGGTCATTCTATCGACAAGTGTTTCAAGTTTCTCCATTTATTTAAAATAGCATTGACAATAACGATATCCGATTACTTGCATCTCGTTACTTCCGATTCCAAATCTACCAATGATGGCAAGTTAAAAATCTTTAATGACCTATTACCTAAGCATGATAAGCTAGCTCCTGGGTCATCTTCTAATCATACCTACCACACAATGCCTCCTCCTACTTCTTTAAATCATCCCCTTGGATTCTTTTTCGGTGCTACCAATATCCCATCACCTGTTATCACTTTCACTGATGTTGATTTTCATGCCTCATTATCCTCCCATAGATTACATATTGATGTTTTTGTTGGGCCCCATGTTGTCAAAAATGTTATGGTACATCCTACATTGATAAAAAATGCATGCTCATTATCTTTCATGTATTCAATTGGCTTTTATTTATCTTGGATGACACGCAAGTCTCCCACTTCTCATGGCCATGTTATTCTACCATTATTGTTGGGCCTCTTACTATTTCTATGTCATTTATTGTTGGATCTACTATTACACATTGTGACATGCTCTTAGGACTCCCTTAGCTCCGGGATGCCAAAGTCGTGCCTTCTATTGTTCACTTATGCCTTAAGTTCATCCATGAGTGCCATATTATTACTATTCAAGGAATTCCATAGTGGAAACCTTTGTCCTTAGCTCCTTGGACAAACCATATTCAATTACTCCTACTCCTAGTGCATCTTCTCCTATTCATGATGGCTCTTTAGCCTTGACACCTCCTATGGTATCTGGATCCCTTGCTCCTCTTCTAGTACCTTTTACACATCCATCTCAGTTTCCTTCACACATGGATCCTATTCATAGGCCTTGACACCTAAATCACATATCCCAACTCATAGGGACATCTCTTCACATAGGTCATATGTTTCACATGCTCCATCTAGACATATTTCACTCTCTTTCTCCACATGATCGATCTAGACCTATTCCATATATGTGGCCTCATGCACTCTCCTATGACCATCAAGTCCTAGATCATGTTCACATGTGTTATTATTTCACATCATCTTATTGTGGGTCCTTTCCTAGTACTATCATTACATAGATCATTTTGGCATTCACACTTTAGGGAATCTTAATTCCCCCACTTGATGAGACCAAATTAAGTCTCATCCATTGCACCAAATAATATTATTCCTTCTCTTATAAAGTGGATTTATATGTAGTATTAAGAACTAGATATATATTTGATCTATCTTTTAAAAATTCCATTGCAATCTAAATGTTTTCATTTCCTAATATTTCTTGTAAGTTAGAATGCAGTATTGTGTATGAGTAGGTCATTTGATCTCTTGAATGTATTACAGCAAGTGTAATACTCACATGGCTAAGAGCACATGACTCACAAATATCGTAACACTCATAAAGCTAGGAGCACAGAGTCACAATACAAAGAGATAAAGACTTGAGCACGGGACTCGCGAGAACTAGCGCAGAACTTGCTATAACTAAAATTATAGAGCTCCAAATGATATTCTAAGAGATTTATTTGTTCCTTTTATTGTTAGGAGGAAAAACCTCTCTCAATTTTTACACATCAATAATAGTTTCGAAGATATCAACATTTTAAGAAGAAGGTTTTCAAGGACAGTAGTAGAGCACGAACACAAGAATCCCTCTAGATAAAATTACATAACTCAAAATGAGAATCTGAGAGAGGTTTTTGTTATTATTATTGTTAGGAGGAAAACCTCTATCTGTTTTACACAGCAATAATGGTTTGAAAGATATCATCATTTGAAGCAGAAGGTTTTCAAGTGCAGGACTTCGCACACGCAACATCATATTCTATTTACATTGAAATGGACTTCCACTAAACCCGAGTTCATTGGTGGTGGACACGTCAAGCTACTCGGCTTGGGCTCGGTCAACTTCAAATGCTCTGTCATCCCAACAATTCACCACGTGACTCTTGTCTTCTCGGTAAAATACCATGTCTCCATCGTGGCACTTGGTGTCGTATTAACTTGGTGAACAACTCAGTGGACCCCGAACACCTTGCTCTTAACCCAACTTTAACTCCTCAGGACATTCATTGTATTCCACATTAAACAACATTTAACTCGTGTCCAAATGAGATCCTCGAAGATCGTACCACCAGTGTTGAACTCACCACATTCATTGTCATTTGACACATCCTCTTTGCGCTTTGAGCTCTCTCGCTAAGGATACTTAGTTGCATTGGCTCACTTGCCTCAATTAGCCGCATCCTTGGCAATTCAAGTCTTAGGACCCAAAGAGACCATGAGCCCACCTTGTACTTTTGTTGCCTTAGCCGAATGGCCTTAAACCTCACCTTAGCCGTGGGCTCTCAAAACTCCTCATGCGCGAATACACTTTGGCTTGCCATCAAACTCCCGCATCATGGCTTCCCTTTAGACTTCTCTCGTAAAGTTTCCCAACTCACTTTCCATGCAAGCTCAAGCTCATGGTAAGGCTAAACATGAGCTCGAATATCCTGTCTGGTTAGCTTGCATCAATCGCTAAGTCTCAAGTTAAGCTTCGGCTCTTGATTTGGGATATACATCCCCTTAGTTTCAATGACTCTGTGCATCATGCCAAGTTTTCCATCTCTTCTCTCGACTTGGGATATACATCCCCTTCACACATCACCCTACGTAGCTTGGTTCCTCGAGCCATTTCATCGCTCCATGTCTAACTTACCCGTGCTCGTGCTCGGATTCACCCTAAGGACATACCCTAAAATGCTTGTTGTCATCTCGTCGGCTCCATTGAGCTCGACAAATTTTACTTACTCCTAACTTGGTCAAACTTGGCTCAACTCACGTGATCGCCAAGTTCATCTGAGTGATACACAACCTCATCTATGACTCATTGAGCCAAACACTGAGTTGGCCACCACCCTGACCGAGCACTTTGCAAGTTTTATCATGCCAACTCTATCAAATGATCTTTGCTTCACCACGCATTGTTCGCTCAACTCGGCAAACCCAATAAAGTGACTTGGTGAGCTTGTCGCCGCCTTAGCTCAACATTATCATTGCGACCATCCTTACGAGCTCACCATTGTAGAATTCTTTCTAACAAGCCTCCCCACATTTGGCCGAGCTTGCACCCGGTGAAACCCAATCAAGTGCAATCGAGTTATTCATTTGACAACTTGTATCTTGTGAGCCATTCTTTCTCAAATACAACTCATCCCTTTCACATGACAAACAACATGAACTCACTATGCTATAGAATCATCTCACAAGCTCTCCTAGCCCTTCTCCTCTGATGTGAACTCCAAACTTGGCCCACTTCTTCACAGATCTTACCACCTTGATGCAACTATGGATTCGGCCATGTTCAAAATTCTATGTCACTATAATCGACCTTTCGGGTTCCTCATATAATGAAATCAATTTGATTATATGGCTCGGATATCATCCTTCTCTTCCCATGTGAGCCCGACCAAGATTAGAGTTTTATTATTCGGTACACTCGGTAATTTGTCCATGATATATCCCTCGTTTGTGAAGTCACCTCGCCAATCCTTGAGCTTTCCATGTCGAGCCCAATTCTTTGGCTCGGTCCACCTGTGCACAAGCCCAATCTTACATATACATTTGTGGCTTTCAAGATCAAGTATCCGGGATCGAACTCCTATTATGACTCGGTTCCAACTTGGTTCCGTTGAGTCCGTATGGTATTTTATGAACAGGTGTACCTAGTTAAACTTTGTCGTGCTTAATAAACACTTCAAGCTAGAAAATTGCTTGAGCTCAAGCTTAAAGTCTTTTTAATTGAGTAACTCAAGCTTTCCTATTTCTAGGCTCCCGATTACTTCCCACTTTAATGTATAGCTTGCTTTGAGAAGCTCGCCAAGATATTACCAACTCATAACCCTTGTGACCCATTTGAAAAAAATTCAAACGGTGCACTAACCCCTCAAAATTTTGAGATTTTTCATTTTCGGAGAACAATGAAGGTATAATAGGACATCTTAAAATTGATCTATCAACTTTAACCAATTTTGATCTTAGGAAAACATGGAGCTTCCACCTATTCCTCTAACTGAATTGATCATTTCATCAAGTCTTTCTTCAGTCAAGTTCTGAACATCATCCACCTCAATCAATTTACCTTTTATTTTGTTTCCTTTGCAAATTTCTACAAATATAACATAGTTGAGGGGTATACCCAAATGGTAACAAGCAACCTCTGATATTGGTTTCCTCATCAAATTGTGCAAAATCTTCAACATCTTTATCCGCAACCTCATCATCTTTTCATGTCACCTCATTCTATGAACTATCTGATGTTGTGAATAAATACTCATTATGTGAACTTGATTTCTTCAGTAACTCATAGGTCAAGATGGATTCAAAATTTCAACCTCATTCGATGAACCAACTTCATAAATTTCTTCAGGAAGGAATTTCTAGTCCCAAGGTGTAATTTACCACCATTGTCCATTTCTGCCCAAGTGGGGAAAAATGGATAACCTATTTGCAACCTCTCTGGGATGCTTGTCTCTGCTAAGCATGAAACCAATACCCTTAAGTCATCCATTGGGCATGGAGTCAATGTTGGCATCCCAAAATAGATATGATCTTTTGGAATGGATCCTGAAGTCTCTCTAAGCATTGTTGATCTTATATCTTCCAGTAATGCTAATTAAGAAACAAACTGGAGTTGATGAATGCTTGGCATCTATGTCACACTGCGAGTTTTGGATATATCATGAACACTTATTGAAATTTGAACCTCTTTCTCCTGAAAAACTTCCACCTTCAACACATGTGCAAGAATAATGACAAAACACAACACACACAACAAGGAAAGAAAAACAACACAACAAACAATGTACAAAGCACTTGGAGGAAAACACCTAACTAAACTGTACACGGGGTGAAAATTTCTCAAAAGCAAGCTTTGAGATGTATCCCATTCACATGAATGGGTAGTTCTTCTCCATTGAGCCTAGATAGACAAAATGAATTTACCTCCTTGTAACTTGTGATAATGTATGGCCCACTCCAAAGACAATCAAACTTCGCGTGCATGCCTGGTTTGCTCTGTCAACATCCCATTTGAGAACTAAATCTCCCTCTTGAAAATGCATGTTCGATGCTTTCTTTTCGAAGATTTCTTAACTTGAGCCTAATGTTGCTGGAATTTTTCATATCCTTGTTTCACACTTATTCTAACTCCATGAGCTCAACAAATTTGACTGTCATAGGATCACTCTCCATAACCTCAAGTTGATGAGCTAACTCCAAAGAAGGTAATTCCAAGGATAACGAAGTTTTGGTTCTCTTCCATATACTAGCATGAAAGGAGAATTACCGATGGCTCTTTTAGGCATGATCTGATCTGCCCATAAGGAAGTCTTAAGTTGTGTGTGCCAAGTCCTCTTGTTGGTTTCCATTGTGCATTTGATAATTTTTATGAGGTTCTTGTTGCTAGACTCATCCAACTTGTTTCCTTGTGGATAGTAATTGGATGAAGTCTTGAGGTAAAATCCATTCTTAATAGCCCATGCACTCAGCTTCAAACCAAGAAAAGCCATTACATTGTCTGAAATGACTATAAATGGTACACTGAACCTTGTCATTATGCCTTCGAGGAAATCAAGAATAGCCTTTTTTTCCTCCTTCAATGCTACCACCTTTTTCCATCAAGCAAAATAATCCATTGATGTAAGCTCCCATTTATGTCCATCACTAGATGGAGGATTAATCATTCCGATGAAATCCAACCCCCATTGAACAAAGGGTTGATCCACTTGAATTGGATGGAGTGGAAGGGCTGCCAACTTCTGCTTTCCAGTGAAAAAGGCACATCCTTGCACTTATTTACCCAAAGATAGGCATCCTTGAACAAATCCATCCAATAGTAACCAGGTCCTCATGATCTTTGTGGAAGTTTTTCTGGTGAGTAATGTCCTCCCGACAAACCATTATGAAATTCTTCCAAAATCTTGTTTACCTGTTCTAGACCTATGCACCAAAGAAGAACACCATTCAAATCCCTTTGAAAGAGAACATCCTCTACTAGAACATAAGGAATAGACTGAAGGTGAAAGGTCCATCTTTGAGTCCTATCCATATCAATGGGATATGTTCTGAGAGAAGGAAGACCTTCATCTTTGATAACTAATCAACCTGATCATCTCTTTCATCGCTATTTAGAAGTGTCATGTCTTCATCACTTTTGATTCCAAATTTGTAGCAAGTTGTTGACACAAACCTTTACCTCTGACTAGCTTAGTAACCTTGATGTGTACGTCATACTCCATCACCTTGGTGATCCACCCAGCATGCTTCTCATTCATCTCTTTGTTCAACAAAAATTCCTTGACGCCTAGATGAGACACCATCAAGTGAATTTTGTTGTTGGACAACATGTGCCTGAATTTTTTCAAAGCTCAAATGGTAGAAAAAATTGCTTTTCAACAAATGAATATTTGAGCTCATAGTATTTTAGGGACTGGCTGAAGAAAGAAATTGGTTGTTCCATCATATCATCATTCTACTGAGTGAGGATCCCTGAAATACTCTCCTGACCTGTAAAAGCATAAAGAATAAAATCCTTATCAAACCTTGGATTCACCAATGTAGGTGCTTGAGAAATGGCTATCTTGATGACCATAAATCTCTCTTTTCCTTCCTTTGTCCATGATAATGGCATATTTTTCCTCAACAAGGATGTTAATGGTTTAGCCAAGGTCATGTACTGGGGGATGAATATTCACACAAAATTTATGGTTCCTAGAAATCTCTGAAGACCTTTCTTGTGACTTGGTAGAGACAGGGACAAAATTGAATGAATCCTGGCTAGATCAATTGAGATTCCTTCCACTGAAACAATATGCCCTAGCAACTTCCCCTCGTGCACTACAAAAATACATTTCTTAGGATTGAGTGAAACCCCAAATTCCCTACACCTCTTGAAAACCTTCCTCAGATGCATAATGTGATCTTCTGCATGTTTGGAGTACATAGTTATATCATCAAGATACACCAAAATGATGTCATTGATCAATCCCTTAAATTCCATGTCCATAGCTCATTGAAAAGTAGCTCCGGCATTAGATAATCTGAATGACATTTTTTTGTAGGCATATGTGCCCCACTTGGTAGTGAAAGTCATTTTGAATTGATTGGATTCTTTGACTAGAATTTGATTGTAACCCGAATATCCATCGAGCAAAGAGAACCTTTGAGCTCCTGCCATAGTTTGAAGGATTTTCTCCATTGACGGAAGAGGATAATGGTCTTTTAACAAAGCACGGTTCAAATCCCTGAAGTCCACACATAATTGAATCTCTTCATTCTTCTTTCTCATAGGAACTAGGTTTGCTACCCAAGAGGAATGCTTGATCAAAAAAATGATGCAAGCCTCGATGAGTTTGGTTAGCTCCTTTCTCATCAGTGGCTCAATCTTGGGATTAATTGGCCTCTGCTTTTGTGGAATTGCTTTGGTATTGGGATCCATATCGATGGTATGTTGTGCTAGACTGGATTGAAGCCACACAAATCTTTATAAATCCATGCAAAAACATCATTATATTCTTGAAAAATTTTGACGAAATCCTCTTTCTCTTCTAGGGTACACACTTTGCCAATCTTTAGAAACTTTTCATTTTCTACCTCAACTTCTTCAAAATCATCCTCTTTGATCACCATGTTAGAACTCTGTCTTCTAGCCTTGATTGTCTGAATTAAAAATGGACTCAAGAGTAACCAAGTATTTTGGTAGCTTTTGTTTTTCAATTGTATGATCTGATCACCATATGCTTCTTACAACTTATCTTTATTCTTTGCAACAAACTCTACTTCTTCTTGTAGGAAAAGAATGATTTGTTTATCACTGTCGAAAACTTGCCAATTACTTGCATTATCAATTATAGGTCAAATGACCATTTTAATAGGTTGTTTCTCTTCTTTCATGATATCATTGAGTACATCATATTGTGAGCCAACCATAGCAAGGCTATCAGCATCTTGATTTTGATTTCTAGGAATCATGTGGATCCCAAAAGCTTCAAATCTTATTTCAAATCCCAGACTTAGTTCTTGTAAGATCTTAACAAATAATTTTTGGATGCGCTACGCACTCTTAATTGATGTACAACTAATTCATTGTCACAAAAACAGTCAAATCTTTGATTCCCTTCTTTTGAGCCAACTGAATTCCTTGCATAAGAGCTTCATATTTAGCAATGTTATTGGTGTAGTTGAATTGCAATTGAAAAGATGAGAAGTACTTATCTCCTTCGGAGAAATTAATATGACACCAGCACCTACCCCATTTTTACTTCTCAAACCATCAAAAAATAGTTTCCAAAGTCCTTCAAAGTTGTTTTGGGTCTTAACAAGTTGTGGTATGATCGCACCTTCTTCGTGGATACAATACATACCCAACCTCGTCTCTTCTAAAAACAAAAACTAGATTCTTCTTATGTTAATGCCTCAACATAGGGATCATACTAATGATCTACACTTACCTCATCTAGCATAGTATTAGGGACTTCTTCCATAAGAGTGGTTGGTTCGTGATCAACAACTTCTTCCTCTCGATCCTGATGGTATAATTCCCATTTATAGGACTAGCGGTATAGGACTCCACATGACCATGACAAATTGGTCCCTCCCTTATAGTAACTTTAGTTCTATATCGATTCCTAAGGATCATATGCACCAATTAGCTGACAGGTAACCACCCATCTTGGCAGTGAAATCTCATGATAGAAAAAATGGTGAAGAGAGGAGGGAAATCGATGACCGTTATGTCTTGTGTAAATGACAAGCTAGGGCATGTGTGGATAGTAAGTTGAATTCATTTGATAACTCCAACGGATTGAACTGTTATGCCATCCAATTGAACAAATCCTTTGATACTTGATGTATATTGGATTCCTATGACGCCTGTAATTTTCTTGGGCATGACTGAGTTGTTGGCACCACAATCAATCATGTAATTGTGTACCAAATGATAACCAATGATCAGGGAAATATAGAATGGTGGCAATTTATTCACCTTAGGAACACTTTTCCCTTCCGATTGACACAAACTTGTAGCGGTTCTTTTGCCTCATGACCCGATGATGCACCGTTTGTACCAAAAATTCAGATCCTCTTACAACAGTTTCTTTGAGAAGGAATTGAGAGTGCATCCCACATGGTAACATTTAGGTTGGTCTTCTTCATCTGTTCTACAATACTGAAAGGGATTGCTCCTACTTTGCTTGACATTTCTTTGGGCGTTAAAATCCTCTTTTGGAAAGTGTTTGTTGGGTACTGTGATTCCTAAAGAACCTTATTTTCTTATGGCACGACTAGTCTATGTCTCTAGCAGTTTCTTTCTCACAAATTTATCAACTTTGTAACTTGTGGTTGAGATTGTGATGTGGATGGTTGATCAAATTTTGAAGTTTGAGATTCCATTGTTCTATTTTTGGAATGAGTGTATGTCGACATTGATGAAGAATCTATATTCAAACTATAAAAATCTTCCGCTTTCCAATTTAGCAAAGTGGTTTCTTCAAGGGCCTGCGGTTGATCTATTGTTTTCTATGTAGATGAACTTTTCATTGAATTTGGTGGAGTAGATACACTTTGAACCATAAGGGCTTGGTTAATAACTCCATTGTGGAAAATATTTTGATTGTGGGGTTGAGAACAAGGATAACACCATTTGTAGTCTTGAACTAGATTATTCTGGACATGTACAATGGCTCTAGAAGAGCTAAAGAACAAGGGGATTCCTAAAGTTTAGAGGCTTGATGTTCACAACTTGATTTGTAGCTTGATTTTGTGATTGATTATTTCCTTGAAAGGGTGGGTGGTTAGCCTGCATCTGTTGCTTCTAGGATTGGTAAGTACATACATATTGAGATTTTTACCTCTTGAGTGCTACGAGTTCATTCCCAAAAGTTTGTAGTAGTGACTTGACCTCAACTAGATCGTTTGAAGGGGAGGGTGAAGACACAGTTGGTGCAACTACAACTGGTTGGCTAGAAGTTGATGGAATAGGGGAAATGGTTGGCTAATTACTTGAAATTTCAGCAAACAAAGGCATGGGAGGTCTAGGTGCAATCTTCCCTACTTGGATCAAAGAATTCTCGGCTCTTATTGCAACCTCGTAGGCATCATGGTAGTGTAGTCCCTCCCATGGACTGAATCATAACTACTACATTATTATTCAAGGCTCATAAATAATACAAGAATGCATTATTGGGAGAAGGTTTTATGAGTTCGGAATTCTATTCCAAGTTTTGTGGAATCAGAAGTTGAAATCACTCATGTATTCCTAAGGAGATCTCTTTATGGTAGTGAGTTGTTCCATGAGTGACAGGTGGTCACTCTTATCTTTGAACTATTTACAGAGCTTCTCTCCCAACACGTCCCAAGTGGTTATAGTACCACTTCTAACCCACGAAACCACTGAAGTGATTTTCCCTTAAAGGAAGTGGCAAGGAGTCTGACCGCAACATTGTCTTTTGTAATATTATGTACTTGTGCAAATGCTGGATACATCAAGAATATGTTCCACTAGAGTAATATGAGTTTCCCGTGTAAAAGGGAAAAATTTTGAGTGCCACACCAGGTATAGGATCATGTTGAGCCAACTGAAGAGGACTTCTTACATTGAAAGGAGGAAAAAATGGTTCCTTGCAGGGGTTTTCATACCAACGAGAGGTTGATTATTCTTGGGTTGAGGAAACCTTCCGTAAGGAGGATTTGAATGACCCCTACGAGGTGATGCTGCAATTGGTGATGTTGAAATGCCTCTTCTCCTTCTCCTTGGAGGAGACAAGGATAACTCAATATGTTGATAATTTCCTTCTCATCTCATAGAAGCTCTTGTTTGAATTCTTCGCATATGTTAACACACCGAGATACGAAATCTAGAGATATGGAGTCATCAGATACTTTGATTCATGCAAGTATGAAGAGAAGTACCAACTCTTGTCCCACTAGGCATGCTTCTATCGCCAAATCGGTGCACCCTCGAATGGCTAGAATGTGATCGGGACATTTGGTGTGATTGGGTGACATGGGATCACCTCTCAGCTGTGGGACTTGGGCTTGAGGTGAATCTCCCAGAAGGCCACGACTTCCTCTTCCTAAACTAAACACAACACTACTTCTAGGATGGGAAAACCACCATATTAACAATGATTAGTTTTTCAAGGATGGATTTGATAGACTTGCCAAGATGGTTGTATGTTCTTCGTTTTGAGTCTTGAGTGGACCGAGGTTGACCTTTGCAGATGGATATAGTAGTGGCTTTGTGGACGTGTTGGACATGTTTGGTTTTGTCACTCCATCACCGACAACATTTTTATTCTTATTGATGTACTTAGGCTTCTCAAATGTGGAAGGTTGATTGGATTGGTTATAGTTATCATGGAAATATAACTTAATGAGGCCTTTAGCAATAAGGGATTTTTAAATTTGCATTCCCTTCTCTATGATGTCATCAAAGTATTAACACAATGGACTTGGAGATGGAAGGCTAGCTCTTGATGGAGATTGGAAATGAAAATGGTGACTAACTACTTTTCGCCATGGAATCACGCAAGGGCTCACCATTATTGTAGGAAGGACAAGAAGCTTTTGCCATTGCATTTCTTAGTGTTACATAGGTCGATCATAGTGACATCGTGTTCCACATTATAGGAGAAGTGTTTGAATTTTTTTCAAAGAAGTCAACGAATGTAGTGACAGAACCTTTAGGCAAGTGAAGGAACCATTCAAGTGCAGGACCACCTAGAATTCTTGAGAAGAGTCTTAATAGGTAGGAATCATCATAGGCTACTTCTTGGCATAGCATATAAAACTCCTTAACATGCTCACGGGGATCACCTTTTCCCTTATATTTTTTGAATTTAGGTGGTTCAAAGTATGGTGGAAAAGGGACTGCAGATATCACGGTCAAATGGATAGGGACAAAGTTCCTCAAACTTGTATTATCGTCCATGTTTTCTCGAGTTGTAACCCTTGAAGCGTTTCCTTCATAGACTTTATTTATTTCTCCAAGGTGGGTTCTTGAGGACCGGTGGGTGGTGGATTGAAGTTGGGTTCTTGGGAATGTTGTGATCCATGGTCATTTGATGGTTGTGGGCCAAGTTGTGAGGCTAATTGAGCAATCTGGTTACTCATTTGTTGCAGTTGTGACAATACACTTCTTTTGATACATGTGGATTATTGGTGTTCTCTTTGTTATCCCATCCATACACAACGTGAAAATTATTTGGATTATGGTGATGTGGGGATGGTGGTCATTATCCAATGCATTTTCTTTCATCATGGAGGAGACTATGAAGTTGATCACGTGTACAATCGACAAGAAGTTTTTCTCCCATATGATATAGTTGGAGTTTATCATGGCTTCTTCATCGTCTCTCGATGGCGATTGTCTTCGATTTGGCATCATAATAGTTGTGATTGAATATGTCGTGTCCTATGTCATGGTGGCTATTTTCTTCATCATTTCCTGATTGGGATCGAGTAGGCATTCTCCTAGGTGCCATGAGATACTAGTAATATTAAGATGAGTGGATGAGATGAAAGATGTGCTAAATTGACAAGAGATATGTGGGGTAAGATCCTTTATTAGTCTGATGTATAATCTTAATAATCAAACCTTGTTTTTGGGATGAAAGAATTTGAGAAGGTATTAAGGGGATGAAAGAAGGATTTTCCTCATTAGTAGAGGGCTTTGGATGTGCCTTGATGTAAGGGCTTAGAAGAATAGGATAAGTGATAAGGATGTTTTTTCCGTATACAAGGTATTGATTAGAAAGATTAGGTTAATTGTGTTAATAAATGATCTTAGATGGGGTGTTTAGGTATGAAAATTATATGGGTAGATTTGGGTGAAGATGTAAAGATGTAGTAAATGTTGTGATTGAAAGGGACACATGATATGATAGATTTTAGGATCTCTTAGACCTAGGTAGGTATAGGGATACCAATAGGAAACATTAGACTATTAAGAGAGGTTTGTGACGATGAAAGGGGTGGTTGTTTAGGTTAGATGTGGTGGTATGGGATAAGTTACGTAGATAAGATGAGATGTATTAAGCGGGCTTTGTAAGATGTGTTTTGTGAAATGTGGGGGATGTTTATAAATGTCCTTTTGTGACTTTTAAATTTTATTGATGGGGTGGAAATTTTTATTAGTTATTTGATTTTTTTATTAATGGGGTGATGTAAAAGGAGTGGATGGTGATAGAAGTATGAAAGATAAATGGTGTATGGTCAAAGTTTTATTATTATAAAATTTATTGATTAGGTGAAGAGGTTTATTGATTATTTTTATTTGTGAAAGGTGTGAATGATGGTAGGTGGATGAAAGGAAAATGATGTGTGGTCAAATTTTTAGTTATTGTAAGGTTTATTGATTAAGTGGAAAAGATAATTATTTTATTTTGTATTTATAGGATGATGTCAAAGGTGTGAGTGATGGTAGGTGTGTGATGGATAGAATATGATCAAAGGTATATGGTAAATGATGTGTGGTCAAAATTGAGGTCAAGGTTCATGTGGTCAAAATGGATGGATGATAGGTGTATGGTTTGATTAGAAGGATTGGTGTGAGGGTTGTTCATTGGTTAAAAAAACACTCAAACAAGTAAAAACATGTAATCACAATCCTAGTTATTCAAGTGGGATTGTAATTGAACTATAGCTCACTTTTAATACCACACACCAACGATTTGGTGCCACAATTGGATCTCCACCTATGTGTTAATGTGGGGTCACCTAGCAAGTGATCTTGGGAAGTGCAGCCTCCTTGCACTATAGTTTGATATGCGACCAAAGGACTACCTAGTTTAGGATAACTGGCTCTCTAGGGGAGTCCTTGATATACCTTGCGGTACATGGGCCCAATTCCATGTTTCAAGTATGTTTTCTGAGGCCTAGATTTTGGGACGTGGAAGTCCCTCTCTTCACGACGCTCTTAAAACAAGCAAGCACTTCGCCAATAACAATAGTTGTCCTTGATTTTATATGCCCCGTTTGAATACGGGGTGTGTCTATGTGCATAAAGATGAATCCCACGATCACGAGACACCTAGACTATGGTAAGTGTGTGAATATCACTTCCACGTCACATTACCCCCTAAAAACAAAAAAGGGAAGGAAGGCTAGCCACTTTTGATCCTTAAGATCATCCTAGACACGAGAGGAGAGCATACATGGTGTCGTCTTTGGGACAAAAAAATACGAAACAATACTTAATATGATAAACACAAGATGCTAATAAATATTAATAATAAAGTTTATACAATGGGGCCTTTAGAAAAGGTCCATGTAAAATAAAGGATTAGTAGTTTTTTTGTTTATACCCCAATATTCTTGGATCATTCAAGCTACAAAAAGGATGGTTAGTAGTTTTTAATTAATCAAGGTCCTATAACCACAAACGTTAGGCAAAAAACAAAATGAGTATTAAAATGGGCAGATTTTCCCCTTATCCTACGCATATTTATGCAAAAACAAAATGTTAAACCCTGTAAAACACCACCAAAACACCAAAAATTGATTTTGATTAGTATCAAAGTAAAGTTATATTAAAACAAAAGCACTAATTGATAGAACAAAATTGTTATTTTAGGTCAAAAGTTCCAAAGTATAACAAAAGCGTTATTATAGAACAAAAGTGTTAATATTTAAGTAAAAGTTTTGAAATAAGTAATGAGAGGCACTAAAATATTAACAAAGGCGCTAAAATAGAAACACAAACAATGTTAGCAAAATTTAGTTTTAAATTCTAAACATAAACATTGAAACACAGACAAAGGTGCCAAAATATAGACAAAGGTGTCAAAGTATAGAAAAAAGTGTTGATCCTACACAAACAAAGTCAAAAACAAAATCACTAAAGTAGGCCACAAAGGCGCCAAAAGACAGACACACAAAGGCGATTCTGTATATAAAAAGGTTATAAAACAGAGGCACTAAAGTATGGCACAAATGCGCCATGGGTTTTACAAAGGCATAAAAGTGTATATCTCGTAACCACATAATAATAAGTCATGCAAGAGCGTTGTTTCAGTCAAAGGAGCCACTTCTTCTACATAGGCGTTGAATGACAAGTTAGAGGCGCTAAAATGGAAAACTATCATGAAAATTTAAAATTTCATGGTGCAAACAAAAATGAAATCTTTTCAAATTTGAACATCTTGTTTTAAATATGAAATGTTATTAGAAAAAAAATATTTTGGGGTTAAACCCCATAAACTATTAATAAAGGCACTAAATAAAAACAAATAATGTTAGCAAAATTTAGTTTTTAAAGTATAAACATAAGCGCCAAACACACAAACAAAGGCACATAAATATAGAAAAATGCATCATAGTATAGACAAAAGTGTTAATCCCGCACAAAACAAATTCGTAGAAAACAAAAGCACTAAAGTAGGCCACAAAGGCACCAAAAGATAGACAAAGGCAAACAAAGGTGTCGATTCTCGCACGTAACAAGGTTAGAAAATAAAGGCGCTAAAGTATGACACAAAGGTGCCACGGGTTTTACAAAGGCATCAAAGTATATCCTTGCAACCACATAAGTTAATAAGCTATGTCAAAGCGGTGTTTCAGTCAAAGGTTCCACTTCTTCTACATAGGCATCAATGGCACGTCAGAGCCACTAAAACAGAAAACTGTCATGAAAATTTAAAATTTCAAGGTGCAAATTGAAACAAAATATTTTCAAATTTGAATAGATTGTTTTAAATATGAAATTTTATTAGAAACAAAAAATATTTTAGGAGTAAGCCCCACGGTGGGCGCCAAGATGTAGACAAAAATCGGAGTTAGCATGATGCAAATGTAAAACTAAAAACTAAACTAAATTAGTTCCTAATCTAACAAAACTATTATCTACCTCAGATTAAGCAAGATGAGAAGGGAGAAAGAGTGTAATACCCACACTTTCCTACAAACTCCAATATTCTTTCCTTGTTTTTTTGGATTTTCTCAAGATAGTTTTTGTATTGCTTTAGATTTTGTAGGATGATTTGGGCAGCACCTCCCCTTTGTTGTATGATGATCTTATTTTGATAAAATGCTTGATGATTGATAGCTTGCTTCAAAATATTTTGGCAACATATACTTGCAATTTTCTAAGATGGTTTCCATGGAGGGTGGCACCTCTATTTATAGTTAGAGGAAGGAAGAATGGAGGGTTGATATTTTTCCATATAAATGGTAGATCAATGGTGGAGAATTGGTGAGAATGGAGAAAGATCTAGAATTGGAAAATTCTATAGATTAGAAGAAGCCTCCATTGAATTAAAAATTCAATGGAGGGAGAGAAATATTTTTGAATATGGAAGAGGGAAAATTGGAGAGGCTTCTAGAAATAGAAGCCTCTAGATTTAGAGGATTGGTTAGCTTAGGATTAGGTGAGATTAAATGTGATTAGTGGAGTGATTAGATGGAGAAGCTAGGTGTAGGGTAGGTGGGTAGGTGAGTAGGAATTTTTAATTCTTAGAAATTGATAATAGAGATTAGTTAATGGGATAATGAAATATTAATGATGTATTAATATGATTAAGGATGAGATGGGATTATTGGGTGAATAATGAGAATTATTGAGGTATGATAATAGGGATAATAATAATTAATCTCA
Organism: Taxus wallichiana var. yunnanensis; assembly: GCA_018340775.1. Taxonomy (NCBI): domain Eukaryota; kingdom Viridiplantae; phylum Streptophyta; class Pinopsida; order Cupressales; family Taxaceae; genus Taxus; species Taxus wallichiana. Next base: position 206,868,678 of record CM031235.1, on the reverse strand, counting down.
TGATTAATTATTATATGGTTAGTGATGGGGAAATTAATAATGTATAATGAGTATGTTATTTTCTAAATGAGCATGTCAACATTTTACATGTCTACAATTATCATGTGGATATATATGCAATTATAGCACATAGACAAAATATAAAATTCAAAAAATAATAAAACATGGTAAAGATACACAGAAGAAGAACATGTACAAATTAGGATCATAATTTACATAAGGAAAAAACATCCAAAGCAGGGAAAAATGCTTAGACGTTACTCTACATGGCGTATAGTTTCATCCTGGGTAGTTTTAAAGCAACAAAGTAGAAAAATTCTAGAACATATTGATTTTTACACATTTTTCATACAAGTTTAGGGACATACTACATAATTCAAAGCAATATTTTACTAAATTTGGGGGTGTGAGTACTTCATTCTTTTTCAATTTTGTGCATCTTGAAATCATTATAATGTATTATATGAGGGCACGGATCTCCTCATTCTTCTATATTTAGGTATGCACATTTAATACATTTAGACAATGGCTAATGAGAGCGTGAGTATACTTAATTCCCTTTTAAATTTGTGTTATTTAGACATTTAGCACTGGATCCATATTTAGTGTGTGGTTTCATGGGTAAAAGGTTTAGGTTGACTAGAAATCCTTGTGACACTCTTCTTCTCACTCTTTTGGAGGTTGTTAGCTTGGTTAGACGTCATGCAACACCCTTACTCTTTTTAGAAGGTTTTTCAAAGTGATGTGGACACTAAAATTTGGACAGAATCATTATTACATTATATCTTTGTTAGAATTGTATGTACTTGAGTTCAAGACTTTGAAAATAGATCTTAGTGGCATGACCTACTATATTCCGTATTTATATTGTTTGATTCAATCTCTTATGAAAATTATTTTACTTGGTTATATGATTTTACGTTGCATCAAAAAAAAATTGTACTTTTCCTTTTTAACTTTCTTTGCAACCAGTGTTGGTCCAAAACCAGTCATTGGGTCCAAGACCGTACTCTGGTCTCGGACTTTCCATACGCTTTTGGATCCTTTGGGTTTTCATTTAAATTTGATTTATGGGTCTCTTCTTCACTCCTTTTTATGAACTTTGATATGTTTGGGGTCAGCCTTTTCCCACCACTAAGGTTCGATAATCAAGAGAAGAAACTCATATATACAATGTTTAATGTGGGCATTTACTATCCGCAATCATCTATCTATCTACATATGTTGAACTGTAAAATAGAAGGCATTGTTGCATATATGCATATCATAACATAAGAGGGCATGATTCTAATTTATTTCATCAATGCAAAATGGTTTTGAATGGGATGAAATAGTTTAGCCCACCATCGCAGTGAAAACACAAGGGCAATACTAGCGCAGGGATAATTACATGTGCATAACAAAAAACACTAGGAGAAATACATGGAGTTTGAAATTTAGTACAACACTCGGTGACTCGCATACAGGTGACCACCAACATCAATCTTATTTAAGCATTTACAATTATATTTCATCTAATGCGTGATTGAGTGTGTTGAAGGGTAACTAGGGCTATTTTATAGGTACATGTGCAAATATGGCATTTGATGCAACACAAAACATTCTAAAAGGTGATAAAGAATGACATAGAGTGATACTCGAGATTTGCATAACCCCATATTGTGCTTGTCAAAAACCGCACAACAAGGTTGGTTTGTGGAATACAATCTTCACCATATTGTATGGTTTTAACCCAACATATTAAACAAAGCAATAAAATATTTCCCACTTAGTAGACTTTGTTTCTATTCTAAATCACTCATCGACACAGTCTAAAACTCATTTGAATCAGCTAAGTGACTCCTTTTACCTAAATCTACCTTTGATTGCTTGCATTTCTTCCTTAGAGTGATTATTATGTTTGTATGCACGTATACTTGATCTGAAACAATCATTTAGCATATTATTCATTGTTTAGTATTTGTATTATTAACCATCATAGTCAATTAGTTGTAATTAGGGTTATTACATTTTGGTGAAGTGCTTTGATCAAATCCTTAACCTAATCTAAGATCTTACCAAATTTTACATAGGTTAGGCTTGTTCACTTTCAAACCCTAGTGTTTCCTTAGGGTGCATGTGTATTTGGTTTGTGTGTAATTTTTGCTTGTGTGTATGATCATGGAAATCTCATAATCTAGTACACATCCTCTAAGGTGACCATTGTCTCCCCCTGTTGGGAGCCAAAATGTACATGTGACAACATTCCACTTCTCACACAAAGTTGTAATCAAGTGCATATTTGAGGGCACACCCCCAAAGAATGCTACATAATGAAGCCCTACTTTTTCTAAGTAGGTCCCAATTAACATCATCCAAACCTAGGGCAAATAGGGTGTCTATGTGTTGCGCACCAAAAACCCCGTCATGTGCACGCATCTATACAAACACAAACCAACACAAATACCTATATCAATACTTTTTCATGCCACATATTCCTCACAAAATCATCCAAACATGCTCAATCCCATTAATTTCCAACAATTTACCCTAGATCATAAATGTATGGTTTCAATCAAAACCGTACGGTTTTGACCCGATTCCAAATTTGGACCATTTAGTTTGTTTTCATCTTTTTAACAAATTTTGTCAAAAATTAAAAATTTGCAAAAATTGACCAAAAAAAAGGTTATTTCCTACTAGAGTGTTGCATCGAATGCACTCACCAACTCATATGTCACGTGAGTTTGGATGACGCCTATTACTCTCTCAAATTGTGAACGGATCGTGTCTCTAGCCCTCAACATCCTTCTAGTATTAGAGCATTACTCTAATTGACTTAACTATAAATAAAGTAACTTTCAACTTTTCTATTTTACTATATATAGTAAAATATATCCAAAGAACAATCTATGCTCCTCACTTTGACTAAGGTCCAACTCCCCATTAATACCTTTGTCACATTACAAACCTTATCTTGGGGCCTAGTAATCCATTCTACACACCATTTGTGGCGTTGAATTTGTGGTTTTAGAACCTACTCCACATCATTATTATGTTATATCACACATGATATGAGAATGTGCATACCTATTATTGCATCTATATGATACATCCTATATACAATTATATTCTTTATCTTATTGACTCTCTCAAATTTTGAAAACTATCATATACTTAACTATTTCTATCTCCCAAATGCATGTTACATCCTCACATAGTCTATTTCTATCTAATTTTTCCTCAAGTGACATGGTTCATCCATCTCCCTTTTGCTGAAAAGGGGTACATATAGGGCCTACTACAAAGGGTCATCCACATTTCATATCTCTAAAATTGGTAGAGTATTAGTTTTTAGTCACACAACACCATATCGCGTTATTTATGATTATCAAAGCAAAGCTATATGAAAAGCAACCATGTAAGATTAAATTTATTTTCTCAATCATACAGTTTCAATCTAATCTCATGATCTAATAAATCACAATTCAAACATAAAAGCATGTTATATATGAACTAGTTACAAATACCACAATGCTAATGTACTATGTAAGTGCAAGGGCAAAAGCAAACACATTTAAATATACATGCAAATGACAATTTCAAAGTTTCTAATTTATATACCCATGTGTTATATGACGGGGAAATGAGATGTCATTCCCTGATACCTTTGTACATGTTTCACAATAGCAATGTAACCTAGATCCATCTGTAGTGGTGTGGTCTCATTTTGCGAAACGTTATAGTGACACTTTTCCCTTGGTGTTGAGACACCCAATTTACACATTTACACCTTACAAACACAATCTATTGGGGATTTGATCACCCCAACATTACAAACTTTCCAAATACAAATTTATACATCTTTGAAATGCTCTTTTCACATAGTCACAAAATCTTCGTTGATGTTTATGATACACTTCTCCTCTATCTCTGCATGCCTCAATTGTTGGATCACAACATTCACCACACATGATTATATTCTCTTGGCATGATCCTATTGGTTCTTGCTTCAACATTTTTTAGGTACATTTCTTCTTCTCCTTTACACTAGTAAATTTCATTCACTAACATAAAGGGGAGGGAAATGTAGACACTAAAATTCACACAAAATTATTATCGCATTATACTTTTGTTAGAATTGTATGTACATGAGTTCAACACATTGAAAATATATATTAGCGGCTTAAATTAATCTCTTCTATATTTTCATTGTTTGATTTGATCTCTTTTGATCAATATTGTGCTCGATTATATGCTTTTATGTTGTGTCACATAAGCCTCTGTACTTTTCCTTTTATAACTTTCTTTGCAACCAATGTCGGTCCAAAACTATATAGGAGTCTAAGACCGCACTCCCCGGTCTCATACCTTTCATACACTTTTGGATCTATAGACAAAAATCTATGCACTTGGGTACATTTCTAGGTCCTAGGTCATACTATATATACATGATTCCTAAGGAAGAATACTAGTAATTGACAATGTCTTTTGGGCATATTGTTTTGTCTCTTATACTTTTATTGACCTTACATACCCTATAACCCTATCGCTATTTGACTGATTTATCTTTTATGACCTCGATACTAGCATCCATTTAAGGCGTAAGCGTCCAGCGCTCCTGTCCCTTCGCACATTCCCGAACTTCTAGCCCTTTTTATCTCTTTTGGGTCTCTTTTACTCTTGGGCATCTTTTACACTTTTGGGTTGGCCTTTTAGTTGTCAATTATGAAATTCAAACAAGGGAATCATATATATACATAGTTATATCTCTCAAATAAGGGGCCAGAACTAGCATTATTTACTATCACCTAAGCTTACATACAAAGGCACAAAAAAGTTACAAATCATCCATCTAGCACATACATACAAGGCACACGGGTTGCATAACTTTGTATACACATCATAGGATGGGAAATTCATCAGATCCCATCACACACATTCTATACATTGTTACATTCTATATCTAGCTCGTTATTAGTGTGTAACTTGCACAAGGGCATCCTAGTGGCATCATTACACACATTCACATGGAACTACGTGGAGTCTAAAATGTAGTGCAACGATCGGTACTAAGTTCACTCTTCAGGTGACCGTCGGGTCAATTCGACTCCACATTCTCGTGCATCTTATTTATTGGGTTTGATGTGGTTTGTGGGTATGTGCAACTAGGTATCTATTTTTAGGTTATATGTGTGAACGACAACATTGGAAAAAATCCAGAGTGAGAAAAAGCAATCAACAACAAAGCTTCTCTTACACAGAAAAGATCAGAACCTAAGCATCTGGGTGGACACTAGTGCCCAGATCTAGTCACTAGTACTCGGGTGCTCCTATCCTTCCATGGACACTTATGTCCTGCACATTTTTGGGTCTCATAACCTCCAGTGAGCCTTGATGACACTACTTCCAATCCGCTCCAACAGCTTCCTCACAGCACCACTTTCTGATCATTTAAAAATCAATTAAGTCATTTATCTCTCTCACTTTCTTAGGATTTTATATCATTTCTTTCTTTTTATTTGTCCATTTACTGTATATTATCATTTGTATATCCCTTATTACATTAGTTACTATGAAGTTAGATTTAATTCTATTTATATTAAATCAATATCCATTGGATTTTCACTTAAATTGATTTATGGGTCTTTTCTTCACTCCTTTTTATGAAATTTGATATGTTTGGGTTGGCCTTTTCTTTCCACTAAGGTTCAAAAATCAAGAGAATGAACTCATAGATATACAAGGTCTAATGTGGGAATTTACTAAATAACAATAATTTATCTACCATATATTGCATTGAAAAAGCAAGAGGCATTGTTGCATATCTATATATCACAACATATGAGGGCATAATTCTAATTTCTTTCATCAACACATAAGGGTTTTGAATGGGATGAAGTAGCTTATCTCGTTATCGGTTTGAAAACACAAGGTAAACACTAGGACAAGGGATAATTACATGTACAATAACACAAAACACTAGGAGAACTACATGGAGTCTAAAATGTAGTGCAACACTTGGTGACTCACATACACGGTGATCACTTAGGTCATTGACTCAAAAATTTATATTTATTTTTCATCTAATGTGTGCTTGAATGTGTTGTAGGGTAGCTTAGGGTTATTTTGTAAGTACATGTGTGAAATATGGGGTTTGATGCAACAAAGAGCATTCTAAAAGGTGATAACAAATGATATAGAGTGACACTGAGATTTGTAGATCCCCATATTATGCAAGTTCAAAACCGTACAATTTGTGGAATATGATTCTAACCGAACCCCATATTGTGTAGGTCCAAAATTGCACAACAAGGCCAATTTTTGGAATATGATTCTAACTGCATCTTGTATGGTTTCAAACCAACAAATTCAATAGTGCAGCAAGAGATTTCCCGATTCCTAGGCTCTGTTTCTATTCCATATCACTCATCGACACAGTCTTAAACTCATTTGAATCAACTAAGTGTCTCCCTTTTCCCAAATCCACTTTTTATTGATTGCATTTCTTCCTTAGAGTGATTGTTATTTTTGTATGCATGTATACCTAATCAAACATCCATTTAACATATTATCTATTGTTTAGTTTCGTAAGCTAGGAAAAATACACTACTAACAAGGAAGTAAAATACCATTAATCGTACCTCCTCCTTCACGTTTCGTAACAAACCTTAGAATGGGCTAGGAAACTTGGATCGAGCCCGATTTTGTGATATGTAGGTGCTTTTCTTCAAGACAGAGCAAGACCTTCCCGTAATAACAATCCTCTTACTTTGCACTAGATGGAAAAAGGGATTATGAGGCTATTTTGGCATTAGGATGAGGCAAAAGGATGTTCTTTGCTCAAAGGATGTAAAACTTAGATATGGCATGCAAGCTTATTCTCCGTGTGTGTTTAGAGGGGAGGGGTAAGGTTGTATTTATAGCTAGGGAGTGATTAACTTAGATTAATTTAAGTAATCATGGTTTGAAAATGTGGGCAAGATTAGGTGAGTGGTTTGAAAATGTGGGCAAGATTAGATGAGTGGTTTGAAAATGTGTGCAAGATTAGGTGAGTGGGGGCCACGAAGAAGAATGGGTGAGGATTTGAATTATATTTTTAATTCATAAGTGGAGGATTTTAGGTGAGTGGGGACCACGAAGGGTGGGTGAGGATTTGAATTTGAATTTTTAATTCAATAATGGAAAAACATGGAGAATAATGACATGTGATGAGGATTGGGTTATTTTTATATTTTTGAAATGATAATTAATCAAATTATATTTGATTAATTCGAAGTATATTTTGTGGGAAATGAGGAAGGGGAATTAATTGATTTAGGATAGATGTGAAATTGGGGTGTCTACATTTGCCCCTCTTTGGAAGGGTACTATGAAAGTAGTGTCCTTTCAAAGAAAGTAGATGGTATGGGGGAAGAATTCAATCTACTTTTTAAAAGGTAGATCGAATGTTTGTTGGGGAGAATAGAAAGTGGTGAGTGATGGATGTCATAGTATCCTCCAAGACAAAAATGTCATGAGAAGATGTGATTATGGATAGATGTGGTGATGCCCCCTCGAGAGGACTGACGAGAATGGAATATACGACAAAACTCTCGAAAATAAGGGAAATGGATTTGGTGGAGAAGAGGACGATAATGGAGTGGAAGAGACTGGAATGACCGCACGACGCAAATGGAGGAAAGGATTCAATCGACCTTGAATGCTAGGTGTGAGGGTGTGTGGGAAAGAGAAAAGGGAATGGATAGGATTGGGGGTTGATTATGAGAAGAGTAAGGGAAACAGGGGAGGGGAACAAAAGGAATGAAAGAAGTAGAAATAAGAGAGAGGGATGATAGGGGAAGAAGGAATGATGAAGACAAACAAGTCAAAAATAGGAAAATGACATAATAGAGGGTGAAGGGATGAAATAGAGAGATGTGCAAAATGAAGGAAGTAACAGAGATAGTAAAGAGGGATGCTTGAAGTGAAATAAATGATAGAGTTGAGAAAAGCAGAAACGTGAAAGGATAAATAAGAAGGAGAAAACAAGGTGGGAGTAGGGGGTGAAATGGAGGAAAATGGAAAGAGGACGAAAGAAGAAGTAGAATGGAGAAAAAAAAAAGAAACTATGAGGGGCGAGGAAAGTGTGAAAAGAGGAGAGAAAGGAAGAGAAACATATACAAAATGAATGAAAAGGTAGGGGTGGTAGAGAAAAGGGAAGTGGTCAGAAGAAACGTGAAAATTAGGGGAGAAGAAAGGAAGATAGAATGAATACAAGGAGAAGATTGAAGGAATCATGTCATTGTGAGGAAGACCAAGGCAAAGAATATGGAATAGACCATATGGAGATGCATGTGGAGGGTGGTATGATAAAAAAGACAGGACAACACGGAACAACCAGGTTATCGATGGGGAAGTAAGGAGGAAACATGATGGAAAAAGGGGAAGAAGATGATACAGGGGAAGGGAAATAAGACGAGGGGTGGGAGAGAGAAGAGGAGAACAAAGAAAATGATGTAGAAGGAAGGGAATACAGAAAGGGGGAAATAAGTGGAAAGGGAATGGTAGAAGGAATGTTCAAAGAAGAAAGAGGGGAGGAATGACATCGATTGAAAAAGATATGGAGATGCATGAAATGAGGATACTGGATGACATGAATATAGAAAAGGATGTATGATGAAGACAAGAAAGATATTGAAGAGGGCAAAGAGGAGATGAGAGAGATGGGTAAAAGCGACAAGAAAGGGTGGGAGTGAGGGAAAAGAATAGGAGAGAAAAGAGAATGGGGGATAGAAGAGGCAATGCCAATGAGGGGATGTTAAGGAAATCCCTTGACAATGAGTGGTGGGGAAGGGTGAGAGAAAAATTGAAGAAAAGGAGAAAGCGAATGAGGACTGGAAAGGGTAATGCCAATAAAGGGACGTTAGGGAAAACCCGTTGACAATGAGTGGTGGGCTTAGAGGAGGGAAGGAAAGAAAGGAAACTCTAGAAGGTCTAAGGGAGTGAATGAGGTCGTGCGGAATGAGGATTGATAATTTTTAGGGAAAACCCGTTGACAATTATTAGCGGGAAGAGAAGATGATGATGAAAGAATGATATAGGAGTGTTAACAATAATGACGAATGTGTGTGTGGGTAGAAATGTGGGGGGAATTTGAGAAGATGAAGTGGAAAGAGTGAAGAAGATGGGAGGGATGAGTTGGGACTAAGTGAAAGCGAGGAGAGGATGCGGGTGATGAGGATGAAGAACCAAGACATGAAAATAATGGGAAGAAATGGTATGAAGGGTGATGGATCAAGAAGGGGAAAATGGGGGAAAAGAATGTGATTGTAGGTGGAAGAGATTAGTTGTATGTTGTAAGAGGATATGTGGAGAAAGGATAATGGTAGGAGGAAAAAGTGGGTAGTAGGAGATACAAGGTGGAAGAAGCGATCAACAAAGTGAACGAAGAAGGAGGCGGGGGAGAAGTTTACGATGACAAGTTAAGTGTAGGGAGGACCCTGACATAAGATTGTCATGTGACGGAAGTGGTTAAGTAAGATTGCCATGTGAGCAAAACTAGAGATGACAAATGGTCAAGCGAGAAGTGGTGTTTGTGAGAATCGAAAAGGAGGTGAAAGGATGTGATAATGGGGAATGCCAAGAAAAAATGAAGGGTGAAGGGTGGGTAGTGGTGGGGAAAGGCAAGGAGACAGATCATCCTTAAGAGGGACTCTTAAGTGAGATCGCCATGCCGGGTGAGTGGTTAAGTAAGATTGCCAAGCAGAGGAGGGTGATAGTGATGGTAAAAAGATGTGATGATGGGGAATGAAGAGGAAATATGGATGGTGAGATTGTAGAGTGATGGGCGAGTGTAAGATGACATGTCATGCTTAAGAGAATCTCTTAAGTAAGATCGTCATGCTGCTGGAGAGGTTTCGTAGGATCACCCAACCGACAGGGATGATATGCAAGGAGAAAGACAAGATGATATTGGGGACATGGGTGGAATGGTAGGTTGAAGAAGATGATCACGACGAGAGGCGGAGAAATAAGATGGGGGAAATATGATGGGATGGGGGAAGGCCATAGGGCAGATCAACCTTAAGTGGAAGTCTTAAGTAAGATTGCCATGCGGCCGGAATGGTTAAGTAAGATCGCCAAGCTGAGGAAGAAGATGGATGATGTTAGAGTTGGTGGGAATAGGGTATGACAAAATGGACTGAAGGGGAACCCTCAAGTGAATTTTCCATACTACGAAAGCGTGTAAGTAGGATGACCAGGCATAAGACGGATTTGGGGAAGGATGAGAAAAGAGTGAGTGGGTATGCCTGAGTGGTATATGATATGAGATGAGGTGATAATAAGAAAAAAGGAAACAAAGGAGTGTAACATGAATGGATGAAGGAATATATGCAGTGGAGGGTAGAGAGTGTGAGGGGAATCCTTAATTGGGATGCCCGCGTGGTGAGAGTAATGATGTGAGAATGGGAAGTAGAAGAGGTGGAATGGGAAGATGTGTTTGGTGGTGATGGTTGTTTGATGAGAGGGCAGGAGGTGAAGAAGCTTCTACAACGGGAAGATCTTAGGGAGAGGGTAAACCTCCACTGAAGATTCCATATAAAAGGGGTTATTAAGTAAGATTGTCAAGTGGGAAGCAAAAGGGTGAAAGGAAAGAATACCAATGGGTGAGAGGGGACAAGAATGGTGAGAAGGGTAATATGGGTATAAGCGGTGGAGGAGTAAAAATGAGGAGTGAGAATGAATGGATCAAATACATGGTGATCATGGTGGGGAAAAGGAGGAGTCTGCTTGGATAGTGAATGCTACTTGAGAAAGATCGTCAAGTAGGATTCGCAAATCGCAACGGTGATCAAGTAGGATTCGTAAACTCGAGAATGCATTAGTATGGGTGAATGGATGGGGTGTAAAGTAAGATGTTGATCAGCAGGAAGATACTCACGTGACAAAAAGCATCTTAGTTTTAATATAGCGCATAATAGATGCATCGTGATATAAAAGATCGTGATGACTAAACTGTAATATGCGTGATAAGCATAGACAAGGGGCCATCAAAAAAAGGTTTGATGCCCCAAAGATGATATGCGCAAATGGAAGAGAGCATAGAGCATGACAGGCCATCAAGAAAGTATGATGCCCCAGTATGACATGCAATCAGATAACATAAGAATATTAGAGAGAACACTAGGATACATAAAATCAAGATGCCCCTGTAATATATCAAGATACAAGAAAGCAATTAATAATTTATAACTAATAATGCAACACAAGAACTAATAAACATGTCCCTAACGTGTTCCATAGTGAGGATTGATTGATGTGCCCTAGTAGGTACGAGGACATAGTAAACATTGGGTCATTGTCCTCAAACAAGGAAACAATGAGAGCCGGATTTGCCCCAAGCGAGGATTCACGCGAGGAGAAGTGGTTTGAATTTGGTAGTCATAAGGTGATTAGATCATTCGTTGGGGATAATAGTTCAAAGGTTAAATTGTGTTGGTTATTTGAGAGTTGTTTTTTTTTAGTGATTTTGTGGATTTTTTTTTAATTTTTTTTTGTTTATTTTATATATATATTATATATATATATATATATATATATATTTATATATATTTTATTTTTTTATTTTTTCTAATGTTTTTGATTTTTGACGATTTTTAAATGTTTTGGACTTTTTGATGATTTTCAAATGTTTTTAGATTTTTGACGAGTATTTCTAATGTGTTTGTTGGATTTTAGACGATTGTTTCTAATGTTTTTGGATTTTTAGATTTTTACACTGTTTTTGAGATTTTTGACGATTTTCAAATGTTTTTGGATTTTTAGATTTTTACATTGTTTTTGGATTTTTGACGATTTTCAAATATTTTTGATTTTTGACGATTTTCAAATGTTTTTGGATTTTTGGATTTTTACACAGTGTTTTTAGATTTTTGACGATTTTCAAATGTTTTTAGATTTTTACATTGTGATTGGCAATTTATGGACCAGAGTGCAAACTTATTTTTGAGAGGCGATAAACATGGATATTATCCGTATGTACCGTGTTTCGTGTTGTAACTTATGCTCAGAATAACACAAATTCTCTTTCCATTGGCAGGATATGGTGGTGATGATATGATGAAAAAAATTCCAACTCCATTCTTGACTCCACACAACTAGTAAGATGTGTGGGCTTATCACCAAGAATCAAGAAGGACGTAGGAGGTAGATAATGAATATAGAGACAAATGCTAACAACAATCCCTTTGGGAAATTGTGACTCCATTCTTCATAATGGTACTAAACCAGTTTCAAAAATGGCTTTCACTTTATGAGTCACATGCTAGACTTAGATAGTTATGTGGCCTGCTGATTGATAAGATATGAGGTTAAGGGATAGTTCTCTCTTCACTTAGGCATCTAAATTGTGTTTGAGGATTCTATAATTTGTAAGCACTGTAAGATTTTGTATTTTTGAAATGACTCCCTATGCCTTGCCCCATGCTACTAGTGAGAAGCAAGGGCTCATCACCAAAGGCAAAATATAGGTGAGTGAATTTCTTTTTGTCTTTTTTTTTTGTTTTGTTTTGTTTTATTTTTTTTTTTTTGAATATTTTACAATGTTTTTATGCTTGTATGAGAATGACCCTCTACGCTTTGCCCCATGCCACTTGTAAGAGGAAAGGGTTTATCACCGAAGACAAGACGTAGACAAGTAAGGGCACCTTCCTCCATTCCCAGTCTCACACTACCAGTAAGAAGTGTGGGCTCAACACCAAAGACTATGAAGGACGAAAGATGTGATAATGAATTATTCATAAGTTATTGAATTGATGGATTTTTTTACAATAGTGCTTTGTATTTGGGAAGAAACATCTGCCCCCAATCTCAGCCCCACACGACTAGTAGGACGCGAGGGTTCAACACCGAAGACTGAGATGGACAACCAAACGAACTGGGTAACGAAGTTTAGAGCTTTGTTATGAAAGAGAGAATGTATTAGAAGGGGATATATTACCATCAGTAAGCTTCTAGGTATGACCATAGAGGAAAGCGACTGAAAATGGAAGAAGTATGACGCTCACAAACTTAATAGGATTTATATTAGCACTTGTCTCATGATGATAAATATGAAGATGTGATTTTGATAAATAAAATATCTGCCAATGGAAATGAATAAATTTATTCGAGAGATAAGCAAGACAGAATGAACAATGTACATGTTGTTGTTTCCCAAAATAGAGAGTGCTTTCAAGAATATAATTTATTTGAATGGAATGCATTCATGGGTTTTTCAAGGACTTGGCCTGTGTCAATGGCCAATTTATAAGCTCCAAACCCAAAATTATCTATGATTTTGTTGGGCTCAAATTTTCTTGTTTGTCTCATTCTTTGGGTGTGTTCTTTCGATTTTCTTTGAGAATGAGATCATTGACCTTAAATTTTCTAGGTTTGAATTTTTCATGGTAGCTATGCCATAGCTGATTTTGATATAATGGAAGATGATCTAGGGCATTAAGTCATTTTTCATCAAGAAGCTCGAGTTCATTAAGGCGTGACTATTGATAATAATATTTATTGATTACATCTTTGAAGGATATTATGAAGGATGAAAATTCAACCTTGGCATGTAAAATAGCTTCCCAACCATAAATAAAGTAGAAGGGAGTGGCTCCAATAGGTGTGTGATAAGATGCGTGGTAAGCCCAAAGAGTGGGATAGATTTGGTTAAGCCAATAGCTTCCATGTGTGTTGACAATGATGGTTTGTGTTATTTGGTTTGTTGCTTCTAATTGTCCATTAATTGATTGTTTTGAGGATAGATTCATGATTAAAGATGGAAAAAGTGGCGTAAAGATATTCCTGGGTATACGTACCTCATAGAATGTATGCACATAGAAGTCTTGATAGGTGAGAATAATTAGTGATGAGATTCCTGCAAGATCGATCGTTGAAAGCATGATGGACACAATAGGTTGCATTGTCGCAAGTGGCCAAACTCGATGTGGTTGTGTTTCGACAACAAGGCTAGAGATGTTAGGCATAAGAGCCAATATTGGAATGATAGAATCAAACTTAATGGTACTTGTTGATGGAACCTCATCTGTAGTGTCTACAGTAATATCAAGGTTTGAAAGGGAGTCTTGAAATGAGATCAAGGTCTCGTTAGATGTTGGAAGAATGTTGTCACCCAAAACAGGTTCAATATATGTTTGGGCTAAAAGAGAGTCTTGAAATAAGTTCAAGTGCTTAGTAGATGTGGGAAGAATGTTGTTGTCTAAAACAGGTTCAATGTATGTTTGGGTTGAAAGAGTGTCTTGAAATAAGTTCAAGTGCTCAGTAGATGTTGGAAGAATGTTGTTGTCCAAAACAGTTCAATGTATGTTTGGGTTGAAAGAGTGTCTTGAAATAAGTTCAAGTGCTCAGTAGATGTTGGAAGAATGTTGTTGTCCAAAATAGGTTCAATGTATGTTTGAACTAATGGAAGGAAATTTGAAGAAGATATGGATTGGTTTGGAATTAGAGAGTCTTGACTGTTGTCGTCATGATCTCGTGGAATTTCAGTATATATAGGAGTTTCGACAATAGTCAGCTCTTCATGGAAAGTTGTGGTATTGGATGTGTCGTTGGTTGTAAGAGCATTGTCATCAAGTTCTACAGAGATGACGTCGTCGTCAATTAAGTCTTGGATGTAATTCTTAAATCGTACACATTTATCTATGTGATGACCATCAATGCGATGAAAGTCACAGTATGTGTTAGGTTTGTACTAGCATGGCTTAGCTTCCCCTTTGACAAAGGGTTTTGTAATTGGATATCTTATCAGTTTAGCCTCTTTTAGTTGATGAAAAACACTAGAGAGACTTTCTCCAAGGGGGGTAAACTGACGTTGGACTTTACGTGAACTGATTTCTTCGTGAGGTTGTATGATTAGCTTTTTGGGTGATCGCTCACTGATTTGGGTAGCCATATGAGAGAGTTGTGTTGTCATCTTATTAATTTGTTCTAATAGCTCATTGTGTGATGTTTTTCATGAATTCTTCATGTTTGAAAGAGAGGGAGAACGAAGAAAGGTGCGATGAAGAAATCAACCTATTGATTGTGATTTTTATTTTGGCTCAATCGAGTTTTAACAAGTAAGGCTATAAGGAGAAAGCTTAAAAAAAGATCTACTCGGGATACAAGTGGGATATAACTCAAACAAGCTATGACGAATATCTTGATTGGTTTGGATTAAACAAGCTTAGCAGATGAAAATGTAAGGAGTACACTCAAACAAGGTACTCAATACAAGTGAGATATAGCTCAAACAAGCTATGATGAATATGTTGATTGGTTTGACTTAAACAAGCTCTGGATTTTTGATAGGAAGAGTAACTCAAACAAGTGACTCAACACAGTTGTGAACTCAAAATGAGTTTTGAAGGGATTTGTGTCGAATGGGATTTTGTTAAACTCGACAGCTGATGAAATAATGAGTGAACTCAAACAAGTCACCCAATGTCATTTTGATATAGCTTGAAACAAGCTAGAAAGAATGTTCTGACAATTGATGAGATAAGGAGTGAACGCAAGTCACTCAATATCTATTGGATATAGCTGAAGACAAGCTATGACAGATGTATTATTGGCTAAAGTGAGCTAATGAAATTGGTGTGATGTTTTGGTCTGTGTTGTTGGATTGTTTGGATGTTTTCGCTTGGTATTGAATTGGTCGAGAACTAATTTTTTTGTGGAACACAACTAGGGTCTGAACTTTTACAATGAACACATTGATATCAGCCAAGTTTTATGATAAAACAATGCTAAACTATTTTGTTTTCAAACAGCAAGCAATCATGTGGATTCAATTGTTTTGGCTTATGAGGTAACTTCTTCAGGAATGATTATTGTTTCATGCAATCATACAAGTATGTTGTGAAATGGTGGATGCAGGCTCTTATTACTCCAAGAAGATGTGTCCTCCGATATACCCTAGTCCTGATATACCTAATTCTATACGGGGACAAAATTGGTATGGGAAACCTTAGAGCACTGGAGGAGACTCACCAATTCTTACTTGCCTATTTCGGAGTGAATCACCACGTCCAGAAATGTGCTTTTGTGAAAAGGTGGAAGGTGATGGAGGGATGAATGTGTATGGTGTCCTTATAACTCCCCGAAGATTTACAGGGACGATGCCCAGGCTTCGTTGTTACAACTATTTAGGTGTGACTCGCATGCGCTGCACGACAACATTACCTGTAAGTGAAGAGCAGCGGCGAGGTAAATACCGAACGCTGTGATGAGACTAGGTCTCAAAGTGCAATGCAGATGCAAATGCTGTTGGTGTGTGGTAGTCAAGTCCACGTCACCGGTGTAGCTTTGGTGGTGATGAAATCCACCTCGTCTACGTGCAAAAACAATATGATAAAGTGATTAAACGCAGGGTTCTTTCCAACTTGAAATAAATCACTAGCAGAAAATAATTACGTACCTGAGCATACTTTTTTTTGTTTCAGCAATTGTCTTTGAATGGTGGTATTTTTGCGGGATTTTTTGTTGTTTTTTTTTTTTTTTTTGACAATATTCCAGCAACGTGGTTCTACAGAAAACAAATTAGTAGTTATCCTGCAAATGAAATGTTAGAAAAGTGATCGTGGTTGTTTTTGATTTGCCAGATCACTCAAAGGCGCAGGAAAAGAGCATACACAACCAACGACCAAACAAATATTAAGAATATGACAAAGGAAAATAATTATTAAAATGACAATTGGAAAACAAAGCTAGAGGATCCTGCAATGTTAGAACAAGAAACTAAAAAATTGTGACCGTTTTTGATTTTCCAGATCGCTCGAAGGCGCAAGAAAAGAGCATACGCGGATACAATTGGAATAGTTTTTTTTTAAATGTTAATAATTATTACAATTAATCATGATTGTGAAATAGCGATAATGATTATTTTCACAAAAAAGAAAAACGATGAAAGAAGAGGGTGAAAACGTTACTTAGAAGTGTTGTCGTGGAAAATTGAAATGTAAGGCAAAAATTAAAAATTAAAAAAATTGTTGTGCAGAGCCCGAGTGGCCTCACATTTCTGATTTCCAAGATCACTTTTGAAGTGCGAGGAAAGAGCATACGTGTGAGGTTGTTACGTGAAATAAAATAAAAATAATAATTAAAAAAAAAAAACTATAATTTTGTTGTTTTTTTGTTAAAAAGACAGGTGTTAGAAGAAATGAAACCAAAATTTTTCTGTAAGTCTAAATCTAAAAATTATTTTTCATCAGTATATATATTTTCAATACCTTTCCGTTAAAAAAATGAATTCATTCCGAGTTCGGGAGCAAAAGTTATGGCGTCCGGAAGATGGGCTACGGTAGCACTCTGAATGAAAATTTTGAACGTGAGAAAAACGTCCCAGGAGCTTGTTTTTTTATTTTCTGACTTCTGTACTTTACCTGAGAAGCTAAAATTTTGACAAAGAAAGTTAAAAAAGAACAATAAACAGAAAGAAAGAGTTAGATCACAAAATGATTGATTAAAATAAAAGAAAAAAAATGATTAACTTCCTACAAAGCAGTTATTTTAGCAAAAGTAAATAAATAAATGCATTTTCCGAATGGATGTCCCATGATAGTAAGATGATAAACTAATGGCTAGTTCATGTGTTTCTACAGATGACGAGTAAATAGAAAAATCAAAACTGGGAACTAAACACCAAGCACCGAGGAGATCAAAGACAGGATGAGCTTCAGAGTTTCATTGTTGCTATAACCTGCAGATACACCACAAGACACCACACAACAAAAACACTACCCAAAGCGTGAAGGTTAACCAAAGAAGACCATAAGGAATAGAAAATGAAATAATAATGAACAATAATAAACAAAGAATAGATAAAACCACTAATTGGGAAATTAATGGTAACAGATCGAAAGTAACCTAGGCGTGCCAGAATGTAAGCTAGGAAAAATACACTACTAACAAGGAAGTAAAATACCAATAATCGTACCTCCTCCTTCGCGTTCCGTAGAAAACCTCATAATGGGCTAGGAAACTTGGATTGAGCCCTGATTTTGTGATATGTAGGTGTTTTTCTTCAAGACAGAGCAAGACCTTCCTGCAATAACGATCCTCTTACTTTGCACTAGATGGGAAAAAGGATTATGAGGCTATTTTGACATTAGGACGAGGCAAAAGGATGTTCTTTGCTCAAAGGATGCAAGAACTTAGATATGGCATGAAAGCTTATTCTCCGTGTGTTTAGAGGGGAGGGGTAAGGTTGTATTTATAGCCGTGAGGGAGTGATTAACTTAGATTAATTTAAGTAATCATGGTTTGAAAATGTGGGCAAGATTAGGTGAGTGGTTTGAAAATGTGGGCAAGATTAGATGAGTGGTTTGAAAATGTGTGCAAGATTAGGTGAGTGGGGGCCACGAAGAATGGGTGAGGATTTGAATTATATTTTTAATTCATAAGTGGAGGATTTTAGGTGAGTGGGGACCACGAAGGGTGGGTGAGGATTTGAATTTGAATTTTTAATTCAATAATGGAAAAACATGGAGAATAATGACATGTGATGAGGATTGGGTTATTTTTTATATTTTTGAAATGGATAATTAATCAAATTATATTTGATTAATTCGAAGTATATTTTTGTGGGAAATGAGGAAGGGGAATTAATTGATTTAGGATAGATGTGAAATTGGGGTGTTTACATGATTCTATATTATCAACCATCATAGTTAATTAATTTTAGTTAAGGTTGATACAAGTGACTAAAAAGGCCTATGACACCCTTATTTGGTGTTAGGTGAAGTGGTACCCAAATCCCTCTTGATTGGCTTCTCCTTCAACAAATTGGGGATCAATCACCCTTAATCCTCCAAAGGGTGCAATACATTTATCTAGGAAATTTATCAAGGATATTCTCCATTGATAAGACAAATGGGTATATTCCTTTCATGCTTTGTTCACTTTTTAAATTTACAAGTTCCATTTTTCAAATTTGGGTTAAATTCTAATTATTTTCATAGACATTGATTACACTTTGTGTCATGCGTGTTTCATTACATATATTGTGTCAACACTCAAGCAAATCAAACACTTCAAACAAAGACAAATTGTCTACACACTCAAGTATATTTCCTTTAAGCATGCAAAGTTAATTTCCTATCTTAAAAAGGACATAAATATAGACAGATTGAATATGGTAACCTATCACTGATAATGTCAATATGGGCTTAATCCTTAAACCACGACTTGTGCTCACATTCCAAGCTTGATTTTCTATCTTTATCCCTATGGCCCAACGTTCTATCCTCATTACACTTTTATTTCTCATATAATTATTTGCATCACTACACAATAGTTTATAACTCCCAAGTATCATAGCTATAACTTTTCAATGCTTCACTCCCTGCATGTATGAGACCACCAAGTAGGGACCAAACTACTAAACCGTTTGGCCCAAAACTGATAGTTTCATCCTTAGCCACCCAATGACCATTTTATCTATTAGGAAATAAGAGATAAAATATGCGGAATAATCCCTTACATAATCGCAATAGTAGAAACTAATATGCGTAAAAATATTACAAATCTCAAATAAAAGTGCGAGAATAAATAACACAACACAGAGAGAAGATTTAACGTGGTTCACCCAATTTGGGCTACGTCCACCAAGAATCACTTGCTCGATTTTATTACAAGCCTCCACTCTCAATACAATACCTAGATCCGTTTGGAGCTATGCTCAACAAACTCTACATAATTCACACCCGAATTCAAAACACATCTGCAATACATTTGCTTGTCTATCTATCATATGCATAAGACCATATAAATAGACAACTGCTTAAGTAGTTTTACAAAACCATGGGTATCAAACAATGGGCAAAAACAAAACCGTCCCATAAACCTATGGGTAGCCGAAGAGGCGGTTTTACAAAACAATGAGTACCGAAAAAACCATGGGCCCAAAAATAGCCCATAACGGTTACCCATTACCCATGGGTTAATAAACCACCCATGAAAATTTGCTTGGGGCTTCGCCCCCGAACCCCCCTGACCCGCTCACCGGCGAGCGGGACCACCGTAAAAATACCCGAGTGTAACACATAGAAGGTGTACCACATTCTAACATGCAAATAGGCTCCACAAACATAACATTATCAATTTGATATCTTTAATGGGTCAATACTTCTCCTATGGGTTATCCTTAACGTGAAATTAAAACTAAAAAATCCTATATAAGAAAGTCGATGCACTCATTTACTCACGTAACATCCACCCGGTGCTTTCAAGAGCACTACAAGAAAAAACATTCCAAAAGCACTTAAAGATATCTTAAAATCCCATAAAGCAACAACACACATTAGAATGACCCCCACATGTGTTTGAGGCACTCCAAACTGGGTTTAACAGTCTAGCTTACCAAGTTGCAAGTAAAAACACACCAAACCATTGCAAACACTATGAAGACATGATCAAGTTCAAAGCTAATTGCATTCATATAGATATCACATCTCTAGGTACGAGAGTTACATGCGGTTTGAGGCCTTTTTAAAATAGTGTCAACATAGGTAGTGTACAGATTGCACTTCAACCCAAACACTAACCTTTTCGCAAGAGTTTGACCCATGGATAGAGTTTAAGGTCATTTTGGGATATACCAAGGGTTTCACACATTTGTGGGGCCTAGGGTTTTAGATGAAGGCATATTATAGTTTCTCACATATACAAAAAAAGCTACCAAATTCTAACAACTTGCCATACATAAGTGCTAAATAGTTACCAATGATTTGATCCTTATTTGTCTTGCACCTCCTATTAGTACCCAAATTTATACCTCCTTTAGGGCCAGGCGAAGATCAACAATCAAATTGGGGTACTTTAAGAATGACAAACTTGGAAATTTACGTCGTTTGTAGCCAAGGAAGTGTTTGACAAACTTATTGAGACCAGGATTTGGAGGGGTTGGGTGACACGTACAAAAGGAATGGCCAACCTCACTACTTTTGGTCCTGCCTTTGACCAAGGTGAGAGGACCCAAGGGGTAACCTAAAACACAGTGGGAGAGATAAATATTTTACTTCTCTATTTCTTTATAACAATGGATCAATCTAGGATAAACATGGCCATAAACACAACACTTTACTTTCACAAGTTGTCACATAAAGTGATGTCGTTTATTTCACTAGACATGGGTTACTATAGGTAGATAAGTTACATTTTTGTTGCATTTTTGATAAAGGAAACTGAAATCAAAGGTTCCTTTGATTGATATTTGTAAGTAAGACAACATAATGACTAATGAAGGAATTGTATTGCATGATGAGACTAGAAGTATGTTTATATTTGTAAGGATGGGGATTGTAAGATAATGGATCTTTTAATGACATTGCTTACAATATTCACTCATACACATATAACATTCTAGATAATAAAGAACTCAGAGATGAAAATTTGTGTTAGTGTGCAAACATGAAATGACTTATGAAACTAATTCAAAATAATATCTAACACAATGGTTCATCTACCTCAGATGGATCAGATATTAAAAGGGGGAGAAAGTGATTTACTTGTACTTCTTTACCGACAAAGGAATCCTCCTCCTTTGATGATTTTTATTTTCTTGTTGAATGATTGTAAGGATGCTTCAGATCTTGGACAAATTTCAGCAACACCTCCCCTTGATCAAATGATAAAATGAGCTTGATGGAATGCTATGAAGATTTCTTAGATGGCTTGAAAATTGGGCAACATTTACTTGCAAATTTCTAAGGTGCTTGCCATGGAGGGTGGCACCTCTATTTATAGCTAGAGGAGGTAAAAATAAATGGCTAAGATCTTGCCATGGTGGATTGAATCAATGGTTGAAATTGGATGAGAGGAGAGAATTTTCTAGATGTAGAGAATTCTAGATTTCTTAAGAACTCTCCATTGAATTAAAAATTCAATGGAATAGTGTATTTTTTATTTGAATATTTGAAAATGGGAGGGAAGAATGGAGAGGCTTCTAGAAATAGATGCCTCTAGATTTGGAGGGGCATTTGGCTTGTGATTAGGTGAGAGTAAGTTTGCTTAATGAGATGATTAGATGGAGAAGCTAGGCATAGGATATGTATATGCTAGGTGGTAGGTGGGTGAGTATTTTTAAATTAGTGGAGAATAGTTAATGATGATTAGTTAGTGCAATAAGTGAAATATTAATATTCCTAAGGGTGTGATGGGGTTTATGGAATATGAAATAATTAAAATATGGTTGTATATAATATAATAATTAATTAAATTTATAATTATTTGTTATAAGGTCGGTGGTGGGTATGAATGACTATTATATGATTGGTGAATTATTTTCTAGATGACCATGTCGACATTTACATGTCTACATTTTGCCCCTCTTTGAAGTGTTATTGTATAGTAATGACAATTCAAAGAAAAGAAGAGAAATATGAGAGGTGATGCCCCCTCGAGGGGTTAGGCGGGGAGGAATGAGTTGGGTAACCGTTTGAAAAGAGGAGATACCAAAGTTAGCAGATGAGAGATGATTAGAGGAATTGAGGAGATGGATGATGAGGGTTCAGGGTTGGATTGAGGATGCAAATGTAGGATTAGAGGATGAAAAGATGGAGGATTAGAGGAGGGAATAGAGGATGAGGATTAGAGAATTATAAGATGCAGAGTTAGATGATTAGAAGATTATAAGATACGGAGTTAGAGGAGGAGGAGTGGAAAATTAGAAGATTTGGGGATCAGAAAAAGATGAGATTAGAGAATTGGTGGAAGAAGATAGATCTAGAGGATGAGAAGAGATTATAAGAATAAGATGTGAGAGAGGATTAGAGGAGATTAGAAGATTAAGAGAGAAGATGAGAAGAAGTAGAAGATTAAAGTAGGGGAGGATATTTGATGCCCCAGGTTACGATGTATGACAAGGTGAGGAGTAGGGATGTTAGATTTAGATGATGCCCCAGTTAAGGGGTTAGGTGTTGGGGATTTTGGATTATAGGATGTTGGATTTGGAGATATCGGTTTATATGATGCCCCAAGCAAGTGGGTAGGATTGAATATTTTGGATGTTGATGTGGGGATGTTGGATTTAAAGATGTTAGATTTTGAGATGCCCCAGTCAAGGGGGGAGGAGTTGAAGATGTGGGATGCAAGATGATAAGGTTTGGATGTGAAGATTGATTTGATAAAGGGTTGATGGGATGATGATGAGGATTAGGTGTGGGTAAAAGATGATGATAGAAGAGGATGTGTTGCGATAAAGGTGTCCATTGTATCATCATTAGTGGTTGTGATTAATGTGGTAATGTGCCAAAGTATGAAGACCTTGGTATATTGTATTGCAAATGCCCCTGTCCTCGTATCATTAGACAGATTAATATAGAAAGTTGGTCCTCATATCATCAGACCTTATACAAAAAGGTAAACAAAAGTAGCCTCGTATCATCAGCCAATGCATAAAAACAAACAAGCGGTCAATAAAAACACATATTATATTATTGCGAGTAGTTAATTGTTACGAGTTAGGGATTATTTACAATTAATTAATTTTTTTAATGATTTTTTACGATTTTTTGAAATTTTAGGATTTTATATGATTTTTTTTTTAATTTTTACAATTTTTTTGATTTTATATGATAGATGATGAAATTTGACGAAGGTAGGAAGAAACGGGAGGAAAAGCTAAACTGGGAGGAAGAGCGAGCTCTCGGAAGATTTGGGGTCACCGGGTATAAAAGGGTTTTGGGGACCATGGGAGGGTCATTTTCACTGCACATAGTTTGAAAACGAGAGCTCGAGAGAGGATGAGATGGCATATGATAGTATTGTGGATCATCGAGCGGACCTTGTGAGAGAGTACTAGCGGCTAGCAGAGGCGGGACAACCGGTGAGTGATTTAAAATTTATTTCATGAATTATTTTGACATTTTTCAAAGTTTTTAGGGCATTTTTAGACATTTAGGGTCAAAATCACCGCTTAGACACTCTGTTTAGCACGTATGGGCCTTGAAATGGCATTTACACTATAAAGAGTAGCACATATGGCGATCGGGGGTAGAGGGATGCGAATCAGGCGCGTTTGTGGGGCGGTAGGTTAGGTTTTAGCGATTTTAGTTTGTTTTGGCGTGTATAATACGAAGTTGCACATATGTAATAAATGGTAGCGTGTTTATTTGGCTATGGGAGGGTTAGATAAAAGTACCGTGTCTAGTAGTCTTTAGCGCGTTTAAGAGTGGGGTGGGATGAGATTTAGCACTTATAATATAGTTTAGTGTATATATAGTATATAATAGTGTGGTTATGGTGGATTAAAAAAGTTAGGGGATTTTAGCGTGTTTATGATATAGTAGCGCGTATATGTTATGAAGGAGTGCATTTAGGTTATATATATACGGGATGGGGTATAGTGGCGCATTTGGTATAGAGTGACGCATATGGGTGGAGAAGTGGCACGTTTATAGAAAGTGGTATTTTTAAAAGAAATTAGAAGGGGGTGAGAAGAGGTGTGTATTTGAGTGATTAGATGTAATGACCGACATGTGTGGTGTGTGCAAAATGTGTTATTACCCGTCTAGGTGAGACATCATCGATCGACGACGTTATAACATTTGCTGCGAGGGGTGGACATGGAGACAAAGGAGGAGGAGGCATATTTGTTACATTTGTTAGGCTTCTTGCACATAGTGAGGATGCCCGAGATGCGAGTAGATCGCAATTTACTATCGACAACACTAGCAGAGCGCCGACACTCGAGACAAGTACCTTTTTCTTTTGCCAACAATGATGGTGGAGGACGTGTACCACATCTATCGGTTGCCAAAAGAGGGAGAGCCCATAGTGTGGTGGAGGTCGAGGCCGAGGGACGATCGAGGTTGTTGGCGAATGTGGCAGATAATCCTGGGATGGGATGCAGATCGATTTGGGATTATATTTCAAAGAGGGATATATGGAGCGAGTGCCACTACTATTGTGTTCTTTGATCAATTGTGTATTATTTCCAGATGGTGGAGGGCGATGGTTTAGTATTGGTTTGGTTGAGGTGGTACATGTTATGTGGCGGCGGAGACAATATTCGCATGGGTGTTGGCGGTATTGGCTCGATTATACCGGGATATGCACTGAGTGGCTTATGGCGAAGGGGGAGTATAGGTGCAGGATCTTGTTACAGGTGTATGGAGCTATGACCATATTGTTGTTGGGATGCCGATTGGGATCGGGGAGTAGAAAGTGGGGTAGTCGTCGATTTATGGTTGGTGGATGACTTGGGGAGTCGAGAGCATTTGGGAGAGCTGACCGTAACGCCAATTGCATTGATGAGTTACAAGCTAGAGATATTACTGGAGGCCATACCATCGACGAGGTATGAGAGGGGGATCATAGACATCCGGGGAGGATTCATACTCCTTATTATTTGGTTGGTGGTCGGCCATAAATAAAGTGGAAGGTTAGAGATCCGTCCTAACTCAATGTAATAATTTTTCTAGCAATGTTTAACACAAGCTTAGAGGCTCTTCTCATTTGAACAATTTGTGCTCTTGAAAAGAGGTCACAAGTTCAAATTACGTAAGTGTAAGGTATGTACGCCTCATATTTGAAGTACAACTAATTACTCTTTGCATATTAACAAGTTCCCTAATATTGTAAACTACAAAACCAATTATTATTATTATTATATATCACACAAAATATGACTAACACGATAAACAATAAAACTCAATTTCATACAATTAAAAACAAATTCAATAAACAATAAAACTCTATTTCATACAATTAAAAAACAAATTCAACAACATCAAAAAGTAAAAACACATCTAGGTACAAGTTTTCGTAGACCTTTGGGGCAAATTGCACTAACAAATTTGCTGCAGGACTTAAATATTCTGTTAAACACCACGAATTTAACGTATAGCTACTAATCCTTTCCGAACCCAAAATAACACACTCAGTCTAAACAATATTTTTTTAATGGAAGATTGAAGTCCACAGAGCGAGGGAAGCTCGAGGAATTGCAGGTCGTAAGAAGATATCGCAGCAATGGGGAGGATCTGTCTTTGTCCTTAGACGAAAAAGCCAAACGAACCAGAGATCTGCTCACTAGCTTCTATGGCGGCGATTCTGCTCCTCCCCACGCAATTACCAAAATCGATACCTTCCACTCAATCGACACCCCTGATTTCGATCCAGAAAGATATATGAACGCCCTGGTCCGCTCTTCTATCTTTTTCTTATTAATTGTATTCAAATCATTCAAATTTATTTTTAACTCAAAACGATCTACTCATGAATTTGAAACATAATGTCTCCTACATTTTATCTTAAGATATTTTCGATTTTGTGTTTTAGGTTTATTAGCAGTTTTTGACTATAACATGGGACGTTTGAGAGACAATCAAGTAATTTAAGGTTTACAGATCTATATTGCACCCGTTGGAGGATCAGTGCCTAAACCAATTAAAATAATTTAAACAAAAATATCAGCAATGCCGGGAATCGCAAGATTTTCTATCAAATATTTACTACCATCGTGAATGCACATCTCAGGAAAACAAGAAATTATATAGAAACTTGGAAGGCAGGGCAAAATTTCTGCTAGAAGAAGTCAATAATGCAAGCCTGGAGTACTTATAATCAACAATTCCCATATGTGAGCCCTAAATTGGCAGTGAAGTAGAAGTGAGAATGAAAAATGAAATGGGGTTGACAACATCGTAGATGCAATGGTTTTAGAATCTTTATGTTTGTGCCATATTTCAATAGAAGTTTTTAATTACTCAGTAAGAATCTTTAAAGCTCAGCTATGCACAATATCTCCAGCACGGAGGTGCACGGTGGTCACTGACGGCTAGGCAATTTCTATGCTCAATTGAATGAAGGCTTGGTAATCTTTATGGCCCGGGGATTATACCACACTGCAGAGTAATTGTGTAGGGGTTATTCCAAATTGCAGGAGGAGTCACCGCAACCCTTGCTAATGTTAGAATACCAAAAGTCTTGGAGGGTTGTTCACATGAATATTATTTGTATTCAGTTCAAATAGTTTGGGGCTAACTATTTTAGGTTAACTCTCTGTAGCCATGTTCTCTTTTAATCTAGTTACATTTCAGAACCCAATGCTGTTTAAACCATAGTATTGGGACTCTGGAGGTCTCTCAAAATTTGCAGAGCTCCGAGCCGAAGATGGGTCCACCAGTTTTCATTCTCGACTCTGCGGGCTCTACAATACATCTGTTCGCCGACCATTTAATTTGGGTTGCTTATAAAGCATGCTTGATGAATACTAAAGTGATGTGCAGATTTAGTCCATCCACATTCGAATGTATATACACTCCTTTGTACCCATAGGCCCAATAGCATATTGGATACGCGACAAACTAATTGTAGCAGTAATTAGTAAGTAGTAAAATTTGATTTTCAGAATTTACAAGGTTTGTTTTTAAAACTAGTCGTAGCTTTTGTTTTTATATTTTATTTGAAATTGCAGATCGTTTTGTCCAGTAGGTAAAAGTGCTTGACAATTTTTTAATATTTTACTAGAAGAATCACAGAAATTTTAGTGTAAGATGGCAAGAGCAATTAGATTATTTTTCTATAACATTTAGTTAATGTCCACCTGCAATTTGATGTTACAGCTGAGTCCTAAGTTTAATCTCTCAAATGCTGACCTTCCATTTGGTAAAGATCTTAAACAATTTAATTGTTAAAAAACATTGCACTGTATAGTATTGAATGAAAGTACTACCCATTGAATAAGCAGTTTTCAAATTTGCATAAAGCTATAGATTCGTTTTTATGGGAGTGGGGGTCACTCTCCATTTACAACCATACAGGTGCCTAATAATTTCGTGCAAATAAAGAACAAGATCAATTCTGTATTATGCCTGCAGTATTATCTATTATCATACCGACAGGCATCCTACAATGGCAGCTGGGGATGTGGTGTTGGTGGAGTGTAATGTTCATGAGATGTTAACAATGAATTGACAATCTTAATTTGACTTCCATTTGACCATCATAGGGCTGTTACAACCTTAAATTTGATGTCCATTCAAGTCATAGGACAGTTTCAACCTTAAATTTGATGTCCAATTGACTGTCATTTAGAAGTGTTTTCTTCTTCTTTGGATAATTTGACCGAAAAATCATAATATCTTGCCATATGATGAAGTTTGGAGCCCAATTTTTGTTTCCAGAAAGTTTTTGAGTCTGACACAGTGGTGCAGTCACCAGTCAGTAAGAAATTTGCAGAGAAGGTAATAGAGTTATTAATCTATGTTGTATGTGACAAATCCAAGATCGGTGCCTTGAGATTGATATCTCTTAGCATTTTCAGATAAATGTAATTAAGATATCTACATAGTTTATTTACTGCGAGACTTCTGTTTATTACCATTTTGTTAACCATTTACTTTAGCTCTAAATTATGATTACTAGTTACCATGTAGTCTCCCTTTGCACATGTTAAACTAATTTCAACAATGGTTTTTTTGTTAGTTGTCTATATTGTTAATGTTATTCTTCAAGTTAGAATGTATAAGAAATTAAGAATATATTCTATAATAAATTAATGTTAAAATTTATGATTTTTAATTTGCCGTCATGTGAGTTCTTGCAGAGTTTTTTTTTCCTAGTTCAAGTTCGAGTCTATAATGTGTTTGTCGAGTCTAATCCAAGTTCAAGTCTCAATCCTATGGTTAAATCTAAACCCTTGTACTTTTTTCTATTATAACTGGAAGTACTTTCTGTTGCGTTGACTGATTTCAGTCACTTATGGGTATTTAGTGTAATTTCTTGCTTTCTTTCATTTGTCTGTGTCTGTAAAGTGTGTTTGCCTCACCAGATTAGGAGTTTGTTCTAATCCTATAGCAAACATGAAAAAATTCCAGAAATTCAAAAATTGTAGAAAGCGAACAAGGTTTCAAGAGCCAGTTATTCAATGTTTTCTATACCTTTTAGTAGGCGAAAGAGTGTTTGCCTCACCAAATTAGTAGTATATTCTAATCCTATAGCAAACATGAAAAAGTATGTAAATTCGACAAATGGTAAAAAGTCCAGTTGTTCAATGTTTTTATATCCTTTACTAGGTGAAAGAGTGTTTGCCTCCCCAGATCAGTAGTTTGTTCTAATCCTACAGCAAACACGAAAAAGTCCATAAATTCAACAAAAGGTAGAAAGTTTACAAGGTTTGAAGAGCCAGCAGTTCAATGTTTATTATACCCTTTAGTAGGCGAAAATAATGGTTTACGCTCTAAATTTAAAAATGGAAAGAATGTATCCAATGTTCTTGGGCCCTTACAACTAAAGAGAAACTGTTATGAGCACTTCCGTTATTGTGCATTCCATATCTGTTTGTCAAATAATAAATTAATTAACACTAGCAGGTAGTAATGTTCTAAGTTGGGAGAGGAGGGAAATCTCTTAACATCATCAAGAAGCATCTATTGTCTTATTGTTATTGCAAGTTTGGATACTGCTCGTTGTGAACAGGGTTGATTGTCAATCGAGATCTTTCATCTTCCATTGCATTCCCATGTGATCTGTTGTGATGGCTTGTGATTTTGAAGATACATTATGGTGGCTGTTTAAGGATTTTAGAAATCATATATTAGAGTAGGATAACAAACAGATCACAGGAAGTTTTCTCAAATGGACATAGATGCCTATGGATTTTAACTCCACCTGCATGAAGTCTTACAAGGGCAATGTATGCTATTGGTTTTAGATTGTATACAACTAATCTAAGAGGATAATAGGATGGTAGTTCAAAAGAACTCGGTCATAAGGATTGGGCCCAAGCCTTGGCCCCATAATGAATTCTTTCCTAAGCCGAATTTCAATTGTCAAAATTATATCTCAAGTCAAAGAAACCCAAAGGGTCAATACCATATAGATTACTGGTTCTTGGCGCAAAAGAAATATTGTTGGAGGTAAGAGACTGGAATTCTAAAGAAAAGTGTTTCGTAACCAAATGAAGTGTCCATCTACGAAAGAATTGAATGATTCTCATATAGAGGATTATAACCTACATGAAGGTCATGTTAAGGAAAACCTAAATTCATTCTTATACAATCGATTGTAGCGTTGCTCTTCAGTAGTCAAGAAAATTGGAATGCTAAATAGGGAACTCTGATCAAATGCATTAGCTTACACAGTTGAGTTCTTACATGTCTGTATTTCTCAGGTTTATATTTTGTTCTGATATTTCTAATTGTTTAGTCTATGTTGTCCACAAGGCTTTATTGCATGTATTGCAGATTTTACTCAGAGTTGCACATTAAGTTTTCTGTGATTGAAGACTGAATAGAGATCCTGTTCATTAAATGCACACAAAAAACAGCACTTTGATCTTGTAAAGATATTAGATGTCTTTCTTGCATCTATAATTACCAATTTGCCATGTTGTGCTGGACCTGTCTGAGGTTTAATCGGAACCTGAGTTTTCAGGTTAATGGAAAAGAGGTAAGGAAAAAAAGAATGAAACAGGGAAGGCCATGGTTCCCGATATCCTAATAGAAAGAAAAATTAAATAAATGAATGAATAAGTCTTTATCTCTGAAACTTTTCTTCAATTTTTTAAAAGTAATCCCCAAGTATGGTGAATATTGTCATCACTGTCAAACACAGCAAAATTTTACAACCTGTTAACTATGATTGTGTTTTTAGAAGATAATGAACAGATGATCAATTTGGCATATAAGAACTGAATAATTATTAAGTAAAAATTTACCGTTGGTTTTTATGTTATTGAACAAATTATGAACAGCCACCAGAGGGTACAGGACATGTTACTATACCATTTTTAACTTAGAGCTATTTGCAGAAGTAATCAGTTAGTGTCAATCATAATTTTCAATTTTTCTTACTTTTCTTCTTCCTCTTGTCTTTCTGCCTCACATGATATTAACTTAGCTTTCATCAATTCTTTCTATTTTGATCCTAATTGGTAATTTTGTATTTGCAGGTGGGCAGGATCAATGTGGAAGGCTTGCTTCAAAGGCATGTTGAGATGGCAGCCGAAATTAAGAATTTGGACAGTGATTTACAGATGTTGGTTTATGAGAATTACAACAAATTTATCAGTGCAACAGACACAATTCGAAGGTAAGGGATTCCTCTTAATCATCTGCGCTCTCTGCTACATATGCTTGGTAGCATATGTCTAGGCTTGCTGCCATTTTTAGCACAAAAGTGAGGATGAAGTCCTGTGTAGCCTTGCGGAAAAATGCTATCTGGGTTATTTTTCTTTGGGACCCTTTACTTGTAGGGTTTGATTACATCATCAAACTTAAAAGAGATTATTTTATTTTGAAAGCTAATTTGCAGTGGAATAAAATTATTTGTGCCCCTGGTATTGCTCTATTCTAGCTAGCATTTTTTTGAAAAGAAACAATGTCTGAAACGAGGATCTTAAGATGACATAGAGCCATATAAAAAAATGAAGGAATGTAAATAAACAGTAGTCTCTCTCTGTGGATTTCTTTGCCAATGGGAAAAACTTGCACTTTATTGCTAATGCTAAGGATTCCTCTCCAATGTGCACCCAACTCTAGGCATGAGAAATCACACTCCAAAGTTGAGAGCAAAGACATGAAAATGGGATCAAACTGTCGGTAAACTCTGACAATGTGCAACATTTTAGAGATATCAACAACATGATTAAAGCTCACGAGAAGTAAAATATCTGCCTTGACACTTAGCTCCTTTCTAATCACTACTAGATGAAGGGGAGATGCTATTCCTTTTCATCTACTTTGATTTTCTTGCGGGTTGTCCTCCATCAGTGATTCAGGATAGATATTAAGTCTCCTCCACCATGCTCCAAAGTATGGTGCCATTGGTGGCAACAAAAGTTGATGGGGATGTCTAAGGATGGGTTACAGTTGGAATAACGATAGTCAAATTGGCAACTGCAACAAGATGATCTTGGTGGAAACAACTTGTAATACCAACAAACATCAGTGGCAAGCTGCATTCTGGAAGCTACCTATATGATGAGTACAACAAGGAATACATGTTAACTGCCACAAAACATAGTTATCAGGCACTGTGCAAGAAAATACTGAAACTAAAGCACCAATGGTCATGGTAGTAAAACTGTTATCTGGACCTCGGCTCTACATCTTAAATGCTTGCGTAACCTATAATTGCACAAGATATGTATATCTTTGTTTTTTTTTGTCATCTATACAGCTATAATGCAAATATTTCTTTCTCCTTTTCTTAGAAATATATTGTGACCACATTCCATATTCATTATAACATGCCAGCTGAGTACCACAAGCAGACACCAGTTATAGCCTGCTAGCTGAATACCACAAGCACACACCAAGTATAGCATGCTAGCTGAATACCACAAGAACACATCAGAGGTTCACGAGTGTGAGTACTATCTCTTATCGGTGATGATCTCCGCTCATTCCTGGATTACAATCGTGTTCTCATACTATTTCATCCCCATCTCTAGTAGAGGGGTAGAATAGAGCAACAGACTGCAGCACACCATTTTCTGTAGAAGCCTACTAGATTTCAGAATCACATAGCCAAAATCATTAAAGACCATTTATCAATGAAATCTGACCTCTGATGCCAAGTTTATGTTTAGCATATGATTATATGCATGTTGAAACTTTCTAAAATTCATCGTGTCCCTGAGAACTTTAAATGATCCATTCCACTACGACCATGTTACCTTTAGTCCAAATATCAACCAATCAGATACTACCTTCTCTCAACTGTGTAAATTTTAAAGGAGGCTAATGGGAATCCTTTTCTACAATTTGGTTTATTTCATTAATAATTGCGTTAAATCTATTCAACTTTGAGGTAATTTGATTTATTAGGAAATGAAAAAGATGAGCAGTAGACATGATCTATTGTAAATGCAAAAAATGATAGTAAGTTTCTTTGCAATTGAAGTTTCTTTACTATACCATTTTTATGTTTTGATTTCAATTTTAACAACATCCATGCCCATTTATCCTTGGTATGGACATTGATATCAAAATAGGTTCCCAGATAATGAGTACTACTAAACCACTCTCCATAACTAATTTCCATCTAGCGTTAACCCAATCTGGAACAACATCAAAATGAATAATCCAAATTCAGAGATGATATGAATTGGATACACATCTTAATCATCTAAAAATGTACTATTAGCATTAACAGACCACTGGGATGACAGATCCCCTTGTTTTGACCTTTGAACTTTGGTAGCTTGAAGAAGGTAACCATGAATGCTTGCACAAGGATATGCCAAAGAGTATAGATGACCTTCATTGAAAAGTATGAAAAGTCACTTTTGACTTGTGACCATTGAAGCCACCCAAGAAAATGTTAGCATATGCAAAGAGAAGAAAGAATTCAGAGAAGGCAAACTGCACTACTCAAATGTCACAGGCAGAGTATTATTTATATGTAGGGATGATGGTTACATAGTTACAAAACAGTTATCAGTTATAACTGCCCAGAACCGAATGGTTCATTATATATTCAACACCCCCTCTTAATGACTAAACTGGAAACAATACTAAGTTTGTCCCGAAATTTTACAAATGTCCTAAAACCCATATGTTTAGTCATTAGATCTACAGACTGTGCCATAGGTTGTACTTCAAAATCAGCAGTCCATGATTGTGTTGCGGTTGTCGAATGGAGAAGAACCGCAAAACAAAAATCTGGTCGTGTGAACAAAAGATATGGCAAGTGGTCCATTGGTTCTTTGTTACGTGATTCATTGACCAGTGATGAATCATCAATGGCTGAGAGTGTCAACCCCATCTCCAGAGTGTTGGAATCAGAACCTCGGAGAGGTGGATTGAAAAATCTGTTCCAGGCTTGTGTAGCTTGCTGGAGTCTATATAGAGACTCAGTTATCCTGCAATCGAAGTCACCTCGATCATGTCCTTGCAACACCATGTAGTGCTCATCCAACTTTCTCAATAAGAGAAATGTGACCATCTGTGTAGTAGGAGTTAGAACCAACTCCGCAATAGTAGGAGAAATAACCATCTCCGTCTCAGCAGTGGGAGAAATAACCATCTCCGTAGTAGTAGGAGTGAGAACCAACTCCTCATCTATTTGCTCATTTATCCCCCTCTGTTGGGAAAGATCTTTCACAACACAATGAGCAAACTGTTCATGCTCTACTGTCCTTCGAGCAAGTACCTCTGAGTGAGTGGCTTGGCATGCCATCTCACCATGCACAATCAGTCCATCTGAAATAGTGGAGTATCCATCCACAACAAGCCGTTCTTCAGAATGAGGAAATCCATCCTCCCAAGGCATGTTTGCCTCCCGTACATCTGATATAATAGATACTCCCTCCACAATAGGTGCATGTAGGTTGACTGTATCCAAGTCAACAGATCTGTGAGGAATGACTTCCTCCCAAGGCACTGTAGCCTCGTGCACATCCTGTATGGTGGAACTGTCCTCCACACGTGCATTCATGTTGATCGTAGCAGGATCAACAAGTTGATCTTGACCACCTTTCCTAATACCAAGGTAGTTATCCGTCTCTATTTCACATAAGAGACAACACACTTCTTCCCACAGAAATCCTCATAAATATTGGGATTTTCAGTTAATTGACGAATAAATAGAAGATTCTTTTGTAAAGAAGGTACATATCTAACATTCCGTACCAATACTTTATGAACATTATTCAATACAATGCATATATCTCCTATCCCTTCTATTGCAAGTGATTTTACATCAGCTAGTACTACTGATTGAAAACATATATTTGCAATAAATGAAACATACCAGTCCTTGCGACATGAAAAGTGTGCGGACGCACTAGAGTCAATGATCCAACAACTAGTACCACTGTCATGCAAGCATGGTGTTGTAAGACAATAAAGAGCATGCCCGTCATCTGAATCTTGTTCTTCTGTTCCTCATCACATGGCTTCTTGTTCTGTTGCGAAAAGTCATACTTTCGCTTCCAACAATCCTTCTTAAGGTGCCCAACCTTGTGACAATAATAGCATGTGACTTGATACCGAGTGGAAGACTCACCAGAATGATGTTTCCACTTTCCTTTTGACTGAGTGACAAGAGCACTCTCTGATTAGTCACAATTAGATTCTGCTTGAATTTGTCTCCACTCCTTTTCCAACATGTAGGAACTCACCTTGTCAAATGTGAGTATTTGACTTTCAGCCATTAAATGAAGTGCCACCACAAATGGCTCATGTTCGAAACTGAGCCACCATATTGTCGTCGTCCACCTTTTTGTTGATGGAAGATAACTGGTCTAAGAGGTCTTTCATCCGAAGTAGGTGCTCAGACAACAATCCACCTTTTTGTAACTTTACGGAAAAAAACATATTCTTCAGCTATAAAACCCAACTCTTTTCTAACGTCTGAGATTTATCCCTTAGACTGGTTTACAACGTGCTAACCACAGTAGCATTCTGCACTTTCGGTATCATATCATTCGACACCGATAACTTGAGGAGCAATAACACTTCCTTATGACATTTGTCATAATCCGCAAAGTTCGTCGCTGGTCGACTTTCACTACCCGTGATTATTTTATCACAATCACGAAATTCTGCAAGCGTTAAAATCTTATGGCTCCATACATTGAAATTAGTGCCCGTTAATTTTTGTGTCTCCGGCAAAGTCAAGTGTGAAATATTTGCCATTTTATTATTCCAAAGTAACGGAAATAATAAAATAAAATTTTGCCCACACTTAATAAAACAATATTACTTTTTCCAGCAAATAGTATTAAAATTAATTACTCCAGCAAATAGTATGAATACCTTTGTTGAAAAAAATGAATATTAATCTGCCCTCGAACTTCTGCTATCCTCACGAATGGAGAAAGAAATCTTTCTTTTGTCCTCGTTTTTAGAGAATACCCTCACGATTCTGCCCTTGCCATGCCCTAGCAACTGCTGGCTTTTCACGATTTCAATGGTGATGCTGCGACTGTTATATTATACTGCCGCTACGTCATGAATATTCCTCCACGAATTTGCCCACGATTTCTCCTTCACACAACTGTATCTGCCATGAACTGGGTTGAACATGACTCTGCTGGCCCACAGGATTTGTGACAGGATTCTCAGAGGATTTGCGACTGGGCTCCCACACTTCTTTCTCTTCCCACTGGACGTTTGCCCTCCTTCTAGCACCACGAACCACGATTGTTAAAAAATGACTGTGTATTTGCACACAGCCTCGACTGGTCTGAACGCTGCCTTTGAATGGTTGTCTGATTGTCTCCTGCTGTGCAAATGGAGGAATTTCTTCCTTCTCTACCCCAACGTCTCGAATTTTTCTCCAAATACCTTCACGTTTTACCAAATTCGTGCCTCTTGGAGGCTTCCTTGAACTGCAACCTTGGACGCTCTGATACCAATGTTAGCATATGCAAAGAGAAGAAAGAATTCAGAGAAGGCAAACTGCACTGCTCAAATGTCACAGGCAGAGT
This sequence comes from Taxus wallichiana var. yunnanensis, assembly GCA_018340775.1. Taxonomy (NCBI): domain Eukaryota; kingdom Viridiplantae; phylum Streptophyta; class Pinopsida; order Cupressales; family Taxaceae; genus Taxus; species Taxus wallichiana. The sequence goes on along the minus strand of CM031235.1, from coordinate 206,832,293 downwards.
ATTATTTATATGTAGGGATGATGGTTACATAGTTACAAAACAGTTATCAGTTATAACTGCCCAGAACCGAATGGTTCATTATATATTCAACAGAAAATAGATTTTAATCTACAACAAAAGACCATAGCTCAACATAGCTAGCATGTCAAGATTAGAATCCCACTCCATCCTGCCTCACACTTGATAATTTTGGCACTTTATAAACACTCACATGTGCTATCCTAATGATGCATAGGGGTATGCACCATCAAGCTTAGAATTCCATTCGGCTTACGAGCGATGTTTGTGGAGTATCTATTCCGTCCAAATTCACTCTGGGGCCTTTACCTAACCTCATTTGAGTGGGATTGCATTATCACAGCTGTATTTATATAGGGAGCATTCGTAACAGGGATTGAAATTGGGTCATTGTCATGACAATCACTTCGCCTTCTTATTATAATTGATGTAATGAAATTGAAACTCTTTAATTTGTTTCTTTGACCCATTCTTGTTTCAGTATTCCAAATTGGGTCATTGTTATGGTTAAAAGAGTAAAGACTTGTGCTTATTGCGCAGCTTGTGAAGTCTTGTGCAAGCTTGTTTGATTATCCCAAGTTCTGCATGGGGAGTTTAAGAGTTCTGCGCAGATGTACGAAAGACGAACTCAAGTGTGACCTAAAGACTCGCAAAACATTTCTTATGCTACAGAACACTTGATGTACTTTGTGAGCTTGAAACTTGTCTGCAACGATGTTGTAAGGAAGCATCTTGTGCGACTTTGCGATTCATTGGATTGTCCATATCACATGCAATGTTGAGTCTGAGTGACATGAAGGTCACATGATACATTTTGTGTCTGCGACCTTCTGCAAGTTGCCTGTGATCTGAGTTATAAGATATTCTGCAGTTGACGCATGAGTTATGTGTGCCAAGTCCCTGCAATCTTGAGTGATGATTGATCCGATCCTGTGCATCTGCACAAGGACCACTCTATGCAGCCGGGGAGTACTTGATGGCCTACTATGTTCAGCAAGGAGTAGGATGACAATTTCTTCTGCGAGAAACCTCACCCATCAAGGTACACATCAACTCTGATCCTGTTACACCTAACGGTGTTATGTTCCAACGTAAATCAGAATGGTAATGTCCTGACTCCTTGCCAGCTCGAGCAATGTAACTGATGAGAAGCCAAAGAGTCACACTGAGATGGGAGATGAACTATTTCAACTTCTGTAATGGTTTTCTTGTTTATGCCTTTATAATGCTCCTTTGCCGTTCTTTGAGATTAACAGGGAAAAGCAAGAATTAGCTAGTTGAGAGGATCTGCGAAAGGAAGCCAAGGAACCGAGTCGAGTTCAAAAGAGATTTGTGACAAGTCTACAAGTTTGAATAGAAGTGTAGTGATTGACACGTCCCTTGCGAGATTGTTGTAATGCTGCATGTGTTTAGAAGTTTGTAATCTAACTGAATTGTGTAATGTGTGCGTAGCTGTAATTTAGGCACTAAAGAGAAGAAAATTGATGCCTGTCGTTTCATGTTGCATATTGGCCATTTGTCTGTGTGCTTACTGATAGTGTGTGTAACTGCTAGGTTGTATGGTTTAAGGATATTGTTCATTCGACTCCCTAACTTGATTGCATCATTTGGTATCAGAGTTGGCTGTGTCTTGCTTGCGAGTTAGTTGAAGAATTTTGTTTTCCACATTTATGAGTGTGGGTAGAAAACAGTGAAGGCATCTTCCAACAAGGGGAGCATTGGGTAGAAGGTGTTGATGTTGTTGTTGTGGTTGAGAGTCTGAGAAATGGAGATGGCACACAAAGCCGTACTTGTCACGGAGACCGGGAGAGCACTGAGAGTTGTAGATCTAGCAAAGACGTTGAGAGGAATCCAAGCATAGTCGGAGTCTTGAAAACTATGCAACGTAAAGGAGTTAACACAAATGTAATTGAGGATGAAGAAAAGAATCAATACTTGAGGTTGAAGTGGAAGAATTGGTTGATGAACCAAAAGATAGATTCTTGTGAGCCGTTGTGAGGATGGGAAGCAAGCCAAGGTTACTCAGGGATTTTGTATTCTGAAGAATTCATTCACTTGATGAATGAGTTAGAGAAATATTTTGATTATGTTCAAATGGAGGATCCCAAGAAAGCGAAATTTGCGTGCACAAAGTTAAAAGGATATGCATCATTGTGGTGGAAACTTGTGTAGACCGAAAGGTAAGAAAGAACAAACAATGAATCAAGTTTTGGGATAGAATGGTTGTGAAATTGAAAGGTAAGTTTCTGTCTTTTGAATATCAAATGACTTGTTCAAGAAACTACAAAACTTGAGAGAAAAAGAAATGCGTGCAAAAGATAACACCGAGGAGTTTTACGGGCTCACTATTTGAACTAGTCATGTTGAAGTTGTCGAGGATATCTTAAGATATGTGAATGGATTCTGTATTTCCATTCAGACGAGCTTGGAATGATAAGGCTACATTCATGGAGGAAGCCTATTAATGCACTTTGAAGGTGCGAGTTGTCAGGAGACAAGGAGGCACAAATAGAGGAAATGGAAAGTTCTCATGCATGAGAGGACAAACAAGCAATGGAAGAGGTCAATACGCGTGGTAAGGAGAAGCAAGTGCTTGTTAGTCATAGTCATGCCGCAATAGGTAGAGGAAATCCTTCTCGAGGAAGAGGATACTTTGGATGAGGAAGAAGTAGAGGATTCATGGGTACATGCTTTAGAATGCTAAGAAACTAGGGATAGACCATTTGAATGCCCATACGCACAATAAAGCGACATGAGAAATGAGGCTAGCAACCATATTGCGGAAGCATATGAAGAGAGTGTTGATTTTGTCAATCACGCAAAGGATTATGAATGGGGAGAAAATTTTCTAATGAAGAGAGTGCTGTCGTAGAGAATGCACTAGTGTAGAGAAAGAATCTTGTGAGAACCATTTGTAATTCTTTGTTGCAAAGTTATTGTTGATAGTGGTAACATCGACAATTTTGCTTCTAATGAGATTAGTAGCACAACTTGGTTTGAAGAGAATCACGTATTCAAATTTGTACAAGGTGTCCTAGTTGTTGAAGGGACATTAAATTTTGGGAATGAGATGTTTAGTAAGTTTTTAGATTGGCGTGCACAAGGATGAAGTTTTGTGTGATATAATGTCCATGAATTTATGCCACATGTTGTTGAGAAGGTCTTAGTTGTTTGATAGGAAGGATTTGCATGATGGTAGAGAAAATACATACACTCTTGTGAAGGATGGTAGGAAGTATACTTTGAATCTGTTGAAGGACAAGGTTGAAGAAGTGAACAACTATCCAAAAATCTTGTCGGTCTCGGAAAATAATTTTTGAAAGAGTGAAGGAGCAAGCACGTTATGCTTTCATTCTCAAACCCACGTAGGTTGGGACATCAAGGGATGTGAATGGAATCCCTTGTGAAGTGAAGGATTTTTCGTGTGAGTTTAAGGAGATTATTTCTACTGATCTACAGGATGGTTTACCAGCTGCGAGGAGTATAAGTTATCATATGAATATGATTCCTAGATCTATTTTGCCAAACAAACGACATATAGGTTGACACCTATGGTGGAGGAAGTGAAGAGGCAAGTACAAGAATTATTAGAGAAAGTGCTGATAGGAGAAAGCTTGAGCCCTTGTGCAATTCCAACTATGTTAGCACCAAAATAGGAAGAGAATAACACATGTGCACCGACTCTAGATCTATTACAAAATAACGATCAATTAAAATTTTCATTGCCGTGCATGGATGACTTGATGGATTGGTTGAGTGGTTCGCGCCACTTCATAAATATTTATATGAAGAGTGGTTATCACCAGATCAGAATCAGGGAAGATGATGAGTGGAAGACAGTATTCAAGACATATGATGTTGTATGAGTGGTTGGTCATGCCATTTGGGCTAACTAATGAGTCAAGTACATTCACGAGACTCATGAACAACGTGCTGAAACCTTTTCTAGGTAAGTTTGTCATTGCGCATTTAGACAGCATTCTGATTTTTCAATAGGACAAAGGAGGAGAATTTGGATGGCATTTTGATGTTATTAACAAAATATTGATCAAGTAAAAATTTTCATTGCAGTGCATGGATGATGAATTGCTTGAGTGGTGCATGCCACTTCACAAATATTAATCTGAAGAGTGGTTATCATCGGATCAAAGTTAGGAAAGGTGATGAGTGGAAGACTATATTCAAGGCACAAGATGGTTTGCATGAGTGGTTGGTCATGCGATCTGGACTGACTAATGTGCCAAGTACATTCACGTGACTCATGAATGAAGTGATGAAACATTTTCTAGGTAAGTTTGTCATTGCACATTTAGATGACATTTTTATTTTCAGTATGACAAAGGAGGAGCACTCGATGCACTCGAGAAAAGTGTTAAAGCGATTGCAAGAGAAGTTGCTAGTCAATTTGAAGAAAGGCAACTTCATGAAGGAGGAGCTGGTATATGTGGGTTTTGTGATTTCCCAAGATGGATTGAAAAGGGATTCAAAGAAGGAGAGAGCTATCTTAGAATGGCTATCGCCCATAAGCATGTGTGAAGCTTGAATCTTCCATAGATTGGCATGATTTTACAGAAGTTTAGCGAAAACTTTAGTGGGATATGTACACTACCACGAGAGGCTATGAGAGGTAATAGTAAAGAGTTCATATAGACATCGAAGTAGAGCATGGCCTCCAATGTTTGAAGAAGAAAGTGACAAATTATCCAATGATGGCATTGACTAATTTCATAAAAGCATAGTGCAAAAAAATTGTACTCGGAAATTACTTGGCTGCCCAAAATTTCGACTTGGACACAATGCTAAACAACTTTATTGCTTTCTTAAAAAGAATATAAATTCATAAAATAAACTTAAATAATATGTAAAACACTGTTAAATGGCATGAGAAATGAATGTAGAGAACACAAAGGTATATTTTCTATTAGTTTTCAACCAAAAAGAGTACATTGCTTAGTTTTGGACCAAAAGAGAGTACAATGCTCATAGACTATAGTCATCATTGCATTATAATATATTAATATCATCTCCAACACATTGCCTATTGCCACATGGAATTGGAAGGTTAAGATTCTCGTAGAACGAAATTATCTCAGTAAACATTCTAGATCCTCATCAACCCCTCCTGATGCCTCTTTTACTCCCATTGCTATCTCTTTCTTTGCTTCCCTTTCCAAAGCTACGACCTCTTCATCCACACCTTCGTGCTCAATAATCAAGTCTACATATGGATGGATATCATCCAAGTCGATTGCCTCATGACTATCTTGCCCCTCCACTTGTCTCATGTTAAGACAAATTGTATTGCACAAAAACAAGGTCATTGAGGCAGCGTGTTGTCAACCTGTCACGCTTCTTTTAGGTGAACTTTAGATATGCTCCAATTATGTTCACACCCAGAAGAGCTACATGGTTGGCACAAAATGCGGATGGCTTTGAATATTTGGTATTTTTGCACCTTAATGTTGCCATCACAAATCTATAAATAGGATATTTATAACGTTGTAAGTTAACTAGGCTTGTATTTATTAAAGAAGTGTAGTATCTACGCGTAATGGGACTACAATCAAATGACTCAATTTCTTTTACGTGGTTCTTGGGTCATTCTCCTTCAAATGCAAAGAGCCAAGTAAAAGCACCCCCCCTCTGCTCTCTTATAAATCTGTAGCTCATCAAGAATTTTGTCTCTAGTGGCTTCATCAGGGATTATTCTCTCTATGTATGTGTTTAGGCCATCCATAATCTCCTCATTGGCCTTACATGAATTGGAAAAGAAAAACTTGGGGTTCATGTAGTAGGCGGCTGCATGTATATGTCGGTGGAGCTGCTTGTTCCATCTCCCATTAATTATGTGCTAATTAGGTTCATATTTTCTTTGTTTTTCCGCAATAATTTTACCATGGCCTCCTTGGCCCGAGCCCATGGCCTCATACGAGATAAACCTTTGCATTTTTCTCCATCCAACAAGCATAAAACTCTAGCCAAAGGCTGCAACACCTAAAACAAAATAATGTACAATTTTAAAATGTAAAATTAAGAGAAATTTGAACCAAAAAACTAATAAGAAAATGAATTTATAAAAAATAGTTACGTTTAAAGTCGCCTTAAGTATTTCATCTGCGGTCTTTACAAACACATCATCAAAATGCTCTTCATGACCCTTTCCCCTTAGGCCTTCGAACAATAGGGAGACCCCAACTACCATGTGCTCACAAACATCTGCTTAAGAGAAGTCGGTGAGGCAACAACGCTCTGTAATGTCATGAAATTTGTGGTGAATTGTGTGACTCTAGATCACACAAACTCCTTTGCGTTGGTGTGTTCTCTCATCAAGTTTAGAACCCAAGGGTGATTGCGCAGGCGAATTTTGTGATATTTCTTGCTTTTTCAACGACATTTTCACCCATGTCATTTTTCCTATGTCCTCAAGTAGGAGATTAATGCAATATCTTTGTGCAAGGATTGAAAAAAGTGTAGGGTGCCTCTTCTCAAGAAGTCTCCATGTTGCTACATATGCTGCTGCATTGTCTGTCACAACTTGGCAATCTTCACTTCCATGACCACCTCATCCAACATATCACACAAAATGTTTGTATTTTTCACTTGGTGGGAGGCATCAATTGACTTTAAGAACACCAACTACAAACTTAAAGCCACTAGAAAGTTAATCAAAGTGCGGTTGCTTCCATCCGTCCACCTATTAGACACAATGTAACAACCTTTTTATACCATATTCTTTTTTGCCCACCTACTATAACTTGCATGTTAATGACATTGTCTGCCAACAATGGGCAATTGAAATTACGAGTGTGTGCCTTGAACCTCTTGTCGGTAATGATCAATATTGTTATCAAATTCTCCATCTCTTCTTGGGGATTTTCCATGTACAGAATTTTCAGATAAATACAACTCTGATTACAGTTTTTATTGGTTACATTGTTGTCTATATGTGTATGAGTAGTGTTCTCCTCTGCAATATGATTATTTGTTGACATTTCCTTAACCCACCAAGTTTTGTAACTTTGGTATGTTGTCCAACAGATTACTCTGGGTATGGATCAATCACCTCCATTATCTTGGAGTCGTCAAAGGTCCTTTCCTTGGGTTACGAAAATTTGAGAAGGAAGAGAAGCTGTCCAAACTAATAGCTCTGGTTAGAATCTAAAAATTGTGGATCAGCAAGAATTAAAAAGAAAGAGAGAGAAATGAATTATATTAATGTCCATGAAAAAACCAAAATAGGTCAATGAGACTCAGAAAGTACTATTGGTCATAAAAGAGAAGTACTAGGGTAGGACATTAAAGGTAACCAAACACAAAATACGATGAAAGGTGGGGTAAACCTAAAGTGGTTAAAACCCGAGGCATAAGATATAGTACAAGTAGCCTTGCAAGGAAGGACCTCTTAAAGAAACATGGAGCTGATGAAGAATATCAAGTAGGAGACCATGAAATGAGACAAACGCTTAGAGACAGCTATCTCCTTGGATAAATTTGCATTGTAAAACATGATTTATATTCTTAAGACGCACTTTTTGTTGCGTTGATTTTCCGCCAGCTCCAACTAATGCCTATATATGCCACTTGTTCGAGAATTGAATTGGATGTGAGGGTTCATTTCAAATTTAATGGTGTTCATGCTCCACATGCCATTGTATATCAAGAAAGCAATGCTGTTATTGTCACTAATGCTTTCTGGAAAGAATTGTGTAAACGCATGCTTTACCATGTACCCTAACCATTTGTGATTGGAGAATCAGTATTACAGTGCACTTCTAGGAATCCTGAAGGATGTGATGTTGCAATTTCTATCTAATAAACTTAAGTGCGACCTTGAACTGCTGCCTATTGAGCAATCAGTTGAAAAAGGATCTTATAAAGTATTGTTCGGTTAACTATGGTTGTTTGATATGTGTGTGCATTCTTTAGCATCCAAAAGTTGTGCATTAAAGTTAGATAGCGACACTGGAAATGCATATCAAGACAGCAACACTGTTGTTGTCACTAATGCTTTTTGGAAAGAATTGTGCTTAGCACATGCTCTACCTTGTAATCTTCCATTTGTAGTTTGGAGAATCAGCATTACAGTGCACCTGTAGGAATCCCGAAGGATGTGGCATTGCAATTTTTTTAATCCCAATCTGACTTTGAAGTGCCACCCATTGAGCAATCAGTTGAAAAAGATCTTATAAAATATTATTCGGCTAACTATGATTGTTTGATATTCCTGGATGCTTTAGGACGCAAAGTTGTGCATTAAAGAGATAGTGACACTGAAAGTGTACACTGAATTGAATTCTTACTAACCATCTTATGAGACAGTAATTTTGGAGATTCTGAGTGTTTCCGTACTTGTCATATTCCAGGTTTGTTCTTCACAACACTACTACTAACGTTCCCCAGCACACTATCTCCTGGTGATGAGGATCTGCTCCTTCTCAACATCATGGATCTGCTCCTCGGGTCGTGGATATTCTCGACTGCTTCCCGAGCCATGAGGACAGGCACACATATGAGTTTCTTTGCTGCCATGGGGATTTCTTTGACCTTGGATGTTAGGAGGGATTCTAGGGGATTGTTTTACTTCCTCTTAGGATTACCGAGCCTTGCTCCCTCAACCCTAGACACTCCCTGATGAGCACTAAGTATTATCAGATCCTAGATTGGCCCTTTCAATGTGATAGGCGACAACACACGTGTCCTCTATCCCAGGCATGATCAGAGATGTTTGATCAGACTAAATCTAGTCTTTCCAAATTTCATCAGCCCATGCTGTTTGGGGTTCTTGCCCAGCCCTCCATGCCTATTTGTATTGGTACCTTAACTGCATGGGTTGGGGTTTTACTACTTTGGGTTTACCCCTTGTTTATTCTCGGTGCCTTTGTTCTTTACATTTAGTTAGTTTTTTATTTTCGGTGCTTTTATTCTTTATGCTTGTTAGTTTTTGATCCTAAGGTCCTTTTACACTCGCTTTTTCTACTGTAATTGGATGTATTCTTGAGTCCCATTGACCCACTTTTGGTTATTTGTGGACATTAATATATTTCCTTTCTTTCTTTCTTTCATTCTGGAAGATGCCGGCAAGGCTTCACAATCAGATGTTGACAGATGTCTTAATCTGGAGGAGTTTTCTTTAAGGGTTAATTTTGATGTGTTGGTTCGAGATTGGAAGGACCATCTACAAGAGTAATATAATAGAGATGCTAGGTGGATTCCTAAATTGATTTCAAAAGTCCAGTTCTGTTGTGCATGTTGCAGACAAGAGTATATTACTGCATGTTTGTTTACATCCTGATTATGTCGTGATTGTTATGGTAACCCAGAATGGGTGGAGCTTGACATTGTATGATGCTTATTTTTCCAATTTTTCCCCACTTATAAATATTTGGATACCACATTAATGTTTGGATTCTCTCCATATTATGATGGCTATGAATTTGGAAATGAATCTTTCTTGCCAGTTTGTCATCTTCTATGCATTATGCAAATGATGGTTCAATTTATGTTTTAACTTTATACTTTTATAATTTTCCTTTGCTCTGGTGTATGGAATAAATTCTTTCAACAGTTTACCCAATCTAGAGCTGAAGTATAAGAGTATACTTGTGGTTGGGAAAGTTTGTGGGTGTCTATACTGCCCAATTATGTTTCATACACATAATCTGTACCTTATATATGCTTGAAATACTCTGATTATAAGGTGTTGTATTTATATGGAGTTTCTGATAGTCCATTTATGGGTTTTACATAGGCATATTGTTGTATTATTAGACATACACAACACTATGGAACTCTGATTGTTTTTAAATATGACAGGATGAAGAATAATGTGCTTGGCATGGAGACGAATATGGAACAACTTTTGGAGAAGGTGAATTACAATGGCAGTCTTCAAGTCTCTTTTCTTTAATCAATACACAGAAGTTCTGATACCACTCTCTGTAAAGTTAATGTCTATACAAAAAGACAGTATAATACAGACAACTATAAACAATACTTATGCGATTCTTGTGTTAAATTGTTTTCATTTTTATTGCAGATAACTTCTGTTCAGTCAAAAAGCGATGGTGTTAATGCATCTCTCTTTGAGAGAAGAGAACGCATAGAGAAACTTAATCGTACTCGTAGTCTTCTTCGTAAAGTGCAGGTATGTTAGCATTTTGATAATGAAGAAAATGAAAATCTATATTTAGAATTTGGTTTGCATACTTACCTTTCTTTAAATATTGAACTTGGTGACGAAAATGCAGATTTCAATCACCATATGCCTTTTAAATTTCAAAGAATTTGCACTCATTGTCAACAGATTAATCCCCATATCTGTCCATCTAAAGCCAGTATATTGTCTTGTAATACGGATCCCTATAAGTTTCAGATTACTGGTCAACAGCTTGATAGCATGCTCCATAACACTCATTTATTAAATGGACATGAAATTATTTGTATGTGACTTTTTTAAAGCAAACTTTTAAAACCAATTGTTACGTCAGCTTTGAACAATATGCTCCAATGTTGCATGGCCAGACTGATTTTTTTATCAGTACGTAACCATATTTTGTATCTCTTAGCGAACAAGAAGCTTGAGTTGTCATCGTCTTAGATTAGGATAAACTGTTCAAAGCATTTCAATACATGCTTTGAACATTCCTTCTAAAGTGGGTATTTCTCTGTGCAATCTCTTATCCGTTTACCTTTTTAACTGTCCAGTTTCCAAGCAATAGTCATGAGTGATAGCAAATAGCATTGATTTTGAAAAAGAGAACTGATTGAATGCTGGGTATGGCGAATCCTTTAAAGAAGTGATGAGGCAAAATGAATAGTTTTGCATCTAAAGTGTGGTTTCAAAACCAATATGTGTCAATTGTTTTGAGAATTCGGAGGAACTTTTCAAATTGCATTTCTCATCATCTATATCTATACTTACAAAATCTGTTATTAGATTAATTTTCGGTACTGATTTTTTTATTAATTGACTGGAGAGCAGTTTATATACGACCTTCCTGCTCATCTCACAAAGTGTATCAAATCCGAAGCATATGCAGATGCAGTGAAATATTATCTAGGGGCTTTGCCCGTTTTTAAGGTCAAGTTCATGTTCTCAGTTTTTGTTCAAGAAACTTTAATTAAATTTTGTTGGGAAATTTTGCTAATTAATTATTGTGGAAGCTTTTTTAACTACTTATTATGGAAGCTGACCTGGCCTTAGTGGTATATCTAGGCATATGGACAGTCATCTTTTGAGACATGCAGGAAAGAATCTGAGGAAGCTATTGGTATGGTCATAAGGCATCTTCAGGTATTATCATAGGGAAGTAATTGATGAAATAAAATTACAAGTACATAACATGTGATTTTTTGATTTATTGCTTAGCAGTTCATTTCTTTTTCCCAAATAATTCCAGAAGTTTATTAGAACAGTGGAGTTTTCCATTTAGCAAGTGAACTTATGTGAACTGTATGGAAAATTCAAAATATCTAACCCATGTTAGGAAACCTCAAAGTTTCTTTCTTTTTTAGTGGAAAAGACCAGCTCATATTTTTTTAATTGGTAAAATTAAAATTCCCCTTACCAGTTGACCTTCGGACTACATTCCATGATTGAGGGGTACTTCATCAAATTCACTCAGGACTTGCACCTAGCCTTGTCCGATGGGCTTCGCCACACCCCTTGAGTTGCTAGCGGTAGTTTAAATCTACCCACTTTTAACGCTTTATCGTGTCTCCTATGGATTGAACATGACGCTCTTCTTTGGAAGTCCCATGTTTTTACTAGTTGAGCTCATCCTCGACAAATATTTTATTTTTATGCATTTTATGACAAAAGTGATGTATGCCATCTTACATCAACCCTACCCCATCATATTCTTTTCTTTAAGAAAGTAAGATATGTACGATAGCATCTATTCAAAATGTCAGTTATGACAAACTACTTATAAATCCAAACCATAAACTCCTCCAATGGTTAATCATATATGCTCAAACAAAACCAAGAACTACAAAGCCCAATAGATAGAGCAGAAGAGTCCCTATTAAGGCCCTTTTTATCACTCCATTTTCCGACATATTAGTGTCATCAGACAGAAATATTACTCTTTTACGCATTGATAAATTCTGTAATGAGCCAGATTGGAGCTTGTCACTTAGCAAATATTGATAAATTCTGTAATGTGTGATTAGGGAGCCAGAGATATGAAATGATATTCATTTTTGATAGATTTTGATCTATTAACAGTTGATACTCTATATGTACATTCTTTGCAGGCACGTCTGTTTACAGATTCTGAACCAGTCGAAGCCGGGCAGAAGCAGTTGTACTACTTAAGCAGCTAGGCTTTCCGGTTTGTGTATTTCCCTTCTTGTGAACTTGAAAATGCAGGAAAGGTCTTGTAGGTTAATTATAGATCCCAAGTTGTTGAATGCTTAAATTGCAGTTCTTTATTTCATATAATACATGGTATATTTGGATTAGAACTTTTCACGGGTGGTATGAAGAAGCATTCTAAAAATATAGAATACTGTCAATTAAATCAAATCAAAAGAGGATGCAATTGTAGAGGATGCAATTGTAAGCATGTCAATAGGAATTTGTATTGCATTCTCGACTTTCTGAAAGATGTGTCCAAAACTTTTATTATTGGCTCTATTATTTAAATTTTGTAAAATGTTATATGCCTTAATAGCAATGAAAGATTGAAGCATGTAAAGTCCAGTATGTTGGTTGCTCATTTTGTTTGGGCTGAAGATATTGCAGGATAATTAGGTTTAGGTGTGAAATAAGACAAAAGCTGAAAGAAAATTTTGAAATTTGTTGAAACTTCAAGACCGGGAAAATTTGAAGCAACAAGAAGACACATAAACATGGAGTTCTCCACACCTTTCATAGCCAAAATATCATGCTCACAATTCAAGAATAGAAACCTTCCCTACCTATCTGCAGTGTAATTTGAGAATTCATGCAAAACTATCTACATATGCATGTGAGTCTTGTCATCACCACTATGACATTTGATCATCACACATACCTCACCTACCTGAGATTCCTTTATTTGTGTTTGGATAGGCCTATAATGGACACTTTCCACTAAAACTAAACACATTTTAATTTATATGCTTTTCCTAAGACGTGACCCTCTACTATGAACTCCCTAGGTCTAGCTTTGTAGGAACCCCTTACTTGTGTATGTAATGTCCCCAATTCCGAGCAAATGGCCCAGGAGGCTTTTCATCCGTCTTAGCCTTGGTCATGCCCAAGGGGCTAGTGATGTTGATGGTTATTGGGTATGGTTTGCACCTTCATTTCACTTATAGGTTATGTTTCGATGTTGGACACGTACTTTGCGGTGACTTAAGTGAAATAAGGTTGTGTGATGCTCCCCTATGGTACTTTATTATTCTATTTCTTTGTTGGGGGTAACTTAAGTGTACTTTTGGGCATAGTGGTGATAAAGTAACTTAAGTTATTTTATTATTATTCTAATTTTGCGTTGGGATAACTTAAGTGTACTTTTGGGCATAGTGGTGATAAAGTAACTTAAGTTATTTTATTATTATGTGGATTTTTCCCAAGGAGGTCGATTAGGATTCTTTTGGGCCCTTTGTTGCAATGAAAAGTTATAAAAGGAAGCGCTTGGGGAGAAAGAGGCATTCATATATACACACAAGAACCCTAGCTTTGGCGGCGAGAGATCCACTCCTAGCTAGCAGAGCACTCTTCGGTGGTGAAAGATCCATCCCTAGTTTGTTAATTTGGAGCTTCATTCAAATCAGATTTTCAGATCAGAGAGAATTTCAAGGGTTTGCTCAGTGCTAGAGAGAGATTATTTGGTCCATACTTCAGCCATCTATAGATCAGATTATTTCCAGCATTTGAGGCAAGCTTGGTGAATTCCCAGGAGGAGTTTCATTCAGTTTGGGCTTTATTTATTTTCAGATCTACTTAGGGTTTTGCAGCAGTGTTTTCTAGGGTTTTTGGTTGGAGTTTTTCAGTTTTCCAAGTTGGATCTGATTTGTTATAATTTAAATATATTGTTGTCTGAATTTCAGAATTTATAAAGATCATTTCAGCTCCTTGTGAATTTTTGGAATTTTTAGGCAGTTTCAACAGTTAAAATAAATAAATAAAATCAGATTTGAGAGATAAAAATTATTTCTCTCTTGTTTACTGTTCTACATATTTTTCTAAGTTATTTGAAGCTTCTGGGTAGTGTTAGAAATTATTATTCTAGAAAATACAATTTTTTTTTGTTTTGCATATTGCTGTCCTAAAAATCAGAAAGAATAAAAAATTCAAATTGCTGTTATTTTTATATATTTTGTGAATTTCAAGTGATATCCCACAAGGGATATTTCAGCCGTATCAGATTTCTCTTTTTTTTTCTTCACAGTGGGAGAATACATCGCTCGATACCACCGTAATGTCCCCAAATGGACATATTCCAACCTAAGATGGATTTTCTGCAAATCCCAAATAAAATGCAAGTTGAAAATGATTTTAAATAGCCTCAAAACACCTTCAAAAATTATGAAATTAAATCTGTAGCTAGCCCTTGAATTATCAAATCTGAAAATACTTATATTTTTGTAAAATACTAAAAATTTGATTTTTAATTGCAGAAAAACAACTGAAACTTTAGAAATTCATAACTCAAAAATACCCAACAATTTTTGACAAATGATAGCTCAAATTGAAGATAAAATCACAAGCTTTCCAATGATACCAAAATCAAAATTTTCGAGGACATGTGGAAGGCACCCAAAACAAGCTCGAAAATCTGGAAATGTGTAGATGAAACCCTAGTTGTACCCAAAATCAACAACAACCATTTGCCCCTCTTGGAAAACCCTCAAACACTGCTGGAAAACACAGAAAACACAAATAAATCCTTGATCTGCAATGGAAACCCCTATGGAGAATCCTCTCAACTAGGAGAAGGGTTTTCGTCCTTCTACTAGATCTCTTAGAGGGTTTTCGTCCTCAAGAGATTATTTCTAAAGGTTTTCATCCTTAGAAATATTTTGTAAAAGCTTTAGGCTCAGACAAAAATCAAATTTGTGTAAAATAGAAAAGCATGCTTTCAACAAACAAGTAGACTTGCTTTTATAGATGAACTTGGCCAAATAGTCACCCCTATTTTCCAATCAGATTGCACTTCCTGTATTTAATGCTTTTTTCACCCTTTTCATCCTCCAAAGGGGTTGCATTTTCTCCTAGGGAGAATAATAATTATAAAGTGATATTTCTTTTTTCTTATTTCACTTTATCACTTTTTTTTCCTTTTCTATTTTTAATTTGACTTTATCATTAATAAATTAATAAAAAGTGCGTATAATATTATTTTATATTGCACTTATGTAATTAATTTATTATGACAAGTTTTCCTTGCAAACATCCTTTAGCCGTTAGGAAATAGAGTTGGGCTAAAGGTCTTCGACCGAGAAGGGGATATTATAGTGTACTAGAAAATGTGCCTAATTTTTTCCCCGGTCGTTTTGATTTTCTTGACAAAGATGGGTATCAATTTCCCGATTGATCCCCTAGGCCTTACTCTCGTTTAATATTAATGGAAAATAAACTAAATAGGAATTGACTATTTTTTTAGCTAATTACCTTTAAACCAATTTTAAAGACATTAAGTAATTCAGAAGATAAATTTCTATGTTTGCATTAAAGAGAAAATATATTAACAGTCATTTTCAAGTATATTTCCTTTCAATCTAATGAAAAACAGAAGGAAAGTATATTTAATCTTGCTGCTGTCATAACCTTTTCCATAAAATTTCAGCACTGATCATAGTATGGTACATCTCAATAAAAGATCAGAATCATACATATAAGGTACATGTAGTGTTAAAATTACAGCCTCACTTTCGTTTAGCATCAATGCGAAATAAACTAAATAAGAATTGATTGTGTTAAGCTAATTACATTCAAAGTTAAACTGATTTTAAAGACAATAAGTAAATCAGAAGGTGATTAAATGTCTATGTTTCAATTAAAGCTAAAGCAATATATCAGCAGTCCTTTCAAATCTAATGAAAACGAAAGGAAAGTATATCCAGTCTTGCTGCTGTCATAGCCTTTTCCTTAAAATTACAGCACTACTTATAGTATGCCACATCTCAATAAATGATCAGAATCATACATATAAGGTACATGAGTACATGTAATGATAAAATCAGAAGAATCTCTCATTCCAATGATAAATTACATCGTCAAGTAAATAGTACAGCAAGAGGTACAGATCATACGATCCAACTAAAATAATCTTGTTAAGGTGAGAACATTCTCATACAACCATGTATATACAGCATATAACTTTTGCATGAATTTTGCAGATGAAAAGAACACTGAAGTCAAGAGAAGCTGCTTTAACAACCACTAAGAAAGATCAGATCAAGCTGCTGAAAACCATAGACCATCGGAGATGCATTGCCATGATGAAGGAGGAGAGCGAGAATATAACCAGAGCGCTTTACTGCCAACCATAGAACCTACGGGCTACCCTGCACACTCCCATATTTGGGAGTGGCCTTACCCTTAAATGAAGATACCAAATAAGGAGAGCTAGCAAAGCAAGAGAACACCATGTAATGACAACATTGTCACTACTAGCATGCGACGAACAGTCATGCAAGACAGACGAAAATGCTTAGTCTCAGTCACATGCTTTGGCCAAAGACATGAATGAAACTTACAACTGCAAACATCCTGTATACTTAACTCAATGTAAATTAGCTAAATGAATCATTGGTACATCCTGTAGATTCAATTCCCAACTTATTCAATTATCTCAATCATCTAACACAACATGTTTGACAGATTTGAAATGCATCTCGTAAGTATCCTCAAAGGTGTAGTGAAACTAGTTTTCATCATCATAAAGGATGATGTAAAGTTTACAGAAAATCACGAAACATCATTAGAAAGCCTGTAAGAAGAGGGCAGTCATGTTCTGTGTATCGGTGAAAGGGTCGAAGCCTGAAGGGGATGCGGGGATTATCTCTGCAGTATGGGCTGCAGAGAATCCCTCAACTGAGCATCGCTCTCTGCACCCGAGATACCCCTACATCCCGTTCCTTATTTTAGCAACAGATTTACTAAGTTGCTAGGCTTCCCTAACACAACTTAGTCATTTCTAGAGTATAATCAAATCGAAATGCATTATGTAATTAAGTTCAATTTATACGTCCTGATTGGCAGAGTACAAATGTCTAGAATAGAGGAAAAGTGAATTGCATTAACCTCGTAATGTGATGCAAGGCTACAATCCCTACAGGTCTAAGTACAGATTTGGCAGAGAGGGCAGAGCTCTATGAAAATCTGCCAGTAATCAACACAAGATAAATTACTGATATCCTTCAAGAGTGCATGATAAGAAAGAAGTCATTGAATAGCCGGATCAAATATACACTCAATACCGATGTAAAGCTTTTCAAAGATACAACTGAAGAGTGCTAAGAGCCATTACTATTTTAAGTACAAAACTTTCAATATACTTTTGTTTTTGACAGACTCCTGGGTGTTTTATAACTTCCCATAGAAGTGGTACAGATCTTCATTAAGGTCAACCAAGCTAATTCAAATCATAAGGATGAAGGTGCAGGTATCAAATACTAAAGAATACCATAATGAAGGATTTTTATGGTATCATTAAATACACACAATACAGTTTTCAAGAGAGGACACAGTCCAATGAACAAGCCATAGAATAGCTTAAGCAAACAACACATTTGCTTGTCTAAAAGCATGCTATTAAAGCAAGTATTAACAAGTTTCAGTTTATAGAAATCACAGTATCGATCTCAGCATTTCCTTGATGACTCCAGGGATTATTTAAGCTATATAAACCTCCCGACAAGGGTATTAAAACGTAATATCATTCATGAATCAACTAAAGACAGAATCGTCTGACATGGTCCTGTACTTTTACCATAGCCTTTCGGTCTATAAGACTCATTAAATGCATACTTGTTTACTCATAAAAAGGTCTACATAATCACAAAGTTATCAATAAATCGTTATGCTGTTTAGGAGTTTTTTCAAATCAAACCAGCTCATCACGAACTGTTTTCTTGTAAAAGAATCTAGACATTTGAAGATCTGAGCCCAATATAGACCTGTGTTCAAAACCTTACTAAAGGCCAGCACTCCTAGAAAGAGTTTCAAAGTATTTAGTATTGCAGGGGGAAGGAAAACTATTCCCCAAGCATCAGAAGGTAAACCCAATATTTCCAACCTCAATAGGATAATCAATACCTATGATAAGCAGCGAAGTTTCAACTCAATTTTTGGTAAGCTCCACACTGTAACTGTTAATGGGTTTATTTCATAAAAACATCAAATGCATAAGGCAGTTTTATGATGTATCCTGATGAATTGTGGGTGGCCAATGTTAGAGCAAAATATGCGGAGAATTACCCTCCCGACAGGATTTTCTGGTTATCCCTCCCATCCAAAGGATCACCCATTCTTGTTGTCCTTAGAATAGGAGAAGAGACCATTAAAAAAATCTGATATGGATTGTGAACAGTGGTCAACAGGCTAATTTCTGGTCTGACTCTTGGGATGGACAGCCACCTCTCATTACCATTTATCCAGCGTTAAAACCAATCATGGAGGTTATGCATGAAAAAGGATGGATCAAGGTTATCGATTATTGTAAGAGAAGTCCTAAATCTTGGGAGATTGGAAAGTGTTGGACTTCTATGTCGGACGGTTAATTCAAATTGAGCAGGAACAGCAAACATTGATAAATAATATTCTGATAGACCGTCCTCTCTCACCCTCATCATGGCCAGACTCCTTAGCTTTGGGAAAATATTCCACAGGTGCCTACACGGTGAAACTAGGAGTACCTCTCATCCTCTAAAGGACATATTTAGTCATATATGGCAGCCAGCTATATGGCCAAAGGTCAGCTTCTTTGTTTGGTTGGTTTTAAGGAAGAGAGTTTTAATAGGGGATAGACTTATGAAAAGAGAATTTTACGGTCCATTCAGATGTGCTTTATGGCTAAAAGAGGAGTCCTTTTTCATTTGTTCTTCCAATGTCCTTGGGCTGTCTCCTTATGGCAGCTTTTTTCTAAATTGTTTAACCTTCCTTGGATCAGCATCCGGTCCTTTGAGCAGCTGGTTAGAGAATGGCAACGTCATATACCTCAAGGTCAAAATTTACTTCCGGCTCTATGGTCTGGTATAACTCTTCTACTATGGAATATATGGAAGGAACATAACAGCTGAATCTTCTGACAAGAAAATAGAGACATAATTTATGTGTGGGAGAAAATAAAAATCAATGTATCAGAATCTATCAAACAAAGATATCTATGCCTTCAATTCTCTCACTGGAATGGAGGCATGTGTGTAAACAACTATCTTTCCAACCCAGAGACTCATCAATGGTGGCATTTTGGCATAAAAAGAAAATTCAGTGGAATGAGCAGTGGACACCTCCCCCAACAGGGTATGGAAAGTTAAACACGGATGGAGCCTCAAGAGGCAATTTGGGTCCAACAGCTATAAAAGGCATTGGTAGATCCCCTAATAGAGCAGTAACCTTTTTCTTCGCTGAGAAATTAGGGTATGCAACTAATAATTTAGCGGAGATCAAGGCTGTGTACAAAGGAATGCAGGAGGCTTTGAAAATTGGGTGGCAGAAACTCCAAATTGAATCAGATTCCAAGGTGATAGTTAGTCTGCTAGCTAACAGGGAAGGGGGTCATAGCATAAATTGGAGAATAGATAGAGAAGTGATGAAAATTAACAAGATATGGCAGCAGTTTCAAGATGTGCACATTAGCCATATTCCGAGAGAGAAATAAAGTGGCGGATGGGCTGGCCAATTGGGCGCTTGATAACCACAACATTATTTGTTATGGGAAGCCTCCTCGAGGGTGGTCAACCAAGATCCAAGTAGATATGAGAAACATTCTAGATTCTGATCTTACTAATGAATGCTAATAAGTATCCTTTTATGTATGATGCCCAGGCTTGGACTAATAGTTTTTAGGCTTGGCATAGTAGAAGATGTACTCTTTGATTTCTCACTAATGTAAATGGGTTTCTTTTTTTTAAAAGAAAAAAATCCATTCAAAATAGGTCTAGGGCTGAGCCTCAACACCTCAGTTACAAGGGAATAGCTAGAAAATGATCTAAGAGCAAGGTCAAGCTTTAAGAGCTTCAAACCAAAAGACTACATTCGTGCTTCAATAGCTTATGTCAGTTGTAGAAAACAACTAAAATTATACCTCTATAGACACCTAATTTTGGTAATTTATCACTTGATAATGTCAATATTGGCTTAATCCCTTTAACAATGGCTTGTGCACCCATTCCTAGCCTAGTTGCTATATCTTAGTCCATCCTTAGTTCTATTGTAAGACTTGCTCTCCTCATTGCATTGCTCAGTGACTTACAAAAATGCTCACATAAGATACGGGCAATCCACTTCTCATGAATATCATGCAAAGAACTTCACAATCTGTATCTTCTTCATGGACCAAACCATCTAATAGTACCAAACCACCAAACGGTTTGTTCCTAGGAAAAACAGTCCCGTCTAGGGCCACCCAACGGTCATTTTCTTAATTTTATATCTTTTATGAGTTAACATCTTTACTATAGGTTGACCTTGATGCAAAAGCATATCCATGAAACCTATGTAAGAAAGTCTAATACACTCATTTACTCACTTGTCAACACTTGGCAATTTCAAGGGCTCCTCAACTACAAATCACTCAAAAGGCATACAAAGCTCCCCTAAACTTCTCTAAAGCAGCAACAAACATTAGGAGCATCCCCCTGGTGTCCCCGTGTTTCACCCTGAAATCTGAGACTACCCCATATTAAAAAATTTCGTTCTTTTAAAATAACAAGTGTTTTTGTGTTTTTATTGCCAGAAGATGTCTCTATTACGTTAAGATATTCCTAGTGAATCATATGAGCCAATTTCGACAAATACCCAGATACTGAAATTTATTTTATCCCTTCACCAAGTTTTGTCTGCAGGAAATTTTTATTTAATTATTTATTAAATAAATAAAGCCTCGTTTGAAGTAAATTGTGCTCTGTTGAATCCTGTTGAAGTTTTGCATGCCAGTATCCACACATTTCAATAGGATTTTCACCAGGAATGAATTCAGAGCTTTGTCTGTGACTTCTGACAATGTTTTTCGTTTTTATTTATTTATTTCTTTTGCGTTTTTCTCCGGTTTTCCCGTGGTCTTTTTGTTTAATTCCCCTAGGTCCGTTCTTTGTCCTGTATAGTCTGTTTAATTGCACAAGCATTTGGAGATCATTTACGACCACTGCACTAGAAGGAATCAACCTCAGAAAGCAAACTTTTGATCAAAAAGATGAAGTCAAGCACAAAAAGCCTCTCCTAGGCAAGTCACACTTTTTGGAATAAATAGATCTAAGTTGCAATGGGAATTTTGGTAGTGGCAGGTAGGCGGAAATTTCTTACCTGCCTTGCAGGTACTTTTTCCCATGAAGTCAAAGTCACTTAAGTCTGTAATGGGAATATTAGAGGTGGCAGACAGATGGGAATTTCTTACTTGCCTTGCAGGGTAAAAATTTCCATTATAAAAGAAAAATCACTTAAAGCACCGACGAGAATTTCTTACCTGCCTTGCAGGGTAAAAATTTCCATGATGAAAGTCAAATCGCTTAAGTCGAAGAGGGAATTTTTGGAGTTGCAGTGTAGGGTGGAAATTTCCATCTAGTTGACTTCTTATTTTTAGCAATTCCTCTTGCTAAAAAGTGCGATCCACCTTGGGTGAATAACAATGCATTTAATAATATTTATTAATGGTTTATTCACCCAATTTTGGCGCCATAAATAGAAGGAAAGTCAATGCAAGTGGAATAGCTAAGGAGAAGTCAAGGATGCATGCTAAAAATAAATAAATAAATTATTTAAAAAGCAACTAGCAACATGCATAATTGGGCACCCAAATTGGATGAATAGACATGGCTATTAATTAATTAAATTGCCAGAAATAGGAAGAGACAATTATTAAAAATAACAAGCACAAAGCTATATAAGCATGGGATGCCATAAAGGAGAAGCACTTATTTCTTTTTGATGAAGATTGCAGCCCGGACAGGTTTTGGCGCCAAAGGAAGGAGGATTTTGCATTAAAGAATATTTTCCACTGTTGGGAAGCTTCCAGTTTTGGCGCCTAGGGTTGGAATAGCCTAATTTTTGTCATTCTAAGTATCTGCATGTTGGTATATGTGCCCAGGTGAATTAAATAATATTTTTGCTTGCTTTGCATGCAAACAAAACCTCAAATTTTAGGGCAGTAGACTTTATATGCAGATTTTGGTGATAAAAATCAAGTATTCATGCCATGGACTCCATCTTTGTCTGAATAAATTGCAGGTATTCACCACAGGTGCTCAAATCAATGTCAGGTACATTGAATATATCTTCTGAATTTGAAGAAGTTGCCAGATCTGCACAAATTGATCCAATTGTAAGGGATTCCGACAAAATTAAAAGAAAAAGAGCTCAGACAAAGATTGTTCCAGCCATGATGAAGCATGATGAAAGAAAGGGATCAACAAAATCATGCATAGCTTCTAGATTTGCTTCCGGCAAAAGTTCATCCTCTTGTTTCTAACACAGCCCGTGTAGAAGTCAGTGCATGGAAAATTCCTTCCAGGATCTTGTGCATGTGCTCCCAATCTTCCAGTTGAAGCCTTCATTGAATTTACTTGTATTTGCATTCACCCAGAGTGCTTTTTGGAATTTAAAATTGCTCATATGCAATTAAAAATAAAAGGGTGATGAGTTTTGTCTCAATTTTTACGGCAAATATTCTATTAGTGCATGTACTTGAACAAGAATTGCAAAAAAGCTTCAAGGATAAAAAGAGGATACAAGTCAAAGGCAATACCGCAAAGCAAATCAC
Organism: Taxus wallichiana var. yunnanensis; assembly: GCA_018340775.1. NCBI lineage: Eukaryota > Viridiplantae > Streptophyta > Pinopsida > Cupressales > Taxaceae > Taxus > Taxus wallichiana. The sequence continues at coordinate 206,809,362 of CM031235.1, read as the reverse complement.
GCTTAGTTGCTTCCAGATCTAGTTTGGTGAGAATCAAAGACAAAAGAGTCAACCGCATGCAGAATATGGAAAAATAACAAGATTGGAAGTATTGCAGCTTTCTTTTAATTTCTTTTCATCTTTTTCTCTTTTCTTCTTTCTCTTATTTTTTTCGACAAAGTAATTGAGCAATCAATTAAATTATAAAACTTAAGTGATTTGTTTAAAAGCCGTTACTTGAAGAAGTCAATTACTTGGAAATAGGTGGCAGACATGCAAAACAAAAGGTTCTATTTTCAGTTATAAATCATGCATGTCTTGCAAAGAGGAATTCCAGGAGGGAGATCGCCAATTGCTTCCCTTTTCATAGCTTCTGCATGCGAGAATTCATTTAAAGCTTCCTATTTGTAATTGCCCTCTATACACTATAAGTAGAGGAAGAACCTACGGGTTAAAGGATCAAATTTGTAATCAACATTCTTGTGTTCCAGACTTTGAGCTGAAACCCCTGATAGCTTTCTGCAAGCAGAGGAATAGAGAAGAGATTTTCGAGAGAACTTTGTGTCAACGGTGCATTCATCTCTTATTTATTTTTAGATCTAAGCATAAACTTTGTGTTGTCTTAGATCTAGATTTGAAACTTTCCCTTGCTTCAAATTCTGCGTTTTAAGATCTATTTGTTTCATCTATGTGCATGTGATCAACTCTGTCAACTATTGGTTAGGTTGCACATTTCCTTTCCTTTCTTCTCGCATTTAATTATTTCCCTTTCCTGCACATATTGCTTACAATTGCTTACTTGCTGCAAAACTATCTAGCTATGGTTCATGAGCTACATAGTTAAAGTAATACCAACAAATAGATATTAGGAAATACAATTGACAAAATCTTACACGGAGCCTCACCGGTAAATGAGGGAGATTTATCTCATGACTACCTAGGTTTTCAGTTGTGTAGAAAATCTAGCCAACAACCCCACACATGTTTGAAGCACTCCAAACTAGGTTCAAGAATCAAGCTTCCCAAATTAAGAGTCCATAAAGTCAAGTCAAGCACAAACAAGCCAACTCATTACAAAACATTATCGAGTTATCCGGTAATCAAATATAGTTGCATCCATGCAGTATTATGTTGCATCTCTAGGTGGACTTTGTGTGGTTTGAGGCCTCTTTGGAGTAGTTCCCAACCTATGTAGTGTACGGATTGCAATTTAACCCAAACACTTTTTTTTTTGCGGGGTTTTAGCCTAGGTTTGGGTTTTGGGTTAAGTTGGTTGATAACATAGGGTTTCACATTGAGACCTTATATTTCATAACAAAGCATATACCAATCACTCCCAAAGATTTAAAAAGTTACATAGTACCATCCGCTGCCCAAACCAAATTGTCGATAGGATGAAATTGTCAAATTGTTTGGTTTAAAGAGAACGGTTTCGTGCACTGTGTACAATGCAGTTCCAAAATTAAAGATGAAGCATTTGCAGGAGATTTCAAGTTAGTTCATCCCTCTATCACTCCCAGGACTAGTCCGAGAACCAAGTGCACTCATCTTCTTATGTTTTACTATATTTAGCATGTGCCCTAATTAAATGTAAATTCTCTATATCATTTAATATGCACTTTTAGGTTTGAATGTTGGAGCATTCATTTATAGATCTGATTACATATTCATTAACATCTATCAACATCTATATTCTTTTATATAGTCCTTGTTAGAATTAAAACACCCTCAATTCCAATTTGGGTTAAAACACCCCATAACTACCATTTATTGTGAAGTGCATCATTCCAAGAAACATGGTTTCAATATACATGCCTAATACTTAGACAATAAAATATAAACTTAATGCCCAATCGAGCATCTCTTCCTTTCTCCACTTAAGTGCAAAAGGAAACAACTTCAAAGCCCAAACCCTTAACAATTTTTTTTTCTCACGACTTTCTCTCAACCAACAACTAGATGGCCACTATTGGTGACCTTGATCATCTCACCCGGGGGCCAAGCCGATTTAGATATTGAATCTTCGAATGAAGAATGAAACACATACGTATACCTATCTTGAAGATGTCCTCAACACAAGCCCGAGAGGATCCATTTATGCATCACGGAGCTGAGTAAGATGGCTGAAAAAGTTTTTGCATGTAAATATTAAAGATGAACAAAAAGAGTGGCACAAAACTACCACAATGCTCCCCATGCAAAATGGTCGAGGCATCCAATGTAACCAAAAACACTATCTTCTCCTTGGTGGCGGCAAAATCTCCACATATTTCAAAAGAATAATTCAACCTTCTTCATTGTCTTCTTGGATCATTTAGGGTTAGGGTTTTGAACTATCAATCAAGAGAAGATCAAACTTATACATTGCTCATTGTCATGCAATGTCGACTTCCCAAATCCTATTAACAACTTAATCAATTGCAACTTTTAATTTGACTCAAACGCAAGCCTAATCCCTCATTCCATGTTGAAGACTAACCATTCAAAACCTATAATTCTGTGTACTATTCATAATGCTGAGCCATGCAAATTATGTGCATTTCATTTATAAACTTTCCATACAACTTTAATATGAACAAAAGTATATACCAAGGTTCTTCTCATACTATCATGTCCTCTAAATATTAAAGTTTCAATAGTCGTAAATTCATAAGAAACCAACTTCAATTACCCAAATGCTACCGAGGTCTAGATGGCCATAATCATGCTATAAAGACAAGTGGTAAATAATGGAACCCTTGGGCCTAAAGCCCTTTAAGAAGCATATTAAAGCACTCCATGCTGCTGATTATTAACTCAATGTTGCTTAAGGCACATACAATCGAGACATAGGTTTCATTGAGAGTTCTTAAACAAATAAATGCTACAATGCTTGCCATCATTGGCGGTCAAAGAATATCTCAAAATAGGCAATGCAAGACAATACCATATGCATTTGGTAGAAATCATGCAAGCATTCCAAATGATCATGAATGTAAACTAACTCATGATATGATATTGACAATGCAATTGACAACATAATCAAAAGAGGACATCTAGGAACTGTTAAATAATGCTACACTAATGTGATATATACGTATATAATTTACACATGCAAAACCGTTAAATTAAGTTGTCAAGAAATGGAAATGGTCCAAACCTTGGAAACACAGATTTTGTGAAAACCCTTGTAAATGAAACATCATGTAAATGTCCATATATTTATTAATGTTATGTGGGGACGTGCCCCCGCCCCCCGAAAAAAAAAAAAATTAAATTAAAAAAAAAAAAAAAAAAGCAGTGTATCGGGATGTTTTGGGAATGGTGGTGGGACGAGGGAAACATCCCCCCACGTTTCCTAAAGGGAAAAATGAAGGGTGTCTCCATGACATCCTTGAATATCGAGGGGACATTTTGGGGATGTCCTTTTTGGGGACATTTTTTTGTTAAATTTAATTTAAAAAAATTAATTTCTGTGTTGTTTTCTCTTTAAAAACTGATTTTTAAATTGTACTCTTGTAGTATAAGATTGTTTTTGGAAGCCATTCATCTCTATTCGAAAAAAATCTGTATGTATAAATCTAATTAAAATTCACTTTGGAAGCTCCAGTAACTTACAAAGGTTGTGTAGATAATAAAAGCGAGTAAGGCATAGATCAAAACGTTTACCGGTTAGTAATAGCTTTGATCATGTATTGTATTACAAAGACACATTAAGAATAAAGAGTGATATACTATGTTCCACGGGGACGCGTCCCCTGCCCTTTTAGGGCCGTCCCCGTACCGGGGACGTTTCGGAAACTCGGGACGGGGACTTGCAGCCCTTGGGCATTTCAGTGTAATTATTATTGTAATTAATACTTCAACCTTATGTGAAATCTCAATTCAGCTCCAATTTTATGTATTAAGGTTCTATATTTGAAATTTTGTTGTGTGTGAAGGATTTATCAATGTTATCATATAAATATTTGAAATTTCCTATATTTTTTATATTTTCCTTTATTTTTAATAAATTAATAGCCGTCCCTGCCGTCCCTAAAAAAAGGCCTCCAAAAAAATCCGTCCCGGAAACACGTCCCCCCGTCCCTGTCGTCCCCGTCCCGGAAACTTGGTGGAACATAGGTGATATATGAATACTGAAATTTTCGAGCACAAATGCACATGGTGGACTATCACTGATCGCTTTTCATACTTTAAAAACATTTATTTGTATATTTTTAGTATTTATAATTTTTTGTATTGTTTTAATAGCCATCCCCCGCTGTCCCGAAATTTTGGATTTTTTTCCCATCGCGAAACTCTGTCCCACCATCCTGGAGTCTCGGGTAACACTCGATATACATATACATATTATACACGATACTATTTTTTTAGATAGATAAACACTTTTGACCGGAGGTATGAATCGGAGTACATTCAACTAAGATATAGCATTTAAGCTCAACAATTAGTGAACCGGATCCATCACACTTGAACACACTTCTAGCGCAGTCTGTAACGCCCACAAATTACACACACAAATACAACGGTAATAATACTAGGATAATTTTTTTTTTTTTGCTTACATTGCTCACTACACAACACCACAAGGCTCTAAGCAGAGAAACTCAACAACGCATATGACACTTACAAAAGTCATCGACTCACATAGACACATGCCAACACCATATAAATGTTGATGCCACACTTTCCCCAATGAACGAATGCTAGCAATGACCCAACAACAAGAAAGGGACCCAAGGATTGACAAACCCAAAACACATTACCATGATTACATCTTAGTTACGATTAACATTCCAAGAACATTATTGTGCAAGGATAATTTTATCCACCTAGAGATTCTTAAATTCATTTCACATTCAACTTACAATTCGACCATTTAAGTTGGCTCTTTATCCCTTACGAAAATCTCCATAACTTACATAATTATTTTCCATATTTCAAATTGCATACAAAGTTCTTAATTCTCTCGTTCTTATGTTCATATTATGCTTCTCAAACGTTTATTCAATGTTATAATTTTACCCTTTCTACACAAGTGAATTTGACGTGATGCCGAGAAAGAAATCTTAGGACCTAAGGGAGATTTAGATTCAAGATACCTGTTCCCATAAACATTCTTTGATCATGGTATCTTTATTTCCCTATCATAGTTAATATAGTTCAATAACTTGTTGAATCCATTCAACATTTCCACATCAAGAAATTGTATTTAGATTTATATATATCTTTTGTTTTCTCAAAGTTTGATCTCACCAAGGGAAATTCATATTCTTTGTAACACATGAAAATGTTTAATTGAATTATAAGGACTCCAAGAGTGACATTATTCCTAACCTCAAATCTCGTTTTACTCTTATATGCTTTACTCTTACATTGCTCTATGGTCTCATTATTGGCATCACTTTATAACAAAAGAGTTACGAAAGTACTTGTCTAACATCTTGAAGAAGTACATGATTGGAAGCATTATAAACTAACATGAACTATAAGTGATTTGTGTTCAAGGTAAGATCCCATGTTTCTGCATCTCACAATTTCGCATGTGAAATTTATTCTATTCTTAATGTTAAAAGGGACATAACAAGGGATTACGGGACCAAGATTCCGGTTTCCTGGGTTCTCTAAAGTCAACATCTTTCAAATCAATTTCATTTGCAAGGAGTTACTTACCATTTTATACCCACAAGTTAACCTCCTAATCAACTCGAGGTTTAGTTTAATTCCAATTTTCACTCAGGGCTCTACGCCCTATTATAGATCGATTAAGGTGTGAAAACATATTTACCCTATAAACCCTTCGTAAAAGATCAAGGCATTTATAATGTCACTAGCCAAAGTAACACATTTAGCTATGAGGAACTAAAGAGATCATTAACAAGAGTTTAAGTCATAGTACAACTATTTCACTAGGTCCATTTGTGTCGTCTGGATCCCACAAGGAATTCATTTGATGATGAAGAAAATTCCTAGATCTAACTTCGTAAGACTTGGTAGACGACTAGGATACTAAGAAGGTGTTAGTTCTACTTATTCCAGATAAAGTTTGTCCAGTCACTCCTAACCGTCGGGTTCACGACGATAATGCTAAACATACCGACCATGACGATAACACAAACTAGGGGTCTTATTTACCTAAGCTAGGAGGTTCCATCGAGCACAAAAGTTTAAGTTCATTTTATGGTTTCAATTTCTTTTGGGCTAAGAAAGATCATGCGAGAAGGATGACATTGAGTGTAGAGATTTATCCTAAGGTTTTAGTTTTCTACACTAAAAGGATTCACGCATGAAAGGTAGTTATACACGAGTCCTATACTAGGGTTGAGTGTTTCGTTTAGATTTCTTTATTACATTTACAAGGTAAGAATACAACATACTAATTAATTAATCGTCTATCGCAACTATTTCACTAAATGTACACCATCAGAACATAAAGACAAAAAGGAAATTTTGTTTGATGTGGATGTTAAGCCATTTTATATGGACCGTGGACAATGCCCCACCAAATTTGCGCTAAGGTATTACGGGGAAAAGTTAAGTGCTTAGCACCATGTGGCAATGAGTAGGTTGGAGGGATAATGTTGGCGAGCAAAGTTGTTGGAGAGATAAGGGGTTTGCGTGGCAAGTTTATCATTGCGTGGCATTTGTTAAAGGTATTCGGTGGGCAATTAGAATATTATTGCAATGGGTTATATGGTTTGATTGACCAATGTTGGAAATAGAATTTTGTATTCGATAAAAGGATAATGGAAAAAGGCTATTTTACAGCTCCCAGTGGGTGTATACCCTATTCCATGTTGGTGAAAGAAACTTGAGTTGTTGAGCGTGAATCTGAGTTAAGTGGCATGGGAAAGTATAAGATGGTGATGGGAAACTCGCTACTAGAAAGGATTCTTGATACGCCTTAGGCATAATCTTTGAATAAAATGCAATGGTGGAATGGTGGATGCGTGCAACTGTTTGACGAAATGCCTAAGTGAGATGCTTTGAACCGAATCCCACGACTTTGATCGGCTTTGTTCCTCCAGGCATGGTTCATCTCACCTTATCCTTCATAATTCTCGTATTTTAGTTTTACATTTGCAACTAAATAAATTTAAAACCTTAGAGTATCTCACATTCGATTATTTTATATAATCTTATTTTGCAAAACAATAAAACGAAATTTGGAACTTATGTAATCCAAATAACACTTGGTAAAAGCCATAAACTTAAACCCTCTTCTGGACACAATTTAGTAAATTTTGTAACTAGTCTCTTAGCGCGAAACAACAAAACTCCTCCTTAAGATTTACTTTTCCGACTTGTAATTTGATCGTCATTCGTGGTTGCGACCACAACCTTATGCACTATTAGACCTAGGGTATCAAAATTTGGTGCTCGTGCCCAGTTGGTGTTGGCGAGAGCTAGATGAGTCGTCAACTAAAACAACCTTTTGTTTACCTTGTAAGTTAGAAAATGCAATTTCCAGAGACTTGAAAAACAACACTCTGAACCCCGTACATGAGAGGTCAAGCGTCGTATGTGTTCGTTGTTAGGTAGAGAGTCGCGTCAAGCATTAGCTCAACCTCGTTTGATTGTTTGCTCTCTTCGCCGCTTCTCTAGGAGCCTTATCACTCCGTTTTACAGTTTTGAGGAGTTGTTAAAACTAAAAAGTTGGCTTTCGTTTTGACCTTCTGTTTGAACCCTAAGCAACAAAATGCCTATCAGCCTTTGCAAACCTCTAGCATTTTTACTAGACAATCTCCTGGAACCTTCGGTTTGAGAAAATCACTTTTCTGGTTAGTTTGGCTAATAGGTTTTTTTAGGCCTCTGTCGCAGTTTGACTAGGTCAAACTGGACCAATTATGACCAGTGGCTCTAGAAAACTTGTCGCCGTTTGAGAACCTGTTTTCTAGTTCTCTGTCCCATCGACTCAGTGAATTATCCATATATAGGGGAACTTCTAGGAAGTTTCTTGTTGCGTTCATCAATTGAACGTCAGTTTTAGACATGGTTTTCTGAGCCTCGAGCTAACTTTTGATCGTTTGCAACTAGGCCAATTATGACCAATAGCCTCGAAAAACTAGCCGCCAATTGTAAACCGTTCGCCAGTTCCAATTCCGTCAGTTCCTATGAACTCTTGGTATATAGGTGGACACGTATAAATTTAACTATGGTGTGTTTGCTCATCGGAAGACAACGTTTGAAAGTGGTTTCTTAGCCTCCGAGCCTGATTTGAACGTTTTTGTAGCTAACAGAATATGTAAAAAGAAAGTTGTAGGACCCTCGTTGGGTTGTCAAACCATCGTGGAAACTTGTTGACACTGTAAATAACTGCTTGAAACTCTACGGTGTGACTTGTGTGAAATTGAACTTTTGATGAAATAGTGTTTCTCTCTCTTCCCTATTTCTTTCTCTCTCCTTGGTTATGAAATGAAGTGAAATAAAAATGAAATGAATACATGTATTTAACCCTTTTCCTTTCCAATGCAAATTATTAATGTTATTATGTAAATGGGAAACTAAAGATGTTAATCGAACCAGAATCCACCTTTGTTAAATCAGCCTCGCCAACCGCGTTGCCTCGGACATTACCACCCCAAACGGGGATTGTGCCCAAGTGGGATTTGAACCTGGGTGGAGCCGGATACAACCATTTGTCTTAACCACTCCACCCAGCACCCCATTGGCGAATTTTGGATGGTAAACGTTTTTATTATACCAGAGCTATGAACTGGATTGGTGGAGGAGGAGCACTTTCTCTAAGTGGGACATGGGGGTGGGCTTGGGTCCTTAATGTCCGCCGAGCAATCCACATTCGAGCGTTTGCTATGTTCCACTTGGTCCATATGGAGAAGTTCGACCCCTACCTCAAGGTGTCCCCATGGCTACTTATTGAAAGCATCCAATGAACTCAATGGGAATGGAACTTGGGTTGATGATTATAAACTACTTGTAACTCACCAATAGCCCAAGACCTTGAGTTCGCATGATACTCATTTTTACCCTATAAAAGATATAACATTTATGAAAGTTCAAAACGCTCCACATGTTTAAAATTTCACGTCCATGTGACATATCATTTTTATAGGTTCAAACTTCAAAATGTAAATGTAAATTAGTTCTCATAAAATTAATTTAGAATTAATCATATAGATTCTCCTCATAATCAATATCATCTTCTGAATCTTGAATGCCAATTGCAAAACATCTAGATTCTCCTCAAGGAAGCAAATTGCAATGGTTGTTACTAACAAACTCAGAATTGCTGTACTGTGTTTTGCACAATGATGAAATGTTTTTGCTTTGATTAGGTTTATAACAAATTTGACAATGGATAGGGGTGTGTTAAGGGTAGGTTTAAGTTAATTTTAGTATTGTGTTTTTGTTTGTTTTTTTCCAAGTATTTTTGGTGAACTACTGTTGCCTGAGATGATTGTTAATGCTTGGACACGTGCCAAAATGGCATGGAAATGATCATGAATGTAAATCAACTTGTGACAAGATATTGACAACACAATCAAAAGACAACATTTGGGAACCGTTAAGCAATGCTACACTAATGCAACATATATACGTATATAATTTACACATGCAAGACCAATAAACTAAGTTGCAAAGAAATGGAAACTGGTCCAAAATACGGAAACGCATGAGATATATTCCAAAAACCGTTGTAAACAAAATGGTACATAAATGTTACAATATATTATAAGAAATATAATCACACACACACATTATATATATTGCACATAAATGTCCGTACAATATATTATAAGAAATATAGACATTTATTATAGTATATAAAAGCTAAAACACTTGAAAAATATATATGCAATTATTCTCATGTTTAGTATATAAAAGATACAACACTTGAAAAATATAGTAGTCACGAAAGTTCAAAACATTCTACATGCTTAAAATTTCACATGTTTGTGTGATATATCATGTTTTATAGGTTGGAACTTCAAATTGTTTATGTATAAATAGTTCACATGATATTAATCTAAAATAAATCATCTAGTTCTCATAATCAATATCATCTACTAGATCTTGAACGCCAATGATGCAAAAATCCTAATTCTCCTTAAACCTGCAAATTGCAATGGCTGCCGCTAACAAACCTAGAATTGCTGTAGTGCGTTTTGCACAATGTGAATTGATGTTGGCATTGATTATGTTTATAGCTTTTATTTTTGTGTTTGACTATGGTTAGGTGTGTGTTAAGGGTAGATTTACGTTAATTTTAGCATTTTGTTTTTGTTTGTGTTTGGTTTTTGAAAGTTGTTTTGGTGAACATCTCGCTACCGTAAACCGTGTGTCAACACTTAAGCATGTACTAGATATGACATGGAAATGGTAGAGCCATTTCTCGCACGTGTCAAGGCCATTTTAGTTCTATGTTTCGTATCCGAAACGCTTCTAGTCCGAAATGGGGGTTGGGGGAGGGTTGTGTTTTTGCATTCCAACCAATGAACAATCGCAAGGTCACATTTTGGTGTCTGCAGCTATCTCTCTCCTTAACCATTTGTTTGGGATATGTTGCCCTCTCACGATGATACCCTCCTCACAACATAACCTACCCGAGGGAGATATCCTACAACCACACATGCAAAAATATTGAATTTAGTTTTTGTCAAGATAATAAAAGCATAGTCCAACATGTTAATCTATAACTTATGATTAATTAAATTATTATGCCGACATGCATTCTACAATGGCAATCGGGGTGGTGTATAGTGTAGTGAGTTGTTCACTTTTATGTCCAACTTTAAATTTGATGTCCATTTTCTTAGAAGTTCTTTGAAAAGTGAATGGAAAAATCGTAATATCTTGGCCGTACTTTGGAACTTGGAGCCCCTTTTTTTCATGGAAAGGTTTTTTTGAGCCCAACGCTAGATTGATGGCATTTGTCTTCCCTTAGTGTAAAATTGGCGGAGAAGGTAATGGAGTTATTAATTAATAGGATATGTGAAAAATCCAAAATAAGAACCCCGAGTTTGATATCTCTCGGCATATTTCAAAAGAAGTATTTAAGATATTTGTACTTGTTAATTACATTCAACGCAATCATTTCCTTCTCCCTAATGATATTCTCCTTTAGGGCACAACCTATGGGAAGGGGATATCCTATAATCACAAATGCAAAAATATTGTTTTTAGTTTGTTGTTAAGATAATAAAAGCACAATCCAAGATGTTGATCTGTAAATGAAAATCTTTAATCATTTTTATTTATTTATAGGAAATAGGAGCTTTTGAGAGGGACCTCACCTTAAAACATTAACTTGAAGTAAGATATACATGACAAGTCAGAAAGAAACAAAAAGATGCCGGGGTTAGAGGAAGAGCCCAACAAAAAATAGTCTCCACCAAAACAAGGGAAACAAAAACTACAGCCTACAGACAACAATAAAAACAACAACGTAACATCCACCATTAAGTCATTCAATGAGGCCACCAAGAGCCTTAGCCGTTTCCCATTCTTTAGCAAGGAAGTTAAGATAAACCTTTGGTGAGATCTTTTCTTTGGCGAGACCTTTTCTTCCTCTTCCTCCTCACACCGTTTACTCATAATTAATCAAACTATTAATTGCATTTAACACAAAAATTAATTCATAACATAATATGTAATATCCCCTTCCTAGTCGAAGACCCTTAGCCTATTCTGTCTCCCCGATGGCTAAGGAACGAACACAAGGGGGACTTAAGTTCTAATATCTTATTATAAAGTGCAAAAAAATAAATAAAATATTATACAAGCACTTATAATAAAATATTATGGACTTAATAAAATAGAAAAGTGAACTAAATGATAAAAGCACTTAGCAAAAATGTTTATTTCTAGAAAAGTGCAACTTGCACTAAAAAGGCAAAAGAAAATAGAAAAAGGCAAAAGTTCATGGGCCAAAAGTTATCCTCCCAAGGAAAATGCGACTTGGTCTAGAGAAGAAAAGTGGTTGGTGGAAGCATTTAATAAGGAAGGAAAATGTGATTGGTTGTTGAGGGTGGCCACTAGGCCCAATTCTTCTATTTAAGCAATGGGAATTGCTTGGAGAGACACTTGATCATTTTATAATTTCTGAATTGTATCTAGAAGCTTTGAGCTTTTGTCTAAATTATTCTAAGGACGAAAACCCTTAGAATTTACCTCTAGAGGACGAAAACCCTCTTAGAGCATTTGAGGATTTCCTACCTAGGGTTATCCATTGTGATTACAAAGATTTTTCAGTTTCTTCAGCAGTGAATAAAGCAGATTTGTAGAAGGGTTTGTGGAACAAGTTTGCAACAGTTGTTCTTCTATTTATCTAGGTGGAGCGACCCAATTATTGGCTGATCTGTGTTGCAAGGAAGACATTCCAGGTCTGATTTGTGTTGTCATCTCTATATCTGATTTTAGTAAATCAAAGCAACCTGTTTCAGCAAATTTTGGATCATTAAAAGTATCATTTTTAGGCATATTCAAAGGCAGGTTTTTATTAATTATTTCAGCCTGGTTTATAACAGAAATCTGCATTTTTATTGCATACTTTGGCTTTATTAAATCAGTAAATCAGATTTCAGTGAAAAGATATAATTATAATTGTTGATTTCCATGAGTTTCCCAAGCTGCCCTAGTTGCATTTTCAGGGTTAATTCAGGTCTGCAGAGTTTAATTTGTTAAATATTTTATTAAATTGCATTTGGGTATTTGGATTTGCCAAAAATCCAAGTTCGAGTCAAGGTGCCCATTTGGGGACATTACATTATATGAATACTTAAATAAATAAAACTTTATCCTTTATTTAGTATTGTTTAACTTGTACAATTAAATGGTGTGTGATAAGCTTAGTATCAACATTTTACCTAAGACTACCCTATAATGGCCATATCTTGCACAACCACCATGAATTCTTCAAGTTTTACAAATTTATATGGAAATAAGACTTTTGTGAATATGACTACTTACTAGTTTGTATGACATTGGAAATGAACACAATCTCTATTCTAAATTTTCTCTCTGATAAAGAGCTGATGAATTTCAATATGCTTGATATAAGCACGATAAATTGGATTTTTTTGACATTTTGATCATCACAAAAATAGAAATGACATTCTTGTACGACAATTGCAAATTAAAAAGAACTCGTGTAGCCAAAGGGCACAAGAGCTGCTCTATGTTCAGCCTCAGTTGGAGAAAGTGCATTGAATTGCTTCTTTAATTCCCGTCAAGAAAATATTCTAAGATGGAACCCCTTGCTGAAAGCACACCCTAAAGTAAACTTCCTATCATCTGTTGATCCACCTAAGTCAGCATCCGTGACACCCTGTATCCCGTATTGGGGAGACTTGTTCTCAACTCGGACTCAACAAATCTATTTTGGGCTTGGACTCTGACTCAACGCAAAAAAATTGCCAAAAAGTGTACAAATTTAAAAAGCATAGAATGTAGAATGACAAACTGAAATATCAAACATGACAGACTTGCCTAGATGAATATCAACTGATTTGGCAATTTTTTTGAAAACTTGTCGAGTCTCAACACTATGGTGTATCCTATTAACTTGAAAGCTTAATTTATTTTGTATTCGATGTTAAAGTTATTAACTATCGCTTAGTGCTAACTAATAGTCAATTATAAACTACCTTTAATTGATGTAACCACTTACAACATAATAAATATGATCGACACACATATCTCAATGTGAGGGGTGCCAACCCCTATTGCCCTTATTGAATTAGAGGGTATGGGGGATTATAGCCGGGGCGATCGAGGGCCATACCTCTTTGAGCTTTCCAATTTTCACTTCATTTTCTCTCTCTCATTTTCTAACACTGGTATCAAACACCTTTGTGGGCTTTCCAATTTTCACCTCATTCTCTCTCTCTCACTTTCTAACACCGGTATTAGAGCCATTGGTGTTTGAGGTGGTTGTAGTTCAAGGAATATGCGAAAGAGGGTACAAATGCAATAAAAGGCAATTCAAGGTTTGAGGAAGCCCCGGAGTAGGGTATGAATGACAAGTTTGAAGAGGTTGAAGTTCGAAACAACAAAGAAGGAAGAAAAGAAACTCAAGTTTCACCATGTTGTGATCAAACCGAAGGAAGTAGTCAATACCTTTTTCTCTTGTTTCAAGGACACATCATTTTTGTTGCTTTAGGGCATGGGAGATCACATGGAAACCCAAACATGAGTTGTAGATACTTGTATGGTAGACAACAAACTAAATCAAAATCAATATAGTCGTTTAAAAGAAAAATGCAAGTTACAATGATTTGAAGGAAAAACACACATTACAATCATCTAGAGGAAAAGTGTGAGCAATATAGCCGGTTGAAGGGATCGTGAGATGTGCAACCATGGTGTCGAGGCTGAGTTATGTTTGTAGAGTTGCGATTCACAAAGCTCATTAAGGGGTGATTTACAATGCTTGTTAGGGCATGCTCGAGAGCACATTTTTGGTTGTTTCCAAGGTATTTCAAGGATCGTGTTTCTAGGTCTAGGGCTTGTGAATTGATTGAAGCTATAGAGGTTTTTAAAGGCAAGTGCGATAAATAACAACCAACAAGATTTGGAAAGGATATTGAGGTCGAGGGTATAGATAGATTGTAGGAGGAAAAATGATTACAGAAAGCATTTGACGTTGAAACCAAGTAAAATGATTCTAGAAAGCATTTTAAAGTCGAAAGAATCGTAATGTGTTCTAGGGCATGGAAATTGTGTTGGCAATCACCGTGAGCATATTGGTGGGAGTAATTTTTAGTCTCAATCTATGTATAGATTAGATCGAATTTTGAAGTAATTTGTCTTTTACTTCATAGTTTTTAATATTTCCGCTTGCATTAATTTGTGGTCTTAAGTCGAACATTAAAACAACAGTTGTACATTTTCCTCGTTGCATTGATTTGTAGGCCTTGAAATCAATATTGTGCGAAAAATGACCAATATTCAAAATTTTGTTCTTCAGCGCACAAAAATTGATCGCCAAAACGACAATGTTTGAGTCCCAAAATTTTGACAATCACAGAGTATCGAGATTGTGATAAAATCATTCTTTGTCATCTCCGAAGAAGGCCTATTGTGAACTTTGCAGATTATGACAAATGGCATAAGGAGGCCTTGTTGCTAAAGCTGTTTGTTTTAGATGATTTGATACCTAAGGTTTGGAATGCCACTAAGGCAAGTGTGTTGTGGACTAGTTTGAAGAACAAGTATCTAAATTTATAAAAAAGTTGGGTTTTGTACCTCAAGAATTTTTTTTTATTAGCAAAGATGCATGAGGGTGGGTCCTTATCAAAACACCTTCGAATGAAAGATCTTTGAGACCATCTCGGTGTCATCAACAAAAAGGTGAATGATGACGGCTTAGTTGCTCATGTATGGAACAATTTTGATGCCCTCATATGACTCCTTCATGGAAACTTTACATTTGATGGCTAAACGTCGACCTTGAATTTCAATCAAGGTAGTTCTTACTTACTATAGAAAGAATGAGAGATAGACTCGGGAAGTGAGTCTACTTTTGAACAATTAAAGAGTGCATTTGTTGCTCAATCAAAGGTGAAGTGGAAACGAATTCCGATATGCGTTGAAATGCCATTATTGTCATAAGGTTGGGCATATCAAAAAGGATTTCCGGAAGTGACAATATGATCTTTCCCAACACAACAAAAAGCCACGAGATGAGGCAAATGTGGCAGCAATTGCAGATGAATGAGATTTTGAGGAAGAGTATGCTTCTATGCTCTCATGAAATCGTGGCGAAAGACAATGCTTCCAGGCTTCTTTGAATCATTAACTTTGGTGCATCCAAACATTTTTCGTATCGAAAATACTAATCTGTAATATTTACTCTAAATACAAATAGATATGATTTAGTTGTATTAGTTGATGGGGAGTCACTTGCAGTCCAGGGAATAGGAGATATTCATATAGTCCCAAATAATGATCAAAATCTCTTAGTAAGGAATGTTATATATGTTGTTAACATGCATAAAAATCTCGTCATTTTTTCAATTAATAGAGAAACCCAATATTTCTTTAAATTCCTTTGGGAAAAAGTATATTGTGTTGGATGTGAAACATAAAAGAATGCGTGAGACTCAACAATTCAAAATGTGCTAGAGGATGAAATTCGGAATCATAGTTCGCATACTCGTATTCGGCAAATATTCGGTAAACCGAAAAAAAATTTGACTCGCAAGACTCGGTGAATATTCGGGAATATTCGACAACTTAAAAAATAGACAAATTTCTTTAAAAACATAAATTTTATGCAAAATATAGCTACAAAATGTATCAAATGAGTCTGTAAAATGTTGGAGAAGTGTTTTCTATTAGATTTGCATACAAATACAATACAAAATTGCATCATCATGCGAATACAACAACCGGCTGATAAGTGCTAGCTGTTTATCTTTTTGTTATCATAGTTTTTTCTTAAAGCTCTGACCAAATTTCACATTTGGTATTAGAGTGAGGTTAAAAATATAAAATGGAAAAGTGGGTTGTTAATTGTTACAAGGGAAATCAGTTTTTATTTCCCCCAATGGATTAGACTTTGATCATTTAACATATATTTGTAAACACTTTTCCATAGACTACAATATAGTATTAGCAAGGTTTAAGGTTTTTTTGTGGTTGTTAAGGTATCGTTGGTCATTATATGGATCAGATATCACTCCTCTGTAATGAGCCATTAAAGTATACTTTAACTTGTCACGTCAATCGTAAAGGCCAACATATTTTTCAAACAATTGATTATTCATACCCGTGTGATTTGAAATTAGATATCTGTTCATTAGTTCGATAGTTTTATATCATTTCGTTACATCGTAAAGTTTGGTATCACCATGTACATCAGATCAAAGTAAATAAGCATTTTGTATTAATATATTTCTTGTCCTGTGTCATCTCTTTTTATTGTCGTCATTCTCTCGGCACTTGTAACGCCAACCATCCAGTGGTACTTGTATCTACATTGCTCAAGCTCTCTATTGCACTCAGACTCAGTATTTCCACAATGGATCTAGAGACTTTTATTCCATTTTCCTTATAATAGACAAATTTCAGTGTTTTCTCAACGTTTTTCCCGCATATTATGCATTTGTTATGTGTTTTTTCCACATATTTTGCATCATACGAGTTTAAGGCTTGGACTTGCAAAGTATTGGCGAATATTCATTGAATATTTGCGCCGAATATTTGCCAATACTCGGCGAGTCCGAGTTGGCGAGTTTTCCTTGTGAGTATTCGTTTTCTCAAAATTTTGGCGAGTACTTGCCAAGTTTTCCTACTATGTTTAGAATGTTGACCCTACTTCAATCAACTTACATGCACTTGTTGCATGAGGGAATATCCACTATCCGTAATGTGTAGGGGATGCAATGCTTAGGAGGATGGAATTCCTCACTCAATATAGAATGTGCGGGAAGCGTAAATGCCTTGAGAGGACATCCTTACTTAGATGCACGATTAATCAGGAGGGAGACTCTAGTATCTAGGATGTGTATGGCGTATATGGTGAGATGGAGGGAAAAACAACTTATGGTGAGATGGCTAGAAAAGCCATTCAAACAAGGGCATTGGCTTAGACGATCGGGAATGAGGTGTTTATTTCAAGAGAGCATGGTCATTTCGCTCTTGCTTTTGACCTTTTATGGTACCTAAATCACCCGCTATACAACCCATTGGATGCAAGTCGGCAAAGTTTTTTACAACCAAAGCCCATGGTACTTTGGATGAGTACAAAGCTCATTTGTTGGGAGATGGTTATTTTCCTACTATTGCGGAGACAATTATTTCTACTACTTTGTGGGGTTGGTTTTAACTCCTATACATACTACAAAGATGGTCACATTTCAATTGCTTCTCTTTGGAGATTTGGATGAGGAGGTCTACATGGTGTTGTTTGAAGATTTTTGGGTACTTGAATGGGTTCATTTGGGCTGTAGATTGATTGACTCCTCGTATGCACTCAAGTAGGCTCCATGAGCTTGGTCCATTCTCTTTGATTGACATCTTCAAGATTTCAATTTCATAATCATGGAGGTCGGGCTGAAGCTATTAGCCAATGATTCATCATCATTGGTCAATGAATCACTCTGCAACAAATTGGTTGACAACTTGATATATCCCATGTTCACATGACCAAATCTTTGTTTTATTGTTGCCTATCCTTAACGGTGTTTTTCTACACCAAAGGTTTTGCATTGACACAAGCAAAATGTCGAGGACTCTTGATTTTAGATTAATATCTAAAGAACAACTTGTAAATGTAATGGCTAAACATTTTGGTCCCACTTTATTTGTAAAATTTTAGGACAAACATGGAGTAGTGTTCGGTTTAGTCATTAAGAGAGGGTGTTAGAGTTATTTACTATTGGCTAGTGTTAGCTAATAGTCAGTTATAAACTTCCTCTAACCACTATAACCACTTTCAATATAATAAATATGACTACACACATCCGTGTGCCATTTTCCTTCCAGTTTTCTCTTCATTCCCTCTCTCTCACACATCTTCTAACACTCGATGGCGAAATTTAGTATGTCATTTAGATATTTCAGTGTTCGTTTTTTCTTCAATAGCTTATACCTTTTAAGAAAACAACTATAACTACACCCCATAACTAACATTTATTTTAAGATGCATCACAACAAGAAACATGGTTTCCAAATATACGCTTGATATTTATACAAAGATAAAAACTCAATGTCTAGTTGAGCTTCTCCTTTCTCCACATTAGTGCAAAAGAACAGCTTCAAAATCCAAACCCATAAAAGTTTTGCTCCTCATGGCTCTCTCAATAGAATATAAAACATTGAATTATGAATGAAACACATACATATACCTATCCAAGAAGGTGTCCTTAACACAAGCTCGAAAGGACCCATTTATCCATAGCCAATCCATCTAAGACGATTCAAGAAGCCTTTGCATATAAAGACAAACAAAAAGAGCGTCCTGAAACTACAACAATCACTGCCATGCAAAATGGTGTAGGCATCCAATGTAAGTAGAGACCCTATATCTTCCCCTTGGTGATGTGAAAAATCCACAATATTCAAAAAAATGATTCAACCTTCTTTGTAGTCTGACCGAATCACCTAGGGTTAGGGTTTTGAACTATTAGTTGTTAGAAGATGTGTGTGAGAGAGAGAATGAAGAGAAACTAGGATGCACACAACACATCTTGGGATGTGTTACTCAGGCATATTTATTATGCTGAAAGTGGTTACATTAGTTGGAGGTGGTTATTAACCGACCACTTGTGAACTCCTAATTAATAGTTAATAATTTGTACACCCTCTATGACTAAACTGGAGACTACTCCAAGTTTGTTCCGAAATTTTACAAACAAAGTGGGACCAAAAGTTTAGTCATTATATCTGTAGGTTACTTTGTATATATTAAGCTAAAAGCTGCACTCCTGTGATATTTTGCTACAGTCCAGTGCTGAAACTTTGGTGTAGACAAAAACCAAAAAGGGTCGGTTACAACAAAACAAAGATTTAGTTATGTGGACATAGAATATATCAGACCATCCATCAATTCTTTGTAGAGTGGTTCATTGACCGATGATGAATCATCATTAGCTGATAACTTCAGTTCAACCTCCATGGTTCTAAAATCACAATCTTAAGTCTGTACAATGACTCAATCAATTTGCAACCCAAATTATCACGTTCAGGTATTTGAAAATCTTCAGGCAACACCATATAGACTTGCTCTTCCAAATCTTTAGAGAGAAGCAATTGAAATGTTACTATCTTTGTAGTATTCATAGCAGGAGAAATAGCCATCTCTGCAACAGTAGAAGAATAACCATCTCCCACCTATTCCCTCCTGTTGCTCATCTATTCTCTCTTGTTGCGAAAAGCCTCTTGCAACAAGATGAGCGAAGTGTCCATGCTCTGCTAAACATTGGGCTAGTGTTTGTGATTGAGTGGCGTGTCCTGCCATCTCATTGTGCGCCTCCAACGCATCTTGGACAAAGGGAGTCTCCTTCCATAGGTAACGGTGCACCTGAGTGAGGAAATCCATCCTCACGAGGCATTTCAGCCTCCTGCACATTCTGTATTGAGTGAGGAATTTCATCCTCCCGCACGTATGTATAGTGGATATTTCCACCGCAACCAAAGTGCACACAAGTCAACTAAAATAGGGTCGACAAGCCTATGAGGAATTTCATCCTCCAACACATTCCACATAGTGGAGTCTCCTCCACACATGTATTGAAGTTGACTGAGGTAGAGTCAACATGCTTATACTGGCCACCTTGCCCAATACCTAGAGTAATTACTCATTTTTTTCACATCCAACACAACACCACTTCTGCTTAATTTTTTAATAGAAATATTGGGTTTTTTTGTTCTTTGACCATTATATAAGAGATTTTTATGCATGCTAGGAACATACCTAACATTCCTTACTAAGTTTTTTAGCATTAATTAAAAATATACAAATATCTTCTATCCTTTCTACTACAAGTGACTGCCCATCATTGAATAGAATTGAATCATAACAACTTATATTCGTAATAAATGTTACATATCAGTCCCTTTGACACAAAAATGTCTAGATGTGCCTTAACCAGTGAACCAACAACTGGTAGCTCTGTCATTTGAGCATGATGCCGTGAGAGCATACTCTTCCTCAAAATCCCATTCATCTGCTGTCATATTTGCCTCGTCATGTGGCCTTTTTTTGTTGGGAAAGATCATACTGCCACTTCTGGCAATACTTTTGATATGCCCAACCTTATGACAATAATGGCATTTCACCTGATATTTGGAAGATGATTCACTAGGAATTCATTTCCACTTCCCCTTTGACTGAGCAACAAATGCACTCTCTACTTGTTTAAAAGTAGACTAACTTTCTTGAGCCTTCTTGTGTTCCTCATGTAGCAAGTAGGAACTAACCTGATCAAAAGTCAGGGTCTGACTTTCAGCCATCAAATGTAAAGCTTCCACAAAAGACTCATATGAGGGCATCAAATTGTTTAGAACAAGAGCAACTAGGTCATCATCATCCACCTTTTTGTTGATGGCACCGAGCTGGTCTCAGAGATATTTCATCCAAAGAAGGTGTTTTGACAGGGACCCACCCTCATGCATCTTTGCTGAAAACAAGAAATTCACTAGGTACAAAACCCGACTTTCTCTGCAGTCATATACTTGGTCTTCAAATCGGTCCGTAGCACACTTGCCTTTGTGGCAATCTGGACCTTGGGTATCAAATTATTTGACACAGACAAATTCAACAAAACAAGGCCTCCACAAAATCCACAAAATCTGCAACAAGCCTTCCTTCAGTGCCAAGAGTGATTTTATTGCTGTCCTAAAACTCTGCGATTGTCAGAATTTGGGACTCCAAACATCGTAATTCTAGCCAGTCAATTTTTGCACCTCCGGGAGAACAAGATTCCAAATATTGGCCATTTTGCACACGATAGTTGATTTTCCGACCCAGAGATCAATGCAACAGAAAACTGTAGAGTCTACATTCTATTTTTTTTTCTCCAAACACTCAAATTGATTCAATAGAAAAAGGAAATACAATCCATATTCTGAATTTATGACTACTGACTTGCAAATTGATGCAAAAGAAAAAAATGAAGTACAATCAATATTTTGAATGTGTGACTTCTGACCTGCAAATTAATACAAGTGGAAAATACAAAAAATATGAAGTAAAACACAACAAAGTAGTTCAAAATATTGATTTGTATTTTTACAATTTAGAAATCACCTCACAACACTTTCTTACAACAACTTCTAGAACAAATTTCCTTGCCCTAGACGTATAACAAAAGGGTCTTGCTTCCTATCTTCATGTTGCCCTCGAAACAACTAAGAAGAATGTTGAATCAATAAAACGTGCCCTTGAAACAATTCGAAACAGAAAAAGAATGTGATTTGGTTTTCAGATGAGCCATGCCTTTTCCACAACTGTTCTGCTCTTTTCTAAGTGGTTTATTCAACTCATGTGCCGTAGACATGTATTGAGAATTGCTATTTTGAATTTGTGCCCTTAAAGAACAACAAAAGGGTACTTTCTTACAACTTCCAGCACAAATTTCCATGCCTTAGATGTATAACAGAAGGGTCTTGCTTTCTGTCTTCATGTTGCCCTCGAAACAAGAAAACGTGCCCTTAAAAACAATTCAAACAACATCAAAATGTGATTTGGTTTTCAGATGTCCCGTGCCTTTTCCACAACTGTTCTGCTATCTTCTAAGTGGTTTATTCAACTCATGTGCCCTAGATGTATACCGAAAATTGTGATTTTGAATTTGTGCCCTAGACGGCTGTCAAAATTGTGAATTATTGTGTCTTTTGACAATCATGAACCCTTTAACTTGCAATTCCTCCCATGATCTGCCTCCTTCATGTCCTAGCAATGATCAATCACTAAACAGTCATTTACCTCTCTGTCTTTGAATTCCTCCTAACTTCTTTCTGCAATCTGTACCCTCTTCCATGGCTTCCTTGAATTATGAACACCTTGAGCACCAATGGCTCTAATACCAATGTTAGAAGATGAGAGAGAGAATGAAGAGAAATTAGAAAGCACATGACACACCTTGGGATGTGTGTGTCGGTCATATTTATTATGCTGAAAGTGGTCACGTCAGTTGGAGGTGGGTAATAACCAACCATTATAGCACCTAATTAATAGCTTTAACATCAGTCAAGAGAAAATCAAACTTATCCACTGTTCATGGCAATGCAATCTTGACTTCTCAAATTCTGTTGACTTCTCAAATCATGTTGGCTTCTCAAATCTCATTAACAACTTAATCAATGTCAACTTGTAATTCAACTCAATCTCAAGCCCAATCCCTCATTACACGTTGATCACTAATTATCCAAACTTCAAGCATAAAATACAAGGGAATATTCACAAACCTAGGCCATGCACATTATGTGTCTTTCATTTAATAGCTTCCATAAAACTTTAGTATGAAAAGAAACATATACCAAGGTTCTTTTCATACTGCCATTTTTCACTAGTCGTAAAGTCACAAGGAACCAACTTCAATACACAAATGCTATTGATGCCTATCTATAACCAACTTTAAATACCTAGATAACCATGCTATGAATTCAAGCTGTAAATAAAGGAACTCTTGGTCCTAAAGGCAATTAGTAAGCATAATAAAGCACTCCATGCCTCTAACCATTAAGTCAATGTTTTTTAAGACACATACAAGTGAGACATGAGTTTCATTGAGATTTCTTATACAAGTCAATACTTCAACGCTTGCCAGCATTTGTGGTCAAAGAATATTTTAAAACAAGCGAAGCAATACAATAGCGAGACACATTTGGTTGAAATCATGCAAGCATGCCAAATGATCACTAGCATATATTACGGGTTGTTTTCTTGTTTATAGGATTGTAGCTTAATCTCTTGGCTTACTAAAACAAGCCTCTCAACAAGGTAATATTCACGACCCAATATACAATTCTTATATGGTATCGAGCCACTACAAGCCAACTTTCTCACGGGGCTATGATAGAGAAAGAGAGGATTGGCTTTATGAGGTCGATTGAATGACTTTTTGGTTAAGCATGAGATTCTCTGTGGGATGGTATAGTAGAGGATTTGGGAAGCAAACTTGTAGTTATTGATGTTTTTAATTTTTGGTCCATCATACGAAGAGCAACCCCACCATAGCCCAAATGTTTGTGTCCCCAACCCTAACCCAAATAGTTTATGGGGCCCCACCAACACTTTAAGGACTCAAAAAACTATAAATGAACCTCACACACTCACTCCAAATCACAAAAAAATTGAACAAGGCTGCAAGTGTAATAGTGAGAGCAAGAGTCATAACAAGCAAGGCTGCAAGAGTGAGAGGTTGAGAGCATTAGCAAGAGGAAGAACAACACCAAAAGTTTGAAGAGCAAGTGCCAAGTCTTCATTGATCAACCGTTCAAGTTTCAACACATTCATCAAGCTTGACTTTAAGTTTGGCGTGGACTTTGGGATGATTAGAGCATAGTTACTAGGTTCGGACGGAGCTGGTCGAGATCCACTTTCGACCGAAGTTTTGAGAGCGACCAGATAAATCTGATCCGGTTTGCTCAGTTTTGTCATTAAAAAACAAAAAAAGCTAAAAACACCTTTGCCGTACACATCACCCTCCTACACGCTAAACCCATGTGTTAACCCTAAAAGTATGAACGTAAAACTTAAAAAAGAGTGTGAGCGATAGCTATAAACATAGAAAAAAGATTCGTAGCCACCGGAAGACTTTGGGACAGAAAAGTGTGGCATTGGAAGTCGACAGGGGACGATGAAGTTCCGGGAGGGCAGCACCGTACCATCTCTTGAGCAATCGCTGAAGTCTCTGGTGATTCAGCTTGGGCCATAAGCAACGCGTTGAAGGGAGAAGCCAAATTTCTTGCTAGAGGAGCCGGGCAACAACGTCGAAGGGAGGAGTTGGGCAGCAACATTGATAGGCAAAGGTATGTTCTTTTATCTTAACTGTTTTTTAATTCACTTAAGATTAGGTTTTTTTTTTCAAAATTGAAGAAAGATTAGGTTTTTAATTTGTATTGTTTTTATTAATTTGTATTGTTTATATTAATAATGAGTAATTTTTATTAGTAACTTTAGTTAGGTTATTATTTTTGTAATCTTTATTATTAATTTTATTGTTTTCTTTTCATTTTTAATAATATTAATAATTAGTAATTTTTAATAATAAGTTTTAATTTTAAAATGAGAGTTTTTAAATTTATAATGATTATTAATAATTTTACTTTTATTATATTTAATTTGTTTATTTTATAATATTAACAACAATTAATAATTAACCACAAGTTATATTTTGTTATATATATTTTAAATTTTTCGTAATTTTAATCATTAATAATTAAATAAAAATATGTAGTTATTAAAGTTATTTGTATAACGTTAATAACTATATATTATTATTTAGTTATTGATTTAAATAATTTTTATTTTTATTGTTCTATAAATTTTAATATTTTTATTTTATTATGTAAATAATATATTTTTAAAATAATTAATTACGGTTGTTTATTTGTTATATATATATAAAGTTTTTGCAATTTTAATCGTTAATAACTAAATAAAAAAATGTAGTTATTAACGCTATTTTTATAACGTTAATAACTATATATTATTATTTAGTTATTGATTTAGATTTTTTTATTTTTATGTTCTATAATTTTTTTAATATTTTTATTTTATGTAAATATTTTTTAAATAAATAATAAAATCAAAATTAGATAAATTATGTCATTTTATTTTTCACAATTTATTATTTCATTTTTAATAGTTTAATTTTAAATATTAATTATGATGATCTCTTAAATTTGTCGTCAATAAAAATTATATGTATTGAAAACGTTTATCATTTTTTTGCAGGAAGGGTACCTTATCAACAACACCATGGCAAGGTGATGGAGATGAAATACATTGTCCAACGAGATGATAATCCCAGAAATATGAAATGCACTCTATGTAATTCAAATATCATGGGCACTCTAACAAGGGTTTGTAATCATTATATTGGGGGGCGAGATGTGAAGACTTGCCTAGTAACAAAAGAGCAAGGGAAGTATGCTGAATTCATTGATCGAATTCGAAGCAAATATGAATTGAAGACACTTGCAACAACTTAAAAAAACAAAATCCAAAGCAACATGTCACAAATTGGCTCTTTTAGTAGCTCAACTCCTTCATTAGCATTTTCCCAAGGAAGTAAAAATGCATAGGAGATGTCTCATGCTTCATTGAAATCGTTGTGGAAGCCACAAGAAAAGCATGATGTTGACAAATTGGTGGCTTGGTTTTTATGCAAATGCCATCCCTTTCAATGTTGTTCAAATCCCCATACAAAAGCCATGGTAGAGGGGATTGCGAGTTTTGGGAAAGGTTATACAATGCCATCTTTTGAAATCCTTAGAACTACTCTGCTAGAAGAGGTGTCATCAATATCTAGCGAACTAGATAATATGAAAAAGAATTGGAGAAAATCAGGGTGCATTGTAGTAAGTGATGGGTGGTCTGATACAAAACGAAGGCCCCTCCTAAACATTCTGACACAATGTCCAAAAGGTGCTATGTTTATCAAATCAATTGATACAAGCAAGGAGGTAAAGACTGCAGATTTCATTTTCAAATGCATTGAATTTGCCATTCTAGAGATTGGAGAAGAATATGTAGTCCAAGTTATTACAGATAATGCAACAAATTGTAAAGCAACAGGTGAACTTCTTATGGCTAGGTTTCCTCATTTGTTTTGGACCCCATGTGCAACTCATGTTTTAGATCTTTTGCTTGAAGATCTAGCAAAGTTAGAGTGGGTAAATAATGTTGTTAGAGAAGGGAAACAAATTTCCAAATTCATACTTAATCACCGCTTGACCTTGAGTTTGTATCGGTCATTTGCAAAGCGTGAACTTCTTTCCCCTCTGAAACAAGATTTGCATCTAATTTTATCACTTTGCAGAGAGAGGTGGAGGAGAGGACAACTATGAGAAAAGTTGTGGTGAGTGAAGAATGGGCACAATCTAAGCTTTCTAAGGAAAGCCTTGCAAAAGATGTTGAGAGAATCATCTTAGGAAGTTCATTTTGGGAGAGCACTGAGAAGGCCTTAAAGGTGTTTGAGCCACTTGTCCAACTGTTGAGATTGGCTGATGGCATGAAACCTTGCATTAGCTTTGTGTATGAGGGCATGGAGCAAACAAAGGAACAAATAAAAAAGTACTTGCAGATGATTCTGAAGTTCAACGAATATGGGACATTGTGGACATACGTTGGGACATGCTACATCGCCCTATCCATGCGCGGGTGCTATTTAAATCCTAAGCTTATAGAGGTGGATCATGATGCAGATGAGGAGGTAAAGAACGGTGTATTGGAAACTATAAATAGGTTGGTTCGTGATGATGATGAGAAGGCTAAGGTGAGAAGGCAACTCACTATATTCAAGAACCAAGAGGGCATGTTTTTTCGTAAGGAGGCACAAGAAGACATCCACTGCATGGATCCCCATTTATGGTGGCAGACTTATGGTTCTACTTCAGAGCTTCAAAAGCTTGCCGTGCGTATCTACAACTGAGTGTGTGTGTGGTGCTTTCAAACATGCGAAAGAAATTGGAGTACACATGATTTGATCCACACCAACAAGAGGAATCGACTAGGAGCTAAAAACTTTCAGATCTTGTGTTTGTCCACAACAATTTGCATTTGCTTGAGAACAATCTTGCAAAAGAAGATGGCGAGTCTCACTTTGGAGAATCATCCTTTGAAGAAATTCAAGAAATCATTGATAGTGATGATGAACATGGATTAGATGATGGTGCTAGTGCTAGTTTTGATTTTGAAGAAGGCTTTGATGTTGAAGCAGGTTTTGATGTTGCAAATGTTTGAAACTTTTAAGTTTCATTTCAGTGTGGAGCTTAGGCTCGAAACCATGCCTCTCTTTTAATCTTATTAAAATTTCAAACTCTTTTGCATTTCTCAATTCTACAAACTTTAATTTTATGTTCTTATGATGATGATGATGGATACTTTTTGTATGATTTATGTTATGTGTGTGTATTTGTCTATATATAATAATATAAGTATACAATAATATAAATATATAATAATATAAGTATATAATAATATAAGTATATATATTCTAAACTGGATTTTCCAATTTTTTTCAAGAACTTCGGATTTCCAAATTTTTTTACACTTCCGAACTTAATCGGATTTCCGAACCTGGTAACTATGGATTAGAGGCATTGGGCCATTGGCCAATTGTATTTGAAATTTGGATGTAATCATCATTTTGAATATAAATTATGATATAAATATTAATATATTGATATTTAACATTTTCATTGTTCAATGCAATGTGTTTAGTATTTCAAAGTTTCATTTGTTATTCCTTATACATTTTTTTATAACTATTTTTTCAAGTACTATATATATTTGCACTACCATCCCCAAACCTAGGCCATAGGCACCCCATCCCGAGACTTTGTGGAACTATGGTTATTAGTATCACCAACTTGATTATGCTTAAAGCTGTCTCAAGGCATTTTAATTAATTATTGTTATGGTTATGAAAATGTTCACCTGAGACTCATATTAAAATAACTATTCACAAGATGATATTACAATAGCTCATGCGTAGCACCTAATTATTTACAAATGTAAGCAGTTTAAAGGTATTTGAGTAGATTAGCTATCACCAAGTAATCTGATTATGCTTGAGCTGACTCAAGACATTTTATAATTAGTTATTAATTTTCTAGTTATGAAAAAGTATCATCAAAGGTGTGGCCTTTGATGACGACCTTACTTATATTTATGTTCATTTGTTTTGGTATTGAAACATCATCGTTCTAATGCACTTCATAGCTGTTGTTGTAAATACCTACTTGTGCATTTCTGTCTCAAGGCATTTTAATTAATTATTGTTATGGTTATGAAAATGTTCACCTGAGACTCATATTAAAATAATTATTCACAAGATGATATTACAATAGCTCATGCCTAGCACCTAGTTATTTATGAATGTAAGCAGTTTTAAAGGTATTTGAGTAGATTAGTTATCACCAAGTAATCTGATTATGCTTCAGCTGACTCAAGACATTTTATAATTAGTTATTAATTTTCTAGTTAAGAAAAGTATCATCAAAGGTGTGGCCTTTGATGACGAGCTTACTTATATTTATGTTCATTTGTTTTGGTATTGAAACATCATCGCTCTAATTCACTTCATAGCTGTTGTTGTAAATACCTACTTGTGCATTTCTGTTATATTCTGCTCTGTTTTTACTGTTATAGTGCTTATTATACTTTCCACATAAGCTGCAGAGAACGCTCTAGGCCATATGTATTTTATGAACTAATGAGACCAAATGACTTTGTAACTTTATGACATAACACTTTTACAAAATAAACATTACAACATACATTAATCTAACATGTCTTGCTACCAAACATGATCTCTTGCCCTGTTATTCATATATAATGTCTTGTTGTGATCGCATTAATGTAATGATTGGTTTTACCTGGCATGGGCACATTTTGCAAATACTGGTGGTTGTTATTACGGTTTTGTCTCCTAAAACAACACAATCTTCTCAAGCTACCCCAAAGAAAACAATCTATTTTTTGGTATCAAAAATCATTGTTTTACATTGAAATCCAATATTTTTATGAATGCGACACAAGTTCTTAAGCCAAATTATTTTCCTAAGATCATTTTTAATATTTTTTAAATGTGATTGATTAACTCTGTAAATTCAAGTTACATGATTAGGAAAATTTCCATTACCATTAACAAGTTTTCATGATTCAGGTAGACAACCTGAAGACAAAGGTTCTAGAGGCAAAGTTGGAACATTTTCTTTCAGAGCTTCAGGCTGAAGCTAGACAACAAAGTCCCGTTTTTCTAGAGACAGATAAGCCTTCTGAAAACATGCTAGATTTGCCAGCCTCAAAACAACCAATGGAAAATTCGAAAAAGGTAATTTCTAAAACCAAAACAATAAAATATGATATATCTAGTTGGATTATTTGTGAAGAATTAATAAAGGAACAATTATTTCCACTAATGATTAAAGAGTAGTCATTACACATGAGGCCAATGTAGCAATAAAGGAGTGCGTAATACATTGAATATGTCTTTCTTTCTCAAAGTGATGATAGTGTCAACAAGAATAAACCTCAATCTTCAAAGTACAAAGATGCTTGCTGTGTTATACAACTGCTGTTAGTACAGTGGGGATAGTATCAAAGTTTCATTCAGTATGGATTTGCTAGTGCTTTCTCTCCTGTGCTTATCTTATCATTCCAGTCCCTGTCTTCAATTATATTTAGTCATATAGCACTGGAAAAATACTGGAACATTATTGATCTCTCATGTAACGAGATCAAGTGTGTAAAATTATGCTACATGACAATTTCACTCGTAAATTTTGTTTGTGTACTTCTTATGCTAAATTCTCAGGCAATTGGCACCTAGGTGTACGCAAGTATCTGTTTTTTTGCAAATAAACTTTCATGGTCTTATCTGTTTACTTAAAATTTTCATTTTTCTGTCTTCATAATTTTTTCATTTGTCTTAGGAGTTGGGGAATAAAACCTTTTACAGATGCTCTGCATGGGAACAGCTTAAAAGTTAAAAGCTTATTTACTGAGAAACATCTTTGGTAGTTGATTCTTGAATTATTGAGTGCTGCAAGATTATTGTGCTACTGGAAACACTTATTACTAGGAATGCTACTCGATTGTTTTATCTCTGATTGTTTATTGTTTTATGTCTATTGTCTTTAAGAGAGAATTTGAGGTGTGTCATTTTGGTCTGTGTTTACCAGTGTTTTGTGGGGACGTGCCCCCAAAAACAGACGCGTCCCTGATGTCCGGGATGTTCCGGGATGGCGGGAAGCGTCTCCGGGATGTCCTTGAATATCAGGGGATGTTTCGTAAATGTCCCCTATTTTTTTCTTTTTTTGGGGGCGTCAACATCCTTGGGAAATTTGGACATGCCTGATGTCTTTTTCTTTTGCTGTTTTCTTTTTCAAAACTCGCTTTTTAAAATAAAAAAATAAATAAAGCTAATATTTTATCTTTCAGATGACAATTTTTTTATTTTTGGGACGTTTCAAGGCACTTATCTTGAATTTGTCACATAGTTTTGCCCATTGAATGGTTCCACACGACTTGATCACCTTCTCCGCAAATTTCCCAATGTCTGGTAATGGATGGCCTCAATCTAGCTGCACCATTGCGGAATAAACTTGAAAATGAAATAAATTTGGGAAGGACCTATTGTACTCTTGTAGTGTAAGATTGTTTTTGGAAGCCACTCATTTCTATTTGAAAAAAGTCTGTATGTATAAATCTAATTAAAATTCATTTTGGAAGCTCCAATCACTTAATAAATTTACAAAGCCTATATGTACAACTCTGTTTGAAGAGAAAGGTTGTGTAGACAATAAAAGCAGTAATCCATAGATCAAAATGTTTACTGGTTAACAACAACCTGACTATATTGTATTACAAATACATTATAAGAATCAAGAGTGATATATGAATACAAGTTTTCGAGTACAAATGTGGATGGTACACTGTCACAAGCTGTTATTCATAATTTTTAATACTTTATTTGTATATTTTTACGCCGAAGGCGTTGCTCAGTTAGATTGAGGCTTGCTTGGTCTGACGATGACATAGATTGGGATGGCTGAGATTTAACTTGCAGAGAGATTGACAGTACGTTTAAATTTTCGCCATCCACGCTCATAACATATGGATTATGACATATTGTTTATTTTATACATTGACAGTCTGTTTTTGCATTCTTTAAATTTTGCCTCAGGCTGATAATCTGTTCATTTATTCGCTGTCTTCTTCCGTTGATAGGGCTGACAGGCCTGACAGACTTGTGTTTATTAAGATTGCAGTCAGCCTCCAACTTGCAAGCGGTTTCCACCTCGTGACCACGCCTGGAATTTCATATCATTTGTGCCTGTCAAATAAAAATTTGTTGACAGTTTAGCTCTTCCACATGCCTGTAAATTCCAGTTTTTTTATACAATATTTTAATGATTTCTTTATATAAATATAAATAAGTTATATATTTTGGCATATTTACATATATTTGTAGACGAGTATTTAAAATATTATACGGTTTTCTATATTTTCAGCCTCTCATTATTTACACCTGCCTAAAATTTTAACTTGTAATATACAGTTAAAATCACAAAAAAGGCCCACAACATATCAATTTCCAGGCCTGCTCTCGACAATGTAGTAACAAGGGGTCGTGGACAGTTCAATTTCTAGCTCACGCCAGTTGCCCAAAGCAAATACACTTGTCGGTTTACTCTTAATTTATATTAAGACATAGACACTGAACAAAAATATGTTGTTATTTTAATAGGTTTAACCTCGGCTATGGAAACACCTTCTTAACCAAATCTAAAGTATTTAATTATAATGAAATATTTGTTCTTTGTCTGTATTTTTTTACTTCTGATTGGTTAAATAACTCACTGCAAACGCCCCCTTCCGAAAGATAAAAGAGGTACACATATGATCTACTCAAAATTTGTTTGTTGCTATTTTGACACACAACAAAAATATTTTGGTAGACTAGCGATGTTCACCTTGCAGGTATTTAGGATGTTCAATGACTACGTTGGAACGGGCGATACAATGAATTCTGATGATGTTGGTTTGTTTTGTTGTTGGTGCATTCTTTGTTCGTAATTCTCTATTTTAGTTGAATATATATCGAACCCTGTCCACTCTTTTTAGACCCAACTGTGTGCCCTTTGCCCTCGCTATGCCTACAGCTCACGTATGTATGTTCATAGTTTGATTACAAAATTAAATTTAAATATTTGTAAGTATTTTATGGCTAATATCATGAAAACGTCTAAACGGCCTTGAGACAGTAAAATAGGGCACATATAGTAGATATTATTTGGGCAGGGACAATTTGACTCATGGAAGAGGTGTGTGACATGCATGTATTTAATCACACCTTTTTCTTTCCAACTTTCCATTCATGTCTTTGTCTTATCTGATAAATAGAATGTTGTCCAATTGAAAGTCTCGATGCCGTAAAAAAAGAGCAAAGTCTATTTTCCCATATTTTTAAAACAAGTTTGATTTGTTTTAGTTATGTAAGGGTCGTGTGTTGACGACAAAGAACTAATGGACATGGTAACATCGCTGCCTTAATGAACCCTCCATATGGCTTTTAATAGATGCAGTAAAACATTACTCTTAAGCTCACTATTGTTTTTATTAGGTTGACACATATTACATTTTGTAGATGTACAAGTGTCTGTGTTGGGAAAGACCCCAAGTGTGAATGTTTTGATCTGCAACTTGTCACCCACCACAAAATAATTAAAACAAACCCACAAATAAAAATATTCAATTGCATCGAGAAAACACATACTGTTAAAGCAGATACCATAACTTATATATACACAAAAATATAGGCCAGCTATGACTTATCCACAAACAATACTGCACAATATCGGTTGTTGGATTTCTAATGTTAACATGTAATTACATTTTCTCGAAGCTAAAACGTTGCCAGTAAATTTTGGCATCTCTGGGTTCTTTGTTCTTTTCTTTATAACCAAATCCATGTCGTGAACAATTTTAGAGTTGTCATTTAGGAAAGGAGGTCCCATAGAAGGGTCATGCATTCCTCATTCCACCTCTGAATACACCTTTTGTTATCTTCCCTGGCTCATTCTCCTTCACAAACCCTTGTAAAGTGAATGCCTTGTCTCTCTCACTCGCACTTCAATTGGCTCCATGCTAGCATTGAACATTACACTTTCACCGAGCTCAACTAGATCTATCAACTTCGATTTGTATTGGATTTGCATATGGTTTTGGAATCAACAAGCATCGACCTTTGTTTTGCCATTCCTCCAACCAACTCGACATAGTATTACATTATGGATCATGTATTGAGTATTGTGAGCCATGCTTGCATCTAGGATCTCCTCGTACCACTGAGAGGATCACTCGAGTTTGCATCCTCCTTTGGCTTGGCCACCATTTCACATTATATGTGGTGGTTAAACATTGCATTGGTCGAATCTCCAAACAACTAGATGATGGTGGCTACTCATGTCCGAATGCCTCAACATATAGGTCATCATCTCTTCCAACTGTCCTCCATTGACATCCATGCATTCAATACATTCCATGAATTCAGATTTGTTGCCTTGTCAATAGATTGTAATCTCTAAACCGACCTTTCAAATTATAATCTTCCAATAGATCCTCTGAATTATAATCTTAAATTCACACATTCCCTTTTTGTAACCTTGGATGACATAGACAATCGAAGGAGGACATGATGAAAAAATCTCTTTTACCAATGCCTTAACCATTGATTACGCTACAAAGCATGTTTCCAAATGCAAGTCTCGGTAATTGGGACTATCAAGCTTCAGGGAAATGAGAGGTCAACAAGCATCCGTCTTTGCATTGTCGATCCTCTAGCCAGCTCAAAATTGTATTGCATTATGAATCAATCACGATTTTCATCTCTTCTAAATATCCTCCATCGACATCCATGCATTCAGATTTGTTGGCTCATAAATAGATTATAATCTTCACACCAACATGTTCCCTTTTTGTAACCTTGGATGACCTAGACGATCGAAGGAGGACATGACACGCACAGAAAAAAATCCCTCTCTTGCCAATGCCTCAACCATTGATTAAGCTAAAAAACATTTCCAAATGCAAGTATCAATAACGTTCCTTTCAAGCATCAAGGAAATGAGATGTCAAGGTGTTGTCACTTCTCCTCCCTCAATCTTCTTCTTTGTCGCCCTCCTCCTCGCAAGTTTATTTCCCTCAAGTTTAACTCCTTCAACGCATCCCCTTCGGCGTTTCCATTGCACATTCCACATGCGATTGCTAGTTAATATTTTATTTTTATATCCTTCCCCTAGCCATTCCCCCCAATGTCCCCAAAATTTGGATTTTTTTGCTGTCCCGGAGTCTTAGGTAACTATGGTGTTACAAACATGTTCATTAGTGTCTTCCTGAACATAAATTGTACAGTTGCTAAGATTTGTAGGAGTCCATTCTGGGAAAATGTGATTGGTTCCATATATTTTCTGATCCAGCCTGAACTACTTTTTTCTTGAGAGGTCTATTGAATGTTATCTTCTTTTCTTTCTTATTTGATGTCAAGGATGCAGTTATTGTTCATAACACGTTTTTGTGTGCTGTCTAATTATTCTTATCAGATGATTTTTGTGTCTTTAGGATTCCATTGGTGAGTTTGCAAAAACAGTTACTGCTTATCGCATAATTTTTCCCAATTCAGAGAAGCGGCTTACTGAAGTTGCAATAGATCTCTTCAACAAGTATCAAACTCTTTACCTGCTCATTCTCTTCAAATTTGGTTATTCATTTCTTATCCCTAATTTTTGGATGTTGGACTGTGTTCTACACAAGATTTATTTGGCTAATATGGTATTGTTATTAGTTTCTTATATGTAACTACTCCTTTATGTCTTTGAAGACTTTTTGCAAACTTGCAGAACCACGAGAAAGGAAATGCTTCTGCCACAAAACTTATTTCTGCATTGAGTGAGAATTCTGCTCCTTTTTAAATTGTTTGGCAGTTAATTTTTATTTTAAAAACATAGAAAAGTACATTTGCATCCCAGCTGGCCCAGTATGTAGTGTAAAATGCATTTGGCCATATTAGAACTGGTATGGACCTGGTTCTCTCATCAAAGCTCTTTTTTCCTACAATGTCATGAAATATATATGACCCTTTCATTCCCTGTATCTTTTGGGTGCAGATTTGTTAATTAATTATTTTCTATGTTTATATGGGAATGCATAGCATAAAAACGTGCTATTGTATGCAAAGATATTATGTATTTCAAGCCTTTGTACAGTTTGTATATCCCCATTTAGATGTATTTTTCAAAGAATTGTCTTGAAAAGGCTATCATATGTGGATTGGTAACACAATATCACAAAACAAAGTACTGGCTGCAGCATCAATTGAGTTGAAATGATAATTTCACTAGCTCCATATCTTGAGACATTGTCACTAGAGATAGGCTATGTGACCAACTAATGAATCTCTAGTTTTATACCTAAAGTTAACTGTGGAAGCTAAAAGGAAAATGCTCAATTCATATCTACAAAGGTGCATTAAGAAAAGCTCAAGTGGAGGGTATAGGATTTAGCTCTTTGTTTCTGTGGTATAATTTTGTATTATATTTTTGTTGTAGCCCTTCGAGCAGGGAGGGGAGTATGGGGCGTTTGGTGTACCGTATGTTGGTGAAGGACATTGAAAGCCCACTTAATCAAGGGTACTACTTATCAATCAACACAAAGGGGATTTGATCGTGGCCTAAGTATATTAATTCGAATTTTGACATAATACTACGCAGTGTTTTAAGCCATTGGTTTCTAAATAGGAGATAATTTGATATGATATTTATTTTTGATGAATACATTGGCAAAATACAGATGCCTCCATTAGAAATGAAGCCGGTCAACTTGTTGGTATGCCTTCATTAGAAGATAATTTTTTCGCTATGTTATACATGTAGCTTTTATCTAACCCGTTCAAAATGTTTCAGATATTATATTTCATATCTGACTCCAGTCCCGTAGAGAGGGAACAAAAACAATATCTGGCAGCTTCTAATAGGAAGAACTAAAAGCTGGCCATGACCAAAACAATCTAAAATGGGTCAGTTCAAACTCGTATACTTGTATCATCAGCTTCACACTCAGACCAACACATTATCAACTCAAAATCAATGAGTCCAAGATGAAAATCAACATGGGAAAGGAAGCATGAGATCAAAGGCAGACATATGATGAAGTTGAATTGGACTAGGACAAAGGATCTGGGGAATACCAGATCCTCAGAAAGCTTCAGGCAGGCTTGACATGTTGGGTGGGGTCATTTTGATGAGTTCTGCCCCTGTCCAACTTGTCACCCTCAGAATCAACCGACGAGTTTGGCTTGGGCCAAATTTGTTAGTATGCAGTCGAAGGGTCATTGAGTCAGCCAAGGTAGAGCTCATACAAGACTCTATTTCTTGGCCAATCCACCATAGTAGATGAGGAGTTTGGCCTTTCCAAATTTATACGAATGTGATAAAGGATGATGCAGATTCGAATACCTGAATGCCAAGTTTCCAATCATTTAAGGGTTGTCCTCATCCGTCTGTTATCTCTTTCGATATATAATAAACATGTTAGAGGGATGAAAAGACATCTAGAGTTCATTGTAAGGTTGCAGCAGAGTGTAGGAAGTGTGTGCAATAAAATTTTCAGAGTAGTGTTATTGTTCCACGGAAAGCTTGAATGTTACTGTGGAGTATTATCTCACAATTATCTCATAATGTTCCATAGTTGATCCAGGGCAAGTGTGAAGGTCATTGTAGGAGAGTGTTATCTCACAATGGTCTCATAATCCTCCGTAATTGAGCAATGGCTTGTATTCTTGCATATCAGTGAATTGAAAAGCAGGAAAAGCACCTTCCTTGCCGGAGTTTTCACCCACAATGGGCTTCTCCAAGGTAAACATGGTGCTTATGGTGATGTCTATACTGTAGCTTTCTTCTTTTCTTGTTCTTTGTTCATTTCCTTCATGTTCTTATGATTTCCAGCACTCTGGCAACAAATTTTAACTCTTTGGGATTCTGATTTCATTAGCAAAGTATTTAGGAACAGCAGATAAAACATTTGATTTGAGTCATACATAGTTAGAATCTGTTTTGGTAAATTTCTCATTGGGATAGCCAAGAAGATTACAAATCAAAGGCTAGGAGCTTTACAAAACCTGTTACAGAACCATACAGAATCGAAATGACAGCTACATGATATGATTTTGTGACA
The DNA here is from genome assembly GCA_018340775.1 of Taxus wallichiana var. yunnanensis. Classification (NCBI taxonomy): domain Eukaryota; kingdom Viridiplantae; phylum Streptophyta; class Pinopsida; order Cupressales; family Taxaceae; genus Taxus; species Taxus wallichiana. The sequence continues at coordinate 206,772,029 of CM031235.1, read as the reverse complement.
GCTACATGATATGATTTTGGAAGAGTTGACCAATGATAGAGCAAGACAGGTGCGAACCAGACATACTGAACATTTAAGCCTAATTCTGAAACCTAGAAGACATTAAAAACCTTACCTAAAAAGCATAATGTGAACTGGAAATAACTGATCACGGTATAGTGTCAAGACAAGGACTCAAGACTATAGTTCACATATTCGTATTCGACGAATATTTGGCAAACCCAAAAAAATTTGACTCAGCAAAAACTCGGCAAGACTCGGCGAATATTTGGGAATATTCAGCAACTTAAAAATATTCAAAATTCTTTAAAAACATAAATTTTATGCAAAATATAGCTACAAAATGTATCAAACGAGTCCATAAAATGTTGGAGAAGTGTTTTCTATTAGATTTGAATACAAATACAATACAAAATCGCATCATCATGTGAATACAACAGCCAATTGATAAGTGCTATGAATTTATGATGATTGTCATTGAAAATTATCATCATAAATTTCATATCTATGCAAGTTACAATATACAATAAGTTACATTTTCCTCTTTCCTTGCTCTAGAGAAATATTGGGGAGAGGGTCTATTACCTCTATTAGTCCCCACACTCGGCTGCGTCTCCTTGTTCCTCCTAGAAGGCTGTGACTCTGGCTCCAACTTGGTAGTAGATGGTGGTGGCTCCTTTGTTGCATGTTCGAGATCACCTCCAAAGATGTCATCCAATCCAATATCTCCTGCTAGTGCTTCTCCCTCCATAGCTTCCCTCTCGAAAGAAGCAATCTCATCCTCTGTGAATGTAGGGATTTCTTCTTCTTACCCAGTCCACTCACTGTATGTATCTATCTCATCCAAATCAATAAGCTCCTCTAATGTGGCCTCCACTTTTCTTGTGCGAAGTCGGAGATTGTATTGCACAAAAACCAAGTCGTTGAGCTGTTTTTTAGTCAACTTGTTGTGCTTCTTCATGTGAATGGCCTCAAACAAACTCCAGTTGTGTTCACATCCAAAAGCGCTACAAGGTTGAGATAAAATTCTAAGGGCTAACTTTTGAAGATGCGGGGTATTTTCTCCCTAATCCTCCCACCAAGAACCTACAAACAAGATAATCAAAAGTTTATAAGTAATTAATAAAATCAAATTTGTAACTAATAAGTAACTTAGTAAACATTCTAATTTTTATTACTTGGTGACTGTGTGGTTCTCCCTCGGATAGCTAACCCTAAAGAAAAGAGCCTCCCCCTAACATGTTTGTAATTTTGCAGCTCTAAAATAATGAGGTCCCTTGTCTCAACCTCTGGTATCATCCTCTCAATACATGTTGAAAGACTCTCTATAACCCTCTCATTCATGTCCGTGAAGCCATTGGAGAAGAAAAACTTGGGGTTGAGGTAGTACCCCGCTGCATGAATAGGTTGGTGGAGTTGATTGTTCCACCTCCGATCAATAATCTCCCAAAAGGGACCATATCTGGCAATATCCCCCCTATAATAGTTTTGGATAGACTCTTTGGCCCTATCCATGGCCTCATAAATGTACCCCATAGGGTTTTGCTCCCCATCAACCAAACACAAAACCCTCACCAACAACTCTGACACCTACACACAAATTAAAATGTAAGGTTACAAACTTACAAATAAAGTAAAAAAGTAAATAACAATATATTTATAATTTAACAAATTAAAATAAAGGAATCAACTTGAAATATAAATCGAAGTTTGAAATTACCTTGATGATCTCTATAGCTCTCTTTGCAAAGATATCATCAAAAACTATCTTTGCAGTCCTCTCTCCATCAACTTTCTTTGAATATTGTGAGTCTAGCCATGCTTGACTCACAAACATTTGCTTCAACGATGTCAACAAACTAAAAATACTTTGCAACGTCAAGAAGTTAGTTGCAAACCTTGTGACATTGGCTCGCACAAACTCTTTCCCCTTCGTGTGTTCTCTCATCAAGCTCAGAACCCAAGGGTGATTATATATGTACTTTGTTATGTTTCTTGCATCTTCTACAACCGGCCTCACCCAATCAATTTTGCCTATGTCCTCCAAAAGAAGGTCAAGGCAATGAGCCGCACAAAGAGTCCAAAAGAGTGATGGATGTCTCTCCTGCAGTAGTCTCCCAACCGCCACATATGCTGTTGTATTGTCTGTGACAACTTGCACAACATTTTGTATACCCACCTCTAATACAATCTTCTCCAACATAACACTCAAATTCTCTATTTTTTCAACTATGTTAGAGGCATGAATAGACTTAAAAACACACCATCTCACCGTTTGAAAGCCTCTAAAAATTAATGAGGGTGCGGTTCCTTCCATTCGTCCACCCATATGAAAGAATGGTGCATCCGTATTTCTGCCATTGTTTCTTTTGATCTTCTAGAATTGTAGTTGCATCTGCAACTGCACCCTTGAGCAATTTCCCACTCAAGTCTTTTGGAGAGGGTGCCTTGTACCCTTTCCCTACAACTGTCAATGCTATCACCAAGTACTCCCAGTACGGCTCTTTGCCACATTGAATGGAAGGTTGTTGTAGTACTAGAAATTCGCACATTTTTTATCCGCTTCCTCGTGCATATCCCTTGTTCCAGCATCAGTACCTTTACAATGAAGGTTGTGCTCCGGGTATGTGTTCCTTCTACAAAATAACTATGTATGCCTTTTCTTGAACTCAATGAAGCAGATGTGTCTCTTATGGTTCGTATGCGTGATCCACGAGTAGAGCCCACAATTGTTGCCGTATCATTCTCTGAATACTTTGTCATTCCAACACCAGGTCTAACAACTTCTGCTATGGCTGCATGCACCCTTTCCCTCTCTAGTTTCTTTTCCTCTTCTTCTTCACTTTGTGCTTTCATTTCTCGCTTTGCTTCTTCCGTAACATTGGGGCAAACCACAGTGTCCCGACAAGCAATACATGCAAGGTGATACTTGAGACGATTGATGCCTCGAGAAAATGTTTTTATGCAAGAATTGCAAACTATTGTTCCCAAAACTGCTCCATGTACACCATACTTCCAAGCGAGGGTACGGGCGTTCGTAGGAATTGTTCCTGCTAGTGATGGTGATCCGGATGCCGAACTTGATCCGACCTCGTTGGTAAGCTCTAATCTACTTGACACAATGTAATCCCATTGTTAAGCTCTAATCTAATTTAACACAATGCATATCTAAAAAATTAAAAAAAAAATAAAATTAATTAAATTAAAAAAAATGTCACAAATCCGTGAATAACCATATTTCACCGTCATTTGCGATAAAAATAACATACCTTTGGTTCTAAATCGAGTATTACAAATTTTAAAAATCGATTCGCAATCACATTGACGCATTTAAAATTATAAAACATATTCGATGAATCAATTACTATACGAATATATAAAATTTAAATGATTTAGAACAATTTGCGTAAAAAAAATACTCCGTCTTCAAATGACTATTTTAAATTTAAAAGCATTTGCTTTTACATTATATGTATTTAGAATTACAATATGAATCAGAAAAATTAAATAATATAGACTAAATTTGCAAAAACTAGAAAAAAAAAAAAAAAAACTTACAAAATGCAATTCTCCAAATTTCCTCTTCGAATTCGCTCAAAAATTGTTCAACACATGCAATGCAAGCTCAAATGGTTGTGTGAATGAGAATGAAGTGTTTTAGTGCCTTATAAAGAAAAAAACCCGCATTTATTGAGTGTTTTTGGCGTGTTGCGTGTGTACTATCTCGTGTCAAAGAGTATTTTAGCTTGGACTTGCGAGTATTGGCGAATATTTGTTTGCAATTTTTTTCACGAGTACTCACCAACTCGGCGAGTACTTGCCGAGTATGCTAACTTGTGTTTTGCATGAAAAGGAAAGATTAGATTTGACATAAGAACAAACATAATCACCAAGAATCTCAAGACACAAAGTTCTATAAACATTCCTGTATTTCTTCTTGAAAAGGAACACAAAGTTTCCTTCTTGTCTTCTCTTCAACAAAGTCTTTACAATGGACAATATCTTAGAAGTTCTTAGATTCAAAGTTCTCTTAAACCTCCATAGGAAGCATCTAGACACAAAGTTCTATTTACTCTAGTGCCTTAAAATCATAGGACACAAAGGTCCCCAATCTCCAAGACCACCCACTTACAAATGATCTCTAACTTCCTTTTATAACCCAAAAGTTGGTTATAAGGTAGTTAGGGTTTACATGACATCACTTTAGGGCACAATTAAGTCACATTATAACTTTATAATTTTATTTTAATAAAGTAAAGTCACTTTATTAAAATAAAATCACTTTATCACATAAGTGACCTAATTAAAAATATTTATTACAATAATAAAGTGGGTACATGTGGACCCCACTAGAGTGACTTAGACATACACCTAAGCAATGACACATAGATCAACAACATGACACCTAGGATTAGTGCCTTATCCATTGGGCCAAGAGTTCGCCTATCTCGATCGTACGAGAAATGAACTCATTGACCACAAGGACAACAAAGTACTGATCTACATTTCGTGATCTCCCAGTCGATGAAGGAATTGAGTCCGACTTGGCCGCATGATCCTTGATCATTGTCACGAGGTCGGGCTTCTTAGCTTGACATCACTACCTTCTTCAAAAACTCGACATTTGGCTTTGACTAGGGCATGTCTTTCGAATGCCTTTGGCTCTTTTAAGCCCCTTTGAATAAGCTCGGGCTAGGCTCGCATTTCGTTTCATTTCTTCCTCGGTGCTCAAGCCCCTCATAATCAATGTTGGTCTCAAGCCCAATTGTCTCCGCTTACTCACATTCATTTGCTAGCCTTAGTTTGAGCTTAGTTCGTGCTTCTTGCTATTAGGACTTCAATGCTCATGCTTGATCAATCACTCTTTGTGTATTCACATTTGTGCTTTGAAGAGACTCATCTCGTATTTTGGTTTTAATGTTTATTTAAAAACGTTCTTCGGTTCAACATTAATCACCACCATGTTCACCTTTGGAGTTGTCTCTCCTATGACTTGGGTTGGCTATGCATTTTCGTTCAATTTCACATGCATTGATCTCCTTTCGCACCATCACCTTGCCTCTCCACTAGCTTGCTTTATGTCTACCCTTTACTCTCTACACTTTTCTTGCCTTCATTGTTGTTCCGTGATTTGCTTACATGACCATAAAGGCATTCACCATGATGATGTTTGCCACAATTTGCCAGGAGGATATGAATTTTGGATTTACACTCTCAATAGTATTTGATTAAAAGCCTTGGCTTTGTCAACAACTTCATTTTTGCATATACAACATTCCTTTGAAGTCCAAGAGACCGCATTTCATTGAGTCATTTTGTTAAACAGGTTCACGTACATTCTGCATGCTTCCACCTTCTCACAAGCCACAACTTTTAATGTTTGGGCTCTATCTATGCATCATAAGACTTGCCACTTAGTGTCTTTACATGCGCGTCAAAACACCACCGACCTACCAAGGGAGCTTGTTGTTCCACTTCTCTATAGAAACATTTTCTCGAGCTTAATCCTTTCATCACCAATGGGTTCCTCATACACAACATTTTCGAAGATTAGACATTCCACGCAAACCCATGTCCACTATAGAAGAAGGAACATCAAACTGGTTCTGCAAAAGATCGTTAACTATGCTTGTTGTCATCCATTCCTCCACGTATTCGTTGGTGGTTCACATCCATATGGTGTGCTTCTCACATCACAAATAGAGAGCTTTGAACCCCGGGGTCGAGATACACGGCCAACCCATCCAACCATTCCATCGTTTTGATCTATAAATAGGGCACGAAGTACGTAACATGAATCCGAGCTGTGCATATAGATATGGAGGGGCCCATCTCTCTAGGCAGATCCATCGCATGATTGAATGGATTCTATACGTAACATGAATCAAATAGTTGCCCTCTAAAGCCATAGTTCTAGTTCTGCTCAAGGGCAGCTATCTACTATCTCTATAGGGATAGGGCCCGACATCTATAGGAGCATCAGCGAGCTGTCGGGCATAGATCTAGATAGGGGTATATAGATAGGGGGCCAACCCTATCTCTATAGTCTATGGCATGGATGTCGCCCTCGAACTTGCCTCCCAACCCCCCTATATCTATATGGTATGGCGAAAAAGGGTTTGGTGGTTTTTATAATGTGATTGGGTATCATAGTTACCAAGTTCGGCCGGATTTGTATGAAATCCGGTTCGAACCGTATTTTTTGAAGCAACCGAATAAATCCGGTTCGGTTCGGCCTTGTTTTTGCAAGAATTTTTTTCCTTTTTTGGCAAATTTTTTTGGTGAAAAATTCGTAAGGAAAAAAATTTGCCATTTTTGGAAAGGGTCCGGGAAGATGTAGCAGCAAAAACTTGCATGTGCTATAACTTTCATTCTGTGGCTCCGTTTTAGGTGTCGTCTTCTCTAAAAGTATATATTTTCTCGAGCTCTACGCATTGATGGCAATATTTTTCTTATTTTCATAAAATCCATTTTTGTACCTTTTTGGACCAAGCAACTTCTTGCAATCTTTTGAAAGAATCATTATGATGATGATGATTATGGTAGATGGATGCTTTTTTGTATGATTTGTCTATATATAATGATATAAGTATACAATAATATAAATTTATAATAATACAAGTATATATATTCCGAACCGGATTTTTCCGTATTTTTTCGGATTTTTTCGAGAACTCCGAATTTTCGGATTTTTTTGCCCTTCCGAATTTAATCGGATTTCCGAACCTGGTAACTATGTTGGGTATAGCTAAAGCATAGTGTATCGAGGACTTATAATTTCTTTTTGTTTGTATGCACATTTTTATATATGCATCGTCGGTGACTCGGTACCTTGAAACATTGTATTACATAAATCCTGATTTTCAAAACCTTACCCCCTTTAGGAATTTGTAATTTTTACATAAATTCGGTTTTCAGTGTCAAACTGCTTAATACTGTTAGAAATTTGTGAGAGATGTTATTCTTCATGCTTGTAGTAAAGATGAAAAATTGAGAGGGCCATTGGGTGTTTACAGAATTCAAGATCTGAAGATGTTTGGCCAACTGGAAAGATCTTCCAGCCAAAATTTTGGCTCTTGATTGCCATCTCACGTTAGATTAGTGGGAATACTAATGTTACAATTTGTCCACAGAGCAGCAGTCTTTACTTAATATGTTTTGCGATAGAAAAGTTGTGTTCTTCATTTATATTTTATCATTATACCTTATGATACCATGCTTCTGATGGGTGATAGACATGATAAAATGGTGCTTATACTGCTGGTAGTTAGGATAATGCCTCACTGAAATTTTGTATGTGATTTTAAATTTTACTTTACATTTATGTTATATGATGCCTGACTATTTTGTTTTTCATGTTGAACCCAGTTTTTTACATTACATTGAAGTTTTGAACATGCATCAAAAAGGATTTTACCATTAAATTATGGTGCAAAAGAAAAATCATATACTCCTGAAAAGTGCATACAACTTTAAGATGATGTTTGCTATAATGTTTGCTATAATGCTTGTAACTTGAATTTCTTTTAAAAAACTGTAGAACATTGTACACTACTTGCAGCTTCATTAAAAAAGTAAATTAAGGTAATGCATATTGGTTGTCTAAAAAAATATTTGCTTTTGTGTCTTGATGGTTTCTTCCAGAAATGAGGCATTCAACCATTTATTCTCTTAACCTTTGTTTCTGCTTTTGTATTATTTATGTGTAGTGAATGGATCTTCTTTAAACATTTTCCTTTCACCATTGTTCCTAGTTTTATGCCTGATTAAATTAGTAATAGTTATAATATGTTCATAGACATACATGATACAACGATGTTGGATTTTGAGGCTGGTCTCTGCAATTCAAATTTTGTAGGAGGCCTCTCTGAACTTTTGTATGTGGGTTTAAATTGTACTCTACATTTATGTTATATGATACCCAGTTATTTTGTTTATCATGTTCAACCCGGTCCAACCTGGTCTTTATGTTATATCCTTCTGAAAAGTGCAAACAAACATAAGATGATGTTAGCTATAATGCTTGTAACTTAAATCTCTTCTAAAGGAGAATTGCTGAACTGTACAACATTCTACACTACTTGCAGCTTCATTTAAACCAATGTTTCAAAAATCAGAACCGGACTCGGAACTAGCCGAGGGCCGGATCCGAACCGAACCGGTTCAAACTTTATGAACCGGTTTACTAAAAAATACATAAAATTTTATATTTTTAATGAAAACAATATATTTGAAAGGTTAAAAACCATGATTCCAACAATTACACACAAAATATGCAAAGTTTGCTCTTATATATATGTAAGAAAGGTGTTTATAGCAAAATGGCATGAACTCCAAGTCCAATACACAATACATATATCATATATGAGATTCCGAAACAAAATACATAAACAATGAGGCTCTAAATGGCCTCCATAGTCCGAGACTCCAAAAAAACAACATGCTATGATCATTGATACATTACAAATACTACAAGTTACAAAACTCTAGAATAAACTAGATGACATCAATGATCAATCATCAAACTCTGCACCGCTGTCTGCTGAAATGGGATCCTCAAGGTCATCCTCATCAATATCATCATCGGCCTCTAGCTTTGACTTAGACCCATCCAAATCCTCAGGTACATCTGCAAAATCGTATTGGCATGGGGAGTAGCACGAGTGCGACTAGTGCCTGCTATGTCTCGTGACGGTGGCGGTGTGTTGCTAATGGCTCATCATCCTGATCCAAACCCATCCACCCCAAGTCATCGAGATCAAACTCTGTGGTGACTCTCCTCTACCCAATCTAAGGTTGGATCTATATCATCCAAGACAATGGGATCAGTATCAGGTCTTCGGTTCAACAACTGGTTGTGCGCTTAGCCGAAGGTTGTACTGCACAAAGACAAGATCATTCAACCGTTGTTCCAAACGGTTTCTCTTCTTCGTGTGAATCCGCTCAAAGACGGACCAGTTGCGCTCGCACCCAAAAGCACTGCAAGTTTGGCTCAGGATCCTAATTGCAAACTTTTGCAATTGAGGACATTGACTACCAAATGAATCCCACCAATGTGCTGCGATAAAAAATGTAAATGTTTAATTAGTAAACAATGACGATAAAAACACAAAGTTAAAAATTAAAAGTAAAACTTATAACTTAAAGGCTAAAGCGTAATTCAACAAATTAGATTGTCTTATGCTAAAAATTCATGATTATTCATTAAAAAGTTTAATCAAATGAACTTCAAAAAACTTAGAATTGCTTACTTGGTTGGTCCACATCCCTTGCAATCTTTGCAAGGTTTTTCCCAAAGGTACTGTGGCTCTGCTTGAAGAAGTTGATCTGTCGGTGAACCTCAAGTTGTTGCATCTCATCAGGGACCATGCGCTCTAGGCACTCGTACAAACCATCTTTTACTTCTCCTGTTTGATCTTCTCCAAGTTGAGCTCTGTAATGATATTTCGGGTTCAAGAAATACCCAACTGCATGTATAGGCCGATGGAGTTGATTGTTCCATCTATTATCTATGATCTCCCATATAGGCCCATACTTAGTTACCCTGTCTTTGTATGTTGCCCTTATCTGCTCCTTTGCTTGATCCATAGCCTCATAAATATAGCCCATGGCTAATTTTTCCCATCCACCAACCGCAACACCTTAACAAGAGGCTTGGCAATTTCACAATCTCTCTGTTGTTTTTTTCAAAATAAATTATCAAAAAGTTTCTTCTTTGTGTCTTTCCCATCTTGTTTCTGGCTCCACTTTGATGCATTCCATTCATCACTTGAAAACATCTTTTTCAAGTTCTGTTGTTGGGAAAGAAGAGATTGCAACGTGAGGAAGTTTGTTGCAAATCTCGTGATGGCTGGCCTAACAAGTTCTCTGCCCTCAGTGTTCTTCCTCATTAGGTTCAATACCCATGAGTGATTGTAGATGTATTTGGTGATGCTTTTGCCATGCTCTACAATGTTCTTGATCCAATCTTTTTTCCTATATCCTCAAGCATGAGGTCTATGCAATGTGCAACACATGGAGTCCAAAATATTGTTTTGTGTTTAGCCTCTAACATCTTACCAACAAGAACATAGTTAGAGGCATTATCTGTTATGATTTGTACAACATTTTCCACCCCCACCTCTACAACAATCTCATCCAAAAGCTCAAACAACAAATTTGCATCTTTCACCCTATCAGATGCATCTACTGATTTCAAAAACATAGTACCTTGTGGACAAGAGGCAAGAAAATTTATTATGGTGCGGTTCTTGCCATCACTCCACCCATCTGACATAATAGTGCATCCTGTTTTGGCCCATGATGCTTTACAACTCTTCAAATATTCATCTATGGATGCAACTTCTTTCTTCAAAAGTGATCCTCTCAAGTCATGCATACTAGGGCCTTTGAAGCCCTTACCAACAACAACAATGGAATCAAACATAGGTTGGTAATAAGGTGAGCGGGCAACATTGAAAGGGATATCTGCATCATACCACCATCTAGCAATGTACTCAAAAGTTGCTTCTTTGTATTGCTTCTTCCAATGGTTATCCAAGGTGGGCTGATTTTCTGTTGGCATGGAGGCACTAGCAGGTGTGGAAGATGGAAAAAAACTTTGAATGGTCTTTCTTTTTTGAGGCCGGTTTTCTTGACTATGAGTGGATGGGGGAGGCATATACCGAAAGGGGTCTCTAACATCACAAAAGGGTCAGAGCAAGATCCTTCAACACTCAAGGCATGTTCCCTCCTCCCTATTTCAACTTCCATCTCTTTTTGCCTAGCCTTCTCTTCTCTATGTTTCTCAAGCAAGTTTTTCATTTCCAACCTAATGGCATCAATATCAGGTGCATCACATGGGGTAACTTGGCCTCTTTGACCAACCAAGTGTTGTTTCAACCTATGAATCCCCCCTCCAACTCCCCTTGATGTGTTTCTTACAATATTTACAAAAACTTGATTATCAATTACGTCTGCATGGTCCATGTAGGGTCTTTTGTTTTGGGGCCATTGCAAATGCAAAGAAATCTGAAAATGCAAATAAAAACAAAATAAATTTCAGATTTCTTATTTAATAAAATTTACAAATAAGGGGCAAGTTTAAAATGTAACATACCTTTCAATGTGCACACAAATGAGGTGAAGAAACACTCCAAGCTTGTATATGGGCTGCACCCTCCAAATGTAGATGTGAAGACCACCACAAAGAGCCCACACTTGATGCCAAACAACCCCCAAATTCACTCCAAATGAACACTCTTCAATGCTGCCCCAAGCCTCCAAATCCTTCCAAATAATAGAGGTGCTCACAAATAGAGGTGAGGTGCTCACAAATGGATGCCAATATCACCACAAAGAGCCCACAAGCAATGCCAAACAAGCTCCAAGCCTCCAACTTCCAAGCTCACTCCAAAACTAAACTCTTCAATCTTATGCTCACAAATGCTTTTGCTCACAAATGCTCAATGAGAGAGGTGTGAAGTGAATAGAGGGGGGGTGTATTTATAACACCAAATTAGGGTTTAGAGCAATTAAAAAATAGAAATTGTATTAACAAGCGGTCCGATTTTATAACCGGTTCGTGCAAAAAATACTAAACCGGTCGAGCCGGCTGGTTTCAGTTCTGGTTCGACTGGTTTTTAAAACCTTGATTTAAACAATATAATTTAAGGTAATGCATGTTGATTGCCTTCATTTAAAAAAATCTTTGCTTTTGCGTGTTGATGGTTTCTTCCAGAAATGAGGCATTTAACCTTTATTTCTCTTAACCATTGTTCCTGCTTTTTTATTATTTATGTGCAGTGAATGGATCTTCTTTAAGCATTTTCCGCTCACCATTGTTTTTAGTTTTATGTCTTATTGAATTTGAAATAGTTATAACACATAACATGTTCATAAGCATACGGTGATGTTGGACTGCAAGGCTGGACTTTGCAGTTCAAATTTTGTACTTATTTTAGTTTTGAAACTCATAAAGTTACGATTGTCAGGAGTAATTTCTGCCGATGTGAAAAGATTGCATGAAGTATTACCCGAGGCAAGCCTTCCAGATTATGCTATTAAGGTGGGTTTATTTTTCCAATAAACTTTGGTAATATTTTGTGGATAAGTTTGCAATGGATATGGCTACATCTTAATTATTCTAGATAATCTTAACATTTTTTAGAACATTATAATAATTTTTGATATGTTATGTGGGCACTGCATAGTTGAATATCTAGATGCAAGTTACCCTTGACGAAATACTTTTAAAATTTAATAATGCTTCTCAGGACTGCCAGTTGAAAATATGTTTGTCACATGTATTCTAATCAGGTTTTGAGATATTAAGAGATTTTCATGCTATTGTAATTTGTTTGTGGCTCAGTATTTTGGTTTCATTTGCCGATGATGTTTGCAGGCTGCAGAGACTGCAATCAAACAACATGTTTCAGATATGTTTGGTCGCCTTTATATACAACTAACAGGTTCAGAAAGCTCAACATGATGGGTGCTTTTGTTTCACTTTTCTTTGTTTTAGATCCTTATTTGAGTGTGAGTAATCAGAATTATTTTCCTGCATGTTTTTAGACTTCATTGATCCCTTAAATCATAAATGGATATGTTTAGGATCAAATGTGCTGCTTCAACATCTCGCCTTACCTCAGCATTGCCATTGAGTATTAAAGATGTTTTGAAACTCTCAGGCAAAAGCTACCTGAAGAGTTGTTTGGATTGAAATGGATTTTAATTTTTTAAATAATAATTTATAGGCACATACAGAGAAGTGTGGAAGATGGTTGGCATCTGCATTTGCCATTTTCTCCATTAGGTAATCTTGACGTGTATACTGTACTTATAATTTTGAATATGATTTGTCTTGCAAAATATTCAATAAGTCAATGATTTTGATCGACGGAAAATCATGTTTTATATAAAACATTTAAATACTTACCACATTGCCGTAATAGTACACCTACTAGGACCTGCTGAGCATAGCAAAAACCCCAAATTTATCAGGAGAGCACATTGTCCAAAAATTAAGCCTCTGATGATGAAAAGAATCCATTAGCATAGCCATGGTTAATTGTACCAAAGAGATCATTCTAAAAACAAAACAAGACTTGACCAATGCTGATCCTGTGATTTGCTCATTATCATGTGCAGGGGACTGATATGATCAGTATATTTCACATCACATGTTTTGGGACTGATAGCATCTGTATTTTGTCTTCTTAAAACTGTCCTAGCCTTATACTAACATTTCTGCAGTTGACAATTACGCTACCCACGATGTAGACACACCTGTCTATATCAAGATCTATTTGGAAATATTTTGTAATAATATTCCAGTTTCAAGGATAACTATAATTCCAATTACATTCACCATACCAGCAATTTTGCCTGTAGTATTTTTCCCAATACTGTCTTCTACACAGTTTTGTCTTCTGTTGCTCATCGCAACTGATCTATAATTTCCTCTTCAAATTGATTTGTTGGCAAATAAATGCCAGATATTAAACTAAACTTACTGCTACTATTTGAATTAACTTCAAATGACAATGAGTAATAAAAATGAGTTTGATGCCGGAGATAAATAGAACAATAACTGCTGAAAGAAAGAAAAGAGAGAGAGAGAGAGAGAGAGAGAGAGAGAGAGAGAGAGAGAGAGAGAGAGAGAGAGAGAGAGAGAGGAAGGAGGGAGACTTTACCTTGGAAACTCCAATATGGGTAAAACCAGCGTGATAGTGTGACCTGATTACCACCTCTTCCTCCAGCAATTGGGTATTTACAAAGAGCTCAATGTAGAATTACACTCCACTCACCACTACCTCTTTCTCTTTCCTGTGCTGATTATTGGCATATTACAAAGAGCTCAACGGAGCATACAAACCAACATTGCACTGTTGGTTATTTCTCTCAACTCTTTGCTAGTATCACTCAACCATATACCCACTCATTCCTACACTCCTATGCTTAGCATATACCCTTTTCCTCTTATACAATGTTGGAAGTGTTCCTTCATACACCAAAGGACCCTGATTGTCAAGGCGTTGAGCAGACAATTTATCGCAACCATTACTGATGTGCTATGTAGCATTTGGGTAAGGAACACCGATTTGTAGGGCAGAACCTCCAATGCCACTTTTACAACCATCAATGACACTCCTGCAACCGTTAGGGAAAATGGGCAACTACTAATGACACTTTTGTAACTGCTACTTCATGCAAGATCACTGGTGATACACAACTGCCAGTTTGCATAGTATATTACAATTTCTCTGTTTGAGTTGGAAAATTGATGTCTTGGTTTATTTTCTTGAGTGTGATTGTTTTTCCGTTGCAAATTAGATCATACTTCCTTACATAAAAGATTTTTGCTCCCACAAAAGCTTAGTTCCTCATGAATTTTTTTCATGATCCAATATGGATCATAACTCCCTTTCTTAGAAAACTGGTCCTCCCACAAAAGATTTCTTCGATATCTACCTCTCTCACTTTGGTAAGCCTCTGTGTTGTTGTTGCTTGTCCTTAATTGTAACTTGCTTAGATTCTTTGTATCTTTCTTGTGGTTTCTTCCTCCTGCAATCCAATGCCCTCCTCGTACTTCCCTTGTTCTTTCCAAGGAAATGTAGTATTTCTTGGAATATCTAGGACTAGGGGACACACTTTGGGGATGGCAAAAAAATCCTGAATTCTGGGATGGATGGAAAATTGAATAATAAAAGCAAAATAAAATTGCATGTTATAAAAAATGTACAAATTGAAAGAAGCTGTTTTTTTATTAAAGTAACATTTGTGCTACAACATCGAATGACATTATAACAAAAAAAGGCAAAAAATTCAAATTCGAGTACAATAGTTTCAAATTAGATCAATGACCATCCATCATCAATTACAAATTGAGCATTAAACAATGACAATCAAAGAATCAAAATTAGAAATAAAATGTTTACCTACATTCAGCAAGAAGCTGAATACTCGAAGTCATCAACAGATGGAAATCCCATGAATCGCTTCTCGTCATTGGAATTGTCGGACTCATATGGATCCTACAACAAGAATCCAATTGATCTCACATGTACATCCTAGTCCTCATCAACTTGCCTTGGCTCCTCGGTCTCTACATCCCACCTTGTTGCCGAACTTTCCTTGAACACTTTTATCTTGCAATCAAATGAGACTCAAGACACCATATGAAACTTGTATAACAACAAGCTTTTATGATTTCTTAGAGGTATGCATGTTTTGGTTCAGGTATGGGTACAAAGTTCAAGAATGGTTGTTTGCCATTTTTTTGCCCCAAGTTCAATATAAAATATAAAATTTCTACCCAAATCAACAAAGTTAACCATAATATACACAAAAGAAACAAAACTAACCACAAAAACTACGATAGTTCATAATTGATAATTTAATGTGAAATGTTAAAATATAAATAAAAATGGTTTATAGTATGTGTTCAAAATGTACTAATAGCCAACAATCAAACTACATATGCACATGAGAAATCAATAGAAATCATCATATTGGTGTTCATCGAGTGCATCAACATCATCATTTGGTTCATTGGAACCACAAGCAGCACTAGTGCCAATAGTTTTGCTATGTGGGGTCCCGCATGGGAGTTTCATGCTCCTCTTCATTGATGTTAGCCTATGTTCCACCAAGTTTCGGGACGGGGACGTGTTTCCTAGACAAATTTTTTGGAGACCTTTTTTAAGGGGATGACTATTAAAAAATAAGGGAAATTTAAAAATAAAGGAAATTTCAAATATTCATATGATAGCATTGATAAAACATTCATCACACATATCATAGAACTTTAATACATAAAATTAGATAAGATAAGATAAAGATAAATATATTAATGTCCAACTAATGACCACAAAAGTAGGTCAATGGGATGCGCAGCCCAAACAATATACAAAGTGCGGCGAGGCAACTCAAAACGAGTTCCCAAAAACAAAAAAAGAAAAGAAAAGACAAAGCGAAAGGAGACCCGAAGCCAAAAACCCCCACAAGCGGGGGCAATGGAGCAAGCGGGGAGAAAGACGAGAGAAGCAAAGAAAGGGAAAGAAGGGGGGACAAACGAGATCAATGGTCTAATCGGGAATGGTAGCCACACCCCTCCTAACATTCGAGGCCGACGAAAAGAAGCTCCTGATGGACTGACAACCCGACGATGGGGGTGAAAACCTCCTTCCCTGCTGAAATTTGAGACTGATGCGACGACCGGGGGGCGAATGGAGTTGGACTGCCCTCTGGTACGTGTGTGCAACCGATTCTGCTGGCGGTGATCGAGAGAAGTGTGAAGGTCCAACCGGGGACGAACTGATCTATGCACTGTATCTGGGTCAGAAAGGCTCTGTCGTTTAGTACCTCCACCAATGGGTAGAACCGGAAAGAAGGTTGTAATCCGTCTTGTGGGGACGACTCTCGGAGGGGGATGAAGAATCTGGTCTCGTAACAGCAAAGACCCACGAATGTAGAGGGAAAGGCACCATTGGTCAATATATTTGAAGAAGACTGGGAGAGTCTGAATCCCTATGAAGAGACAGTGAAATCGTCCTCTGATCTCATAGTATATGGGGTAGCGGAAGATGAAATGAGTCTCTGTCTCCACCTCATGAAGGCTATAGAGCCTACAAAGTCTATCTTCTCGATCAATGTGGTGATAAGTCTCGCACCGAAGTCTGTGGGAGCCGACTCGAAACTGACCCAAAGGTATACGGAGGGCATGCATCCAGTGACGAGAGGTGTACTGAGGGTAGATGATGAGTCCATCTCTGATTTCAAGAAAGTGCTCTGCATAAAAGGACATCTTAGGGTGCAAACCCCCAGGGGGGTTCACCCAAGTAGTCTGAATGAAGCTCCTGTAGATATCCTCTCGGATGGACCTGTTCAACACTTGCTCGGTGGGCAAGAGATGTCCAGGAGTATTCAAAGAGTATTGGAAGGGGAGATGATCAATCTGGATACCAACTGAGTCTAACAAGGCAGAAGTCTCGGCAAACCAACACCGGCCCACAACCTGGGCAATACTCACAGAGGAACAATAGGCGAGATATGGATACCTGTCCTGCTCATTAGAGAGATCACCAAACCTCTTGATACAGTGAAGAAAGGATGATATGCCAAATATAGTCTCCAGACAGAAAGGTTGGGCTCCAAACTTTGCCAAAATAATATGTTGGGGGACCGTCTGTTTGCATCTGATGAAACATCGAAGGAGGAGAGTCTGAATCCTCTCAGCGGAAGCCCAATTTGTGTCCAAAAGGGAGGGCCCCTGAGCAACACCCATACGAGCAACAAAGGGGGCGGATGAGGGAGTTCATAAGAAACATCTTGGAGGAGACGTCCTGGAAGTGGTGCCGAAAACATTGTCTCTCGAGAATGGCAAGAGACCCATACCCTTTATTCACCCTCGGCTGAAGAGCGTGCCTCATACTGAATCTAGGCCCTGAGAACTGGACTCCTAGGTAGGTGTATGTATTAGTAATTTCAACCTCCTGCCCCTTGAAGAAGAAATGGAGGTGTGATGTCTGCAACCTGTTGAAGACCATGACCTTGGTCTTACCTAGATTGACCGTCAAATGCCGAAGATCACAAAATAAAGCAAGTGCATCAAGCTATCTCTGAAGCCCCTCAGGAGAAGAGGCGAGTAAAACAATATCGTCGGCAAATAGGAGAATAGAGATCAAGACGTGGTGAAGAAGGCAACCATCCCCTTCTTGAATGTGATCTCGAAGAAAGATTCCAGCTCATCAATGTAAATGCCAAAGAGGGTAGGAGACAAGGGGCACCCCTGTTTAACCCCAATGGTGCTCCTGATGAGATCAGACAATCCGTGTGCAGTACGAAGACGACCAAGGATGGACTCATAGAGGCGCATGATGGCAATAACAAGAGTCTCAGAAATACCGATGTCTCGGAGTTTTGAAAGAGGGCCATGCGAGGTACGGAGTCAAAAGCTTTTCGAAAGTCTACAAAACAACAATAGACTTTCGAAGAGCGGTGACGAGCCTCCTCAATAATAGCCCGAAGGGTGAAGATGTGGTCGATGGTGTGGTAACCAGGGCGAAAACCAGCCTGACCTCTGGCTCTGAGCTGCTTCTGCTCCAAAATCTCGGACAACCTCCTGTGGAGGACTGTAGCATAGAGTTTGGAGAAAGAATGGCCCACCATGATAGTCCTGTAGTTGTTCGGATCAGAAATGGACCCAACTTTGTGGATTGGGTGAATGATATGATGAGACCAGGTAGGAGGGAAGCCCACGCGAACCACCTGATTGAAAAGATCACCAAATAGGTACCAAAAACCTCAAAACCCTGCTTGAAGAACTCGGCCTGGAAACCGTCCACATCAGCTGCCTTGCTACAGTTCAAAATCCTTATTGCCTCTTTGATATTACGGTGAGTGAAGGGATTACCAGGCGGCGGGATGCCAATCTGGGTAGACTGCTTGCCCCGGAACATCGTAAAGGGTAGAGGTGTGGGAAAAAATGGAGATAGGATCGATCGTTGTGGAGGAGGGGGAGTGGCGGGGAAAGACAGTACTGCCAGAAGGACCGAGGGTTAGTCCTAAGGGAGGTGGAAAGCATATATCTGCGGTGGGAAATGAAGGATCGCTTCTTACGGCGGAGAAGGCACCTGTAGGCAACCTTAAGAGTGGGGAAGGAGGGAGGGCCTAGGTAAAAGCTGACGAAGACAAATATAGGAAATATAGGAGGAGGGGAGGTCCTAGAGTTGAATTGAGATTTCAACCTTTAGGCTATTAAAAAATAAGGGATTTTTAAAAAAATATAGGAAATTTCAAATATTCATATGATAACATTGATAAACTTAAAGAAGTCATCATACACATCATACAAATTTAATACATAAAATTGGAGCTGAATTGAGATTTCATGTAAGATTCAAGTTTCAATTACAATGAAATGCCCAAGGGCTACAAAATGTTTGAAACATAGAAAATCAAAATGAAAATATATTGCTGCTCCTAAACACAATCCGCTAAAGTGGCATCAAAATTAGACCACGAGTCCGAGTCATTGGAACTATGAGGCTGCCTCATCCAATGTAACCCCAACCAATCCCACATGTGCCTCCTCCTCATCAATCATGCGGCATCTTCGGATCAACATCCCAACGTGCAGTTGGAGTCTGATGATACTTAGGAGTCTTTCGATCTTGAAGTCTCAAGACATTATGAAAGTCTACTAACTTCTCTCGCTCGTCGAGAGGTAAGTTGGTTTCTCTTAACTGTATGGATGCAGCCATATGTGGACCAATTCCTCTCTGTAGCAGAGGAACTAGCAACATGTGAAAGGAGGCGAGTGACAAGAATCCTCAAGTCTGGTGCATCCTTGCCATGCCATGTCCACCATCCAATAGGGTCTACTTGAGCTAATGTAGCTCTATCTGTCCTCGCCTCTGGTTTGCTAAATGTTGGTCCACGGAGATTGACAAAGGATAGCCATTGGGTCCGCAATAAAGTGGACTCCTCATCAGTGTACATCTTTTGAAAGGCCTTCATGAGCCCTTCTTTCACCTCTTCATTAGATGGAGGCATTCTCCCAGGTCGTGCTGTTGCATACCATTTGGGATTTAGAGCATAGGCTGCCATATGAAGCGGGGTGTTCATTGTGTTCCACCGCCGTGTCACAATGGGTCTGATATGCTCCTCATAAAATCCCAAAGTAGGATCCTTGCTATAAATGGCTTGCTTCATCTGCCCAAACATGTTGTCAAATGTCTCATAAATCTCTCCAAGACTAGGAGAGTCTGTATCAACATATCTTATGACCCCCACTACAGGTGAGATGATGGAGCAAACATATCTAGATATTTTGCTATTTTAATCAATGGCTCTCCTTCGGCATACTTTGGGGCTTCAAGAGGTATAAGGCAAGGAGACCCTCTTTCCCCTTTTCTTTTCATTATTCTTGCAGAATGCTTTGGTAGGTTGAGTAAACAAGCTTGTCAGGAGAAAAAAATTCATGGGGTACAACTGGCTAAAACAGTTAAACCAATATCTTACCTAACAATTGTTGATGATTCTTCTATGTTGGGCACTACTAATGTAGCAGAAGCTAAACAATTTCAGAAAACCATCCACACTTTTTCTTCGACTACTAGGCATATTATCAACAATGGAAAATCCAAGATATTCTTTTTCCATTGCTCACAAAGACTTCCATTCGATATTTGGGTGTTCCTTTATCTCCTACAAAGCTAAGGGATTAGCAATGGCTTACTGATAGAGTGGAACAAAAACTGCAGAAATGGACAAATAAATGGTTATCAACGGAGGAAGAATGACTCTTATAAAATCAGTCCTTCAAGCTATGCCGATTTATGTTGCTTCAGTGGTCAATATTCCGGGCATAATCCTCAAAAAGATAGACTCTCTTTGTCAGCGATTCCTTTGGAGTGGGACTCAGGAAAAGAAGAAGTGGTCTTTGGTCAAATGGACATCCCTTTGTAAGCCTAAAGAAGAAGGGGGATTAGGTTTCAGATCTTCCAATCAACAGAATACAGCCTTAGCGGCAAAACTTTATTGGAGACTTATTGTACATCCTGAAGATCTTTGGGCCATAAATTTCCATGCATAAATATGCGGAAAACAACTATCTGAAAATATTATCGAACTACTCTTCCAAATCATGGTTCTCCAGTTCTTAAATTTATTAAAAGAGGGGAAAATTTAATTAAAAAGCAGCTGTTCTGGATTGTTTATAATGGCAAATTAGCTAACTTTTGGACAGATTCTTGGAATGGAAAGCCCCAATTATTACACTCCACCCTCAACTT
This sequence comes from Taxus wallichiana var. yunnanensis, assembly GCA_018340775.1. Classification (NCBI taxonomy): domain Eukaryota; kingdom Viridiplantae; phylum Streptophyta; class Pinopsida; order Cupressales; family Taxaceae; genus Taxus; species Taxus wallichiana. The sequence goes on along the minus strand of CM031235.1, from coordinate 206,751,252 downwards.
CAATTAATTATGGAGAATATGCAGGCCCACGGATGGATTAAGATAGCAAAGTATACCCAACAAACTATTCAACCTTGGGGAGTTGATATTTGTTGGATTCCTATAACTGAATGGCCTATAAGGATCACCCAAGAACAACAAATTATTTTGAACCAGATCTTGAGGGAACGTGCTCTTCCCTTTTCCTCCGATTACGAAGGAAATAGGTTGTGGATTCAGCTCATCTGGGAAATATGAAGTTTCTTCAAGATATGCTTTTCTTATGAAAGCTCAACCACATCCAGATCAGATTTTATTCAAGTATATTTGGCAACCTGGAATTTGGCCCAAGGTTAGTTTCTTTCTTTGGTTGCTCACACATAAAAGAGTTCTAACTGGTGAAAGGCTTAAAAAGAGAGGACTTAATGGTCCATTTCGATGTGAGCTATGTAATGAAGCTGAGGAAACTATGGAACACCTTTTCTTTCAATGTCCATGGGTTTTGGCCTTATGGCACAAATTGGCATCTGTTTTCAACCTTCAATGGAACAATAGTGAATCCCTTGGAAGTTTAACAAGCACATGGAAGAAAGATATCCCTAAAGGTCAAAATATGCTTCCTGCTATGTGGAGTGGAATATCCCTTGTTTTATGAAATATTTGGAAAGAAAGAAACTATAGAATTTTTCGACAAAGTAGTAGAGAAACTATTTAGGTGTGGGAGAGGATTAAATCTAATTTTAATGAAAGCCTCAAACATAAAATCTCGCTTCCTGCCCAGTCATCGCCACAATGGGAGCATATTTACAAACAACTGTCTTTGGATCCTAAGGAAGCTTCTATGCCTAGCTTTCGAGCAAATAACAAAAATCATAGCAATGTTTCTCAAAGGGATATGGCTGATTACCATGGTATTCTCAAGACTGATGGAGCTTCTAGGGGTAATCCAGGAAGATCGGCCATGGGAGGAATTGGATACAATTGTCAAGGAGAAGTTTGCCTTATATATGCAAAAAATATGGGTATTTCTACAAATAATCTTGCTGAAATCAGAGCCATTCGTAGAGGAATATAGGAAGCAATTAAAATTGGATGGCAAAAGATTAAGATTCAGTCTGATTCCAAGATCATGGTGAATTTATTCAGTAGTTCTAATATTGACAGTTCCCCTAATTGGCGTGTGGCAAGAGAAATTGATCAAATTAAAAAACTGCAGCATTTATTCCAGCATATTCTTTTCCAACATATTCCTCGTCAGCAGAATCAAGTGGCGGATGCTTTAGCGAACTGGGCTTTGGACAATACTGATATCCTTTGCTATGGACCACCCCCTTTATGGTGGTCTAATAAGATTCAAGAAGATATTAGGAAAATTCTTATTTTAGACTCTCTTTGATGAATAGGAATATTGATTGTATGGCTTATGGGGCTACTGACATGGCTAATAGTTTTGATGCCTGACATGGGCGAGTTTGTTCATAATTTCTTTCGTATAATATAATGTATGTTAGTTGTTAAAATAAAATAAAATTACAAGTTAGAAACATGGATTAAAATATTAAAAATAAAATAAAATAATAAATATATAAAATCAACAATTGCTTACCTCACTTTGTGGACCACCAATCATCGTTGAGGATCTTTTGTTTCACACTTTTTCCTTCAATAGTGTTTGCCTTTGGCCATCTACCCCACTCTTGATTAACCATCATTAATTGTAGAGCCTCTTGCACCTCAAGCATCCTCTCTAACAAAATGAAATAGTTGGCATATCTAGTGTCCACGGGCTTGAGGAATTCCTTCCTCGAAAAGATCTGAATAGAGCAAGTGAGGTGTGATGGTTGCAAATGAACATTTGTATGTGTCTAGCCTTTGCCACCATTGTCTTCACCCAATCTATCTTTCCAATTTATTTCAATGCGTTGTTCAATGGATGAACACAACATAGAGTCCAAAAAATGTGTTTGCAAGCACCCTCAATCATCAAGCCAGCTAACTTACATATGCAGGCTGAATCAGTCACCACTTGTACAACATTAGAGGGCCCAATCTCCTCTATGGCATGCTTCAAAATTTGAAATTGGAAGGTTGCATCCTTCCTCTTCCCTGTACAATCAATAGCTCTAAGAAAATAAGGGCCAACAAGACATGTGACAATGATATTGATGAGTGGCCGATGTTTAATATCGGTCCACCCATCCATGATAATAGAGCAGCCCACCCGTATCGAAGTTTGCCTCATCTCCTCCATTACCACACTCACCTTAGAATATTATTTATCAAGGAGGCTGGTCCATAGTTTGTGTTCTCCAGGAGGGACATATGAGGAACCAACAACAATTACATCTTTGAACATTTGTTTGAAGTAAGGGGAACATGACACATGAAATGGTATTGCATTGGCAAAGAAGAATTTGGCAATAGAAGAGTCAGCTACTTCCCGTGATTGCACATTGAACATCCCCACAACAATAGTAGCCTTTCTCTTTCCCTTGGTAGAATCCTCTCCCCTTTGACTTTCAACATCCACGGATTGGGTAGGCAATTGTGTACCATGCATAGTCTCCAATGGCATCCCTTTTTTGTTGCCTCACCCTCCATGTGCAACCTAGTCACTTTGGCCTTCTCAACTAATGTTATTCTTTCACAACCTTTTACCCCTTGTCCAGCTATGCCCAAAAGATGACAATAAACCCGTGTGTAGCTGCCCCTAAATTCTTTGTTGCAAATATGACACAACCACACTCTACTCCCCCTGATTTTTTTCTTTATCAATGACTCACAAATTGTGAAAGAGGCTTTTAGGATTGAATGGCCCTTTGTATATATTTTGAGGAGTTGAGAAGGGCAATCAAATGGATTACTTGAACCCACAATTCTGCAAACACTCTCACTCCCCGAAGAAACCCTATTTCTGGTTCTACCTCTATGTTTCATTTGAATCTCTTCACCCTCACAACCTTTATTGCTGCTCATTGTTTTTATTGGAAATGCAACACCCAAATGCAACTGTAAGTGAAAAAAAAAAAAAAAAAAACTTCTTTGTGAAGTTTGAAACTTTGGAAAAAAAACAAATGAAACATTGAAAAATAATTTGTGCAAATTTGTAAAATGAACAAAGGATGATAAACATACCTCAAATGGTGTAGAATATTGCTCTCTTGCCTTCTTCTCACTGCTGCTCTCTTTTCTTCTCTATGCTCTTTTCTTTCTTTGTCTTCTCCTTCACAAAATGAGAAATAACAAAAATGAGCTTCTTTTTTTGTTTTGATTGTAAGAGAGGTTTTAGGTTTAGGTTAGTTAGGAATGAATGTGGGGGTCCTTGTGGGCCCCACATTCCTTTATTTTTATTAACTTTGTGTTTTAAAGAAGAGAAAAGTTTTGACAAAGCTAGGATGTAGGGCGCCTGGACATCCCAGTCTGATCGAGGGACTTCTTGAAGCCCCTTGGGCGTTTGGACATCCCCAATCTTTCCCTGCTCAAAATTTGGTGTCCCAGGAGGTCCCCTATTTTTTTGGCAGATTGGGGATGGGTAGGGGACGTTTCCTACCTGTCCTCGAGGTTTTGAAATGTCCCGTGCAGACGGGACAATCCTAAAAAGCCAGGGGAAAAGCCAGGGGACGTGTCCCTGTGGAGCATAGATGTTATCTAATGAAATATGGGCAATAGAAGCATCCAAGTCAAGATGCTCTGGCTGTACATCTGAACGCATTGTCGCTCCCTTCTTGTATGTGTGATTGGAGATGCAAGTTGGAACCCAGATCAATTTGTCCGCCTTTGTTTGGCAATTGGTTGCTCTTCGCTGAGTGGATAATGTGTATGTACTCCATTTCCACTTTGTTGAAGGAACTTCCAATCTATTGAGGAAAAAAACAATGCACCATTAAAAGTTTAATGTATCAACTAACAAGAAAAAATAAATATAGAGTTTTTTTAATATACGTGATAAAATTTTGATGACAAGAGATTATAGGTTTGTGGATCTTTTGCCATGGAGGTACCACCATATATGAGTGTCCTTTAATTTGTTTCAAAGAGCTATTGTTGTGACTTGTCGAGGTTATGAACTTCCCAAACTCATTGAAAAATTTGTCCTTTATATCCGAATCGGGGAAGATTCTAGCAAATGTTGTCTTATGTCCATCACTAACTTCAACATCCCTATATAATGGTTCCCTCCTCACCAAAGCATCTTAGTGTTGCACTATTGTGGAATTAAGAAAAAGGCAAGGAGATGCGACATATTGGTCATTTTTTTCCACTGTTCAATAAGATTTTTTTCCACTTGCTTGAAAAATGTTTCCCAAAAGATCTTGATTTTCGATGTTATATTGCCCCTCATTTTTTCAATCATTGAGTTGATGCCATCATAGATTTTTCTCAATCATGCGAGTGATCCCTATTGGAAAATCTGATCATACATATGATGGCCTTGATAAAACTAATCAAGTACTTCACATGATCCCACCAGGTTGTCATCTAGGATCAAATCATTCATTTTTTTGGGCCCTCTATTGGATGCCTCTATACAACTCAAAGGCTAGTGATAACCATGCTTCACAATGCCTATTGAACCTTCACAAGGTGTCTCAAGATGATTGTGTGAGAGGCAAATTTGGTTTCCAATTATAAAGTAAGAAGGTGAAATTTAAACATGTTTAAAAATATGTAAGTTACAACATCTTGCTATGTGTTTTCAATATTTAAACAAAAAGTAGTTAATTTAAAATTAAAATTATTGAAGAAAAATTGAAAAATAAAGATCACACGCCTTTGGATCTTGTTGGTTCTATTTAAACTTATTTAATCCACTCTATTTGGCTGCCCAACCTCTACATCATCAAGCTAAGTAATGAAACGACATAGTGTGCAAAATATGTGTATATATATCTCAATTAACGACTATATGGTTTAAAAATTCTTACCATCGTCTGTTATTACTTGGTAAATATTTTGAGGCTCAACCAACTCAATCAATTCTATGAGGATGTTGACAATGAATTGTGCATCCTTAACCTACCCGTCACAATCACATTAATGAAGGGTCTACTTTTGCAATCTTTGCATCAATCGGAAATGAAGGACACCTCCTTTTCAATCCAAAAATAGTTAATGGGATGGAATGAATTACACATCTCATTTTCCCTCACCCAACATCGTGGTGAACACTTTTTCATAACAATGGTCTGTGTACCCTTAACGGGCTTCATTAATTCTCTTCACTATTTCCTTCTAGTATAGTGACCTAATGAGGTCAAATGGCAGTGCATTGGTGTAAATATATCTCCCCATGAGGTCATTGACAATATCCATCGGGTCTCACATCTTTTGTTCTCTTGTAGGTAAGAGGAGTATCTTCTTCTTCCGAAGAGGGTGTCACCAAAACAAGATTTGAAGTGACCATGATTTGGTAGGAGTTTAATTTGTAGGTGGCTTCCTTGATGAATATTCTTTCTTTGACAAAGGACAAGACTTTGATCAAGATCTTTCAACCACTTTATTTGCCTCATCTTACTCTTTTATATACCCAAGAATTGTTGTTGTTTGCAATCCTTGCTTGGTCATTCTAGTGCAAAGTTTAATTCCTTGGCTGAGAATTCCACAAAAATGAGATTTCACGTACTCTTCTCTATGAGCTCTTTTATTTGACGTGGCACTTGCTCGCGCGCAAAACTTAGCCCCCTTCTTGTGGAATCTTCTCTATCATCGTCATATTTCTCCAAAGCGGTGAAAAGGGTAGTGTTCAAAAGTTTGTTGCCCCTCGGCCCATAGAGTTAGAGCTTGCTGCAATTGTTGCAAATACTTGTAGCTACAAGTCTTAAAACGAGGACAATATGAGGATAAACAATAAACCACAGGGCTACCATTACTTGTTGAAAAATGATAAAAACACCAACTAAAAAAAGCAAAACAAAAAGCCCATGCAGAGATATAAAACAAAATGACATAAAACCACAAAAGCCACCAAAACTTACCTTGAAGGAAATATTCTTTCTTGTTGCAAGCTCCTCCACCTTGAACAAATGAGTACTCGTAGTGGTGTAAGAATAACAAGACAATGAAATCGAAACATTAGTTTGATGAGGTTTTAACCTTGAGCATCAACAAAAGGTGTGGAATGGGAGGTAAGTTTTTGTTTTTTTATCTTTTTGGTTTTGTTCCCTTAGTGATTTTATTGTTTAGGGTGGTTAGTATATGTTTTGGGTGTTTATTGTGTTCACTCAAATCACACACACAAAGATAGAAAACTACATGATTTTATTGAATAGAAGAAAGCTTACATAATGTAAGTAAACAAAACATATATTCTTCTATCTCTCTCAAGGTTAAATAAGCTGTCCTCAACTAAGGGATCCAACTAACTTGCTCACCCAATGTACTAACCACCTAATGTATTAACCCAACAAACTAACATACTAAATAACTATTTAATATCTAACGTACTAAAGGGTGTGTCTCAATAGGATATACAAGCCCTGTACAACCCATTATTTTATAATATAATTAATCAAACTATGTAACTAAGCATTTGGATCACACAATCCAACAAACCCCTTTGATCCAAAGGGCGTAATGAAAATGATCCAAAGCAATACAAATTTGAAGCTATCCAACAAAATCATCTGCGACCTACCAACTAGCCACCTGTACATTTGACACTGATCAACCTGTGGCGACACATCTATTGCGATACTTGATCTCATGTTCCCTATGCCCATTGACAGTACCTGACATAAAGATGACGATTGTGTGTCATTCACGAACCCTTTGATCATATTTACAGTTCTGGTGCTTACAACCCTTGTCAGTGGACAATCGCTCGAAAACTGATCAAAACCAAAAAGTCTCTTACCCCCTATCAGTTGAGAGGTGAGAAGTCTATGAAACATGACTACCACCAGAGCTAGTAGTGTATTCAAGATGAGTGGGTCTTCTAGCTCTGTTAGCTTGGTTGATATTGATCGACTTGTGGTCCTGAAGATAGTATTTTGTTGTCTCCGACAGTACTGAAAGCATGAAAGCATGGTGTTACAATGACAACAATGATGTTTGAACAAAACCTACCTATTTTCAAGGTCAAAACAATGTTAGGATGTCGTGTACTATTGAAATTGCACCTGTCATACATTAAAAATTACTTAGATCTCCATTTTCAATACATTTTTCTAAAAAATCAGAAAGGGAAAGTCATACCAAAATTTTAACTCCTCCAATGGATTCATAATGTGCCAAAACTTTCAAATGAGTGGTTACACGCCTATCTACATGTAATGCACCAAGGCTCAAAACTTCACAGTCATGGGCAATATGTGTTTAAAATGATGGGATTTTAAAAATTCGTTTTGCACTTGACAAGATTGAAACTCTTGACCTTCTTCCCACTCACTGTATTATGGAAACTTGTCTGGACTGACTCCTCTAAGCAACCATATGAGATATAAACTACAAAGACCATTTATATCATCTTTCTTTGTGTGCAAATACCTCAATACAAAAGACAAGTTTAGAAAGACTTAAACCTTTGGGCTCTCATCCCAAACAACTTCGAAAATGTTTACCAAGTCAACTATGATGCACAAGATCAACACATCTAATATTACCACTTTACTGTTTGATCCTCAATATAAAATAGACAAATAACAGGTTTCTATTGTGCTGTGCATACCCAGAAGTTAAAGATTAGTAATCGAATATCCAACATTCAATATTCTAAGGTGTCACTTGGTCTCAACACGGAATAATGTTTGAGAACCTTTGAATGGTCCTAAAGTTTCCAGTGACATGCACCATTTTATGACACCATTGTCAGTCGCACTTTTCAGCAAAACATACTCTTTGTACAAACAAATAGCTTTTGTTAATGTCCTCCAATACCCAGCAAGCAGATAAACTCCATCATTCATATAATGTCAGCCTCACTCTGCTTTAAAAACAGCAGCATACAATGTCCGTACAACATCATTAAAACTGTACAACATATAAACCTGTGCATTCACTATTAAATCTGCAATTTGTTTTTCTTTTCAACTGTCAAAATCCTCCTTATCATACCTTTTAATGGTCACATCTGATTAAATATTCTGTTACATAAATTTTCTATTAAACTTACAGTTCAGGCAAACTCTTTTTAAAATTTTCTTTTGTTTTTAAATTTTCATACACCTCTCCCAAATACCCAACATTCAATATTCTAAGGTGGCACATGGTCTCCACATGGAATAATGTTTGAGAAACTTTGAATGGTCATAAAATTTCCAGCAACATGCATCATTTTATGACACAATTGTCAGTGGCACTTTTCAGCAAAACATAATCTTTCTACAAGCAAATAGCTTTTGTCAATGTCCTCCAATTCCCAGCAAGAAGATAAACTCCATTCATATAATTTCAGCCTCACTTCTCTGCTTTATAAACAGCAGCATACAACGTCCATACAACAGCATTAAAACTATGTTGCTAGGATATGGGTACGGGTACAGGTTCGATACGCGGATACGTCAATTTTAAAAACCCTTGGGTACGATACGTCTTGGATATGTCCGTATATATATATATATATATATATATATATATATATATATATATATATATATATATAATTCATATACTCATTTTATTCATTTTTAGTCCATAAGAAATACAAAACTTGAAAAATATAGTACGATCAATGTTCAAAACATTCAATATACTTAATATTTTACATTGTCTATGATATATGAATATTATATTCCTTTGTGTTTCATCCATTTCCTTTGAGATTAATTTTTGTGTTGCGATGGTGGCCATAAAAGATGTATATAGGGAGCTCTTGAAGGACCTATTTAATTAGGCTGACTCTAACCTGCCAATGATAACTAAAGAGGTCAGTCCAATGGTTGGTTCTTGCATTCATATTATCCAAAATCACCTTCTAATCCTCCTTAAGGATGCAGGAAGGAGTCAATGTTGTGCCTTAATAGTTTCTAGGACAGGATGCTCTTTGAAACTTTAAGCTATGCAATTTGCAGTTCCAAATTTTTCTATTAGTATTGAAGATCACCTGAGATTTGATCTCATAACTAACTTGTACGGATGCTCAGATATAGGTCCAAATTTCTATGCATAGCTTCTTTCCTTGGCCAATTGCGATGATCCCAAATAATTACCTCAAACGTTCTTGATATCCTTTGAATATTTTCTCTTCAATAAACTAGAGGGATTTTAAACAATCTCCAGGTTTCCTTGTGGTTGCCATGCCCTCCTAGTCGAGTCCTTAATAAAAATGAAGTTTGTTTAAGTCAAAATAAAATAAATTTAGAGCCCCCCCACTGCCCAACAGTACTGATCGTTCCAGGTACGTCAAAACGTACCTGGGACGTATCAGTACCGTACCCGGGACGTATCTGTACCGGGTACGTATCCAGGGGGTACGGGAGGGTGGGGGCGAACCCTGGTAACATCTGTACAACACATAAATCTGTCCATTCAATATTAAATCTGCAATTTGTTTTTCTTTCAACCATCAAAATCCTCTTTATCATGCCTTTAATGCTCACAGCTGATTAAATATTCTGCTATATAAATTTTCTATTAAACTTACAGTTCAGGCAAACTCTTTTTAAAAATTTGTTTTGTTTTTAAATTTTCATGCACCTCTCTCAAGCCCGTACAAATCAATAGGAGATTAAACATGCCCAAAACAATTCTCAGACCCGAAAAACAACACATAACATTCTTCGTGTATCTTTATTCAGCATGCTTTAAATACATAAAAATCTTCATCTTCTTCTCATGTCCTACATTTTTGATGGGAAATTAAAGACCCTAACACTCCTGATTGAACTTTCAGTTTGAATGACCTCAACTCTTTCCTCTCCTGCACTCCAACTATGTAATTCAATTTCTTCCATTCTGTCATCCTCATAACTAATGAATCCCATCTTGCCCAGGAAAATCAAAATAAAACAATTTCAACACATTTCAGTTTTCACTACATTTCAATTAAGAAAAGTCATTTTTGAGCACATTATAAGTGCAGAAAATATGCTATTTTGAGCATAGTTCAAGTGCAAAATAAGTCAATTTTAAGCAGATCTCAAGTGCAAAAGAAATAGTAAAAGATGTTTGTACAAAATTTAAAATGATGTGAGATATGATTTTCTAACACATTGAACCAATGATAGAAAAAATTCATTGTTCATTGGATCAATGTTTTGAAAAAACTCAGATTTATGACTACCACATCCTTTAGTAATGTTATATACCCCATAATGTTACCTAGTTTTCTTCTCATCTCTCTTCTCTTATTCCGTTTCTTTCATATTTACCACCATATGTAGGCGTTGCACTCTTTATCCCTTAGTCATTAAAAATTCATTGTTGATCGGTTCAATGTGTTGAAAACTTAGATTTATGATTATCCCATCAAATGCTAATGTTATGTACCTACCCATAATGTTACCTTCTTATTTTCAGCGTTGTTATTCCGCTTCTTTCCTATCTAGCACCATATGTAGGAGTTACATTCTTAATCACACATTCTTTATGTTCTTTCATGTAATTAACGAAGACAATACCACAAAAGATGACAAAAAGGTGGCTCAACGTACCACCTTTTTTTGATGCTCTCTTCACTATACTTCCCCCAAAAATACGTTTTCAAAACCAGCAAGCTTTCTTCCATTCCAGCCAAGGGATGAATGGTTTAATGCTGCCCCATGGGGGAGGCCATAACCTCCTTCCATAAATGACCCCCTAGATTCTCATTTAAACTTCAAACAACTGTGTCAAAGGATTAAGAGCAGATTTTCAAAGAGGATCTAAGAAAATTCTTACAGATATGCACAAACAGCCATCACCAGGCCAAACCTTCCAATAAAAAGGAAAATGGTCGGTATCTTATGTTGGGAACAATCCCAAAAGTCTCCTTCTTGGTTGTAAAAAATTGAACACTCACTGTGGGTGCTAAAGAGAAAGCCTTAAAACGAGGTTTATGGGTGCCTTCCCAGGACTGAAACTCCAAAACTTTGGGTTGTTGAAAACTGGAAGCTCATAGGATCAGAAGTAGTCATGATGGCCAAAGGATACTTCATGGATATTTTCTGCTCCAAACAAGAAAGGAATCAAGTCTTCTAAGGAGGACCCTGGTTTATGAGGAAATCTGGGTTCTTCATGAAGCATTGGACACCTCTTTTCAACCCAATAGAAGATCTCCCAACAGCTATCCCAGTTTTTGTTCGTTTTCACCTTCTTCCAAGTGAACACTGGCAATGAAATGTTCTGCAAAGGATAGGAAATGTTATTGGGGAATAAATCTTAGATTTCAACTTCACAGGAGGACATGTGTATCCATGTGCTGGAAACCAAAATATGCTCAGCTATGCCGGAATGCGTCAATCTGAACCTTGACCAGCCTGTTCCAGACCCTCTAATTCTTGACATGGGAGGAGTCAAATGATAATAACCTATCGACTATGAGAATATACCCTTCTGATGTAGAATGTGCACAAATATGGACATTTAGTGAGATTTTTCCCTTCTCAGGAACATATAACTTGGCTACAAAATGTTCATGACTCACAACAATGTGCACATCACAACAATACAAAGCATCAACAACCAAAGCAAAAACGATCGGTGGTGCTTATTTTGGTGAAATAGACCACTTTAGTTGTTTATGAGGACAATCCAAAGTGACTCAATGTGGCATATTCCTACTTAAATCAGAGCAAGTTTTTTCCTACAATAGGCATTGTTAGAATTTGCGGAGAGAGAGAATAAACCAAATAAATGTGTAAAGAATGATTGAAGAGAAAACCGGAATACACACTGTACAAATGGGTTGTGTGTCCGGGTATTTATTATGCAAAGACGGTTACAAAATTAGTTAGCGGTTACAACCGCATAACCATACAAAACAATTATAAAAGGGGAAGTCTTATTCATTTATTCCTACACCCCCTCTTAAGACTTACCCTACATAACTCAAAAACAAACAATCTAACAAAACAAAACTACACTATCTTCAAACACTTTCACTTTGAAAGCAATGCTATGATAAGGTAGGGCTCCATCAAGTTGCTTCATGACCTTCGTAAAGGTGTAGCTCCCGAGCTGAATTCCCGAGTTCCCGGATTCCACCTCCCCGAACTCCCGAATCACAGATCTCCCGAATTATTGGACAACCATCCATACTGAGCCATCCACAAGCTCCATCAAGTTGTCTCATGACCCTCGTGAGGGTATAATTCCCAAGATCCACAGTCTCCCAAACTATCTGAGCAACCATCCATACCGAGCTTCATCTACCCTGTATCCTTTCTTGCCTTCAAAGTTTAGAGCATCTTTATAATGCGTATTCGTCACTGTCCTCACTACCTTCTGCATCCGGTGGGTCTTCAACCATGGCTATATTGGCTGTATTTGATATGACTTTACCCTTGAGCACATCATTGGCTCGAACACGACAATCCCATGCTGTGTGACCTTTTTCTTACAATAATGACATTCAATCTCCGACTTATCTGATCTCTTCTATGATATTTTCTGGTTCTAGAATAGAATGCACTTTCTTGTTGGGAATGACCTTCTGCATCCTCTGTAGTTCATTTTTCCTCAGCTAGAAGAGCTGCTATCATATCATCCAGAGATTGAGATTGAATTTGATTGAGGGTAAAAACTACATTGCTATATTTTGAAGACAAACTATTTAATAAGATAGCTTTGGCATCTTCGTCCTCAATTGCAGCTTTCACTTCTGCTAGTTGTCTGATCAAGGACCTTAGATTATTGATGTGGCTTGACATAGAGACTCCGTCATCCATTTTGAACCTATATAACTGAAGTTTCAGGGAAAATTTGGCATTGACTGCTTTCGCTCCAAATAATTTATTTAGAGTATCCCAAATTTCCTTCGATGATTTGTCTAGGTCTACATGATGAAGTTCAGAGTCAGAGAGAGCAAGGCCAATAATAGCTTTCGCTCTATCATCTCTGCTTTGCCATTCTAACAATTTCGATGCATCGGTAGGTGTTGTCTCTTTCCCGTTTACAATGCCCCACAAATTTTTATTCATAAGTTGCATTTGTATTTTCACTCTCCATGTATGAAAATTTAGACCAAAATATTTTTCTATGGGCATTTCCATTTTAATAAAATAGAATAAATACAACTGCGTATTTTGGCAATGAATAAATAAAATAAAATAAAATACCAGTTGCACAGTTCCGTGCCCTAGCAGCAGTAGTCTTTTTGCTTCTGCGTCTTTGAAAAATGTTTGTGCCCTAGCAATTCATGACTGTAATAATGCACCATATTAGCGCAAATCGCGACTGTAAAAATGTCTAAAATCACGATTTTTCGTGGCTATTAAAATCTGACTATTTGTGCTCGAAAATGCTGTTATTTTTCTAAAAAAATACCCTTCGCCATTCACTTCTCTATATTTTTCGTGCTCAAAAATACTGTTAATTTCTGAAAAAACGTGCCATTCGTGATCGCATTCGCATTGACGTATTTTCGTGACTTTTTTTTGTTTTTGTTTTTTTAGAAAAATGCTTCACGTACAACGTGATTTTTTCTAAAAAATCGTGAGTACAAAAATGATTTTCGTGATCTGTATTCTTCGATTCGTGGTCATGCACAGCGTGCCCTAATGGGACTCACGAAAATATCTTTCTTCCTCCCTCTCTTTGCTTGCCCCACGCTCGATACCACTTTTAGAATTTGCCGAGAGAGAGAATAAACCAAATAAATGCGTAAAGAATGATTGAAGAGAAAACCGGAATACACACTGCATAAAATGGGTTGTGTGTCCGGGTATTTATTATGCAAAGACGGTTACAAAATTAGTTAGCGGTTACAACCGCATAACCATACAAAACAATTATAAAAGGGGAAGTCTTATTCATTTATTCCTACAGGGATGAGGGGAAGTATTATATACAAATCTTATATAATTAATTTATTAACCCCTACATGCCATTCTTTGATTCTGATCACTAAGTTTGCCATAAATGGTGCGAGGTGAGAGCATACACAGAGGGTAGATGTTTAACAAATTAAAACTTAAAAAAGAAGTGACCACATAACTAATTAAAAAATTTATTAAACGGTTAAACCCTACACGTCATTCTCTGATTCTGATCACCAAGTTTGCCATAAATGGTGTGAGGTGAGAGCATACACAAAGGGTAGACGTTTAACAAATTAGAACTTAAAAAAACAACAAACCCTAAAATTTTAAACTTCAAATACAAAACTAAATTTAAAAATTAATTAATATTAAAAAGAAAACGTAAAATAAATAATAAATATAGATAGATCATGATCAATGATCATGAATGATGTGTGCAAACACATCATTCATGATCATTGATCACATACTAGTTAATACATAAAAAAAATTGATAAAAAAATGAAAACAAAAAAGAACAATGGATGCATGGAAAATACCTAAAATCACTCCTTCCTTGTTGTTTGAAGTTGATCCTCCTTCAAACTCTTATTGTCCTCCTCCAAGCTTCTATCTCTCTCCTTCAACTTTCAAGCTCCCAATTTGCAAAAGATGAAAATTTGAGTGTGAATAGAAATGGAGGCAAGGGGTGTATAAATAGCATTGTAGTGGTGTCTTTATGAGGGTTGGGTAGGTAAATTAGGGTTAGGGTTCACTTTTTTAAGTTTGGATGTTTTTTTTTGTACTTAAAAAAAATTGTGGGTACATACCATAGTTACCTAAGACTCCGGGACAACGGGACACGGGACGGAATTTCGGGATGACAAATTTTTTCCAAAATTTCAGGATGGCAGGGGATGGCAGGGGGACAGCTATAAAAATAATATATAAAATTACAAATATTAAAAATATATAGATAAATTTTAGAAATTTTATGAATAGCAGTTCATTTTTATATATCAGTCCACCATGTGCATACAGTCCATGTCGAGACATCCATATTAAAAAGTAAAACTAAAAACTCAGCAACATACATACAGCTGTACTAATGTTATGTGTTCATATAATTTTTAATATTAATATGTATGTTGTTGGTTTTCATAGTATGTTGTGACAGTCCACCATGTGCATTTGCACTCAAAATTTCTGTATTCATATATCACAGTCCACCGGTAAATTTTTTTAAAGAGAAAACAACAAAGAATTAATTAAAAATGAATAAAAATAAAAAAAAAGTGAAAATAAAGTGAAAATAGTTATTTTTAAAAGAAAAAAGTGTTTTAAAAGTGCTGTCAACGTCGGGGACGTCTGGACGTCCCCGGGACGTTTCTCAACCATCCCGAGGATGTACAAACGTCCCCTCCCATCCCAAACATCCCCGGGGCGTTTCTTGCATTTGTTAAACGTCCTTGAGAACGTTTCCTCGGAACTCGGAAGTTCGGAAACGTGGAGGAAACGTTTCCTCCACGTTTTGGCCCTCGAAATGTCCGGGACCCTGGGATTTGTGGGGGAACCCCATGTAACACCGGTACATACCCATAGGCTCCGAGTATGGTTTTACGTACCCGAGGCTTGTGTGTACGCACCCACAACGTATTTAGTGCCGGTTTTGTACTAGGTATGTTTTAGACCTGGTACATGCCGGTATTGGACGTTTCCTTGATCTAGTATAACATAGAACCTAGTACAAATATATCTGGTAACTTAGAAAAAAGGTAAAGACTTATCCCAATAGGCTTTTCTTCTACAACCAACTTGTCTACCCAACCCAAATAATTAAACAACAATATTGGATCTAATTCAAAAAAGAAACCTTCCTTGGAAGAATTAAGGGAAAGACATGGTCAAAGAAACATCTTCCCTCGATTCCAATCTAGAGAAATCCAATATGAAGACCCAATCAAAAGATACTTCACAACTGCAAGGGATGGTGCAACTCCTCATGGAATATGAGAGGCTTAATCGTACCCAATAAATACCATTCTTTGAAAGAAGTTAAATCGTAAGGGATTTATATCGTAAGGGATTGATATGCTGCTTCTACAAGAGGTGCAGATCTGGGCAACAGAAAGTCTTCAAAGCGATTGAAACATAGGGCAGCCATCAAATATTATGGAATACTTTCACTAGAACCATGATCCAGTAAGATCCATCAAGCTATGTTCTCCGTTAGAATCATTTTCCTTGGGGTGTATATGCTCCTTTTTTCTCAATTGAATTTAAATCAAATTGTGGGGTTGTCAATATTTAAATCCCAAAAATTATATAGATCACTTTCACCAGGACCATGATTGTGTAGGATCCATCAAGCTATGTCCTCCATTAGAACTGTTTTCCTTGGTGCATATATGATTTCTTTCTCTCAATTAAATTGAAATCAAGTTGTGGGATCATCAATATTTACATCCCACCAAATGGAAACAATAGAATATCAATAACCAATGTTACAACAAATTTCTCAATGGATTTCAACATACAAACCTGCAAATCATATCTTAATGGGAGCTTTCAATGCTATTAATGATAACCTTGTGAAAGAATGAGGTTCAGGTAGCAATCAAAGAACAACATATGCTCAAACAAATTTAGCTCTCCACCATTAACACTCTGTAATATGGCCTATACAATCCTTTCCAAATTGACAGCAATGACAATGAAGCCTCCACTCCAGAAAATAATCACCTCTGCGCTATCAGCATTTGTCCCAAGAAAGCAAATTAAGGAAAATATTGTTTCCGTTTAAGAAGTTCTTCATTGTCTTCACGATAAAATATGTTCCGAATTTTGTCAAACTTGACTTACCAAAAGCTTTTGATTGATGTAACTGGCACTAATTGAGGCCACTCTTCAGGCCATTGGTTTCAATTACGATTCTGCATAATGGAGTAAAAGTTGCATCAGTACACCTCTATTCTCAGTCTCATTGAATGGTGAACTCAAGACCCCTTTATCTTCAAGATATTTGCGCCTCTTAGCCCATATTTATTTATAGTTTTGGGACAAATTTTATGCTGAAAAATTGATATAGCTAGACTCAGAAATGAAATATATGGGCCTCCAGCAGTTGAAAAAGGACAAAGATACACAAGTTTTTACTTGCAGAGGACACTCTTATTGTTCTCTACCACTATGCTCAAAGAAATCAGGGGTTTGACCACCTTCTCCAACAATTTGAAGAAGTATCAAGGAAATAAATCAACAAGGATAAATCCCATGTCATTTTAATTAATGTGCTAGCTCTCAGAAAGTGAGCAATTTTAAGGATCCTACAGCTCAAAGAAGGAATTGTCCCAATGATGTATCTGGGTTTCCCTCTCCGTCTGAAGCATCAGTAAGAGTAGTGGTGTAAGTACAGTCCAAAAATGAAAAATAAGATGACACATTCGAATCATCGATGGCTATCTTTAGGAAAAATCCAACCTATACATTTGTAATGCAAACGATTCCAACCGATCTTACTCAGCTATTCACAGCACTGCCAATTCGGCCAATAAACAAAAGCTTTCTTTGGTGATTGAGTTACAACATTCTCACTGCTGACAACTTACAAAGATGAGGTTGGATTGGTCCCACCATTTGCAACAGACAGAATACAATGAGGGATTGAAACCCCGACAAAGCACCCCTGTAAATTGATAATCTTCTCCAAAATATTATTTCAACAGTGAATGAGTTTTAGGGCATTTAAATTCAACATCCAAAAGGGCATTATAATGCCATTGCAAATAATCTTGCAAATTTTGCATTGCATTACAGGTCTGAGTGTCAATATTTTATTCACGACTTCATATTATTTTATTTTATAATGACAAGTGTAAAATTTATTTATTCTATGAAGTATAATCTGGGAAGCATGGGTACATCCCGGGTATGGTACGGATACATTTGGGTACGTACTGGGTATGTCACAAACGTTTGGAAAGTATTGGGACATATCCGGGATGTACCCACAGGTTTTGGTGGTGGAGTTTGTTTAAAAATATTTTTTGTTTGACGTAGTCGATACACAAAAAAACAAATCCTAAACTCATAAATGAATTAAAAAATAAGCCCTAAACTCCTCTAAAAGCTATAAAAAGGCACTCAAGCATTACCAAAACACACAAACAATTCATTGTTGGTTTTTGCAAGTGTAAGAGCAAAGAGCCAAAGAGGAATTGAGGAGGAGGCAGCCATTGGAAGGAGGATTTGTTTGGAGGCAGCCATTGCAAGGAGGACGAGATTGGAGGCAGCCATTGCTTTCAAGGAGTTGTAGTTTTGTTTAAGGCAGCCATTGTTTAGAGGCAGTCGTCGTTTTAATTCAAAGGAGGAGATGTCATGTTTGGAGGCAGCCGTTGTTTGAATTTTATTGCAAGGAGGATCTACGTTTTTAGGCAACCATTGTTTGAGGAAAATCTAGATGATATATTCTAGATTATTTGTATTCATATTGACATGATATTCATATATCATATGTATGGCAGCCACATGATCAATGAAAATATAAAATTTTAAGCATATTGAATGTTTTGAACCTTGATCCTACTATATTTTTCAAGTTTTGTATTTCTTATGGACTAAAAAATGAGTATATATATTTTTATAAAATTATATATGTACGGACGTACCCAAGATGTTTTGTACCGAAGGGTTTTTTAAAATCAACATATCCGCGTACTGTACTTGTACTTGAACTCGTACCCGTATCTTGACAACATAGAGTATAATGATATATTATGCATCTTCCATTTCTGAATGTAAAATTTAAAATCATATTCCAGATTTCCAATTTTTCTCTCTCTCTCTCTCTCATGAATCCATATTTCCCAACTTGGTAACCACAGAAACCTTTGAATTTTCCATTAATACAGGTTATAAAAACAAAACCTCCCTTCTTTTCAGAATGGAAGCACATAGCTTTGAAGTTCTTCCAAGGAGATTTAGCTTCTGATGTATAAAATGAATTTACGCTATTATGAGATTATGGAGTTGCAGTTTGTGGTAAATATGGGGAACATTTACCAAAGCTATGTACATATGAATTAATTTTATGTGCTTTATCCAAATCCTGATACTCCCAAACTTTCGACATTTTTAAGAGTAAATTTTGTGGGATTCCAAAATATTGCTGTGCCACCAGAACAAGCAGAAGCTGGAGAGAATGGATTCAGTCGCTGACCAGAATGAGCAGAGACTGGAGAGAATGGATTCACTTACTGACCAATTCTGTTTATGTTTATGTATAGTCCAAAGTGCCCAGTCAGGCATTGATTATTCCTTTTAACTTTTTTTTTTTCTAGGATAGGAAATCAAGCTGTTGCAGTATGTCTACACTCTATTGAATTTGATTGATGCTGTTAGCGCTGATTTACAATAAAATTTTATATTTCTGACAGCATTTTGGTCAATATGATATTCTGTATAACTTGAAATCCCCTCTGCACAGTTTTTCCCTCTTTTGAAGCATCTTCTCTACTATTTTCATCAGACACTAATGATGATATGAACGCCTATTGATTCATAACAGGAGTTCTAGTAACACTTCAGTCACAGCAGAAGGAGACAGATAGTTCAGAGAAAATGATGCCCCTGCAAGTGGCATTGGATAGTGGAAAGAATGTCTTGCTTCAAGGAAGTCTAGATGTCTTATGGGTAATTCTTCTTGTAACCTTAAATCATTATATATACATCCTATGTCCGAGGGAAAAGATTGCTTTTTGGAGCTACAAGACAATGAAAAGTTTCCCTTTACGGAGTATCATCATGGGCTGCATGTTGTCTCCTGTGGTAGATGCAGTTGCATTTTGTTGTATGCTTTATTTTATTGGGTGTCTTTCTTATTGCTTTTTGTGAGGGTGCTATTTTATCATTAAAGTGTTATTGTTTGTTATGTTTTTACATTGGACTTCGCTATATCATGAAATTTAATCCTAACTTGTGGAGTACATGACGAACATCTTTTATTAATAGATTGATGTGACCACAAACATAACCAAAACAATGCACATTTAATGTAAGAAAGAGAACAATGAAAGAGAGTTTAACAAAAGCATATCATGACAAGTAATGCATGGATTCCATATGTTATTTATAAAAACTGTCATTACAATCATGAATGGAAAACCTGTCTCTTGGCCATTAAACATGATAGGATTATGGATGTTGTCAATGGGATTATGATGACAGAAAATGCTATACGCAGACTGGAAGCCACCATGTTGGATTTTGACGCTCAATGCCCCCTACAAAATGCCATAATACTTGTTTGAGAGCAACCAATGATGGTACCTCCAAGGAAACTGCTTATTTCACTCTTCGAGCCTCCCCATTAAGCCAAGCATGGGCAGCAAGACCTATCTAGGAGGATAACTTTCCATTCTCTTTACACGTGAAAACCAAAATGTGTCTCTTTGCTGATGTTCATAGTGTCCATAATCTCTATGTCCATCAGCCTACACATACTTGGGGGTCCAATTTTCTGGTCCAACCTTTAGTGTGAAGTCTTCCTTAACCGCGCGTTTGCAAGGGGCATGCCTCTCTTTTTGTCTTGGAACATTAATGTTTTCAGGTCCACTTCCTGAACATTCCTTCCAAGTTCTGTATTTTTGATACAAACATATAGTTTTATATGGTTCAAAGGTTTGGGGAACTAGCTTGAGGGCTGTTAATTGGGGCCGTATTGAGAGGGTCCATATTGTCATGCTACAATGCAAGATCCGTTACAAGTAGACAATTCCTTAGTGCATCGTTTAGGCTAAATTTGCCACTCAGCCGCTATGCCTTGAGACTATCTTCATGCTTATTTTATGTAATGTCCCCAATGAGACAATTTATGCCCCCAAAAGGAACAACCACAAATCTGATCTCTAACAACAATTTATAGAATATATACTTGACAAAATTACTGCAGATCTGAATTTATTAGGGAAAATGCGACTTTCTCTAGGTGTTGTTAATCCACAAAATTGATATAAACTAGCTCAAATACTTGTCCAAAACAATCCGAAAATTTAATATATGGAAGAACATCAGGAAAATACCAATTTTATGACCAATAAGAGGGCTGGAATTTTATTTAATGTCTGCAGAACAACTTACAAACCTGGCTGAAAATGAAGTTTCCCAAGCCCAAATTTTATATAAACCAGCTGATTTTGGTCTCTAAAAATTTCATAATGAATAGGAAAATCAAATCTGATCCAACCATGCCCTAGAGTACTCAGAATCTCCCACAAGTGGGTCCCACCACTAGGAAACTGCTGGAAATGCTACCCAAAAATCAGCTACAACACTACTTCAAACCCTAGTTGGATGTAACAGAAATTTGCAAATTAGGGCCTTCAACACTGCTGGAACTTCAGAATTATCCTTGAAACTCAATGGAAACCCTTGAATAGAGATTTTCTCTCACAAAGAATGAAGAGTTTTTGTTCTTCAACCTTGGTAATAGAGGGTTTTCATCCTCTAATGCAAATACTTCAAAGGGTTTTCGTCCTTTGAGGTAAAAATGGAAAGCAAATAGCTCAACCAAATTTCAGATATGAAAATATGCAAAAGTGATGCCTTCTCCAAGTGTGGCGACTTCCTTTTATAATTTCTCTTGGCATCTTTGCCCACACAAAGGCCCAATCAGCTCCCTTCACTTTATTTAATAATTTCCCTTGCTTTACTTTATTTAATATTTTTATCCCCTCCCTATATGGGTCACATTTTCTCACTAAGGGGAAATAAAAATAAAGTGACTTTTTCTTTTGTTATTTTATCACTAATAAATTATTAAAGTGCTTATAATAAAATTATTATGCACTTTTAATTAACTTATTAGGATTAGTTTCTTTTTTTTTCCCCATCCCTTAGCTCTCGGGATATTTCAATCCTCCCTTCCCCAAATTGCTTTCCCTCAAGCAATTGCAAGCTCATATGCCTGAGTGCCATGTCCAAGATGTAAAACATGTTGTAGTGCTCCAAGAGTCTAGATCCTGTGTCTGTCAAATGAGAGAGCTCTTGCCAAAATATGTAGTTCTCATGATGCTCATAAACATGAATTTGGATCAAGGGTTCCACATGCTCCATATTGCAAACTTTATCCTTTATTTTATCATGCTTCTCATGAGAAAAACAAATCTGAAATGGTTTAATATGCAACAATAAATATGACATGTTACCATTTCTTTCATACCTTGGAGTGTCATCAAGATCTTCATTTCCTTTTGTCTTCATGATATCTTGGCTTTTCTGTACCAATTCCTAGCACGTTTGTCCAAAATAGGCTGAATATCATCATGATAGAGTTGTGATAAAAAAAAAAGGATGTATCTCTTACCATACAATGCGTAGCCCATGCAATTGCCCTCTTTTGGAAGATCCTTCCATACTCTTGGCTGTCACAACTTGAGGAGTACCATTCCTCATACCTTGTAGAACAACTTCTTTGTCTTGCACCTTGAATTTCAATTCCATAGTTTGATAATTTTGGATGAATTCACCCAAAGATTGCAGCCATTGTACTCCAAGTACTATATCCATCTCACCAATGCCAATAACATAAAAATCATCTCTTACCTCATGACTTCCTAAAGTGAGCTCAAGTTGTGGAATCTTCTTTGTGCATGAAAGTGAATATCCATCTGCTACTATCACATTGAAGCCTTGGAAATATTCCATCTTCAATCCCATCCTTGTAACCAAGCCTTCATCAATGAAGTTATGTGTAGCTCCACTATCTATCAACACGGTGATCTTTTGCCCATGAAGGTCTCCTCTAACTTGGAATGCATAGAAACTAGGTGGTACGGATAATGTAGCAAGTGTGGCACTGTGAGAACCACTTCCTCTTCCTTTGCTTGTTCTTCAATTTCTTTCGGATCAACACTCTCATCATCTTCCTCATCAGAAACTACCTCAATGTAATGGATTGACCCTTTGCCAAGGCAACGATGGTTGGGTGTCCATGGGTCCCTGTAGTTGAAGCATAACTTTTTCCTTTTTAACTCATTGTTTACCTCTATTAGCTTGCTTTTTAACCACTCTTTTGGATCAAATTTCTCTTGAATGGGCTTACCTTGCTGTCCACTAGCTGCTGTCCCTTGCTCACCATTTTGAGTTGTCATTGGCTGTCCAAATGAGTCCTTTTTATGTCCCAAAGGTACAGTCCTAGGCTGTCCAAACTGCAGATTTTTGCTTTTTGGGACTGCAGTTTCTAGATCCAAAGACTTCTTGATAGCTCCTTGTAGAGATGGAGGATTGAAAGCTTTGACTAGGCCTCTTAGTGGTTCTGCTAGTCCTTCAATAAACAACAATACAAGTCTTCTTTCACTTACATCTGGTACCATCACTGCAAGTCTCTGAAAATTAGAAATATACTTGTCTAATGATCCTTCTTGCTTGAGTTGAGCCAACTCTCTGAAATGGATCTTTGGATCTATTCTATCAAACCTCTCTGTTAGACATTGATTGAATTCTTCAATGGTTGTGATAGAACCATGCCCTTGTGTGATCAATCCATGGTACCACCATTCATGTGCAACTCCTCCAAATGCAAGGTTGCAAATTTAAGGGCTTCTTCCTCATACATGGGATTCAATGACAAGTATGTATCTAGTTTTTGTAACCATGCTCTAGCTGAACATTTATCTGAACCATCATAAGAAGGAAGAGTTACCTTACCCAACCTTTGTTGTATGTCTCTTCTTGGTTGCTCCTGTTGAGTTCTTCTATTCCTTCCTGTGCCTTTGCTTTATTCTTCACTTGACAATAATCCCTGAAAGATAACATCTCTCACCTTGAAACTGAGGGCTACATATTCTTCACCCCATGCCTCTATGTCTTCAACATCACTTGGAGGATCTAGCTCAAGTGGTTGTTCCTCTTTTTGAAGGAACTTGGCCTTGAATATTTGAGGTGGAGGCTTGATGGATGTCTTTGCTGGTCCAAATGAGCTTCCTTCACCATTGTTGGTTGCACCTTGGTTGCCAGATATATTATGTCCTTGTATAACCTTAGCTAGGTCCATGATTGAGCCTGTCAATGCATCACACATTTCCCTTTGAGACTCCCTTATAGCTTGCTGCAACTCTCTTTGACTCCTTGTAATTACCTCATGCATGTAGCTCAGCTCATCTGTAGGAGGGGCTCTTTGATCATGCTCATCCATTGTCCCTTTCTTTGGAGTTTGATTTCTTCTTTGATAAACTAGAGGTGATTTCCCTGTTTGCATTCAGATTTGAACTACTTCACAGGATGGCAAGGAACATGCTCTGATACCACTGTAATGTCCCTAATGAGACAATTTATGCCCTCAAAAGGAACAAGCCCAAATCTGATCTCTAACAACAATTTATAGAATATATACTTGACAAAGTTACTGCAGATATGAATTTATTAGGGAAAATGTGATTTGCTCTAGGTGTTGTCAATCCACAAAATTGATATAAACTATCTCTAATATTTATCCAAAACAATCATTTTTTTATATATGCAAGAACATTAGGAAAATACCAATTTTTTGACCAATAAGAGGGCTGAAATATTTTTATTGTCCTCAAAAAACAGCTTACATACCTGGCTGAAAATGGAGTTTCCCATGCCCAATTCTTTTATAAACCAGCTGATTTTGGTCTCTAAAAATATGACAATTAAACCTGAAAATCAGATCTGAGTCAACCGTGCCCTAGAGTACTCAGAAATCTCCCACAAGTGGGTCGCACCACTAGGAAACTATTGGAAATGCTACCCAAAAATCAGCTACAACACTTCTTCTCCAAACCCTAGTTGGATGTAACAAAAATCTGCAAATTAGGGTCTTCAACATTGTTGGAACTTCAAAATTATCCTTGAAACTCAATGGAAACCCTTGAATAGAGTTTCCTCTCACAAAGGATGAAGAGTTTTCGTTCTTCAACCTTGACAATAGAGGGTTTTCGTCCTCTAATGCAAATACTTCAAAGGGTTTTCGTCCTTTGAGGTAAAAATGGAAAGCAAATAGCTCAACCAAATTTCAGATATGAAAATAGTCAAAAGTGATGCCTTCTCCAAGTGTGGCGACTTCCTTTTATAATTTCTCTTGGCATCTTTGCCCACACAAAGGCCCAATCAGCTCCCTTCACTTTATTTAATAATTTCCCTTGCTTTACTTTATTTAATATTTTTATCCCCTCCCTATATGGGTTGCATTTTTTCACTAAGGGAAATAAAAATAAAGTGACTTTTTCTTTTGTTATTTTATCACTAATAAATTATTAAAGTGCTTATAATAAAATTATTATGCACTTTTAATTAACTTATTAGGATTAGTTTCCCTTTTTTCCCATCCCTTAGCCGTCGGGAAACAATGAATGGGCTAAGGGTCTTCGACTTGTTAATTTTGAGAAAGGGATATTTCACTTTCTACATTCACAGACTAAGCTCCATGGGGTTTTCACTGCTGGCTATGACAAATATACATACTTAGGACTTTGGTCTTTAGAGAGGATCACTTTACTCGTCCCCACTACTCCACCGGTACCCATGGTTCCTTTCCACAATGGACGTCATCACTAGAACTTCCACAAAGGTCATCTACATACAATATATCTAGGCGATTTGGATTCCCCCTTGAGATGCTCAACCTCAAGCTTGCTTTTTACGTTGAGCATTTCTTATAAATGGTGGATGGTATTATTCGTTAACCTCACTATCTCCAGCGCCACTGGTCCCATGACTTGAAATTTCCCCTTGGCCATATGACAGTATGCCCTCCCTAGTTATGGGATGAAACTGATCATCACATTCTCCATTAGGACTATATCTCATCACATTCTCCATTAGGACTATATCTGTTGTCTTTGCTCCCTCCTGGAGGTGGAGGTGGAGGAACATTTCATTTTCTGGTGCCCAATGTACTATGAGATCTAGGGAGATATCACTACCTCCTGCAGGGACTCGATCAAGTACACTCTCCAAATCGGTGATGCTCGGCTCTTTATCTTTGCAAGGCCATCACCCTTAGGTGCAAATCCCTACAAAGGGAGTCTAGAGGCCTTAAAACCCCCATGTTGATCACCTCTTTTCTAGCCCACCCGGGTGACATGCAATACCAAGTGCCCGTTGGACATCAGTACTTCATATATCAGAATTGATAGATAAGTTGGGGGCACTTCTCTTAGCACACCAATACTACTCAAATTACTTAGATCCCCCATCTTGCTGTCCCTCGGTTTTGTGGATTTGCTCCTTTCCAGTGTGGCTCTACCACTTTTCGGTGTTGCTCTGCCCCCTTTCAGTGACATGGATCTACTACTTACTAGCTGCTCCCTAGACCACATGGGCAGACTCATATTATGATTTTTTTCTAGGCGAGATCTTGACCAGCTTTGGATATTAGGGGAGATTCTAGTGGAAGCGCTTTGCTTCCTTTTAGGGTCTCTCACATGACCGTATCAGATCTTTCACAACAATTGTTGATTGCTCGGGGGCTTCACTTCAAGCACATATAAAGATATTTGATGAGATTTCCTTCCAGTCTTCATTAGCACATGCTTTTGGGGCTCTTGTTCGCCCTTCATTGTTATTTGTATTGGTTTCATTACCAACTGTGTTAGTGACCCACTATTTATCTTGTCTTACGTACTTTTATGCCTTTTTTTTTCTAGGATTGTCTCTTCCTATAACTTTCTATTGCTAACTGCGGTATCCTTGGGTCCCATTGACTTACTTTTGGTCATCTGTGGACATTAATATAATTTCTTTCTATTTCTTTCTTTCTAAGCCCCTGGTTCATAGTTTCCTTTGATCTTTCTCATCTAATCATTTTGTAGCGCTCTTGAGCTCTATCCTGTATTAGCTCATTTTGATGTATAATATATTTTTGATGTTAATATGTTTTACCCCCCTTTTGTCAAAAAAATGGTATTGAAATCCCAGAAAAAGATGTGATCTTGTAAAGCATGAAATGAATTTGTTGAACTTATGGTTTAAACAAGACAACCTCGAGAAAGAAATGAAATGTAAGTGCACTTGTACCTTCTGAGGAAAGATACAATCCATCAAGTGCACAAATATGTAAAACAAATGATGGATAAGAATAACCAATTCCAAAATGGTGATTACATTGTTAGGTGTATAAAATACGTATAAGGATCATCTTTTCTCTATATTAACCTTAATTCATTATCGCCACATATGAAAAGGTGTGGTTAGGCTAAATGTTGCCATATGCATGTATGATAACTTTTCTGTTATATTAATACCATGTGTGTAACATTGTATATTATATCATTGAGGCCCAAACGGTCCCTTGGTGTCCTCTCTTGACCCAAGATGCATTGCTTACAGTTGAATTTCGCAATGTTAGACTTGATAAACCTTGATTCTTTGGTATTTTCATAACTGCTACTTTTCCTATCCCCTTGTTCCTATTACAAAGATTTTAATTTTATTATTGTGTATATGAAAGGACAAGTTTGATTCTCAAAGTCCTAAATGCAAGAAAAAACAATTCAATTCAGACACTTATTACACTAGCAATCAATAATATGTTTTTCTAAATTTATGTGTGATTGCAAACATTTTTGTGCATTCACATTTATTCATGTGTCAATGTATAAAGGCACAAAAGTATTTGTTATATTATTGTTGTTGGAGGAAAGGTTAATCAGTTTCCTTAGGTTGGCCCATAGGTCTTTGCATGTATGGTCTGGGGTTGGTTTGCAGGTTTTATTTTCAATATTTGTGCTTGTAGGTTGATTCATAGGTCTATTTCCAATTCTTGTGGCCATTTGCTTCCTTGTAGAACTTTATGTTCAATTCTTGTGCTTGTTGGCTGACCTGTAGGTCTTATTTTCTGAAGAAAGAAAAAAATTGACGATTCTAGCAATAATTTCACTGTGGAAAGCTGGAAATTATGACAAGGATAGAACTGAAAAAAATCTAAATTTTTCTAAGTTAAAAGCATTTATTGCCAGAAAAGTTTATCTGAACATACTTTGATGATGTCAAAAAACAGTTTTAACTGATGTTCATATCACTTATGACAGTTAAAGCATATGAAATCACACTGACAGATTGCTGACTTCAGGCTGTTGCAGCTTGTTGATGTCAGAAAAATTATGCAGCTATAGATTTCCAAAAAGTTCCTCCAATACTCTTTTGTTCCAAAAATTATGGAAGTGAAAGTCAGATTAAGTAAATGTGCATTCACGTTCCTAGGATGCTTATGTAATTCTGATATTGTCAGTTAGTGCTGCTAACCTCAACATTAGTGATACTAAAGACAAAAATCATCAAGAAACGTTTGTGTTCTTCGCTAGCAAATGAAGGATAAAGTCACTCTAAAATATGATGAGTTGACTTGGATGTGACTAATTATATATGCAGTTAATGCAGGGATGCTGAAAATATGCTAACATTGACTGATGTATGCAACACAAAAAATTGAAAGAATATGGTCAAATGACCATTTTCTTGTATAATCACTGAATATAGGCATATTATATTTCATTGGAAAGCTTTTGATCACATCGAATAATTCTCAATTACGATTTCTATCGTGCATTGCAGTTCTGTAATGTTTATTTTCGGGTTTGGTGCCAGTCTTGTCATTTCTTGATGGCAAGGGTTTAGGGCTTTGACGTCGCTACTCTGTTAGGGAAATGAGTCGCCTTTGAGGATATTTTTTTCCGGATCTCGGAAAAATTTAGTTTTCAGATTTGCTGTTCATTTGTGAATAACTTAAAACCTAGACTGCACGGAAATGCCCTGGGGTCCTCGTACCAGCCTGGAAACGTACCAGGTACTGGTATGGGGTACGGTACGCTGTGGGTACGGTTGGAAACGTCGGACCGTACCCTGTCCCTGTGGGTACGTTTCCAGCCGTACCCGTCCAAAAAAAACTTGCCAAAGACAGCGTTTCTTTCCTTTTTGGCAATTCTTTCCTTTTTTGGATTTTTGGTGAAAAAATCACAAGGACAGAAAAAAATTTGCCATTTTTGGAAAGGGTCCGGGAAGATGTAGCAGCAAAAACTTGCATGTGCCATAACTTTCATTCTGTGACTCCGTTTTAGGTGCCATTTTCTCTAAAAGTGTATATTTTCTCGAGCTCTACGCATTGATGGCAATATTTTTCTTATTTTCATAAAATCCATTTTTGCACCTTTTTGGACCAAGCAACTTCTTGCAATCTTCTGAAAGAATCATGAGCTTTGATCGCCTGTAGACAGATTAGTAATTAAAAATACTGGATAGCTTTCCAAAACTCGGTGAGTATTCTCCCGTGCTCGGACTAATCGTCCCACCTGCCAGCTTGGATCCATATTTTTCCTGCTTAGTTATGATGTTTCGGGAAATATGTCAGACAATACTATCGTGCTGAGTGGATCAAGGAAGGTCACCATGAACAATCAAAACTCCTTGAATCTTATCACAGTCACTAAGATAAATAACTGTGATAGAGAAATAATAAATTTCAATAAGTATGCAATGTATGAGAATTAAATTTCAATAAGTATGCAAATGCTTCTTTAAATATATAACGTAACCAAAAACGTACACTACCGTACCTGTACCTGTATCCGTGCAGTCTAGCTTAAAACCTATGTTCCATGAAGACACATCCCCATCCCTCGGTCTCCATGCTGTTTTTCTATTTAATTATTGTTTCTAGGATCTTGGGGTACTTTTAAGCATCCCCTTTTTGTACTCCCGCACTTCGCTGTTCACCTGATAAGGGAATTTGGTGGAACATAGCTTTAGACGATCTTGATAGGAAGTATGAGGCAGTTCTATCAATTTTCAGATTGACATTACACCAAGTTTAAGTGTTCAGGGGATACATGGGCGTGTTTTGGTGATTGCTAGAAGGATCCCTACATTTCAGGAAAAGGACTCAAAATATATAAAAATGCTATTCTTTATGAGGAATATGTGAGAAAATCACATCAGATCATGCAGATAACAACCCTTTTATATTGAACATTCATGTATGTATCACATTTGTTTCTATAACTGGAACTTGCTTATAACCTAAATAGCTGATCCTGGTACTGGTATCAGAATGCCGGTACAGCAATATTTTCATAGGTACAGCTGTACAAAAAAGAACATATAAAATATTAAAATAAGCAAAACTAACCACATAATATGCACAGAGTAAAAAAAACAAGTTAAATAATCAAATAACAGTTGATCACATTAATTTTATATCAATGCCAATTTTCATTATGTAAACCAGAATAGATTAATAGTTGAAAACACAAATAGTCATTGGCTGAACTTATAACTATGAGTACATATTGTAAACGTACACGGTGGTTTAGGATTAGCAAAAGAATGGAGTTTCTGCCATAAGCAACTGACAAAGTGAAGGCGAGAGACAAAATGGGCAATGAGAGGTATGTATGCAATGAGAAAAGAAAAAACAAAAGAAAATATATTAATGCCCATAGATGACCAAATGTAGGTCAATGGGACTCGGGGATACGGCAGTTAACAATGAGAGGTAAAGTGTATTGTTTTTGTTTGCTTCTGACAAAATGAATGTGAGAGTGCCTTTTAGAGTATCCCCATACTTTTTATTATTTTTTGATTGTTTCTCAAACTCCAAGTTTGAAATTTTATAAGCTTTAAAAAATTGTTTTTTTCCACTTCAGACTGGGTTTTGTGTCCAATACGCCCGGGTTCGTCATTGGATAAACCTGCGTACCTGACCCTACCGGGATACACCCAGGCAGTAAACACAGGTAAATTGAATTGGGACCGATACCCAGTATGTGCTGTACTGGGACTGGACCCCTGGGGTGAAGGATCAGGCTTCGTAGATTATAACTATTTTCATATTTCTTATCCTTGTTTAACAAATATTACAGAGATGTCTGTAAAGATGCACATTATATTCATTTTTCTGTGAAGTTATGTTATATTTGCAAATAATGACCATTTGTTTGCTTTCAAAATGATTAGTGTTGCCTCTTAACATTTGTTAAATTCCTTGTATACAGTTTCTGATGTATAGCAATTTGTAAGGCTGATGGTTTTGTTTTATATATGGAGCTTGTCATGCATCTATGACAGGTCAGTCAAGTGGTTGCAGCCTAGTGTATTAGAATATTTATAAAGGATGTGTTTGAATAGGTACTTTCTGTGTCAAGCATCTATGACAGGTTGGGCAAGTGGTTGCAGCCTAGTTTATTAGAATATTTATAAAGGACGTGTTTGAATAGGATCTTTCTATTTTTACTTATATTCTTTGATTGCCTTTCAGGATTTTCGACAGCTTCTTGATGATAGCTTGGAATTATTGGTGAAGTTGAGGGATGTATATATTGATTGGGTACAAGGAGGATTTCAGGACCTTTTTAGATCCCTGGAAGATTTCTTTCTTTCTTTCTCCAGGGAATAGTTTCCAGTGATAGAAAACTGCCTCTTACAGAGAAGCTACAAACAGACAAGGTTTCAACTGGGGTTGTTCTTGTGATGGCTCAGCTATCTGTATTTATTGAGCAAACAGCAGTTCCTAAGATTACTGAGGTAAGATATCTTTAGAGGTTTCTCATTAATGAAATTGTGACTGTATCTTATCATCAAATTTATTTTCCTCCTCTGGTTATAATATGTATGTAATGTTAAGAGTATCATAGTGAGAATTAATTGCTTGCTTTTCAATAGATTTGCTGTTGTGGTAATGGTTTTTGTTTATTAACAATTATGGACTCTTATCTTTGGTGATTGCTTTATCTGCTTTAATGCCTTTGGCCCTGTCTAAATTCAACCTGTTGATTCTTGAAGCAACTTTTTCTAGTTGCATACAGAAATCACTTACATAAATTGTGGCTTGAAACTGTAATTTAACGTCCATGCTATGTTGCCAGGATATGGGTACGGGTGTGGGTTCGATACACGGATACGTCAATTTTAAAAAACCCTTGGGTACGATACGTCTTGGATATGTCCATATATATATATATTACATATACTCATTTTTTAGTCCATAAGAAATACAAAACTTGAAAATTATAGTAGGATCAATGTTCAAAATATTCAATATACTTAAGACTTTACATTTTCATTGATCATGTGGCTGCGATACATATGATAAGTCATCGAATATCATGTCAACATGAATACAATGATTAGCCTACTTGTAAACAGTAATATTAATACTAATATTGATTTAGTATAATAGTTACTATATATACTAAATTAACTTACTATATTAGTTAATTGACAGATTTGAACAGAAAATCCAAAAATGGACAAACAAATGGTTGTCTACAGGAGGAAGGATGACTCTTATTAAGGCGGTTCTCCAAGCGATGCCGATTTATGTGGCGTCTGTTTTGAATATTCCAGGTACTATTTTAAAAAGATGGATTCCATATGTCAAAAATTTCTATGGAGTGGGGCTCAAGAAAAGAAAAAGTGGGCACTGGTTAAATGGACATCTCTTTGCAAACCAAAACAACATGGAGGGTTGGGCTTTCGGTTATCCACTCAACAAAATATAGCTTTGGCAGCCAAACTATATTGGAGGCTCATAGTTTGTCCTGACGATCTATGGGCTGTTAATTTCAGAGGTAAATATGCGGAAAGCAGTCGACCAGAGAGAATAATCAGGACAACTCTTCCTAATAATGGATCTCCAGCATTAATGTTCATTAAACGTGGAGAAAATCTGATTAAAAAACATCTTTTCTGGATAGTTCACAATGGTCAATCGGCTAATTTTTGGACAGATTCATGGGAAGGTCAACCCCCAATTATAACAATCTTCCCTCAACTTCATCCTATTCAGGAAGCAACTGCAAGCTAAGGGATGGATCAAGATAAGCCACTACATTCAGACAAACATTCAGCCTTGGGGTACTGAGACACGATGGAAACCTCTTATGGATTGGCCCACGAGGATAGAGCATGAAGATCAGAATCTGTTGAACAATATTCAGCCGGACGAACTCTTTTGTCTTCGTCTGATCCTGATGAACTAGGATGGGGAGGTAGCTCTTCAGGGGAATATGAAGTTGCTTCGGGATATACATCCCTCATTACAAGTTGCACTCATCCTCAAAAAGCCTTGTTTCAAGCATATATGGCAGCCAAAGATATGGCCTAAGGTAAGTTTCTTCCGTGGCTTATCATTCATAAAAGGCTTTTAACTGGAGATAGGCTCCAAAAAAGAGGTTTCAGAGGACCTTTTAGATGTGAACTTTGCACTCAAGATGAGGAAACATTGGATCATCTTTTCTTTCAATGCCCATGGGTTTCTATATTGTGGACACAATTGGCTGGGCTGTTTAAACTTCAATGGAATAGTTTGGGATCCCTTGCATAGATTAATGATACTTGGAAGAAAGCAATTCCTAGAGGACAAAATTTGCTCCCAGCTGTTTGGAGTGGTATCTCACTACTTCTCTGGAATACGTGGAAAGAGCGAAATTATAGAATATTTCGACAAACTAGTAGAGCTAGTTATATATGTTTGGGAAAAAATAAAAAGTAACTTGACAGAGAGCCTCAAACATAAGGTTTCTCTACCAGATCAACCCTCTCAAGAATGGGAGCATATCTACAAACAACTTTCTTTGGATCCTAAGGAAGCCACCATGCCTCGCTTTCACACAAGAAAGAGAATAGGGACTGAAACTCAAGTGGAAGATGGGAAGATTTATGATGGGATGATAAATACAGATGGTGCTTCCAGGGGTAATCCTGGAAGAACAACTATGGGAGGGATTGGCCGTAATAGAGAAGGAGAAGTCCATTTCCTCTTTGCTGAAAATTTGGGAATTTCTACCAATAATGTGGCAGAAATCAAAGCCATCCGTAGAGGAATACAGGAAGCTATTAAAATAGGATGGCGGAAGATCAAGATCCAATCGACTCCAGAATCATGATGAACTTATTGAGTAATTCTAATAGTGGATATCCTCCTCAGTGGAGAATTGCTAAGGAGGTTTGTGAAATACGAAATCTACAGCAGAAGATCCAAGAAATTCAGTTTACCTACATCCCTAGACAGAAGAACAAGGTTGCAGACGGATTGGCAAATTGGGCTCTTGACAACAATGATATCCTTTGCTACGGGTTACCTCCTTTATGGTGGTCTACTAAGATTCAAGAAGAAATCAGGAAAATCATAAACCTTGACTCTTTTCAATGAATGTTCATCTTGCTATTTTTGTTTATAAGGCTAGAGATATGGCTAATAGCTTCCATGCTTGGCATGGTAGAGTATGTAATTCAAGTTTTATATCAATATAATGGTTGATTGTTTTCTTCTTTAAAATATATATATATATATATATTATATTATATAACTAATAATCGTACGTGAAGTGTATGATGGAAATGCCGAAGGGGATGGAGTGAAGAATGAAAAAATGAGGAAGCGAAATAGAGGGAAATGATGACGGGTGATGAAGAAGGGGTTCGATGGAAGGGGAGGACGTTGTGTTCCAATGTATTTTTCATTCTTCACTCCATGCCGAAGGGGATGGAGTGAAGAATGAAAAAATGAGTAAGTGAAAATAGAGGGAAATGATGATGGGTGATGAAGAAGGGGTTCGATGGAAGGGGAGGACATTGTGTTCCAATGTATTGTCTCTATCTTATAGGTATTATTCACGGCGGTGCAATATGCGTTTAAAGAGGACAAACTAAAAAATGGGGAAATTTGAAAAGGTTCCATGTTTGAGACCCAACTGAAATGCATGTATCACACATTTTTCACAGGTCAAATTGTAAGACCCTAATAATATTGGTTATTTGTGTTCCATTTTCTTGTGAGTGCAATTTATACTTAAAAGAGGCAAAATAAATAGTGGGAAAAATCCAACAGGTTTCAAGTTCGAAACCCAACTGAAATGCTTGTTTCTTGGAGCACTTTATAGCCACCCTTTATAATACTAAGCTCGAGTAAGTGTAGGGAAATAGATGAAGTGTGAACAATCATTGATAATTGAGTTCACATTATGTGCGTGAGTGTAATTTACACTTAAAGGTGACAAAATAAGAAATGGAAAATATCAGTACGTTTCATGTTCGAAACCCAATTGAAATGCTTGTTTCTTGGCCTCAATACGTGCAACACAATCCATTCTTTCTAGACTCATGGCAAGCTCGAGAGAGACCACTACACATTTATTATGTGGTTTTCTATTATAAATTGTTAATGCATGAACAAGCATTAATAATTGAGCCCCTCCAGTGATTAGTCATACGAGCGACACATATATTTTATCTCCTAGCCGAGCTCGGCTATTTTTTAATTTTATTTTTTACACCATTAAGGTTTTTGAATGGACGATGTTTGAATTGTTAGAAAACACGAAGACATCAATGGAAAGATGGAAATGAAATAGTGAAAATTAAATACATGCATGTATCGCACCTTTTCCACTTAGGTCAAATTGTAAGACCCTACTAATATCGGTTATCTATGTTCCATTTTAGTGTCTCAATCTCGCTTGCATTATTCACATGAGTGCAATTTGTGCTTAAAGGGGCCAAAATAAAAATGGTGAAAATCCAATAGGTTTCAACGTCGAAACCCAAATGCGAATGTTGTCAAGGTTTTCAATAAGACAACGTTTGATTTTTTAGATAAGACGTAAACATCAATGGAAAGTTGGAAATAAAAGTGAGAAATAAATACCTGCATGTTCTACACCTTTTCCATGGTTTAAATTGTAGCACTTAAATAATTTATGTTACTAATGTTACAATTTATTGAATCAATCTCGGTCGCATTATTCATGTGAGTGCAATTTATGCTTAAAAGAGACAAAATAAATAATGGGAAAAATCCAACAAGTTTCAAGTTCGAAACCCAACTGAAATGCTTGTTTCTGTGAGCACGGTATAGCCCCCCTTTATAATTCTAAGCTCGAATAAATGCAGGGAAATAGACGACGTGTGAACAATCATTGATAATTGAGTTCACATTATTCACATAAGTGTACTTTACACTTAAAGGTGCCAAAATAAAAAAGGAAACTATCAATACATTCCATGTTCGAAACCCAATTGAAATGCTCGTTTCTTGATTCGATCCTTCTAGACTCATGGCAAGCTCAGAGAGACACCACTACCAACTACATTTATTATGGGGTTTTCTATTATAAATCATTAATGAAAAGCAATTTCTTGTTTTATGGGATTGTTTCCAACACATTATTACATAGTGAGATGTCATTGATGGTTATGGAAATTATAATATTACATTTTTGAGAGCTTCAACAAGTTCGATAGAAAAACTTTTCGTTATCCTTTCATGTTGTCCAGTTGGGGCAACTAAAGGTCACTTGATCGAGTCGTGTGGATGACAAAAGTCGTAAAAACTATGGCGGGAGCTTGACTATTTTTACATTTTATTTTTTACACCAAATCCACTATTTTTTTAAATGCAACTTCTCCACCTCCATTAACAACAATCTATATGGTTCGCTTGGTCGGTGAAGCAGCATTGTCTGAAGGATTACATATCGAGCCCCGCCCACTACAAATTAGTTAGAATTATTAATTACGCAATCCTTCTTTGTAAATCGAATAGCTGTTTGTTATTTTTTAAAGCCTTTGAAATGCATTTGATTTGGGTGACCATGATGGCTCCGTCTGTGTGCCCAAACATCCTAGTGCATTGTGGTAAGATATAACAAAGTGGTAATTTTAAAAATACCCTCCAGGTAAATCAAAGAAGAGTTTGTACTCAACAACGTATGAAACTATATGGAGTCTCAGTATTAAACTTTCGCTTCAAAAAGTTTGATAGAAAAACTTTTCGTTATCCTTTCATGTTGTCCAATTGTTCAATTAGGGCAACTAAAGGTCATGCGATGGAGTCGCATGGATGACAAAGGTCGTTAAAAAAGTGGCGGAGCTTGATTATTTCTAAATTTTATTTTTACACCAAATCCACAACATGGACAAAATCTTCCTCAACATCACCGAAATCTTTGTGAAGTCTCCCCAGATGTGGTGACGGGGATGCACTCTCTGATTGTTTATGCCAAAAATGCATAGTCAGAGGTGCTTTCCTAGTGGTCCAAGGTCTCATGCTCGAGCGCTTCCGATACGCCAATGCAATGAAACGCCCCTAAAAATGCATTTTTCATAAATGACAACAAAAATGTTGCGTGCGATGCAGTTTGGGGATTAATAGCATATATTTCCCTATGAGGAAAGTGATGGTCATTGCGGAGAAGTGAACCCTTGACCCACATGAAGTATAAACAAAAATAAAAACTTACTCGAGAATTTGGCAGGGAAGACCGAAGTGGAAGCGAGCTTGATGGCAATTGTTTTGTTCAAGTTGCCGCACATGAACACAGACGTGAGAGTAGGCGGTGATTACAAATCAGTTTTATTACAGGCAATTAATTTTGACCTCGACTTATCCTCTCTTGCCACATGGATGATAACGATTGTTATGTACATCGACGTTCAAATGAATCTGCACCATCTGTTTCATGTCGTATGTCAGACATATGAGGTTTTACTCTAGTTTGGAAAATTAAAAATAAAATTTAAAAATAGTCGAGCTCCCACCACTATTTTAACGACCTTTGTCATCCATGCGACTCGATCACGTGACCCTTAAATTACCCCAACCGAACAATCGCACAACATGAAAGGATAACGAAAAGTTTTTCTATCGAACTTGCTGAAGCGAAAGTTTAATATTAAGACTCCATACAATTTCATACGTTGTTGAGTACAAACTCTTCTTTGATTTACCTGGAGGGTATTTTTAAAATTACCACTTTGTTATATTTGACCGCAATGCACTGGGATGTTTGGGCACACAGATGGAGCCATCAATGGTCACCCAAATCAAATGCATTTGCGTCCAAAATAACAAACGGCTATTCGATTTACAAAGAAGGATTGCGTAATTAATAATTCTAACTAATTTGTAGTGGGTGGGGCTCGATATGTAATCCTCTGCGCAATGCTTCACCGACCAGCGAACCATATAGATCACTATTAATGGAGGTGGAGAAGTTGCATTTAAAGTTAAAATTTGTTGGTTAGTTTTCAATAAAATTAAAAGAAGACTTTTCATATATCTTTATCTCTTTAAAGGAGATCTTGAACTTTTTATGTATTTGACCGTCGACTATTGTGATTGTAAATGCGGAGGGCGAGTATATGCTTTGGAGCGAAAGGATTGATAGCATTGCGTCGAGTTAAACACCGGATCAATGCCTTGCAGGTCGATCACCCGAGCCGCAGGAGAGTCTTATCGCGAATGCCATCGAATTGCTATGCGTATGCCTTGTTGCAGACACTTGGAAAGCCCGAGGTAGGATGAAGATCTTGAAAGTTGGATGTTGAAGGAGACAATAGAGATATAAGCTCGCGTCATATTCAAATAGATTGAAAAATCCGTAGCCAAAAGAAGGGCTCCAAAGGATGGCGAAAATAGGAACACCATGAAATTGAGGATCCCCACCACGCTGTTATTGATGCACAACAGATGGAGAACAGATCGACGGTCTCACGTGGTTTCGTAGAGGATGTCGACGTGTGTCAAATCTGCGGGCTACGGATTAGTTTGTCGCGTGTCGAAGCCTTCCACCTCAACCCAACTTGTGAAGGCCTTCGACGTAATTAGTATATAGTTTATATATATATATATATATATATATATATATATATATAACCTATGTTCCAAGGGCGCGCGTCCTTATGTTTTTAAGCTCGTCCCCGTACCGGGGACATTTCGGAACCTCGGGGATGGGTAGGAAACGTCCCCTTCCCGTCCCCAAACTTTGCAAATTTTAGGAAACGTCCCGGGGACGTAAAAAAACAGGGGACGGCTGGACGTCCCCGGTACGTTTAGGGGACGGCTAGAAGTCCCCTAAATGTACTGGGGACGTCCAGCCGTCCCTTGCCGTCCCCTAAGCAAACAACCTTAAAAACACATTTAAAAAAACACACTTTTAATTAAAAGTAAAGCAATGTGGGGGCCCACAAGGACCCCCACTTTCATTTCTAAGTGCCCTAAACCTAAAACAAACATCAAAACAAAAAAGAAGCTCATTTTTGAATAACAAATTTATTGCATAAGGTAGTGTTCAAACTTCAATACAATCACTTGGTACAGGGAGGAACTGTCACATCAGTGCCCTTCCCCTGAAATGAATCATTCTGTTTATATGACAAAAGAATCAAAGATCCAATGGTTTTTGGTTAAAACACAACTGTCAACTACAACTAAACATAACAAAAGAGTCGATAAGACACTACTAAAAGCCAACAAGAGATTAACAATAACAGAAAATAGTTGGTTACCAAAACAATGTTTATATTTAAATCAATGGTCTGCATTGATTAGATAATTGAGGAGATTGAAGATGAAATGGGCTGGTATATTCCGCTATTATAATTGAGAGAAATACTTTATATGCTATTAAATGTCACCCCTTTGTTTTGGATATCTTCAATCAAAGCTGCATGTTGGCTTCGTTCAAATGGTCAACAACAGACCTTTAAGAAGTCATGTGTGGTTAGTCTTAGTTATCATCCATTGGTATAATCTATAAGTTGTGAGAGAAATGAATAAAATAGTTCTATTATAAAGTATGGAGCTTATACTTGTAGTCTCTTTAGATTACATGACATTGATAGGATTCTTATCGTGTGATTTCAATTTTGAATTTTGAAGCCTGCATGTTGTTTATCATCCATCCTTAATAAATTTATATGCCACCACACAATTCAAACAGTTCTATCAACATTTACTTTATGGATGTCTACAAGAAAATATATTGTAGCGCTTTTCTTTCCATAGAAATATGCCACAAAATGCCAGACCTTTTGGTCTTTGATCTTGGTATATCATATTCTTGTTACAAACCAATTTTTTCCTACACGAATGGGGAGTTTTCATGCAAGAAGACAGTGAGGAATGCTTTAAGTTTAAGTTTATCAATGTGTTATACTTATCATATGAATATTTGAAATTTCCTATATTTTTAAGGTTAAATGATAAATCTTATGTGAAATCTCAATTCAACTCTAATTTTATGTATTAAGGTTTGCTTTAGCAATGTTATCATATGAATATTTGAAATTTCCTATATTTTTAAATTTTCCCTTATTTTTAATAGCCGCCCCTAAAAAGGCCTAAAAAAATCCGTCCTGGAAACACGTCCCCCGTCCCCTGCAGGTCCCCATCCAGGAAACTTGGTGGAAAATAGTATATAACTAATTATATATAAATATTATTATAATATTAGTAGATGTTACAACCTAATAAACTATATTAGTAATTATATATAATATGGTAACTAGTATTAGTAATATAGTACTAATATTATTAACCTAATAATTAATTACTATTCAATTTTTGGTCATTGGCCAAGTCAAAATAATAATTTTTTTAAAGCTTTTTGCATCCAAACTTGTGGATATGCAGGATATGTTCCGGTATGTCAAAACGCTACCACTGGACATATTGGGACGTATCCCAGTGTATTTGTATCTATGGTACGGGCCGTACCTATACTTGGATATAACATAGCATCCATGTTAATTTGTCTTCAATTTTAAATTTAGATGGGATGTTCATAACATTTTTTTGATGTCAAGATGGAAGTTGTACTAGATCCAGGCTTTGAAAGAAAATTTTACACTTGAAGATCGACTCTAATAGAGTTTCTTGATTGATTTCATGTCTATGAGCCACTTTAAGCGATTAAGGATATATCTTTTGTAGTGATAAGTTTTAAATCACAACCACAGGTTAAAGTAGCTGATATGTTTCGGATATGGGTACGGATATGAAGAATCCAATACGTGGATGCAATGAATTTTTTTCACCACCGGATACGATAGTGCAAAAAATGTATAAATTCTAGCCCGATAAATAGGAATTAACCACATAGTATGCATATAAAATACAAAATAGTGGAAAACACTAATGATAATTTATATAATACAAACTGAATGCCAAAGGAAAATTACAAATATCATGATAAATATTAAATTTTATTATTACATCAAAATTTGGGTTTAATTTGTTTATGGGAGAATGCAGCAGGGTCTGAATCTTCCCTTGATTATTAGAACAAAAGATGCATTTCTTGATGTCGGGAGCTACGAGATCATATTTTTCCGGGTTTATCGCAGCAAAAAATTGAATATCGACTTGTGTGGGATTTATATTTACTCTCGAGAGATGGACTCATCCGCCCTCGGTACACCTCTCGTCCTTTGGGTGCATGCCCTCCATATACCTGCAGGTCGGGCTTTAGTCGGCTCCCACAGACTTTGGTGTGAGACTGATCACCACATTGATCGGGAGGATAGACTTTGTAGGCTCTGTAGCCTTCATGAGGTGGAGACAGAGACTCATTTCATCTTTTGCTGCCCCATATACTATGAGATCAGAGGATGATTTCACTTTGTCTCTTCAGAGGGATTCAGACTCTCGCGGTCTTCTTGAGATATATCGACCAACGGTGTCTTGCCCTCTACATTTGCGAGTCTTTCTTGTTAGGAGACCAAATTCTTCATCCCCCTCCGAGAGTCGTCCCCATGAGACGATTACAACCTTCTTTCCGGTTCTACCCACTGGTGGAGGTACTAAACGATAGAGCCTTTTTGACCCAGATACAGTGCATAGATCAATTCGTCCCGGTTGGACCTTCACACTTCCCTCGATCACCGCCAGCAGAATTGGATGCACACATGTACCAGAGGGCACCAGCTCCATTCGTCCCCCTGCCGTCGCGTCAGTCTCAGATCTCAGCAGGGAAGGAGGTTTTCGCCCCCCTCTTCGGGTTGCCAGTCCATCAGGAGCTTCTTTTCGTCGGCCTCTAATGTTAGGAGGGGTGTGGCTACCATTCCTGATTAGACCATTGGTCCTCGTTTGTCCCCCCTTCATTCCCTTCTTTGCTTCCCTCGTTTTCTCCCCCGCTTGCTCCATTGCCCCCGCCTGTGGGGGTATTGGCTTCGGGTTTCCTTTCTGCTGTCTTTTCTCTTCTTTTCTGTTTTTGGGAACTCGTTTTGAGTTGTCCCCGCTCGCACTTTGTATATTGTTTGGGCTGCAGTCCCATTGACCTACTTTTGTGGTCATTCGTTGGACATTAATATATTTATCTTTATCTTATCTTTATGTCACAATAGTTCTTTGTCCAGAATTGAATATCTGCCTATATGTGATCATGTAAAGATTATTTGGGTCGATTGTGCTTGTTCCCTCCTGGTTGCATTTGTTCCCAAGACAGATAGGATGATCACATGGAGATGTAGACCGTGCTGATTTTTAAGGGTTTATTAGTGTTTTTAATGAAATTGGGTGATTTTATGAAAAAACACTAATAAATCCTAAAAAATCAGCATGGTCTGATTTTATGTTTTTATGTTGAAAAAAAAGTAAAAATTAAAAATCTTGTTTTTGGCCCTGGATACGTCCTGGACTGTTTGGATACGGCCAGTTATGTCTGCCTTATTGGTATCTTAGGAACTTAATATCAAATAACATTACAGAACAATTAGTTACTGAGTTAATCTTATCCACCATAATAACCTCTAATGTAGGATTACACTATAATTGCATTGTCAATCGTGCAATGCAAATTGTTTAGTTTGTAATGCAATGCAAATTGTTTAGTTTGTAACTAAATTCAATGTTCAATAACCTTACATTAAAGGCTAAGTAATGCTTTGATCTGCAAATTGACCTCTACTGCTACAAATAGCCATGACGATAATACTAACAAGAGATTGATGTTTAAAATGCAACAATTTGAAGATCTGAACAAGTAGTATGATTGGCAGTTGTTCTGACACTACAAATTACTAATGATATTATGACCAAATCCACGTTTTATAAAATTTGTAATTGATTTTGTAATTTAAGTAATTGATACTTTCTGCAAACTAGACACTTGCTGCATCAGAATGGAAGTGAAGTTCTTAGATGAATTTGCAACTTATGACAGAAACCGTTTGAGGGTAGAAACCTCCAGTAGGTTTATGTTGGTGTATCTACCTAACTTATTGATTGGCTTAAGTTTGGTAACAAAGTTCTTCCCCTAATACACACAGATACATTTCACAATTGATTGGTTCTTGCATCTGCAATTACAGTTAATTTTATCAGTGTTGTATGGATTAGTGTTATTATTGAATAGAATGGTAAGCTTAGTAGGGGAGGGCATCCTATGTTAATGAAAGGAATTTTCTTCCTGAATTGTGTGCACATTGATGATTATACTTCAGGGTATTAATACTAGTGATCCATAATTTTGTGTGAATGTTCCACAAAATCTTCTTTAACAGATTTTTTAATAAACAAGTGTTGTCCTAGAGTTCTATGCCATAGATCAACACTAAAATGCTGTTTTAAGGTGTTTTCCAGCCCCAAAAACGGACATCTACAGCATATTATCACCATGCAATCCTTCACTTGCATTTCCCACATGCTAGATACATTCCATACAATCCCTCACATTATTGACCATGCTACCACTCTATACATGACTGCAATTCAATGTACTTGTATAGAAGTGCAAACAAATGTGAAGTTCTTTAGCTTTTATGAACAAGTACTATGCTTGTGATTGAGGATTCTTGAGCTCTCTTAAGTCTTTGCAGTAGTGAATTAGTTGCAAGAATTGGAAACACGCAAACAATGAAAACAAACATAATATGACAGAGAGATACACAAGAACTTTCCCTGGAGAAACTCAATGTTTGAAAATTCCATCAAAAGTGAAGCTGTGCTTCCTCCTCTCCACTATGCTATGCAATTTAGAAGGTTCTCGCCTTCCTGGGCTTACAAAGAGACTAATCTCAAGGGGCTCCTACACTGGTAATGACCTCTACAATGTTCAGTGGAAGACTTGCCTCTTCAGCAAGAAAGAATACTGAACTCAACCATCTCAGTTGTGTATTCTTCTATCTTTGATCTGCTCTACTCTTGACTGCCTTCTCTGCACTTTGACAGAGTTCTCATACACTCACTGTGCTTCCTCTACTATCAGTTGCGCATCTGTGATAAACTCCTGTTGAATCCACTCAACACAAAGTGAATCCACTTAGACATTCAAAGAATGAATGAATACCTTCTTGAAGCCATTCATGAACTCTACAGGTCCACATATACAAGAACAATACCTCAGGCTTGAAAATGGAAGCCTAAGAGTCAGAATCTAAAGATAAAACATCTCGCTTGCCCCTTCAATTTTTTGTGTCCGAAACATGTGTGATGCCGTGCCTTTTCTTACATCGTGCAGCCAGGCGACGGTTTTTTTCCCAATTTCTGCATCCTAATCCCATGGAGCCATTTTGGGATGTCTTGCAACTTCCGGTGGCCATAACTTTTGCATAAGAATTCAAATCAGGTTCCATTTTTTTAAAAGTGTGTATTTTCTTGTCAAGAGGAACCGAAATATGTAAACAAAACATACATATGATGAAGTCCATATCATGCAAAGCCTTTCAACTAGAAGGTATTTGCTTTTTCTCAGGACTTTGGCATGTTGCAAACTCTGTTTAGTAGCCAATTGTTTTACTGATTGCCTTGGATGATCTTCATGTTTCATTTTCAGATCATATGCCTTAAATTAGAGGCTTTTGGTCCCACAAAAGCTTAGAATGAAAAGATAAGGAATCTCCTTCTATCTTCTCAAATGAGATACTGATCTTGTCCTCCTCGTAGATTGCACTTTGTTCCTTTCTCTTGGAGAGTGTGTGCCTAACTGAAATAGCCCCTTCACTGCAAATGC
This sequence comes from Taxus wallichiana var. yunnanensis, assembly GCA_018340775.1. Taxonomy (NCBI): domain Eukaryota; kingdom Viridiplantae; phylum Streptophyta; class Pinopsida; order Cupressales; family Taxaceae; genus Taxus; species Taxus wallichiana. The sequence goes on along the minus strand of CM031235.1, from coordinate 206,706,653 downwards.
TTGTCAGCTAAAGTGAAGCTTTCGTTGTATGAGATGCTGCTCAACATCCTCCTTGCTGTCAACATTATCAACAAGTGAAGAAAATACATTGCATAATGTAAGTGCTTTTATAACAGGTCACCACTTTTACAAATTGCCCTTATCTTGGGTCTTACATTTCAACAAATGCAAAGTACATGGATTGGAAGTACACAATTCCATTTACATCACTTCCTTTATCTTGGGTCTTACAAAATTTGCATAAAAACAAATGCAACATACATTGAAAGAAACATATTTCAATGAAGGACCATGGATGTCAAAGAACATTTTCATTACAATCAGCAGTATTTCTGTGGAGTGCAACTTACCATGGATGCACTTCTCACCTTCTAATGTCATGCCATTTATTCTCCCTCCATGGAAGAACATTTTGGCTCATGAACATGCTAGAAGATGCCCAACATGTTACCAACTGCTGCCATACTCAAAAGTTAAAACTGATTTGGAGAACCTACTGCAACCATCTTTTATGTGCATACAACATGCTACATTTTTACCACAGCTGTTACAATTTGTTAGATTCACACTAAAACAAACATAAGCATGCTACAAACAATTCTGATTACAAAAAACCAGCTTGTACCTCCATGCTACAATCATGTGGGCTCTCAAATGCATGCTACAACACAACTAGAGATGCTACATATGATGTAATTTTTAATTTGCACGAAGAGGAAAAGAAAACCAACATGCTGTTCACCTTTGCGATAAATTGGCATTCAACCTATGCTTTTAGCTCTCTAAACTTGGAGTGCCTCTTCTACCCAACTTTCAAATATGCTACAAGATGTGGTAACGAAAACATGCCAACTTATATTTGACATGAACATGAGAATGCTGAAAATGATAAAACCTCTTCACAATGGGTTGCTCATACACGCACTTCTCAAACTAAATGGCTACTCCATATCCATACTCAATAATGAGTGAAATACCTTCATATTTGCTCACTATGTCATAGGATTCGCTGAATTTTATTGAAGAGATCAAAAAATTGGCGATTTTCATAACACCAGATAAAATTCATTGAAATTCGACCTAAAATTCATATTGGCTATATTTTCCTGAAAACCCTCTAAACATATAGAAAGTTAGCTAGTAAAACTGTGTGATGATTTGGCATTCATAGGTTTATATTGAAGGTTTCAACTTTCAACTTGCAGGTAGTAGAATCAATTGTCAAGGGTTTCAACATGTAGGCAGAGAATCAACTGTGAATTTCCCATGTGGCACGAAATGTCTGATATTCAAGGTGACACGAATTCCATAGCTTGCTGTCTATAGCATCACTGTCACTTTCCACGTTTCCCTCCTCTATTTGCAGTAAGCTTTTTGTCTAAGGCATCATGAAAATACTGCAGCTTGTTGTCATACGTAGGTGGGGAGGAGGCCCAGATCCACCCTTTCAACATAATTTTTTTACCTTGTTGTCTCAACTCTGCCATTGGAGTTTCCAGTGTTCCTCTGCCCCCTCATGCCAATGTTCTCCTACCATTTAGATTAGTCTTTATGTTTTTTAGGATTAGGTTTTACAATTGAGGCTTTAGCATTATTTCTCATAAACGTGTTTGATTTGATTTTAATTTTTAGTATTAATATTTTATTATGTTTATAAGATTGTTTATTTTATTCAAAAAGTATTATGTTTATTTTATTATGTTTATAAGATTGTTTATTTTATTAAAAAATATTATGTATATTTTATTAATATTTTAACAAATACTTTTTAATATTGATTTGATTTGGTTTTAAATGCTAATAGTTAATTATTTTTATAAAGATATCTATATATAGAATATAAATATTTGGTGTTAGTAAATAATAAAGTAATAATTTTTCAATCTTATAATATTTTTTTATTAAATAAAAATTTGCTTTATAAATATAAATACTTGTAAGTTTTTAATTAAGTGGGTAAAGTGATTGCAAAGATTTTATATTTAAACTATGAATTTGTGGTTTAATATTGTTATTCACATATCTCATATGTTCTATTTTGTTTTATCTAAGTAGCCGGATTCGGCGCCTTCCTCGTATGAGTTCGATTCGCTTGGAAATTGACCTTGGGTGGTTTGGGTACTAGGGTTTTGGGTGTATTGAAACTAAATCCATACGTAGGGACAAAAAAATGTTCGTACTTGAAAAACCCATATCATCGTACTTGAATCTATACCCAAAATGAACTAGTAAATTGGTTTTTATCAACTTATAATGATTTTTATGTTTTGACATATTCTTAAAATAATTTTTGAAGCTATTTAGTAATAGTTATTTATTTTTAACCAAAATATGCATATATATATATATATATATATGCATATTTACTAAGCGATTTTAATCCCAATTTTTTCGGTTGGCAAACTTGTTTTGAATTTTATCCTTGCTGAACATGAACCTTGTGACTTAGCTTGCTCATACGAATGTGGTTAGTTCCTTTCATACTTCTTTCTACAATAAAAACCAAAAGCAATTTTTGGAGGTACTTACTTATGCATGCTAATCAACATCTCAGCTATGCAAAACTCTATTCAAGAAACCAATTTGAATGCTTACCGTTTCCCACTTGCAATGGTGATGAGGACTTCTATGGGCTGCTCCCTCTTAATGGTTTTCCAAATTGTACAGCTCTTTATTAGATGCAAAATAAAAAGTAAATTTTGCAACTATCCTTCTAAGGATTGATCTCTTACCATTTTTACCACTTGCCAATGGTGATGGGTGGTTCTCTATGAGCTGCTCCTCTTCATGGATTCTTCCTTAGGCATGTGGGGTTTTGCATGCGCCTCTTTGGTTGTTGGTGTTCAACAATTCCTTCATTTGTTACCTCTTGCTTTGTAGGTGCTTGAACAATTTCCCTCATGCATCTAGATGCCTCTTCTTAGAATGTGTTTTGCAATTCTTTGGGTGAAGTTGTGGATGAAGATTGCAACATTTTGCGTGCCAATGCCCACTCATGTTGCAACAAGTGCAATAATTCTTGCCCATTCTCTTGGACAACATGCGCTTCTCCACATTCTTATTTGGAGAGTGGTCTTTACAACTTGCATCCTTCCTTTTGAAGCACATGGGCTTCTTTTGAATGGACCTCTTCCCACGCATTGCCACACAATGGTTATTCATTTCACAAAAAGAACATAGATATGCATACCAACAATTTTGTGCTACATGGCCACTCTTCTTACATTCGAAGCAAACAATGGAAGATTTGTTCTTTCCATACCTCTTTAAAATGCCCTTTGTGCAAGCATGATGAAGTGGTAGTGTTTTACCTCCTCCTTTGGGATGTTCACCTCTCTTTGGAGATGCTTTGCATTCTTTTTTGATGCTCTTCCCATGATTGAAAGGCTGTCCCCTTCTTAGTTCCAGCTTGCATTCACTCACATGGAGTGACAATGTGTTATCTCCTTCTTTATGGAGTTGCTGTCCTCCTCGTGGACACTCTTCTTTGGCCCTTTAAAGTTGTATGATGCTACCTTCCTCTTCATGAGAGACCTGCCCAGTCTTTAGAGTATCAAACTTTTCATTAGATTTGACAAAACAAATATTGCCATTACCTTGTATGTGCTGTTTTTGTAGAGCTAGTGTTTTGGGCTTTGACTTTGTGTGCTTTTCTTGCTTCAACTGGATTGGAGCATTCTTCACCCTCTTCTTCGCCACTAACATATCCCAAACCTACGTATTGAGGTCTTTCCCTAACCTTTGTGGGAGTATTCATTCTTTGGCCATTGATGCCAAGGCCCTTTCCATCATAACCCATCTTGGTTAGCAACTTGGAGCCAATACCCTTAGTATGCTTCTCAAATTTACCAAAGGAAGCATCTATATCTTGATGGAAAGAAAGAGAATATGGTGGAGTGGTTTCTTTGCATGCAGTCAAGGTTTGTGCATCTTTGGTAGAGGATGGTCTCCTTTGCATGGTAGACTCTTCTCTCCTTCACTCCTCCACCATTATATTGAAACTTTGTCAACATCTTTTCCTTGGTTTGCAACTCAAGTTGCAACTCTTCAATGATGCCCATGAGAAATTCTCCATGGCTCAACAATTTATCTCGTGACTTGTGATTATCATCTTATAAGTGCTGCACCATTTTTCTTAATTCAAAGATTTCCATTTGAATATACCAGTTCACATCTTCAAGCTCTTGAAGTCTTTCTCTCTTCAAAGCTTTGCCCATGGTTGTACTTTTGCAACCAAAACTGTACTTCCTTGTCAGCAAAACAACACGGAAGAATATATAACACAATGTGGAAATGTGTTAGCAAACCCTTTCAAGGAAAAAATAAAAACCTTCTCTAATACCACTTGATTCGTAATTTTGTGTGAATGTTCCACTCCGAAATCTTTGTTAACGATTTTTTTAAAAACAAGTGTTGTCCCAGAGTTCTATGGCATAAACAAGACTAAAATCCTGTTTTAAGATGTTTTCCAGACCCTAAAACTGACATCTACAACATACTTTGACTATGCAGCCCTTCACATGCATTTCCCACATGCTACATACATTGCATAAAATCCCTCACATTATTAAACATGATACTACTCTGCACATGACTGCAATTCAATGTGCTTGTATAGAAGTGCAAACAAATGTGAAGTTCTTTAGCTTTTATGAACAAGCACTATTCTTGTGATTGAGGATTCTTCAGCTCTGTTATGTGTTTGTAGTAGTGGATTAGTTGCAAGAATTGGAAACATACAAACAATGAAAACAAACACAATATGACAAAGAGATACACCAGAAGTTACCTTGGAGAAACTCAACATGAGAAAACTCCATTAAGAGTGAAGCCATGCTTCCTCACCTCCACTACGTTCTGCAGTTTACACGCTTCTCGCATTCTTGGGCTTACAAGGAGACCAATCTCAAGGGGCTCCTAGGTTCGTAATGACTTTTGCAATGTCCAGTGGAAGACTTGCCTCTTCAGTAAGAAAGAAGACTGAGCTCAGCCTATTCAGCTGTGTATTAATGTATCTCTGATCTGCTCTACTCTCGACTGCCTTCTCTGCACTTTGACGGAGTTCCCATACACTCACTGTGCTTACTCTGCTGTCAATTGCACATCTCTGATCAACTGTGATTGAATCCACTCAACACAAGGTGAATCCACTTAGAAATTCAAAGAATGAATGCATTATGAAAGCCTTCTCTGAAGTCATTTACGAACTCTTCAGGTCCATATATACATAACAATACCTGAGGTTTGAAAACAGAAATCTAGGAGTTAGAAACTAAAGTCAAAACATCTCCCTTGTCCCTTCAACTTCTTGTAATAGACATGTGTGGTGATACCACACTTTTCCGACATCGTATGGCCAGGCCACGTTTTCCTTAAAAATCTGTGGCCTAATCCCAAGTTGCCATTTTGAGACGTCCTGCAACTTTTAGGGCCCATAACTTTTGCATATGGAATTGAAACTGGGTGGCTTTTTTTGAATGTGTGTGTATTTTCAAGAGGAACCCAAATATGTAGTCAAAACATAGATATGATGAAGTCCATATTATGCAAAAACTTTTACCCAGAAACTATTTGTTTTTCTTAGGATTCTGGCATGTTGCGAACCCTATTTGATACCCAATTGTCTTACTGATTGAATTGGGTGATCTTCATGATCCATCTTTTTATTTACTAGCAGTTGCTCCCAAGGGTGCAAGTGTATGCTCTGAAGTGGTAAGTTTTTGTGTGTTCATTGACCTTGACTCAGCTAACATTTATAAGAAAATGAATTTACTGTAAGCAAGGTGGTGATGGCAGTTTGTAAAGCGGCGGGCAGGAGATGAATCAATGACAAGGAGCTCCATCACAACTGTTATCCAACCTGTCACTAGTGTTTTCATGGATAACCTAAGTCACAAGGTTCGAGTTTGTGTTCATGTTTGACAAGGATAAAGTTCGGTTCAAGTTCGCCAATAGATTAAGTTAGAAAAAGTCTTTAAGTTTGAATGAAAGAAAATTTTCATCATTTTAGTTTTTCAAAAAATGCATAAATATGTTAGAGGAACAAAGTAGAGAGAACTTTCCACTTTTAGTTTCACTCGATATATGTATATATACACATTTATAAAATAGAACAAAAGCATGTCAAAAACTTCTCATGTAAAAATAATGGATAAAATTCGAGTTCATGTTCAATGAAGATAAAGTTCAGCAAAGTTAGAACATTTTCCATAAATTTCGCATACCTTGTGGCATAGCTGATAACAACTATAGCTGGAGCTTGATCTTTGGATGACTCTACCCATACATACAGATGACCTACGAACAACAAATTTCTTCATTCAAATCATTTCAACCAAACTTATCACCTGTAATTTGATTCTTTCAGAATGTTTTTGTGAATATTGACATCAATTCAAACAAACAAAAAACAGCAACTAAAAATAATGATCTCCATTGACTAGTTAGGTTGTCTTTTGGATTGTAGTGTAAATTAAAAATTTGTCCCTTATTGTAAAGTAAGAGGAAGTAACTTGTGTTACATGGAAATTTATAGTAGGTACCAAAAACATTATGTACTAAAACAACCTAGTAAACAAAAGCTAACATAGATAGTTTGCAGAAAAGACCCAAACCCATACACCATAAATACATCTCCACTTGTTTTCCACACCCATCAATTAAGGGCCAAGGCTATATATTTTGTAATTAAGGGCAGTTGCAAACATCACCCAAGAAAGATATGTCTTCAAGAGATGAGAAGGCACATGATTTATAGGTGTGAATGCATTCAGACAGACATAAACAGCAACACAAATAAGCCCCAAAACCAAAAGTGTTAGTCTGGGCTTCTTTAGGCCATATAAGATAGCCGACCACAGCAGAATTAAGAGCAATTGCTGTGCATAAATCATCAATGGCTGTCTCTGCTTCTCAAACCTCTCTCCACCCACACTAGCCATGAAGACGATACCATCAGAGAATATAACACAGTCCATGCCAGTCCAAAAACCACCCTGGAAGATCCCAAGATGGCTTTTTCAGCTCTTGCTAATAGGTGTTATTTGGGTTGAAAAAAACTACATCTGATGTATCCAACAAGGGAATGGCAACTGCTACCAGAAAAAACTTTTATCCTCTTCTTGGGCACGGCCTTCCTCTAATCTGGTTTGGGTCATTTTCCTCTTGCATTTCTTCTTTAATTTTCTGTGTTAACCTTTTCATGCTCAATGAAGCTATAAATAAGACTACTCCCGGCAAGAGATATATTCAACAAAAAATGAAACAGATCTAATGAAGTCGGTGACATGTAGGTATGACTCTTGCCAAGTGTATACCACACCTGTCTGAAACTTCTCACAAACTGGAGCTAAACGGTGCAGCAAACAACCTGCTCATTCTCATTTGCCAGCACACACATTTTTATAATAGAACTACAGCTGTCATAAATATCTCCAAACAGCAAAAGCAGGTCAAGGATGATGTTTTAATGAGGATCCCTGTACTATAGAGCTTGCACGGTGTAATTAAATTATTAATGCTTAATGAAGTTCATTCTATCCACATAAAGTAGATCACTTCATTGTTTTGTCAGAGATGTGCATAAATGTTTTGAGAATTTATAAAGGGACTAACTAGTGATCTTCCAAGAGTTGTTTTGAGGAATTGCAAAATATTCATCTATCCAAGTTCAAACGAATAGAAAGACTAGGTTATCTGAAAATAGTAAAGTAAAATAGGCATCTGAAAACTCTTTTTGTTGATGTAATAGAATGTCATTAATATACTTCGGTCATTTATTGTTCACTATGTTTTCTTGTTTCTTTTATATTTATTTCTTGATGGTCAAAACATTGAAGGCCATACTTTGTTTTAAATCATTCATTTTTATATTTTTAAAGATATGACAAATTGCAACAAATGGGAAGCTGGGTATTTTTTAAGTGTTGAGTTGGATTTCTTTCTTGGTTCCTCAATCTGGTTGAAAGTATCCATTGATTGGATTACAGGAGATAGCTGCTGCATTCTCTGGAGGTGGGGCCAGAAGCTTTGAGGAAGGACCTCCATTTGTTCCCGCTGAAATTTGTCGAATGTTTCGTTCAGCTGGGGAAAATCTTATGCATCTTGTGAGTTAAGACCTGTTCTGCGTGTTTTGCATGTGATGCTTTTGTGACAGTGATTGGTGGAACTTGGAAGCAGTGATTCCTCTTCCTGCATTAGTTCTCACTAAATTTTTTCTTGTTCCTTAATCTTGTGTAGATTTTATAACCATAGAAGAGTGAGAAAAATAATTCGAGTAAATAAATCAAAACAGATCGGATGTATAAGAATCTAAAACAATATATGAATTATTATGCTCATTAAATGCATCAATTTCAACTAACGGTCATTTTCAGGATTTAATATTCACTTCTGCATGATATGGGTAAGTTATAGGATCAGCTGCATTTTATCCTGGCTAGAAGATTGCAATCTAATGGTTACTTTGGAAAGTTTAGGTTATTAAGCACATATGCAATGAATTATGAATGTATTGTTATTCTTTAGAGGAATAGATATTAAACACCCATCAGCTGATAGAATGTCCTAACAATTTGACGGATTGTCTCTTCTTGTGCAGACCATAGTCCTTTAGTATCCTATACAAGTAGAATAAGTTGCATGGTAGATCTGTCGTATGCGAGAAAAATACCCTTAGCCTTTTATTCATCGCAGAGATTTACAACAGTTTATGAAATCACTGGTTAGAGGCAAGTTGTTTGATGCCGTTTAACATTAGAAAGGTTTTTAGTCAGTGGGTTATTGTGTCAACCACTTTAGAAGTATTCAATTCACCCCCATGAAATTTATTGCCTAAATAACAATGTTGTAGCGAGATTATTTTTACCCATCCCTTTCACGAGTTTCTAATCCTGGAAACTTCTCTTGATGTGTGAATTGCTAGTCATGGGTTGCCAACTTGAACTGAGGGAATTCCAGCTACAGTGTTATTACAATGTTCCATTGAGCCCCTTTTAAGGGGGACATGAAAATGCAGGAACACAAAAAGGAGTGTTGTGATAGGATTGAATGTGAATGAGTGGAGGCAATTAAATGGGCGACACTTCTTTTAATCAACTTTATTCTATATCATTATTTTTTAGTTGCTTTTATGGGATTATTTGATTTTTAGGGATTGTTGTGTTTTTATATTGTTTTTTTGTATTTTTGTAAATGACATGACCTAGGTTGTGTTCCCGTGGAGAGGTGTAGGGGCAGGTACAGGGAAGGGGTGGGGCATGAGGGGAAGGGCTCCTAAATTATCTCAACGGGTGTTGCTGTGAAAATTTAAGGGCATTTAAGCAGCAGAATGGCCCCATGTTTATTACAGCCATACCATGCTGCTAAAACATTCCCAGCACATTAAAATTGATTCAACAAATACAAAAACATACTCCCATATTTTGTTAAGATAGGATTAGTGAATCATGAACAACACAAGTCTATGAACTTCATTGGTATATTATTACAACCTTGCATATAAAACTTGAAAATCTCTTTTTTCCATTTCCCACTCTATTACAGACTCTTTTTCTTCGAATGAAAATCCCCCATCCACTCTCCCTTATTGTTTAAATCCAGTTAGATCAAAATAAACACATTTTTGGTTTCTCAACTGATGCAGGAGCATAGGAATGCCTATGATCATAATGTAAACATTATTATGTGTGAGCGCTCATAGCGTAAGTGTATTCTAAGAGGTTGCATGTATATTGTGAATGGTGTTTGCTTCGAAGGTGCAGGGCAGAGCTATAAGAGGCAAGAATGCAAGTAAGTGCTCAATTAGATCAGAGCATATTCTTATCATTTGGTAATAGTTGAGTAAGTTTGTTTGAAGGATCAATAAGGTGACTTCATTTGGCTAGAGACATCATCTAAAGGTGTAGAAGATCAAATGAATTATCCACCTCAAATATACATAAATTCCATGAAGTGATCCTCATTGGCACTTTGGTTGGTTTAGTTCCATTTGAATGTATAAGGGAGTTCTAGACCAAAATATTTAGTCTTGGCATGCAAATAGATGTTTAGGAACCTTATGAACTTGTATATATATACTGAGAAGGTGTAAGGTGCCATCATTTTTGGTATCAGAGCATGGTGCTCTTGGAATGATGATTTGTATTATTGTTATTGTGGAGATGTATGGTTGCAGGAATACAGAGAGGTGGAGTTGAGAGAAGAATTGACATGCTATATTGTGGAGGCAAAATAAGGTGAAGCATTTTGTTTTTGTATGACTAATCACTTCATATATGCAGATCATGACTTGCAGGAAGCTTGTAAAGCTTGAAGAGAATTGGTGAAAGGAAGGTAAGAAAGTCAAGAAGAATATAGCGTGATAAGTGGAAGCCCTTAAACCCATAGAGGTTTGAAAGAAGAGTGAAGAGCAGGTTGAAGCTCAAGGAGTCAATAGACTAAGGTGAAACAGAGTTGGGTGAGACAAGTGAAAAAAATAATACCAAAAGACTAGGTACAGAGAAAAAGAGCCTAGGTAAGGTATCTAGTAAGGTGAAAAGACTTGCTAAGAGAAGAAGAGGCATAGTAAGGCCTAAAGTAAGAAAGTGAAAGTGAGATTGAGGAAGAGAAAAGATGAAGGGCTTAGAAGAAGTGAAGAGTCACAAGAAGATAGAGGAAGAGATAGATATGGAGAAAGAGATAGCTGAGATCAAGTTAATCTTGGCATGTATAGAGAAGGTCTTGGAGGAGTCAAGACAAAGATTCTTTGTAAGGATCAAGAGAAGAGTACAATGGCCTCTTAGTAGGATGACTGAACTGAGAAAGAGTAAGAAGGAAATCAGTCATCTAAGGAAACAAGTCAAATTGTTGACAAGGCAGCTTAAGAAGAAGAAAATGTTTATATCTAATCATTTCTTGTCATGGGTGCATACAGGTGAAAAGGAGAATGAAGGAGGACACTTTGAAAACATGACATTGGTGACAAAAGAGAAGCAAGAACAACATGCTTGCATAGAAGATCAAGTGTACATATCATTTGAGCAAGAGGAAGTAGAAATATGCTATCCAGAGGAAGGAGACATGCTAGATGAAGATGAAGAAGCATTTGAAGAGGCTCAATGTCATCAATTTTTTCTTTGTAATATTGTATTTGATAGAGAAAATGTAAATTTGCAAGAAGATGATTTGTATAACCAAACAATTAAGTTACTTGATGAATTCATGAGAGGTGAATGTGAAACACCTATTGAAGTGCTTGTGGAATCTAAAATGCAGCAGGAGGAGGTGTCTCATATGGCACAAATGGAAACTAAATCAGTTTTGAACCAAGACATGGAAGAAGAAGAAAAGAGTTGACAACAGGTTATAAAGGAGTTAGAGGACTTAAGCCTCATAGGAGATGAGGAAGCCATACAGAAAGCTGAGATGGAGCTATTGGAGCTCTTAAGAGAAGAAGATGCTGGTGGAGGGGCAACAATGCCTCAAATTTTTAAATATAACTATGTTTTTAGTTTTGCATGTGTAGGTATGAAGAAGTTTGAAGAAGAGATGGAATCCTATATTTTGGATTTCACTAGAGAAGAAGAAATGAAGACAAAGCCATATGGGCTCATATGTTATGAAGAAAATGAAGACAAGAAGATGGAGTCCTTTCTATTGGACCTACACAATGAAGAAAAAGAATATATTGAGTCACTTGGACTCATACAACATGAAGATTTGAATGAAAATGGGAAAGCAAACAAAACCAGATCAAGACAAGAAATTGAAGAACTGGAAGAGAAGAAAGAAGAATACAACAATCCATTTGAGTAGGAGCTCAAAAATTTTTCCCACCAAGGGAGTCTGATGCAGGGAGCATAGGAATATAGCCTATGATCATAATGTAAACATTATTATTTTGAGCATTCATAGCATAAGTGTGTTCTAGGATGTTGCGTGTACATTGTGAATGGTGTTTGCTTGGAAGGTGCGGGCAGAGCTATAAGAGGTAAGAATGCAAGTAAGTGCTCAATTAGATCATGAGCATATTCTTACCATTTGGTAATAGTTGAGTAAGTTTGTTTGAAGGATCAATAAGGTGACTTCATTTAGCTAAGGTTGAAGAAGATCAAATTCTTGATCAATGAACTATCCACCTCAAATATACATAAATTCCATGAAGTGATCCTCATTGGCACCTTGGTTGGTTTAGTTCCGTTTGAATGTATAAGGGAGTTCTAGACTAGAATATTCAGTCTTGGCATGCAAATAGATGTTTGGGAACCTTATGAACTTGTATATGTATACTGAGAAGATGTAAGGTGCTATCATCAACCCAATGTGGCTACCAAGTTGGGTTGCACAAAGCATTTACAAGTTGAATAAGTTGATCTTCCATCCACAATGTGCCTCTAAGTTTCCATTCTATTTCCTTGAAGGATCAAGATCAAGCAAGGAGAGAAGACTAAAGGAAACACCTATTAGATAAACTAGGAATTTGAATTCTTAAAATATTAGGTTTTAGCAAGAAAACAAGTTTGAAAAGCTATGATACAAGGAGATAACAAGAAACAACAAGAAGACAAGACTTTATTCACCCAAAATGAGGTCTAAGACCTCAACACACCAAAATTTCTCTATATACCTCTTGATTTCCTTGCATCATTTACCCTAGTTTACCCTATTTGAGTCATATGAACTTAATTATGATGATGTGATGAGATTTAGGGATTAGTTGGTCTCAATAACATCATGCATAATAAATCAAATGTGTCTGTATGATGTGTTTTTGGTTTTATGGACCCTAACTACATCATTATCTAAAATAATTAGTTATATGGGTGAAGAGAGAAGTCACCCAGAGGTACATGGTTGTGCACAAGAATGTTGCAATGAGGAAGGAGGTTGCCATGAAAGAGATGGTCACTATAGACCATCAACACACATGAGATTGCATGAAGCCATAGGATGAGGTGGTAGAGAAAAGAAAAGAGAAGGGAGAGAAGATTACGTAGCTGAAGAATGAAGGGTGTGTAAAACAAATCCCACCAAAAGGACTAGAGTGAACAAAATATTACCATGGTGCACAACTAAGTGCACAAAAGAGGAGACCCTAGTGGAAATGTGAGAGAGCGTAAAGGAGTGTGCAAGTAGAGAAGACTCCAAGCCGAGGAGTGCAAAGATAAAGGCACACATGACAATGTGAGAGTAGAAGCCAGCCGAGAGAGGCTATGTCATTCTAGGCCATTAGATCCAAGTAGAGAGAATAACCACTCTAGGATAGGTCCCTAGGAAGAACAACAAGAGTCTATAAAATCTCTAGAAGAGAGTTCCAAGCTCCATGGAGAACTTGCATGTAGATAGGTCATAAAGGCTTGTTGGCGAAATAATTTGTCACAAGGTAAAATTAGGGGCTTTCAACATGAAAATTAGGGGTAAAATAATTTATCACAAGGGAAAATTAGGGGCTTTCAAGACCTGATTCAACTTGCAATTTTCCTTTTCAGTCCATTTTCCACTTTAGCCCTTGCATGTGCGCCGATAAGTTGAGTTGCCACTGGAGTCCAGAATGAGTATGAACCAATATAACACATGTACCATGAGGAGGGTCTAATGTACTCCACTTTGAATTTTGGTTAGGCTCCTAACTCTTCTCGAGGTGTCCGAAATCCTTTGAGCAAGTTCCACCTTGTAAAAAGACCCTTGTGCTGCACTAGTGGACAGTTTTCTGCATTTTATACTCCCATAATTCTTCCTTGATTATTGAACCATGAAGTATGCCTTGTCATCTTTCCAATGCAGGATATGAGCTCCCAACACTTCACGAGGCTCCTGAAACCCTTCAAACAAGGTAACTAGCTCCTTTGGAACATGCATTCCCCAGTGCCTTGCCCAAAAGACCCGGTTTTTCTCAACTTGTTCCTGACCTTAATTATCTCCACAGAATCTTCCTAAATTGTCTCAAACAACTTCATTTCTCCCATACAACTCCCAAATGATTTGAATTTTCCCTGTAAGCTTCCGGAGGATGTTCACCAGTGACAAAAAGACTAAAAATAGCCCTTTTGAAGCCTCTAGGAAAATTGTTCTTTCTTTGGATCTTCATAACCTCATGAATCATCTAGATAAACTTCCCTGCACATGAAACACACTTGAAAATCATGTTAGCATGTTCCTCTCGACCATAATGAGGGTGAATCAGTTGAAATGTTGGTTGGAGGAAAGGTTTACATTGATTGGGAAAGGGAATTTCAAGTGTGGGTTTAGTTGTCATGACCAAAATTTTAAATTTTGCATGCTAGACATTTAGCATGACAACAAGGCCATTGAGTGAATGAGAAGAAACCATTGAGTTTTATTCCATTGTGTTAACTCTACAAATTTTGTCAAGTGATCGCCACCTTTCGTGTTGTCATTAGTCAATTCGTTTAGCTAAAAAGACAATTTACTCAAATTTGAGACCCTAATCATAGTTATTACTATGTGATGTGAATTTGGACTCAATTGGGGAAATCAAGGTGTATATAAGTGCAATTTTGATGTGTTGAGGTCTAGGACCTTATTTTTTCCAATAAGACATGTAATGTCTTTTCTCCTTGTTAGAGATCTCAAATTAGCTTGAATCAATTTTCTTGCCAAAATTAAGAATTTGAATTTTAAACTTGTAAGCCAGGATTTGAGGCCATTCTAAGGTCTAAATCTTGTTATCTTTACATGTTTCCTTCACAATGAGTCAAGAAACCTATTGACATATATAAGAATATTTTATCACCTTGTGTCTTGCACACACATGTACTAACCTAAGCAAAACCCCATTGTTACCATCTTGGGTTGATAAAATAAAGGTGGTTACATTCCTTGTAAGTAAATTTTTGAAAAAGGAGGGTTGTGAATCTCATTGATGTGAACAAAGAAGGCTTCAAAAACTTGGAAGAATAGGGTTTTGTATCAGTTCTATCTTATCAAGCCCATGAGGACTTTCCTAAAGATGTCAAGGATTTAATAACAATGATTTGGTCATGTATTTTCTTCTTTACTCAATGATTATGTTTGTAATTTCATCAAACTTTGTTTTCTTACATAAACATGACTATGTGGTGTTTCAAAATTTCTCTTGATATACCTGAAGATGTAAGTGGTTCCCTCAGACTGGTTAAGTGTGTAGATGCTAGTGGTTTGATGTAAATCTCTATGAACCTTCCATATGTCTCAAGGGAAAGTTCTCAGCCTGTAGAGTCTCTACCGAACAATAACATGTCTTAAAGCTATTTATACTTCTCTATTAGATGACATCATTTATCCTAATAAAAGGAGTTATATACTCATAATTTAGAAGGTATATTGGGTGTGTAGCAAGAGTCTAAGGTATGATTTCCTAAATAACTTTGTTTTCTACTCCCGTCTCAGTAGAAACCCTAATTTGAGGTTGGAAACTCTAAAACTATTGTCAACTAGGCGCATTCAATTGGATCACTACAAGAACTTGGATAAGGGTCAACATAGACTTGTGTTTAAGGAAAAATCTCATATATGATGGAATTCATGCATTTAGTCAAGATTGTCACAACCTGACTTCTATCTCATCAAGACACTTGTTTGAATCCAACTTATTGTTTAATCATTTAGAAGTGAATCAGAGGCATTACATATTCATCAAGGTAGATGTTTGGGAGTGTGTAATTGAGTCAAATATCTTGAATCCATGTTTCTCCAATAGTAACTATCTCAAATTGATTGTAAATATCAAGAACCTTATTTGAAAATCATTCTCCACTACCTTGTGTATGAGATAACACCTCCATATTTAGAGTTAAAAGAGTGAAATGAATACAAGTCTGATGGTGTAATAATAGTGATAAATTCTCTAGAATAACTTTTTTCTTGTCTCAGACATAATAAATATGTTAGAAGGAATTATGAATTATGTTTGGTAACCAGTTAAATCAAGGAAATTTGCAAGTTAGTTTCTCTCACATGAGACTCCCACTTGAACTTTTGAGAAAGAACACACAAAAAAAAAAACATGCCTAGAGAGTTATTTGATTGGAAAACCCCATTATTCAGTTATTGAAAATATTGACAGTCTCATTTTGATCATTAATCCTTGTTTAGAAGTTAACCCTTGTTCAAGTACTGGAAGGTGAGATCCACAACCACTGAGACTCCATCACAGGAACAATATAGGAGAATTGGATATATTGCATAAGTCTTGAGATTTTAGCTTAGTAAGGGCACACACAAGGATGGTAAGTAAGAAAATGGAGCAAGGAAAGTACAACGTAGAAGTTGGGCGATGAAGATGAGTGCATAGGGCTTGTGCAGATGCATTGTGCAATGGTTTGATTGCACAATGCACGTTGGTTACACAAGGTAAAGAGGACTATGTTTCCATGAAGTTATGAGGGAAAGGAAGATTGTTTTTCATTGTGGTGTTTTCTCAATGTTTGCACAATGTCACGATATAGTCATGTGGGTTGAGCACAAATCCTTAGGTCAATGGCTAACCGACACATAATAATAGTACACAGATGACATGACTTGCTACAAAAAATGTTAGAGGAGTGAAAAAGAGTCATGAAGAGAATCTATCTATGGACATGCATCACCAAAAGAAACAAGGTCAACATATAGGCATGTCTCACAAATTATCTTATAGATATGTAGCAAGATCTCAAGGATTGATTATCCTCAACCACCAGATCTGAAAAATGTAGTAGGTCATGCAGAAAGACAATGTGGTGTTTTAGAGGAGTTATTGAACTCACTTCTAATGCAAAAAGATCTAGAACTTGATAAAATATAAAGGGAGTTAAGTTCACCATTTGAGGGGGTAGAGTGGTGAAAAGAAGAGAAGAGAGCTGAGCTGAATTGAACAAGTGAATCTTGTGAAGGGTCTTGGAGAAACACCATTGTAATAGGTCTAGGATATTAGCTCATTTTATTTGTAAGAGTCCTGATAATGGGAGTAATATTTGTAGATGTCGTTAAGGATGTTAAAATTGAGATAAACCTAACTATATGTGTGTGGATCTAATGTGTATTCTAAGGCAATTCATGAGTCCATATATTCAACTAAATGTCAATATATTGGGAGTTATGAGGTTTGTAAAATTTAATTTTGACACATCCAAAACTCCTATAAATGTCAACAACCAATCTAGGAGGCCAAAAACGTACAAAATGACTATATGTTTTCCCAAAACAAACATCGACTACAATATTTATGCCCTAAAATCTTTAGATCCTTGCTGAAATCTTGAAAATGAGTAAGTACTGACTAGATTAGATTTTGAAAAACTATCTTCTAGATTATAATTGTTGGAGCAATGGGATTAGTTCTATCAGTGTAGAGTGATCATAATTTCTTATATTTACTAAAACAAATTTAAAGTATAATAAAAATATAAAGAAATAATAAAAGAAATCTTATACTCGAGTAAATATGCCCCCCTTCCTCAATTGCAACATCAATAACCTTTTCAAATCTCATAATACTAAGAATGTGTACGCATTCCTAAACCATAGGAAAACTTATGCGCTATATAATGCATACGTGTTCCATTGTTTCTACACTCAAACCAAGACCTCCTAGCCTCGGAAATGCTTTGTTTTTCCGAGCCTAAGGCTTGGAACTTTTCAAACATAGCAACCTGCATGTTTTGGATTGAAACATGTATAAATTCATCTTCCGCCATGATAAATCGTATAAAAAATATCAAGACCTTTATTAAAAATATGCCTACGACATCAAACAAACTATCCTCTTTCTAAATATATAAATTTTCAATTTTTTTGACTATTGTAAGGTTTCCATCTATATTTATTTCAAACTATGTCTTTTATACCTCTATTTTCAGTGATTATACATGTCTATATTTCATCATGTATCTTTTGTTTAACTCATCCAAATTGAATAAAAATTATATAGTCCCAAACTAGGACTAATTCTATACATATTCGAATTTTTTTCTAAATTTCAATATTTTTTGAGGTAGTTAGGGGGCATGGTCGGCTATCCCTTATTTTTAAAATTTCAAAATCCTTTTACTTGGAAAATCATAAAAAAATTCACTAAAAATTATGAAAAAAATCTATCCCAAATTAGGTGGTCCTATCCATCTTTCCACCAAAGGGTTTTAAAAAATATTAAATAGTGCTAAAAAAATGAGGGGGCACGATAGACTCTCTACTATGTTTTTTCAAAAAATAGGAGCACCTCATAGAATTTTAGCTCTTTGACCCACTTACACTTAACCATTTAAAAAAAAAACTTAGTAGTTTAGAAACTAGACTCAAAATTCTACAATTCATGCTCTTATAACATCTTCAAATTTTGAGTGTAGCTATCTCAAATAATTTGTACAAGTTAAGGTTTCTTGTTTTTTAGAAAAAGTCCACTTAAGACCCCCTTTTGGCCCCCCATTTCCATGCACTTATTCGATAATAATAAGTCCTATTTGCAATTCAATTGAGTAATTTGTTTGATGAATTTCAGTTGTAATGATTATAATTAATTGGAAATCCTGTCTGCGATTCCCTTAGAAAGTATTGGTCTCGATTATTGTTGAAATGCTGATTGAGATTTTATGTTCCTCTTCCTAGTTCGCAATGATAGCAATTGTGTTGAGTTCATGTAGGGTTTTGAGTTTCAAAACAATTTTTTAGCCATTTGCACAGGCTTTGCAGTGCGTAGAGAAGTTCAATACGACAATCGTTGGAGCCTCTCTGTCTCTTTTTCAGCTATCTGGGGTCGTCCATTGTTTTGTCTTCTACTTGACCATGTATCTCTCAGATTCGACCATAGGTGATAGTTGTTTATGGCCTCTGGGTTCACTATTTCGATTTTTCCCTCAGAGGCAGGCGTGAAGTTATGGGGTGGACTGAATCTATGGTAGAGCAGGGTGAAACCTCCAAGCCCTCGTTTAAAGTAGTTTTGAAAGGAGAATCTAGTCTTTGTGGCAACACTTTGCCAAAATTCTAAAAATGTCCTCTTTGAATGCCTAAAGAAGATCTAAGGAAAAATGCGAATGGTTGTATGAAGGCTGCAGATGGAACACCTGTTGTGAAATTACAGAAATCAAATATTCAAAGTGGTGTTGATGAACTAGAACAACGTTGTTTGATTGTTCGATTTTGAGCTTCCATCCTCCCCTTCCGGCCTTCAAAGATTGGACAAGGAAAACCTGGCACACTAAAGGTGATTTTTCTATTTTTGTGTATCCAAATGGATATTTTTTATTTTCTTTGCGAATGTGGAAGATCGAGAACAAATCTTTCAAGGAGGGCCATGGTTTTATGGTAGAGCGGGATTATTCATGAAACCCTGGCACCCTTTGTTCAAGGCGGACGAAGAATTTCCCTCGGAGCTCGGTATGGGTGCGATTATTTGGTTTACCAACAAAATATTGGAATAATGTGGTGTTCACAACAATAGGCAATACTCTGGGTACTTACATGATGACAATGGATAGTTCGATCCACTTGGAGCAGATGATTTATGCTCACATCTGTGTTTTGATGGATCTCAATAATCCCTTACCAAGTAAAATCTCCTTAGATGTGGATGATGAGAAATGGGAACAAGTAGTTGATTATGAAAATATTCCTTTCTGTTGCAGAATTTGTCATGAGTACGGCCATTTGGTGAAGGATTGCCCTCAAAGAGTTGCTGATCCACTGGCAGAGGAACGCAAGAAAGAGGAATTTATCAACCCGAAGAAAAAGAAAACGAATTTCGGTAACATGCAACTAGGGTGGATCTAATGTTAATAGATTTGCTAGTCTTCAACAAGACAATGACGAGGTAGATAATGAGGATCCTATAGAGTCCCAAGTACCTGAAACTCAAATGCATGCTCTAGGCTCTCAAGAAAGGAAGAAAGATGCAGTAGGAAACAACTAGCTTATGTTGATACCTGCAACAAACGGGATGGAAGATACCTGTAAATCATTAATAAAAATCTATTAAAGGAAAACTAAATATCAGGAGCAATTCGAGTCGATTAATTCTCAAGAGGAAGGACAAGTAGATGTTAATATGCCTAATTGTGAGGAAGGTCAACAATGTAATGTCCCTTTTTCCCACCTAAGAGATGGAAATTGGTCTTCTTGCCATTCCTTCTCCTGGCAAAGAAGCTAAAATGAAAGAGAAGACCCTTGGGCTTCTTTATAATATATTTTATCTGATATTTTTATATTTCTTTAGTGTTCTCTTGCTTTTTGACAAGTCAAGTCATTGAGTTTTAATTAATTAATGGAAGCTAATAAAGGAAAAAAAACATCTTTAAGAGGTCGGCCTTTTCTATTTGAGCATTGGTGCCAAAAATGAAGATAT
This sequence comes from Taxus wallichiana var. yunnanensis, assembly GCA_018340775.1. NCBI lineage: Eukaryota > Viridiplantae > Streptophyta > Pinopsida > Cupressales > Taxaceae > Taxus > Taxus wallichiana. Next base: position 206,686,360 of record CM031235.1, on the reverse strand, counting down.
AAAAGGGGCTTAGAGACTTCATTTGCATCGAGTCTTGGCACATTTTATTATACTCGGGCAAAGAGAGCTAGTTGCTCCTTGGTCATCCACTTGAGGACGAAAACCCTCTTGTGAGGCCTCATTGAAGGACAAAAACCCTTCATGTGGCTTGGGTGAAGGACGAAAACCCTTCATCATCCTTTGGTATTGATGAGAAGAGTTGATTTGAAGATCTTTATGTAATTTCCAGCCATTATTGTAATTATTTTGGGTGGAGCGACCTACCTTGGGTAGGGTTTGGGAACATTGAAGAGGAATTTGATAAATTTGAGTTTGTAATCTAATTTGCACTATTTTTAAAGGCCGAATCTGAAGTTTGGTGATTTTTGGGGTTTCTATGCCCTAGATATCTAATTTTTATTGTGGCTGCAATTTCCAGAATATATTTAATTTTTATTGTGGTTCTTTGCTTTTCTTGGTCGATTTGGCTTCTAAAATTCAGAAAATCATATATAAAATATTGGTGAATTAATTGGTGATGTTTCATGGTGATTTTGGTAATTTTCGGTGCAAGTAGAAGTCGCTGATTTTATTTTCCAGTCTGCTGCAATTTATTTTCAGATCTGCATTTTGTTTGAAACCCTCAAAAGGGACATTACAGTGGTATCAGAGCACGGATCTTCAAAAGGCCTAGGGTTTCAAGTTTGAAGAATTGATGGCACGGAAGGGTAAGATCTCTATTTTTGATGGCACTAACAAACTTTCAGTGAGATCATGGTTGTCAAAATTGGAGACATATTTGCAATCAAACCCTATGTGTGTGGAGGATGCCCTAAAATTCATCCCTTGTCATTTGGAAGGGATAACAAGGGATTGGTGGTACTATGTGATAGAGACCCAAGGAGAAGATGCGGTTTGCTTCTTGGATGATTTTAGTGAAAAGATCATAGGAAGGTTCGATATGCAAGCTTTCAAGGATGAGTCCCAAGGTAATAGTTCATTGATATTTAATGATATTCCTTTGGTTTCTAATGATTGTATGGGGCAATGTGTTGAAGAAAATTCAGATTTGCATAAGGATAAAAAGGATGAGGTTGGGGACTCAAGCACAAGCCATGAGGATGGTACATGCATGTGTGTACAAAGTATGGATGATTGCATGGCAAAGGTAGCTCCAATTGTTGAAGATAAGTGGCTTCAAGGGGGTATAACATCAAAGGGAGCAACACATTGGATAGTGTAACATGGACGGATAGCCCACGTTTTGGTATGTACACTTCCGATTATTGTTTCCATCTTTGCATTTATTGGGACATGTCTTGAGTAATGATAAGAGGATACTAAAGGAACGATAAGCTTGCAAGATCCTAATAGCATGCACATGAAGGAATGGGATCCGGGTGATCCTAAAGGAGAATTGGTGAAGAGCTTTCCCCCTCCCAAAGGCTATGGTATGTTTGAAAAGATAATTCCTTCTTTCATTTGATTCATATGTCAGCTGTTATACATGTGCCTAGAAAGGAATTTTGGGATCATGATGATGAATGCATCAAAGACAACTCACCCAAATTGATAAGGGCAAGGAGAGAGAATTTCTCCATGAAGGTCCGAGGATCACAATAGATGGAGCTGCTGGTCTGTACATAACAACAGTGAAAGGAAGGTCATTTGAGGGAAATTTCAGCCCTATGAAAGCTCAAGGACATGGGAGTGTTGTCAAGCAAGCATCAAGCAAAGGAGGTAAAAGACTTTGGGTTGTTCTTGATATTCCTTTGTTTTTTGATGATTGCATGTGGAAAATTACTAAAGAATCTTGGAGGCATAAGCAAAATGATGGACATCATGAACAAAGAGGAAGAAAGGAGGACTATGTGCTCTTTCTTATATGGCTGCAATGTTCTCACCTCCACCATCTACAAGACCAATTTGTTTTGCAAAGGAGCCTCAAGAGTGACAACCGGAAAGCAAAAATTCATGGAGGTAAAGTGTTTTTGAAATATTTTCTAAGTGCTGGTTCTAACTCAGAAATTTTGAGTTTAAGGAAGGTTAAGGGCAGCTCATTGCTCAAGGGGGTTTCAAATTCATTGCTCCCCAACATGCCAAAACAGTTCGCATTTTTAGAAAGGTATGTTGACTATATTTCATGGCTCTACTCTATGTTCTTGTTGGGCATTTATTCTAATAATCAGCCTATGCCAAGAAGAAGGAAGATAGAAAGTGAAGGGTGTAGCCAAAGATGCAAGGTATGTGCTGATTTCTATGTGAAGGCTGATTTGGGTATGGTGCTTGGAGTTCAAGGGTGGCATTCGTTGGGAGAACTCACTCTCAACTATCAAAGCATGAAGATAAGCCACATAGACAAAGGTAAGAAGGTCTCTATGCAAGGTATGCTTCGGAAACACTTGAAATTTGTTATTTGGTGGAAGATACCATTTCATGTGAGTCATATTTCTGTTCTTTATCAAAAATTACAGCGGATTGGAAAGCATTAATTTCAGCTGAGTATGCAAAGCATAAGTTTGCTAGTGATGTCTTTGAGGAGAAATAAGTTGTGAGAAGTACAAGGTGACAAGCAAGATGGGTAAGGTTTGTAACATAAGTATGGAGAACATTATTTTTAGATCTCCTTTCATCATACTTGCTGATTGGCACAAGGAAGCAGCCATAATGAAAGATAATTTTCAGATTTTCAAAGCATTATGGGTCACCATTGAAGCACTTTCAGCTATGGTCACTTCAATTGGGAGTGATATGCAGATTTTCAGGTATAGATTGAGCAATTCAAGGAGGTTGGGTGCAACAGTTGATGGGCAGCCTGGAAATCAAGTTTGGGTGTTCCAAACACCCCACTTGAGGCAACCAAAAGATCTTCTACAACAAGGTAATCTTTCCGGTTCATTAATTTTGAGACACTTGTTTGTTGCTTCCTCATTTGTGTGATTATTGTGGAAGAATGGAAAATAGTATGGTGTGCATTTCAGAGTATCATAGGACAACCCATTTGCATGATATAGGAGTGTCTCAAATGCATATTGTTTGGTTGCTTGGGGTCATGATTTGGGTTCCAAAGACCCAACCAATCATTGGAGAAGTTTGGGAAAATATTCCACTTTGCATTGAGGGTGGAATAAGCATGTTCAGGGAAGCCATTAGAGATGGTAATTTTCAGATTTTCAAAACTCTTCTAATCACCCTTGATGAATGTCCAGTTGTTGTCACTTCATTGGATGATAGGATGCACATTTTCAGTCATGAGTTGGACGAATTGTGGGGATTATGGACAGTGGTAAGCATGCAGCCCGGAATACTTATTTTGGTATTCCAAGTATTTATTTTTGGGGCAAGGAAGGAATGCAAGAATGTTGTGTTCGCTGATTTCAATCATGAGCTTGTTGATCTTCATTTTCCAGCCCATGTAAGACAATTTTTAGTATTCACAAATTTGGTTTTTCCTATGAGATTTCAGTTTGGTAGTTATGTTATGGCTATTGGGATGAGTTTGCAAAAATCAGATTTGGGGCTGCCATTTCCAGTCATGAACAATGGTGTATTTTCATTTTTTGAGTGCATTCTCTCATGGCCTAATGAGGGAGAAAGATTTCAGTTGAATGAAGGAACCAAATCAGATCATGGTATGATATTTTCAGATTTGAACATTCTGATTTTTGAAGGAACAATGCATGATTACAGCTCTTATGAGGAAACACTATTGAAATTAAGGGAAAACCTAGTGTGGTTGCGGATGCTTTATCAAGGATGCCACTTCCTACTTCATTAGAGGATGTGGAACTTCAAAATGAAGAAGAAGAAAAAGTTGGGGCAGCGGATGTAACGAGTTTGCAATTGCTTGAGGACAAACAATTTTGGGAAGGGAGGACTGTAATGTCCCTTTTTCCACCTAAGAGCTGGAAATTGGTCTTCTTGCCATTCCTTCTCCTTGGCAAAGAAGCTAAAATGAAGGAGAAGACCCTTGGGCTTCTTTATAATATATTTTATCTAATATTTTTATATTTCTTTAGTGTTCTCTTGCTTTTTGACAGGTCGGCTGGGTTTTAATTAATTAATGGAAGCTAATGAAGGAAAAGAACATCTTTAAGAGGTCGGCCTTTTCTATTTGAGCATTGGCACAAAAAGGAGGATATAAAAGGAGATTAGAGACTTCATTTGCACCTAGTCTTGGCACATTTTATTATACTTGGGCAAAGAGAGCTAGTTGCTCCTTGGTCATCCACTTGAGGACGAAAACCCTCTTGTGAGGCCTCATTGAAGGACGAAAACCCTTCATGTGGCTTGGGTGAAGGACGAAAACCCTTCATCATCCTTTGGTATTGATGAGAAGAGTTGATTTGAAGATCTTTATGTAATTTCCAGCCATTATTGTAATTATTTTGGGTGGAGCGACCTACCTTGGGTAGGGTTTGGGAACATTGAAGAGGAATTTGATAAATTTGAGTTTGTAATCTGATTTGCACTATTTTTAAAGGCTGGAATCTGAAGTTTGGTGATTTTTGGGGCTTTTGTGCCCTAGATATCTAATTTTTATTGTGGCTGCAATTTCTAGAATATATTTAATTTCCAGCAGTGTGTTCTTTGCTTTTCTTGGTTGATTTGGCTTCTAAAATTCTAAAAATCATATATAAAATATTGGTGATGTTTCATGGTGATTTTGGTAATTTTCGGTGCAAGTAGAAGTCATTGATTTTATATTTCAGTCTGCTGCAATACCATTTTCAGATCTGCATTTTATTTGAAACCCTTGAAAGGGACATTACAAACAAGTAGACTTACCATTAGGAGTTACCCAGGAAAAAAGTAAAAATTGAAGATGGATAAAAATGTGAGGGTAGGTAGAAAACCTACTCAGGTCAATCTACAAAAGGAGGGTCAACAATTGACCTCTATAGGAAAAGTAAGGGATTTATCCCACATTTTTAATCAATCTTCCCAATGAAGATTATCACATGGAATGTAAGAGGGCTTAAAGGTAGCCCATCAAAAATTAATGAAATTAGAAGACTAATTCAGACTAATAAACCTCATATGATCTTTCATCGAAACCGAGGCCTCAATTGAGTTAAGGAATATTTTGGCGAGAGAGGATTTGGCCTCATACACAGGTGATCTCACTTAGTTCTGTGGGTGCTTTTGGTGGGGTGGCTTGTCTTTGGGATCCAAAAAAGATTACAATTGTTAATTCTTTGGGAAGTAAGGGAGTTCTATTTCTGATAGCGTATACTCCAGAGGATGATCAAAAGACCCTCTTCATCAATGTTTATGCTCCTCTTACCATGGAAGAAAAGCTAACATAATGGCAGCAAATAACAGATTATGATTCAAAGGTGCTCTCCTGAAATTCTAGTGTTGATTGGAGGAGATTACTGTCCTCAATCTGGAGGAAAAACAAGGCAGATTGAAGGTGCTGGATGCTAGCTCGTATAGTATGGAGAGGTTTGTCAAGTCTCTTTAGTTGGTGGATGTAAAAACTGATAAGGGGACTATGACTTGGTCTTACAAACGACATGGACGGGAATGTATTCTTGAACGCTTGGATAGATTCTTGATCTTTGAAGTATGGCTGGAAAAATTGTACGTCCCAAAGGCTCATATCCTCAATAATATTGGTTCTAATCATTGGCCTGTCAGTCTAGACATGGGGAGGGCTTCTCATAGCTTCTCCTCGTTTAGATTTCAGTTAATGTAGTTGTGTTATGAGAATATTACAAATCTTATTCACCAATGGTGTATAGAACGTAAGTCGAGGCATGGTATGCATATGTATTCTTTTGTTAAAAGATTGCAATACATCAAAGCCAAGTTGAAGGTGTGAAATTAGTCAGAGTTTGGGGACATCAAGTAGAAAAAGCGAAGCTAATAAAACAACTGGAAGAGTTCAATGAGAGAATGTAGACTTGAGCTATTACAATGGATTTAGCTAACAAAGAAATCTCTTTGAAGGCTGACTTGCATGAATGGGAGAAACGGGAAGAGATTCTTTGACAACAGAAGTCTAGAGTTCAGTGGCTTAAAGCAGGGATTTTTTTTTTGTTTTTTTCACAAATCCCTGGTGGCTAGAAGAGCTAATAATTACACCAATTCTTTAAAAACAATTGAAGGGAAGATAGAATATTCATGGAAAGGATTGCAGCAGCTAGCCCAAGAGTATTTCTCTCGGTTATTTTCCTCCTAACCCCTTGATGACTCAGCTCAGAAGCAGGTCCTTACCCATATTCCATAGGTTCTTTCTAACCAAGATAATGAGCAGCTCACATCTCCAGTCTTGGAAAGTGAATTAAAGAGGGTTGTGTTTAGCATGAAAAAGGAAAAAAGCTAGGTCCTGATGGGTTCCCTATTGAATTCTCTCAAACTTGTCGGGATATTCTGAAAATGGAGCTTTTGAATGTTGTAGAAGTGCGATGCGCTAAAACCATGTTAAAAGAAATAAACAAAACCTTTATTGCTTTGATCCCTAAAGCTATAGAGGTGGATGACATAGCAGGATTTTGACCTATTTCCTTGTGTAATATGTTGTATAAAATAATAACAAGACTTATGGCGAGCGGTTTGAAGCCTCTCTTGCATAAACTGATATCTCCAGAGCAAGGATGTTTTGTCCAAGGAAAATCCGTGATGAGATAGTGCTTGCATAGGAGGCTCTTCATTCTATGGATATTCAGAAATCTCCTTCAATGTTCATTAGGCTTGATCTCTCCAAAGCCTATGATCGAGTGGATTGGAGATATTTGTGTCAAGTGTTGGTGAAGTTTGGCTTTTTTTCAAACGGAGAGAATGGGTTCAAGCTTGCTTGTCCTCGGTCTCTTATTCTGTTTTGGTTAATGACAACCCTTCAACGATCTTTTTAGCTTCTAGAGGGCTTCGACAGGGGGACCCCCTTTCTCCCTTTCTATTTATTATCTTGGCTGAATATCTGGGTAGATTACTGACCAAAACGTGTCAGGATAAGAGGGTAGGAGGAATTAAATTGGAAATAAGTGCTACTCCTCTATCACATCTACAAGTTGTGGATGATTCTATGCTTCTCTGCAAGGGTACCTCTTCAGAAGCAACTTAGATGAATAAGAGCCTTCAACTATTCACTAGGGCCACATGACAGTTGATTAATGAGGGTAAGTCTAGCATCTTCTTTTTTCATTGTTCCTGAGGCAAGAAAATCAGATTCTGGATATTCTGAAATTTTGAAAGGGCTCTTTGCCGATACAATATTTGGGCATTCCTGTAGCAACAAAGCAAATCAAAGACTGGAAGTGGTTAGTTAACAAAGCCAATAGTAAATTACAAAAACAGACGAATAGGTGGCTCTCAACAAGAGGCCGAATGACTCTCATTAAAGTTGTTCTCCAAGCTTTACCAATTTATGTGTCATCTATTCTAAATATTCCGGTGAGAATTTTGAAACAAGCGAGACTCTATATGCCATAAATTTCTTTGGAGTGGGACTTAGGTGAAACAAAAATGGTCTTTAGTCAAGTGGGATACCTTATGTCAACCTAAATAAGGAGGCTTAGGATTTCACTCCACTGTTAAGCATAACAAGGCCTTAGCAGCCAAACTTTATTGGAGACTTCTCACTGCTCCCAATGCGTTGTGGGCTATTAATCTCAGAGCTAAATATGCTAAGAATAATCCTCCTGAGAAGATCATTTACTTGACCCTCCCTTCTAAAGGATCTCCTATCCTTTCAGTCTTGAGAGTAGGAGAAGCTATCATCAAGAGACACTGCTTCTGAATAGTTAATAATGGTCAAAATGCTAATTTTTGGATTGACTCATGGGATGGTCACCCACTGCTTATTGCCCAATACCCTGAGTTTCATCATGTGTTGGAAAATCTCCGTGCAAAGGGTTGGGTAAAGGTTGCCCATTATTGTTAGCCTAACATACACCATTGGGAGATGGGCAAAAGTTGGATTCCTCCTCATCAATGGCATGTGCAGATAGGTCTACAACAACAACAGGTGGCCGAGAATATTCTTCAAACAAGACAGCTCTCATCTTCAGTAAAGATGGACTCAATAGCATGGGGGAAAGATGCCACAGGCTTATATACAGTTTCAGCTGGTTATGTTTCTCTTTGCAGAGTCACTCCCCACCCCTTAAGGGATATTTTCACTCACCATATGGTCCAAGGTCAGTTTCTTTGTTTGGTTATTGAGAAGAAGAATTCTTACAGGTGACAGGCTTTTGAAAAGAGTATTCTATGGCCCGTTCAGGTGCATCATGTGCTTGGACTCTGAAGAAACTATTCCTCATCTTTTTCTTCAATGTCCGTTTGTGAGCAGTTTATGGCAGCAGTTGGCTCAACTGTTTGGGATTCCTTGGATTGATATGCAAGCTATTGAGAAACCCTTTAGGGAATGTAGCAAATACACTAAAGATAGTCATGACCTCGGGAGGCTCTATAGAGCGGAATTACTCTTTTGCTATGGAACAATTGGAAAGAAAGAAATAGGAGAATATTTCAGCAAGAGAGTAGGGACATCTCTTGGGTTTGGGAGAAGATCAGGTTGAATGTAGCTGAATCTATCAAGCACCAAATTCGGCTGCCTCATCAAATTGGGTGGCAGAGAATTTAGGTTGAATCTGATTCTCTGGTTATAGTGAGATTGCTTTCCACCTTTGTAGCATATCAAAGCGGTAATTGGAAACTTTGTAGAGAAAGGGACAATGTAGTGTCTGAAAAATAGGTTTCAGGAAGTCACCTTCCAACATGTTCCAAGAGAGCTCAACAGAGTGGCAGATGCATTAGCCAATTGGGCCCTTGACAATGGGAATATAGCCTGTTTTGGTCCTCCGCTGTTATGGGGGTCTGCTAAGCTTCAACAAGACCTTAGATAAATTATTGAGTTAGATATGTATCAATGATTGTAATGTCTATACATGCTTTTGTGTCTAATGCCCAGGCTTGGACTAATAGTTTTAATGCTTGGCATAATAGAATATGTATCTTTTGATTTTCCATGATATAAATCTTCTCTTTTTAACAAAAAAAAAAAAACAAGTTCCACCTGCTTTAGATTTTTGTCCTCAAAGCATGGGGAAATGGATGGATGGGGAGAGTAATTGGGGAGCAGCAGATTGGCAAGGCTCAGTTTACTTATGAGTTTGGTCATGAGGTCAAAACCAAGGGGTCCAAAATTTGGTCAATATATGAGGTAATTGGAAAGAACTCTCGTACAAGGGCGGTCTCATACATCAAATTGGTCAAACTTACACCTTGAATCGGTTGGTCACTATCAGATTTCAAATTGCTTGAACTCATTCTATGACCATTTTCCGAATCATGATCAGTTTCATCTTGGTCCTTAGCTTCACAAAAGGTATGCTGTTTTTAATTGGGGATGTCAATCACTTTTTGTCTGTTATGATATTTGTTTTCTCTGTTTTGCTACATATTTCTGATAAGATCTAGGGAGGGGAGAGGTCAGTGTGGGATTCTCAGTTATACTCAAAGCCTGTCCCCCTATGCTTCCCTGTCTCCTTCTCCGGAACCTGGTACAATCTTTAAATTTTTTATTAGTGCTGTAAATCACACTATGTCTGATATAATATTTGTTTTCTTGCTTTTCTTACATTTTCTGATTAGAAGAGGGAGGAACTAATAATTCTGTTGCAAGTACTTCAATATGTTTTTTTAGAATTACTCAATTATGTACTCATTGTACTTTCAAATGTGGATATGTTTAATATTTTCTCTTTTGTTCCATTGCATTGTTCCTCCATTAACTTTTGGAATTAAATGGGAAGTTATGGAGCCATGTGTCTTATGTGCTTGTCTACTGGCTGCAGTATATCAAAATGCAGACACGGAAGCTTTCATTGCTAGTTAGGAAAAGTATAGCAACACCAAACTGGGTTAAGGTTAGCTTCACACATTTGAGGCTTTTGGATAAAATCAGTTAATTATTTTTGCATATTCTAAGGGTGTCTTATGTGTTCTTTCTTGTTGATTGTGTGCTTTCGCAGTACAAGGAGCCTAGAGATGTTCGCATGTTTGTGGATTTACTTCTTCAAGAGGTACGAGTTATATGATCACTTGTAGTTGTCATTGTATTTCCTCAGACAACTTGATGTGAAGTTTGTAATTTCTTTTTAAAAATCAAATTATCTACAAAGAAATTGCTAGTTGAGGTCATATTCTATCTTTATTATTTCTAGAACATAGAAAGTACAAAAAGATGCTCCCCTGCCTTCAGCTTGTTAGAAAATTAACCTGAATTCTTATAAAAGGATAGAAAGATATGACTGTCAAGTGTATAGAAGGCGAATATGTAAGTATTGACATGTTAAATTGATACAAATTAGTTTGTTGTAAATTCAGTTTCAAAAGTTTTATAAGGTTTTGGCAGTGAATTCCTCACACTCTAGGAACTAGGCGTGTTTATAAGATTTTCTTTATATCAAGGACATGCAGTTGCAGGCCAGAGTTTATCTTTTGGATGCTAGATTTGTTTTTGTTTTTTTGTGATGTGATCCACATCAGTTATGATGGGCACTGGGTTTATTTTTGACTCTTATAGAAGATTTCTTGAATGTATTTCTAATAAAAGAGTAGAGATTCATTACTTCTCACAAGATGGTCTAAAGTATGAATAGTTCCATTTAGTCATGGATGCCCCACATGAGGATGTGATTAATGTTTCATCATCGTCTTTTTCATGGGTAAAACCTCTAATTCAGAAATCACCAAAAATCGGCGATAAATCACGATACATGGATGAAACTATTTATCTTTGTAAAATCGCAATACAGTCATGAAACGATTTATCTTTACAAAAATCACGATACAGGCATGAAAAAATTTATCTTTGCAAAAATCACAATTCTTGGAATGGCGATCAATCACCAATTTTTGACAAGTAATATCGTCATTACTTGCCAAAAATTGTTGTCTAAATCACCAAAAATTGCCATTGAACAATATAAAATGCCCAATTTTTTCTGCGATTTTGGTGACTGTGCTGTTTCGAGTTTGCTAGGGTTTCCAGTTTGCTAGGGTTTCAAAGATCAAGCTTTGCCTTCAAGGAATATGACACAACCTGCAGGAGTAACAGGTTACAAAACCACAATCATTTTAATTTATTTTCATTGTTCATGAATCATTATCTGTCTAAGTGTTTGGAAAGTCAGCATTGCTCCATAACCTTGTTTTGTTGAAGAGTTTGAGCTCCTTGAGGAGCACCGTGATAAGTTGATAACCTTATTTGATACTAATAATGTATAATAAACAAGCTTTGGGAAAAATTGCTTGGAGAAGAGAATAGAATCAGTGTTTCAAACAACACTTTCTTGTCCATCATCAAGATGAACGACAAGATTATAGATTGGAGCTCCTTGTGTAGATATCTCCAAGTACATTATGTGGTGGGAATCCCTTACATACACTATAGAGGAAATAATTAATGTTTGTAAAAACAATTACTGTTATTTATCCAGGCATTAATGAAATGTCCTTCTTTCTAAAATAACCGTCAAGACCCTTAGCCCTATTTGGTTTCCCGATGGCTAAGGTATGAAAAAAAGGGAACTTTAGTCATAATAAATTATTATAAAGCACATAAAAAAATAAATATTATAAAAAGAACTTATATTAATTTATTATAGGCTAAATAAAAATAAAAAAATAAAAAAATAATAAAGAAAAATTCACTTTCTAATGTTTATTTCCTCCTATAGAAAATGCAACCCCTTTGGTGGATGAAACAAAGTGAAAAAAGAATTAAATGAGGAAGGAGGAAGCTGATTGGAAGTTGAGGGTGGCTAATTAGCCAAGTTTATCTATAAAAGCAAGTCGACTTGCTTGTAGAGGCATCCCTTTCTATTTTATAAAAATCAGATTTTTGATGTGAGCTTGTGAAGCTTTACATAATAATTTCTAAGGACGAAAACCCTTAGAGATTCTCTCTTGAGGATGAAAACCCTCTTGAGATTGAGAAGAACGAAAACTCTTCTTCTTGGGTGTTTTCCAGCAGTAGTTGAAGGCTTTGTAATGCTGATCTGAAGAAGGGTTTGAAGGAGAAAGTTGTGTTTCTTTGTTTCCAGCCTTTTCTAGGTGAAGCAACCTACATAGAGGATTGTTTGGAGGTGTTGGGAGCTGATAAAAATCAGATCTGGGCTGCTGTTCTAATTGCAGATTTTTAGTCATCCAAATCAACCTTTTTGGAGTGGATTTTGGCTCTAAAACATCATATTTCCAGCTGTGTCTGAAGACAAGGGTTTGCAGATTTTCAATAAATAAATCAGCCTTCTTTGGGATCTCAAATTGGTATTTTTTATTGTGTATTTGCATCATAAAATCAGCTGTTCCATTTTGGTGATTAAAGGTGTTGTTTTTATTCAGTTTTGAGTAATTTTATACCCTAGGCAAGTCGCATTTTCTGGGATTAATTCCAGATCTGCAATTTCATAAAATTTTTATGGTGCATTCTAAGTCAGATTTGGGGGAAATCCATTATAAGTATTTATAGGTCCCTTGGGGACATTGCAATTAATTATTATCCATAATACATGCATTCCTTAGTTTGTGAATGATGGCCTTCCTCGAGTCACTTAATTCCAATCCCTCATGCCTGTCTAGATTATTGGGATGCTCCACAATTGGAATTAAATGACTTGTAGAAGCCCATCATTCACAAAATAAGGAAGTTAAGTATTAATTATTTCCTCTATAGTGTTTGTAAGGGACTCCCACTTCATGATGTACATGGAGTTAGCTATATAAGGAGCTCTGAATTCACAAGAAGATAAAAAGAAAATCGGGTTGGCTATTATTAGCCGATAGCTCTTAAACGAATTTCATAACATTGTGATAACCTTATTTGAACCTCTTCCTATAGCTCCCAAACAAATTTCATCTTGTTTAGGGACAAAACATATATACCTTTGCTGTAATTCTTTCTTCAATATAGCTAGGCTTTTACTATATGTATTTGTAAGTTTTTTGCCTGGTATAAGGTGGGTGGAGGTGGATCTTAAATATGAGAAATATTGAGCTATATTTGTTGGGATTTAGAAATGATCTTCAGTTTACTCGTAAATAGCAAACCCTTCAATTGAATAGTAAAAGAAAAGCATTCTCACTAGTGTTTGGTCAAGTCAGCAGCCCTTTGTAACATTTTGGTCAAGTCAGCAGCCCTTTGTAATTGTTTGCATCCAACAAACTTACATGATTACATCTGCATTCACCTCAAACTGTTTGCATTCACTTCTCATGACATTTAAAAATATTTAACATTTAAAGGTAAGTTTATTTTATGAATTTAAATGTTTTTCAAAGTAGTGATAGAGTTGCCGAGTAATGCTGATAAATTGCCTACTCCCGATTTCCGAGTCAAATTTTGAGCTGCCAATCGATTGCCACTTACGAATTTTGGAACCATGGGTAAAAACTGGCACAAAAATGATTTGGAAAATTGTTTTGATATTGAAAAACTAGCGGTCTATCAAAAGACTGATTCTTGTACTTTTATGGCATCAAGTACTCTCGATGATTTAGACCTATATATGTAAGAAATAAGTTTCAGGAATACGAAGAATAGATTTTTTTCTGTGCTTTATTATTTTGTTTTGGATATACAAGCAATTAAAATTCTCTTATTACATATCATGTCATAATTCAGGATTGATGATTTGTGTATCATCTCCATTTGATGCAATACTACTAAGGGTGGAAGGCTCAAACGTTTCAAGTTATACTTTAATTCTTCCCATTTAAACTTGATGATTTGGTTTTCAAAGTTGGGTAAATAAATAATATTAATGGGTTTTTTCTTAGGCTAAATCTACAAAGTTGTGTGTGCTTCCAAAGTTGATCGGAAGATGATTGTTTTTGTTCTTAATATAGCTCCTAAATTATCTCGTATCTTCTCCATTTAAAGCAATAATACTAAGGGTGGAAGACTTAAATGTTTCAAGTTATACTTTCATTCTTCCCATTTAAACTTGATTATTTGGTTTTCTAAGTTGGGTAAATAAATAATATTAATGGGTTTTTCTTAGGCTAAATATACAAAGTTGTGTGTGCTTCCAGAGTTGATCGGAAGATGACTCTTTTCGTTCTTAATATAGCTCCTAAATTATTTTGTATCGTCTCCATTTAATGCAATAAGATTAAAGGTGGAAGACTTAAATGTTTCAAGTTATACTTACGTTCTTCCCATTTAAACTTGATTATTTGGTTTTCTAAGTTAGGTAAATAAATAATATTAATGGGTTTTTTCTTAGGCTAAATATACAAAGTTGTGTGTGCTTCCAGAGTTGATCAAGAAGATGACTCTTTTCGCTCTTAATATAGCTCCTAAATTATTTTGTATCGTCTCCATTTAATGCAATAAGATTAAAGGTGGAAGACTTAAATGTTTCAAGTTATACTTACGTTCTTCCCATTTAAACTTGATTATTTGGTTTTCTAAGTTGGGTAGATAAATAATATTAATCTTTTTTTCTTAGGATGACTATTTTTGTCGGTGTTACGTGGGGACATGTCCCTATATTTTGGTGATGTCTCGACATCCCAAACGCTTCGAGGACTCGGGGACTTGGGGACTTGGAGGGGACGTCCCCCATTTTTTTTAAATCTTTCAAAACACTTCTGGTGTTTTTACTTTTAAAAAGCTGTTATTTTTACCAAGAACATTAAATTATAATCTTGAAAGTACCTGAATAGAATTTAAATCCCTAAATTTCATTGAAAAAAGTTAAAATATTCAAATATTAATATTTTATATATTATTTTAATAGCCGCCCCTCGCTGTCCCCAAAATTTGGAAATTTTTCCCGTCGTGTAAACCCCGTCCCCCTGTCCCCGTCCCCGAGACTTAGGTAACTATGATTTTCGTTCTTAATATAGCTCCTAAATTATCTCGTATCATCTCCATTTAATGCAATAATACTAAGGGTGGAAGACTTAAATGTTTCAAGTTATACTTTCGTTCTTCCCATTTAAACTTGATTATTTGGTTTTCTAAGTTGGGTAAATAAATAATATTAATCCGTTTTTCTTATGCAAAATCTACAAAGTTGTGTGCGCTTTCAGAGTTGATCAGGAAGACTGCATAATTGTCATCACTATATTTGAAATTGTCTCGTTTTGTATGTTAGGAGCATTTATATCTAATCTCATGAAGCTTCTTTACACAGGTTCAAATCATAGACTGTTTAATTTCATAGTCAATCAAGGATAATGCACCAGCTTGACCACAATTCAAATTTGAGAATGAGATGAATGATGCAGATCTCTATAAGTTGATGCATAAATGTTGGGGGAAAGCAGATGGTGTCTAGGGATACCAGATGTAAAATTTGCGGTTTTGCTATAATTATCTTCCACATCAAAATTGAGAACATGGCAACAACTCATTCAAACATTCATTGAACTTCTATGCAATCAAAAGGATAACCTTGAGTAGAAAAAGACGAGTGGATGTCAAATGAAATGGTTTTCTTGATAAAGAGGAATGCTTTTGGAGATAAAATTCTAGAATGCAATGGGTCCCTAAGGGATATCACATCAAAATTCTTCCACAAGTCAACATTTAATAGAAGGGTGTGTGCTTTACAAGTCAAATGTTTTGCCTAGTTCCCATCTACTACTCCCTCTTGTGTTCCTCTCCTAACCCACCCCCAAGCTCCCATCCAGCATATTGCTTTGATCCCCATTCGGATTGAGGTTGATTGCAGCTAAGATCTGCCTGTAGGGGAGACCATCTCTAGGCCATGAAATGAACATGACTATGTAATAATATGCTGAAGTTATTGAAACATTGCACAAGAACAATCGCTAATTCAACACAACTCAGTGAGGAACAATATTGAAGGCAAGGGTCCAAAGAACATATCAACAACAATTTGTTTTGAATAAATTTGAAGTCTTTTCATAAATTTGTTTTGAATAAACAACATATCAACTCTATGCAATAGATAAACAAGAATGATGGAGCTGCCCCCTTACTATCAATTCTGAGATAGTGGACTATACCAAAGGTTACTTCCATGAAATTGTATTGAAAATTCATGGTGAGCAAGATGGTAGACAACCCAACAAGATTTTCTCCAGCATATTTGGAAACTCGTTGACTCACAAGAGAATGATGACATTTTTGTCCTTCTCAAGAAGAAATTAAGCAGTTTGATTTCTGTTCTGTGCTAGAGATGCTTCATGGACTGGGTGGATTTCCTACCTTATTTTATCATCATTACTGGAAGCTGTTGAAAAAGGGCTTGCTAGTTGTTGTTGAGGAATCTAGATAGAACAAGTGAATTCTATAAAAATGAATGATACAACTCTATAACTATTTCCCAAATTGGCTCATGTTGTATTGATGGATAATATCTACTTCAAGACTCTTACTGTGTAATGTCCTTTTTGGGACTGAAACTGAAATAGAAGGAAACCACACAAACCCAAGTGAAATGAAATCTGATTTTTATAACAGCAGCTGTAATTATCCTTCAAACCCTAGGGCGAACTGTATAAGAGCTTAGAATTCACCATACAACCATGCACAACAACCGAAAAATACTTGTAAATAATTATTTCAACCACGACAATCAATATCCATCCAATTTGGCAACAACAAATGGAGAAAATCAGCGAATATATACTGCTGTAATTAAATTTAGGACAGCAGCAGAACAACCACAAACCAATGCTGAAAATGATAGTTAAACATCACCAAAAATCATGAAAATATAGATTCCGGCCTTATAAATTATGTCGAATCAGAATATAAAATCAGATTTGCAGTTCGTGCCCTAGAAGGCACCCAAATAGCACCAAACCCTAGTCGCTCCCTCTAGGGAGAGCTCCAAAATGCATGCAAAGCCTTTGTAGATATTTCCTTGATTGCCCTAGGTCCAAATCTGCAAGAAGTCTTCAATGAATATCTTCAAATCACCCACAATGGAGGGTTTCCGTCCTCCACCAAGCCACAAGGAAGGTTTTCGTCTTCCTTGGAATGCCACACAAGAGGGGTTTCGTCCTCAAGTGGAAAGTCAATGAGCACTATGCCCAAAAACCAAGTATAGATAAAAATGCGCCAAGATGGGGTGCAAATGAAGTCCTTAAGTTCCTTTTATATCCTTCCCTTGGCGCCAACAACCAATTAGAAATGGACCGACCTCTTTAAGCTTCTTTTAATCTTTTAATTTTCCTTTATGATTCTCCAACACAACCGACCTGCTAAAATAGAGGAAAATACTAAAAGAAACATTAAAATTAATAAAAGAAAGATGAAATGTAATGCAATTCCTTCCCTTGCTCAATCAAGCTTCATTGCCATGGAAAGGGAATGGCAAGAAGTCCATTTGTAAGCTCTTAGTTTGAAAAATAGGACATTACATACCGTTGGTAGAACATGAAATACTCTCTTGTCATGCTACCCAGATTGGAAAATCCAACAATATTTCCAATGAGAGTCATTGGAAAACTTGAAGAATAAGAGAAGCATTCGATATTGAAAAGTCCCTCACAATCTCCATCGAGACGATGGGTGGAGACCATCAATCCTAGAAACCACTAATACACAAAATTTCTCATTCTCATCAATGATCCTTCCTATTTAAGATTGATTGTGACTTCATCTAGATGCCAATAAATGAACTAATCTTTTTATTAAATGGCTTATTAATTAATTAATTAATTAATAGTTTAAATCTATTATTTTATTAAGGGTACTGATTATCTCTCTAAGGTGACTTTTCTCCCACCTTCAACCTCCGTCCCCTTTCCATTGCATCTTTAAGAATATCAAATTTCCTCTATTATGGAAAGAATTAGCTTCAATCCTTTCCTTGATGATGGGTGCAATAGAGGGACTCAAAATGTCGATTTTTTTTTCTACGTAATTGATTGGAGAAAATCTTCACAATGTTACACATTGCAATTTATCACTTGAAAGAAAAATTTCTAGGACAGAAAATGTGGAAATGCTCCCCTTCGAGAAATTATGCATCTAGGATCAGAAGAGATTCAGTGATTTTATGGTACTAATGGTAACAAACAAATTATTCTATCCCCTCAAAAAAGAACCATCATCCATTGGGATCATGCCAGTTAAGCTCTATTTACTCATCATTGCTTTCCTTGGGGATGATGCCTGTTTCTTCTCTCATGAATTCAATTTGCAAATTTGTTCTCTATCTCTCTCTCTCTCTATATATATATATATATAACATCTATACATACACCATATGGGAATCAATGGATTGCTCTGCTCGCCCAATTTTAGAAATTGAAACCTGTCTCCTCCCCCTCATCCTATTCTTACGAGTGATTCCAATACCATCAAATCCGATGAAGAAAAAAAAGAGGCACAATATACAACGCCAGGGCTACAGAAGACCTCACATAGCTGGAACACGTGACATCATTGATTGAAAAGTAATAAGCCACATCTCTGAAAAAATTGATAGGATTCTTATCTCCAAAGAATAGATCTCTTCTAACTGGCAAGTAACTGCCAAGGTTAGTGCCAACACTTTTAACTGATTTTTGACTAATAACTGTAAGCATACAAAGGAAAACAACTTCAAGGGGTGACTCTCAATTCAGGTGATTTGGCTACCTCACCCTGAAATTGATTATCATTAAACTATATAAAACTGCTTCAAAGGAGCAACACATATTTAGGGTTGGGAAATTTTTAAATTCGTGGGAAAACTCCACATCCTAAAGACCTGATCAGAACAATGTAGTAGCAAGGCTATTTGTAGCCTTTCTTATCAAGCCGCCTCCAGTAGCTCTACCAATCTTGATTCTATTCACAAAGATATCAGGGACAATGGCCTGACAAACTGAACTGCTGCACAAGAACAATTGCTAATACGATACAACTCAGCGAAGAACAATATTGAAGGCAAAGGTCCAGAGAAAAATGGATTATGGAAGGAAATCAAAACACCATGTTTTTTCACAAATATGTTTTGAATAATTAACATATCAAATCTATGCAACAGATAAAAAGAAGGATGGAGCTGTTCTTAGTACCCATTTTAAGATAGTGGAGGTTGCCACAAGTTACTTCCATGAAGTTTAAATTAAAATCCATGGTGACCAAGACAGGTAGATGACCCAACAAGAGTTCCTGCAGAATATTCAGAAACTCCTTTAGTCACAAAGTGACAACTTTGTAGGTCCCGCTTCTTGAGAAAAAATAAAGCCGTTCCTTTTCTGTTCTGAGCTAGAGATGTTACCTGGACCAGGTGGATTTTCTGCCTTAATTTATCAGCATTAATGGAAGCTGTTGAAAAGGGACTCGGTAGTTGTCATTGAGGAATCTAGATAGATCAAGCAAATGCTTACAAAATTAATGATACAACTCTATAACTAATTCCCAAATTGGAACATGCTGAATAGATGAATTGGTATTGAGCAATTGCATTGTGCAACATGGTCGACAAGTTAATCTCCAAATAGTTTCAAGGATGAAGACTATCCATGGGAAAATAATATCTACTTCAATACTTGTTTTCAGCGCTGGTAGAAAATAAAATAAACTCTAACCATGCTATCCAAATTGGAAAATCCAACATTCTTGCCATTGAGAATCACCGGAAAACTAGAAGAATAAGACAAACAATTGATATTAAAAAGCGCCCTTACAATCTCAATAGAGATGACAAGTAGAAACTCAGTCAATCTTGGAAACCACTAATACACAAAATTTCTCGCTCTTATAAATGATTCTAACTATTTTAAGATTGATTGTGACTTCATCTAGATGCCAATAAATTAACTAATCACTTTATTAAATGGCTTATTAATTAATTAATAGTTTAAATCTATTATTTTATTTAGTCATTTAGTACATTGATTACTTTAATTTAATGTATTTCATCTTTCTATCTTAAAATGGGTATGTTATTATCTCTGAGCTGATCTTTCTCCTATCTTCAACCTGCATCCTTTCCATTGGCATATTTAAGAATATCGAATCCCCTTTGATATGGCAAGCCTTGGCTTCAATCCTTGGGCTCTATAGAGACGCGAAACGTCAAAACAAATATCTATTACATACTTGATTTCATAAAATCTTAACAATGTTACACACTGCGATTTGTCACTAGAAAGCAAAATCTCTACTTCTCAATCAATCTTTGTCCCAGAATAGCAAATAGTTGACACACAATAGTTTAGGAGATTTTGCATTTGCTCAAAAACCCAACAAATGCATGGAGTCATGATTAAATTGGACATTTGAAAAGCATTTGACATATGCCATCAGTGATTGAAATAAACTCTCCAAGCTTTTGGCTTTCTTGAGCGAGTAATCAAATGGATACAAAGTTGTATCATTTTTCCCACCTTTTGTATAAAATTTACTAGGAAAATATTTAGATTTTCCCGAGGCCTATGGTAGAGATACCCTCTCAGCACATATGTGTTTATCTTATTGAATGGAACTCTCAGCAGATTAATGGAGGAAGCTAAATGTCAAGGCAAAGTGTTTGGAGTTTGGACTGCTAATTATAGAGGGTACTCCATCTTTCACTTTGTTGATGACTCACTTCTATTTTCTAGTGCCCTCAAAGAAAGCAACATGAAGCAAATCCTAGATACATACAAAATTGTAGATAATCCTAAATACATACAAAATTGCCCTTTTAAGCTCCTTCGGGTGCATAACTTGCGTAGGCCGGCTTTGTTATGAACACAAAACAAGTGCTCGCCTTCACTTCTTTCAGGAATTGCTTTCATATTACGATCAATGTCTTCGATTATTTTCCACTATTTCATTCCTTTCACAAAGGACTCAAAAGTATATGTTCTACCATCCTTCACCAATGTGTAGGTGTTTTTGCGACCATGATACTATGCTTTCCTATCAAATTGCTAGGGCCTTCCAAGTAGTATATGACAAACATCCATAGGTATTACATCCAACATGACCTCATCCTTATACGTTCAATTTGGAGACTCCCCAAATATTGTTCATTCACCGAATCGATGTCCCTTCAACAACCCAGATACCTTGTAGGGATTTGGATGCATTATCCTTTTAGATGTAGCTTGTTAACCATCTCTTGCAAAATGAAAATATTTGTGTTGCCGCTATTAACTATCACCTTACAACACTTACCATTAGACTTGCATATGGTTCTAAATAGGTTCTTTCTCTATGTGGGACAATTTTCCTCCTTTGTTGGCCTCAACAATACTTTCTTTATCATGAGAGATTCCCCATGTTTTGTTTCTTCAAAGGTGATGAATTAATGCAATACTTCATCAAATTGTGTGATATGCATGTTCACATCATCTCTTCTACTACCATCATTGTGTGTGTGAGCATCCAAATTTGCTATGTCACGCGGTGATGCGTTCCTTAGATTTTGGTGACATCCCGAGCATAACGGGGACTTAGAGGGGATATCCCCAATTTTTAAAAATATTTTAAAAATTTCTCGACACTTCTACTATAAAAATTTGTTAATTTTAGCAAAAATAGGAACCCTAGTAGTGAAAGTACCTAAAAATGCAATAAATAAAGTTTAAACCCATAAATTTCATTGGTAAAATTATAATATTGAATTATTAATTTTTATATATTATTTTAATAGCCATCACCATCGTCCCAAAAATCTTGGACTTTTTGTCATCTTTGGAACCTTGTCACTCTGTCCCATTTCCTCCCATCCCTGAGACTTAGATAACTATGATTCAAATGTCATATCTCTTGCTTTACGCATTTGAAAGACGTACCTATGAATCCATGACCTTTACCTCCTTTATAGGATCCTCTATGTCTTGTAGAATTTCCTCCATCTCTCTATGCATCGTCATTGTGTTTTGATGTGCTAGCTTCACCTTCCTCCTAAGAAAAACCTCTATGGCTTCCTTGTTCATGACCATACACGAACCTTCCTATGCTTCTTGCCTCTCCTTGTTGCGTGCATGACAACTTTTCTGCCTTCGGCGCATATTATGAGGCTTCCTCAATAGATCACACTCGAGATCACGTTGAACTCATCCTAGACGGAAATCCACAATTGTTCAATATATGGCAATCTTCTTGGTGTCATCTTCAACATGACTTGCTCTTATAGTGAGTGTATAAAAAGCTCTTCATGTAATCTTTTATAATCAACTCTTGTCACAAAGTTTGTAACTTCTCAAACAAACTTAACTCATAATTAGAGGGAGAGAATTTTGCCTTCAACTAACTAGTCTATCCGATGGCTTGATCTTTTCTTTACCTCTTCGCACTTCCTCTATCTCACACATGCTCCCACCACAAGGATGCATGACCTTTCAACTTTGTGCACGCAAACTTGTCTTTTTAGGATCTTTCACTCCTTCATAACCAAAATATTTCTCTTATTGATCCAACCAATGAGTTCTTTAGGACTTAAGACTCCCAAAATAACTTAGAGTGCCCAACTTAGGCTTGTTGCTTATCCTCCCAATTGGGAGCTAGAATCTATCCTTTGGTGCATCTACCTACTTGTTTTTTGCAGTATGGGATTCAAGTGCTCCTTTTGTGGCTTCATCATCACTCGCATCATCCACCATGATGCCTTGGCATTGCACGGTCTCTATAGCCTCCAAACAACTTGCATTCCTCTCATTAACTCCACCAAGATGAAAATCTAGAAATACTTGTCCTCAAACACAACTGGAAAGTGCAATGTATTAGAGTCAAACTTCACTCCAAAAAGGCTAATTGGATGTCCGAAAATCAGTAAATGGAACAACTCAGATCTGATTTTTATCAGCTCCAAACACCTCAATTCAGTCCTCTATGTAGGTCGCTTTATCTAGAACAAGCTGGAAACAAAGAAGAGATACAACAAATCTTCTCCTTCAAACCCTTGTTCAAATCTGCATCACAAAGCCTTAAAACACTGCTGGAAAACTACTGGAAAACACATATAACTCCTTGAATCTTGATCCTCAATCGAAACCCCCAACGGAGAATCCTCATAACATAGAAGAGGAGTTTTCATTCTCCTTCTAGATCTCAAGAGGGTTTTCGTCCTCTAGAGATGACTTCAATGGGTTTTCGTCCTTTGAAGTAATTTGCAAAGCTCTTAAGCTCGAAAAAATCAGAATTTGTATAAAATGAAAGAGATGCTTTACAAAGCCAAGTACACTTGCTTTTATAGGAAAACTTGGCTTAGTAGCCACCCACAAGCACCAATCACATACTTTTACCCGCATTTAATTCTTTTTGGCCTTGTCACATCCCCAACATGGGTCACATTTTTCCCCTAGGGGAAATAAAAATATAAAGTGACTTCTTTTCTTTTTCTTTTCTAATTTCACTTTATCTTTTCTCTTTTATTTTTATTAAGTCATTAATAAATTAATATAAGTGCTTTTTATAAAGTTTCTTTTTATGCACTTTATAATAATTTATTAAGACTATAGTTTCCCTTTTTTATCACCCCTTAGCCGTCGGGAAACAAAATTGGGCTAAGGGTCTTCGACTAATTATTTTAGGAAGTGGGACATTTCAAACATCCATGTACGAGCCCAACTTATTCAAGACTTAGTAGATGCTGATCCTATTTGCTTGGATGATGTTACTTCACTATCATAGAATGTTTAATCACAACTTCAGGTTGAGGCTGACCACTATAGATTTTTGTGGAGATTATCTAAGATTACTAGATAATGGACCTACTCAAGAGACTATAGTTACCCATTCCATAATATAATATGCAAAATTGACAAATACAATGAAAAATATTAATAATGTAGTATAATTATACTATATTAAATTAATATCTAAAACAAAATGAAAGCAATGAAATGTTAATGTTTAATATTTATAATATACTAGCAATTGCACCCGACTAGTGCAATGGAGACACCGATCGGGATGCGTAGAATAACATAAAATTGAAGGAATGAAGGTAAACTATTGCGGGAGGACCAAGTGCATGAACGTTGTGTGGATCTGCAGTATGAGGGAGCAATTGAAGAAGATGGGAGAGGACCAAGTGTATGGATATTCTCCTAAATTTTATAAGGAGTTTATTGAAATGTGATGAAAGAAGTAGATGTAAGGACTGCATCTATAGTGAAGGACTTATCGAAAAGCTGTAGACATTGATCAACTGCCATATCTTATATACCAAATTCTTGATTCCAACAATAAAAGACAAAAATGGACTCATTATTAGTGTTGATATTGATGATACGAGTTCTCATTCAAATATGGGACTTGAAATTATATAGAGATGTTTTCGATACAATATTTGAAATTATATGGAGTTGTCATTCTGATGAGGTCCTCAAATCATACGGGAGGGATATTCACACCAATACCATTTGCCAAGAATTTTGATAACATGAACGTTTCATTGGCTTCTTTGGTTACACAAGAGCACAACAAGATGTGAGAGACATCTTTACCTCACATAATATTTCCAAAATCGATGAAGAAAGAAGGTGCAAATTATAAGGTCATTTGCCAATAGATGGCAATAACTTTGTTGGCAAAAGGATTGAGAATTTGTGACTTTGATCATATTTGTATCGAAGCCTCTCACGCGGTGCATGAGGCAAGTAGAATGTGAGTGGATTCAAAGAGGGTCCAACAAGCAAATCGAGGGAGACGTTTAGCCCAAATTGAAAGCCCTTAGATGCTCAAATTCCTCCTCCTCTCAAAGACCACAAAACGCAATCCTCAAAATAATACCTTAACATGTAAACATATAAACAAGAGTTGTGAGGCCGTTTAAATATATGTGCACTTAACAATAAAAAACAATCTTCAAAAATATACTTTTAATTTACAATCTTTAAATTTTTAAAAGAAATACAAATTTAAAACCATCCTCTTAATTGTCTTATAATAAACTTAAATATAAATTGATTTTTATAACTCAACCATATGCATGAGTTTTAATAATTAAAAACATCGATCATATTTGTAACGAAGCCTCTCACGCGGTGCATGATGCAAGTAGAATGTGAGTGGATTCAAAGAGGGTCCAACAAGCAAATCTAGGGAGACGTTTAGCCCAATTGAAAGCCCTAGATGCTCAAATTCCTCCTCTCAAAGACCACAAAAACGCAATCCTCAAAATAATACATTAACATGTAAACATATAAACAAGAGTTGTGAGGCCGTTTAAATATATGTGCACTTAACAATAAAAAGCAATCTTTAAAAATATACTTTTAATTTACAATCTTTAAATTTTTAAAAGAAATACAAATTTAAAAACCATCCTCTTAATTGTCTTATAATAAACTTAAATATAAATTTATTTTTATAACTCAACCATATGCATGAGTTTTAACAATTAAAAACATTGAATACTTGTGCCTCCGATTGTATTATTAACGAAGTCTCTCACACATGGCAGGAGGTGAACACAATTCAAGTGGATTCAAAGGGGATATGGTAGGCAAAGCCAAGGTAGATGGTCTACCCAGTTGAAAGGGCCAAGCAATGCAAATCCCTCTTCCATCTCTCAAAGACCATGTAAACACATAATCCTCAAGATAATGCATTAATGTGGCAACATATAAACAAGAATTGTGAGGCTATCTAAACATATTTATACATAACAATTAAAAACCAATCCTCAAAATTTAAAATCTTTCAATGTTACGGAAAAATACAAATTTAAGAAACAAAAAAGATGAAAATACAAATACATCAAATCCAAAGAGGTATAGTGATAATCAATTAATGTATGGGTCAACAAACCAATAATAAAAATCAAACAATTTGTAAGATGGAAAAAATTGTGCATGTGGATGCAAAATGACATCGTGGCAACATCATCGCATAATAGGGAAATTTTCTTGTCATTATAAAGCCCTAAAATCAACTTCTAGAAAAGTAGTGATGCTAAGATGACATTGATGTTTAACAAAAAATTGCAAAAGAAAAGCATAAAAACGTTTACTTGAGGTAGTAAAAAATTGCAGGGATGACATGCATAACCCTCTTGTAGGATAATTGTTTTCGAGTAGAAATACATCACATTATGTAGACCACATTCGCATTTGGCATTAGTGAATTTGTTTCCTTCCTAGGGACATTCTTATCATTATAAAGTCCTAAAATCAACTTCCAGAAAAGTAGTGGAGCTAAGACAACATTGATGTTTAACAAACCGTAGTAGAAGCATAAAATTGTTTTCCGAGGTGGTAAAAACCATAGGGATGATGTTCATAACCCTCTTGTAGGATAATTGTTTTCGGTTAGAAATACATGACACCGTGTAGACCACAATCGCATTTGGCATTAG
The DNA here is from genome assembly GCA_018340775.1 of Taxus wallichiana var. yunnanensis. Lineage (NCBI taxonomy): Eukaryota > Viridiplantae > Streptophyta > Pinopsida > Cupressales > Taxaceae > Taxus > Taxus wallichiana. Next base: position 206,660,159 of record CM031235.1, on the reverse strand, counting down.
TGAATTTGTCTCCTTCCTAGGGACATTCTTATCATTTTAAAGTTCAAATGGACTTCCGAAAAAGCAAAGGAGCTAAGACAACATTGATGTTTAACAACAAACTGCAATAGAAGCATAAAAGTGTTTTCCGAGGTGGTAAAAAACCATAGGGATGACCTGCATAACCCTCATGTAAGATAATTGTTTTCGGGTAGAAATACATGACACTTTGTGTAGACCATAATCGCATTTGGCATTAGTGAATTTGAAGAGAAAAATGAAAAGTAAGTTGTGTTGAAGTGTAAAGCTTTTCCCCATGCTCGGCAAACATGAAGACCCGTCAGAAGCCTCAAGTCATTTTCCCTAAGCAAAGATGCAAGAGCAATAGTTTCAAATTGAATCTCCATCTTTGCTTAAAGATTCGGAAGACAAAACATATGTACACATATTTTCTGTCCTAAGAACTTACATAAATGTTATTTAAACAAAGATTGAAGGAATGTATATTTATATTTTACCCTAACACTAACAAGAACACAAAACAGAGGATAACAACAAAACAACAAAAAGTGGAGACGCAATCTCACAAGATAGCTAGAAGGCCACGAGAAAGAATCATGGGATGTTGTAGATGTGGAAGCTAGTGGAAATGATATAGCATCCAAAGGTGAACGGTTGAGATGTCGAGAACATTCCATTAGGCATGTTGGTGTGAGGCGGGCTCGTGATAGGAGGGGACTAGGTGGATGCATTTGTAATGGCTCCTTCACCACCGCTATAAATAGGAAAGCTTGCAGAGATGTTTGAATCCTCCACGCTTCTTCCCTTACCCACCACACCCTTGAGCTCATCTTGCACCTTGGTCTGTCAGACAACAATGAACATGAATGAATTCCCGAGACAAGGGTCGTAAACATGATCCCTTTAAGCATAGCCCCTTTTACGTTCTTTATCAAGCAATAGATTATGATGATGGACTATCAAAGCCCAACCTCAAGGTGGGGCTTTGCATTAGGGTGGCTTGGGAAAAGTATATTACTTGACGCCATCAAGTGATGATGAGTGTCATTGAGTGAGCCACTTGGGCCTTATATTGAGCTAGAAAGGAGGCAAGGCTGAAATGAGTCGTTGGGCTAAAGCGATGAGGCCAATACCTTAGTTGGCTTGCAAGCTATGAAGGTCACAAATAACCCGATAATTGCCATGGCCAATGTTCAAATGGGCCTAGGTATCATTTTTGCAAGCTTGGCTCGAAAGAAAAAGGCTACGATTATGAGAGAGAAGTCATTTGCAAGTTGTGCTAGTCACTCGTGTTCTTTGAATCCTTCAAACATGTGGATCTCTAGTTTTCTATGTATCCATCTACAACTTGGTGCCAATATTAACATAATTCAAACACTTGCACGAGATATAACGAAATGAAATCTATCATGTCCACCATTTGCATGCTTTGCGAATTGTGGGAGAACTTAAAACCACCTTTTGAAATCCACATTTCCGATGCCGGGACATTTGATTTATCCGCTTGGGCGACATTCTCCATAACGTTGAAGGCGCCGAGCACCACCAAGGCCCCGCCCAGTTATGGTAGAGATGGTAGGCTGGTATATCACAAGAAAGTTGGAGGACCTCAAACAAATACACGGAATGCTACGAATGGGCTTGCTAACATTCTCGGGAAGTGTGATTGTTTGCACAATGCACATGCCTAGTAGAGGAGGCAACAAAGTTTTGAAATGTCATACCCGATTCCAAATCTTAGTTCTTTGCGGGCTATCAAGGGACCACGATGACTTGTGCCTATAGGGGTAACCCTTAAGCCATTGACCTTGACCTCCTTATTCCCCCACCTCCCCCTTGAGGTTTCGTAAAGTCTTCTTCATCACTACCTAGAGATAGGAAGCTTGCATATGTTTGATTTCGTCATGCTTCTTCCCTTTCCAACCATGCCCTTCGGATCATCCTTGTCATCTAGCTTATCCTATATGATAGAGACAACAGAGCGTCAAGAAATCAATTAGCGTTGTCATTGGAGCCGAGGATGCCCAAGCCCTTGATTTCGTGCTCTTGAGCAAAGGAGATTTTTCAGCCAAGCTGCTCTCTTAACTCACGTGCCAACATTCCCAATGGAAAGAATAATTGAGAACCCAACCATCAAAAAGCAGGAGAAAACTTATCATATCGTGAAACAGTCCTTCATTTCAACTTTCACATGTTAAAGCAAAAAATATCTCTACCCTTTGCCACATTGCACCACTTACCACCCAAGCTTTGTCACATGAAAGTATGACAAGGATATCCTAATGTGTGTCGACAACTCTTAGGTTCAACCTTGTGAAGAAGCTTTTTCATTTCCAGCACCTTGTTTACAATCTTTCGTCAACAAGGAAGCGACATAGTACAAGTTTTTTTTTCTCGTAACTTTTACTCATTATACGAAACACAAAGGTGATTTTGATGCAACCCTTAGAATATGTGTCAAAATTTATTTTTAATATACCATGTTTCTCATTTGTGTTCATTATTTTTTGTTTACCTTCCACACATACATTATTGAAACACATAACAATGTTATTGCAGTGATCCCTAAAAGTTGCAGATCGAATGTGTTATGTGGGGATGCACACCCCATCCCCTATCTAGTTTCAATGTATCTTAGTTTTAATTTCTATGTTAATGTCAATGGTTGAAATATGAATATTAAACATAGCATTTTGGCTCATGTGATGAATAATTGGTTTAATGGTTTCAATCTTTAGGCGTTCAGTTTTAAGTCTTACTTTATTCATGTTATATTTGTAATATAAATAATTTTTTAATATTATTTTATTAGCCGCCCATACTACTGTCCCCAAAATTTGGAATTTTTTTCCCATCCTTGAAACCCCATCTTGTCAGTATCGGAGTTTTAGGTAATTATGATAAAAATACAACTTTTCAAGTAGGCAGCTATTAAGGCAGTTTCAATGTTTAACAAACATTGTATTAAATAGATGATGTTATGATGGTAACAAAAAGTGACATGTGGTGTAGATGCGACTTGTTAGAAGAAAAAAAGAGGATCACCTATGTTTCCTCCAATAGATTCCCCAATCCAGAAATTAACCTCCCTAAACCTCCCTCTTCATCATGGCTCTTCCACTATCCAATGTTTCACCTTCAATCCTTCAACTTTAACTTCTTCAATGCCTCCCTATCAATGTCTCGATTACACCTCTCGGGTGCGATTTTTAGTTATAATGAATAATTAGACTTACCTTTTCCATCTTTTTCCATTGAGTTGAACATATTTACCTCGCATGAAATCCTTTCTTGAGTAAGCTTAGGACATCATAAATCATCATTTTCTTAATTGAAAAGGAATACCCAAATCAGAAAAATGTAATTTTTATTTTCTTCAAAGGCTTTTGGGTGTGTAGGTCAACATCAACAATAATACACTATAGTGGGTCCATTCATTGCAATATTTTGGGGATGAGAGATGATGTTTGAACTTGTATAACACGATATTGGCGTTATTTTAAAAAGTTAATAATTAAGTGGTTCATGATATATGCATGTACACCAAATGGGAAACAATTTCCAAAGTTAGGAATATGAGATGGCAAAGATAAAAAAGTTAAATGTGGAAAATGTATTAATGTCGGGCATTGTCTTTTCACGGTAGCCAAAGGGACTCATACTTCTTCTCTAAAAGGGGAAATTATGTATATGTGGATGGCCTCTCCATGGTTTACATAAGGTTAGTTATTTGCAACGTAGATAAAACGTGGCACTTTTTAATATTCTAACTTTGATGGGTTGGTTTAGTTTTATAAAAAAATTATATTACTTTTGAGAGTTGACAAATTCGGAAAGATATTTTGACATATATCTATAAGGTGTGATTAAAATATTTTTCATATCCACAATAAGAGAAGGGGAGAATCTTTCGGGGGCGGATATGAAGAAATAAGTATTGAGTAACATGAGTCCACTTAATCAAAAATAGTATTGAGCTTAAGAATAATGTCATACTACATTTTTCAGCTATATGGAGGGTTGTTGGGTTAACACCGTTAACTTGTTCGTCGATTCTAGGCGCCAACAAGTGGCCATTACAAAACTAAAAGAAACAGATTTTTTTGAGAAAATATGGGAAATAAGGCTTTTTTTCCGAAAGGCGCTAAGGTTTTCTATTGACGACGTTTAATTTGTTAGATAAAAGGAAAACATGAATGAACAGGTTGGAAAGAAAAAGTTTGGGATTTAAATACCAACATGCCCCACACCTATTTCACAGCTTAGATTGTTTCTACCCAAATAATATCTCTACATTTGTGCTCCATTTTTATCATCTTGATCTCGCTCGCATTATCACTTGAGTGCAATTTGTGCTTAAAGGGGTCAAAATAAAAATGGGGAAAATCCAATAGGTTCTAGGTTCGAAACCAAACAATATCTCTACTTGTGCTCCATTTTTATCATCTTGATCTCGCTCGCATTATCACTTGAGTGCAATTTGTGCTTAAAGGGGTCAAAATAAAAATGGGGAAAATCCAATAGGTTCTAGGTTTGAAACCAAACCAAAATGCTTGCTTGTTGTAGCACTTTGTAGCCCCTCTTTTAGTTTTAAGCTTGGGTAATTGAAGGAAAACAAGCGATGCACAAACAATCATCGATTTTGAGCCGCTCCAATGGTCGTTCATATGAGTGGTAGGTAGATTTTATTTGCCGGATCAAAAGTTTTAGACTGAGACTCCATATATTTTTGAGTGCAAATTGCTCTCTTATTTACAAGGAGGGATTTTTACTAATCAAACCATCCAAGTAAGGTACAGAGCACAATTTGCACATACAAACAATTGATTTCTTCTCTCATTTTGATACATCCGATGCAATACAAATATATGGGAAAGTCATCCTATTATCTAGAAGATTTACTACCCGTAATATCTCCCAAATAACCTCTCAAACTATATACGTAACTATTGTTGTTTTTAACAACAATATTACTTGTATATAATATATTCTAACAACAAGCCTATGTAACCATTAACCGTAAGTACGAACTTACCATACGGTAACTCAACAAATTACATGGAGCAATAGTAATTTCCTAGCACCAAGTATATCGTGTAATGTCTAGGTGTGAAAGAGATTCCTTGTTTTCTTAATTTAAGATCTGATGTACTTACTCTAGGTTGAAGCAACTGATTTCTTGCCAATTCTAGCTCATGGAATTCGTGAAGAAAAGAATTGGTAGCCATATATAAATCGAAAAGTTTTGAACTTCAAGCATGTTGGATCTAAACGCGGTCCTAGAGAGAGCTAACACGAGAAAAATGGCGGCCAAGAAAAAGGTAGCAACATGATATTAGAAAGTAGAGGCAATCGCTTTAGCTCAACCGAAACTGGTCTTGGTGCTAAATTTAACGAAGGGGAATTTGGGTTGTTGGAAGTGTTGATAATGTTATAATATGTGGAGAGAGTGAGAATAAAGAAATATTAGAATGTCAAAGAACAAATTAAAAGAAACCGAAATGTACACGTTATTTATTGTGTATGTCATTTTTTTATGTGAGAGATAGTTACAAAATTGTTGGAGTGGTTAAAACTATTTATTAGTTAACACTTAACTAATATTAACTTAACGCCAATTTATAAGTCTTATATTCTAATATTTCTCTTAAGGCTTACACTATAGAACATACTTGACAAATGATTAAAATAATAGAGCTAATCGAGTCAAGGATTCTTCAAAAGCTTCCTCTTTGAACACAATGCTTTGACCGAGTAGAACTCCAACAAACTGCCTCCTTGACCCTCGTAAAGGTTTAGCTCCCGAGTTCCCAAATTCCACCTCCCGAGAACTCCCAAATTACAGAATCTCCCAAATTATTGGACAACCATCCATATTGAGCTACTCCCATAGTGCTCCATCAAGTTGTCTCATGACCCTTATAAGGGTAAATTCCCAAGATCTAGATACTTCTAAACAATCTAGGCAGCCAGTTTTAGCGGCGTTGGATTCCTTCGTGTCTTCAAAGTGTTAGGCTTTTTAAACATGCATAGTCTTCATCAACAAATTTTTCACCCATTTGGTTTGTTTTTGAACTTCCCTTTGTATGTAGAAGGAAGACTGTTTAATAAAATAGCTTTGGCATCTTTGTCATCTATTGTAGTATTGACTTTTGCTGGCTGTCTAATGTAGTGACTTCATCATCCATTTTCACACCAATTTTAATTTCTGAACCGCAAATTAATGCAACAAAATGAAAGTGATAGTCTATACAATTGTTGACTTCAAGCACGGAAATAAATTCAACAAAGAAATATAATTATGTATTTTGATTTTGTCTTGGAAATTAATGCAGAAATTTTTAATGTCTGAATTTGTTCAGTAAAGGAATGTCAGTCTACAAAAATATTTTGCAAGATAAAATACCACTAAAATTGTGCCCTTCTTTTGGCATCTGAAATATGCAAAATATATTACCTTTGATTGGAGTGTGCCCAAAAAATAGGACTGGGTTTTTGCCTTTTTGCGACTAGCTGAGAGACTTTTATTTATAATTTTTGATGTCATTTAATGGTTATAATTCCCATGCCCTGGCTGGTTTATATTTTGCCCTTTTTCTGACTGTATATATGCCCTTATGAACCTCACAACTAGTAAAGGGTTCTTGTTTTTTTTAAAGTAAACCCTCCATGCAATCGGGTGAAGCCTCAAAATTTTTGTGCTTTACTTTGTGTTAATGGCAGCGGATTTGGTGCTCTAACTTTTGCGTTTCTGAAAATTGTGACTTCACTTAGCAGAGGTTTATCCTCTCGTGCTAGCATGCATATATGAGTTTGAACCTTTTGATTTTCTTCACAATCTTCTCCTTGACATCTTTTGAAACTTGAAACTTCTGTCACGTGCCGCAGATGCATTCAAAATACTGTGAATGCTTTTTCCTTCTCTTTCTCCTTAGTTTGCAAATTCCTTCGAACACCTAGGGCTCTGATACCAATGTTATAACATGTGGAGAGAGAGAATAAAGAAAGTTTAAAATGTACAAAGAACAAATGAAATTAAACCAGAATGCACACGCTATACATTATGTGTATGTCATTTTATTATGCTAGAGAAGGTTACAAAATGGTTGAAGTGGTTACAACTGTTTATTAGTTAAAAATTAACTAATATTAACTCAACACTAATTTATAAGCCTTATATTCTTATAGATAACATACATGCGGTCATTACCTTGAGCTTCATTTCATCGTTGTCCGCAAAAGAAGTCATCGTCGCCAAGATGGATGGCTTAGCAGGGGTATGAATTATGTCCATGTGGATGGCTAATAGTCGATCATATGTTCAACGCATAAAACTACATTGGCTGTCGATTCTCTTTCAGTTGTCAGATTTGGCCACCCTTCCTCAGACAGAATGCATGCCTATCGGCATAATAAAATACTAAAAATAAAAAAAGGGCCGACCTTGACCAAACACATCTAGGCTCGTTGAAAAATCCGGATCTGGCTGGAATTTGGTAACAATGCAAGTGACTACTCAAGAGACTATAGTTACCCAATCCAAAAATCCAGATCTGTTTGGAATGGGAAAAAAATCCTAAAATCTGGAATTCTTGTAAAAGTTTGGACGGTAGCAGTCCAAAATATATTATGCAAAATTGACAAATACAATGAAAAACATTAATAATGTAATATAATTATACTATACTAAATTTCTACATAAAACACAATGGAAGTTATGAAATGTTCATGTGTATAAAATTTTAATATTATATACTATGTAAAATACTTATAATAAAAAAAAAAAAGTAGGGCCGACCTAGATTGAACTTATCTGGGCTGGTCAAAAATCCGGATCCGGCCAGAATTTGGTGGCAACGCAAGTGACTACTAAAGTTCATACGACATTTTCTAGAGTAGATCCACTTAGGACACCAGCAGAAGAATCCAGTTAGGCACTACAGTTCTTCCAGTTTGGTAGTCAATTTTGCTTCTATGAGCACCTGTTCAAGCCCAAATAAGTTTGTAGAGATGCATAGGATGCATCAGTTGATGTTTGCATTCAGTACTTTATTGCTGTATTATGCAGTATGTTTCATTAATGATTACTATTCAAGTGACCTATGGGCCCTTTGGGATATGAAATATAAAAACCAAAGCATATACATTTGTATTTATTAAAGCCGAATATGAGTTTTTCTTTAATATTTGTATTGTGCCTTGTAAACCCTATGGTTAATGAGAAAAATGTGTTTTAATGGACCAAAGGACGTGGAAAATGTTTTCTTTCAATGATATTAAACATTGATGATTGCATTCTTTATTTCTTCTTGCATCGTTTTCTTTTCAAGACGAAGAAGAGCAGTTAATTGTCAACAATGGAGAAATTGATGATCCTCGTAAAACATTGATAGATTTAAATATGCCTCTGCTTCATTAAAAGTGTTGCGAATTCTATGATTTGTTAATGTTGTCGGTGTCTTTAATTATGTAAGATGACACATCACATTATAAAAGCATGGCGACTCCGTGATAAATACGGATGGATGCCCAGAAAACACAGATATTTCATGCTTTTGGAGTTTGCGTAACATTTTTCGTAAAGAGTGGACTCATATTCAGCGTCGAGCCCCACATTACTTTGAGTAGGAGTCTTTAAAGACTCTTCTTTCAATTCAAATCTAAATGAGGCCAATATTTTTGTTTCAATTAAAATCTAAATGAGGGCAATGTTTTTGTTTCATCTTCCCTGCCCCCTTTGTAGCAAACCAAAGTCTTATTTTTATGCCCCCTTTTAAGCAAACCAAAAAATAAATAAATTGGGGCCTTGTTAAAATATTAAAATACTTAAAAGGTTCCAATGATAATATCAATTTTCGTAATTCTCTTAAATATTAAAAAAACTAGCCACGTATCGGATATCAAAGAAGCGGAACACGGTATCTTGCCGGTGCATTCCTGCCACATGAGCAATTGGGTGGTGGGGCCCTCCAAACAGTCAACATTTTCCTGCCCACTATGGTATTTCAGTAAATATGCAATGTATGAGTATTAAATCTCAATAAGTATGCAAATGCTTCTTTATATATATAAAACGTACCCAAAAGTGTACCGTACCGGAGTTTTTAAAAATTTGCCGTATCAGCGTACTGTACCTGTACCCATACCGAAACAGTCTAGCTTAATTACAATATATTGACCTATGCCAAGGCACATCTCTTGTGAGTGTAGGGCCCTCATGTCATATTGATCTATGATAACAATTCTGAGCCATAAACTGTTTGAGGAACACCATGCAGCAAATGCTTTGTCAGTCAAAGAAAAGCATATGGTGCATCCTCGGGTTCCTTTTGCATGCAATTAGTGTTGGATTGATCAGCCACCAAAAATCATGTTTTTGTGGATTGTTGTAAGAGTACTTGAGGATATACCTTCGTATTTTGTCAATTGTATGTGGTTGATTATATGCACTGAAATGTTTCAAGATGATATGTATTGCTTAGATACATATACACATGACATCCAAGAGAGTGACATTTCAGCTTTATATAAATATTTCTCCTCAGCTGCTGATACATTTGTCTTTCAATGGCAGTTGAAAACAATGGAATTAGAAGTGCAACAGGTTCTAATTCGAGGATCTACACAAAAACATCGACGTTCTGATAGCACAGGAAGCACTAATTCCTCTCGTAGCAACCAAATACGAGACGATAGAAGTAGCCGTTTAAGCACACAACGTGCTCGTAACCGCTTGCTGGAAAGTCATGTTGCGAAGTTGTTTAAGCAAAAAGTAGAAATTTTTACAAAACTTGAGTATACACAGGTGTGAAAACATAATTTTATTTAATCTTTTACCAAGTACTTCCCATATAGGTTAAAAAATATAATCGCTATTCAATGGTCATATGTTACAGGAATCGGTAATGTCAACCATAGTAAAGATGTGCTTAAAGAGCTTCCAAGAGTATGTGCGACTTGAAACATTCGGTAGAACTGGATTCCAGCAGATTCAATTGGACACTCAGTTCTTGAGAGATCCTTTAAAAGAAATCGTTGAAGATGAAGCTGTTGTCGATTTTCTGTTGGATGAGGTATACTATTTTGTCTTCATATTGCACTTTTGTGAACTGATTCAATGAGACATTCCATTCTCTGCTTACAAAGAATATAAACTCATTGTTTTTTTACTATTCCTTGATATAATTGTGACAGAAGAAATTTCACTTATTTTGTCTTTGTGCGCTATAACATACCTTCAATGAAGTTCTTGCCTTGCTGCATAATTTGTATTAGCCTTGGTTTGTGCATTCAATCTGTTATTTCTTGCATCAGAATATTCATCAGGGTGTAATTTTTCAATTTTAGCATTTGTCGACTGGACTGCTTATAAATCCAAACAATCTACTGGCCGTTGACCCTCCCAGTAGATGTTACCTTCCTCTTACATTCAATAAATAGCTTCCATCAACATCACCTCTGCTATCTTCTAGTAATAAATGGCTGCATCAGTGCAATTTTTAGCTGAACACGGGTTACTCTACATATTGTCCTTGGCATTCCTTAAAGAATTTTGTTATTCATTACAGGTCTGTGTTGCTGCTGCTGAACGATGTTTGGACCCAATTCCTCTTGAACCTGCTATTATGGATAAGCTTATTCATGCAAAGATTTCCAAAAACCTAGAACAAACTGCAAAGTCCTAATATGTAAGTTACTAACACCAGTTGGAGACGGTGATTTTTTGTAGAATTAATATCACCACAGGCTATTGGTTCTGGGTGTTTCCTTTCTTTACCCACTAGGAGCTTCTCTAAACTTGAGATGGTACAAATTTCCTCTTTCATTATGCATAACAGATACCATGCTTCACAAGACACTATATTATGTACATCAACCAGGTTCTTTGGAACATATTGTTTCTGTTGTTTGAAATATCAATAATGGCACAGGCATAGAGAAGCTGTTCATTGTATGTTTTCACGTAGGACATAATATAAAGAAAGATACATGAAATGAATATTTATGTTCGGTATTATATGTGTCTACATATGCGAAGTACCATGCTTCCATTGAACTCTTGGCATGGTTCCTTAATTTGTTCAAGTGTATGGTTAATTAAGGCAACTTAGTTCAGATTGTTGCTGTTGTAGAATCAACATTTCTATAGGAGTTATCTTCCACAAATACGCATGGTATACCTCAATAATGTTTGAGAAGTGGAAATTAATTATATTGAAACTGTTGCTGAATCTTTCTGATTGTAGTTTGTGCTGCTTATTTTTGTTAGGTTTGTATCCTTCACAATGAACAATATACGTTTTTGTTACTGATAGAAAGATATACATCAATGTATAACTGTTGCAGTACTTCCTTAAATAAATGAAACATTTAATGATGTTTCCTTTTGCCTGAACAGAAACCCAATTATTGCAATATATCATGCATCCCATGTTGGCAAGGGGTATGCCGCATCACCACTATTATTTGCATCTCTACCAATCTTCATCCACAATTTAGATGCCATTGTAAATAAGTTTCGGTCACAAAGTAACTCAAAAAAGGTGATTTAACTTGAATCAATCCTAGACCGACTGAATGAAAGTGTCTGTGTTTGAAAAATGACTATTTCTTGCGTAGGGTCAATATTTTTTGAGCTAGATAGTATCAGTGGAGGTTCCTATCCAAGGTGGTTTCTCATGTTATTTGGGTTAGAAATAAGAGATTTGCAAAGGGACGGATGCATTCGTAGATTTCTTTGATGGTCTTGTATAGATTGCATGTGATCATGAGTATGTAGAACTGGTAGATAGAGGTGACTCTAAGAGTATAAGGCTTATAGTTTATTATTAAGTCATTAGTTATGTATTAACTAATGTTTGGTTATAACTATGTCAACCATTATGTAACTGTCTCATACATGATAAACTGATGGACACACAATTTACAATGTGTGCGATCCGCTTCTTCTTTATTTTATCTTTGTTCAAGTCTTCTGGTACTAGAGCTTAGTGCTCGATAGGGTTTGTAAATCCCGGATAGAAGATTGCAAATCAAGTACGAAGGTTGTAACTCACAAAAACACAAAATCATGAATCTAGGGCACATGAAGGATACAACCATGAAAGCTGCCATTTCGGGCACGTGAGGGCGCATTGAAAATGCAAAAACGCTATCGTCTTCTAGGGCACATTTTTTTTTCTTTTAGACTAAAGGGACAAACCATGAGTTCCTCGAGTGTTGTCTGCCCGCTGATCTGAATTGGTCATAAAATATGAGTATTAGGTGAGAAGGGCAAATGCATTCACTAAAGGGAAAAATCACAAATCAAGGGATTTGAGAAAGAATAAAATCCAATCCAATAGTGCGAGGTTGAAGCATTGAAAACCGGTCGAATGAGGGCAAAAACAAAGAAATAAAATGGATTGACAATATTAGGGCAAAAATCAAGGGCTAATACAGTTGGGAAAAAGAAATATCATGAATAATTGTTAGGGAAAATTGAGGGCATACTACCGCAAAAACAAGAAAAACAATGTTAGGGTATGAGAATACATTTAATACTCTGCACAAGCCAGATCACGAGATACTCTACACATGCCAATTGCCAAGTGGGGCATGAATTTCAACATCATTTGAAGTCTTTCACCATCATGAAGATAAAAAAGCATGACGATAGAAAGAGTCGCGACCTTCATTATTATTTTTGTATTGTTTCATAATATTGAAATAATAAAGGTGAATAGCTTTTGGTTACTTTGAAGGCTCATTAATATTGAGATATTAATGTGATCAAGCATACCTTTGTTATGATCATGGTGTGCGAATTCACTAGTGCCTCGAGGTTTTGGTGTAATGGTTCGTTACATTTGGTATGAGAGCAACCACCCAGGTTTGAGTCCCGACATGGGTGGGTACGCCGGCATTGCAATGTTTGCTCGGGGCTCGTATAGGGCTGGGCATTGTCCCACTATACTTGGCGCAAATCTAGTGCGAGTCCGGCTACGGAGCGTGGTGGAATGTTATGATCATGGTGTGCGAATTCACTAATGCTATACTAGTGCAAATCTAGCCCGAAGTTCAGGCTACGAAGTGTGGTGGGATGTTATGATCATGGTGTGTGAATTCACTAATGCCTCGAGGTTTTGGTGTAATGGTTTGTTACAACATCAAAGGAGTTGCTCCATAAACTTTATATTTCCAAGTTACATTAATTTATAGATCTATAATCAAATAGTGTGTAAAATGATGATGAAGTCACAATGTTTAGTTATAAACAATTTGAGGCTTCTCATCGACAACTAGCGAAATCAATGCTACAATAGATGACAAAGATGCCAACGTTATTTTGTTGAACAATTTGCCTTCTAAATACAAGGAGAAGTTTAAAGACAAACCAAATGGGTGAAAATTTCACTCTTGAAGTATACATATTTTAAGAAGCCCACACTTTGAAAAGAGCAAGAGATTGACTATAGGTGAAGCTCAACATGGATCATTGTTTAGATAGTTTGGGTTTTTGTGGATCTTGGAATTATACCCTTATGGGGGTCATGAGACAACTTGATTGAATGTTGTGGATTTAGCTCAACATGAATGGTTGTCGAATATTTCAAGAGGTTTGTAATGTGAGAGTTTGGAGAGGCGTAATTCAAGAATTATGCTCGGGAATTACACCTTTACAAGGGCTACGATACAACTTGGGAGTTCTACATGATCAAATAACTGTTTTCAAAGAGAGCTTTTAAAGAATGCATGGTTTTGTTTAGCTTTGTTATTATAATATTTTGTTATGTGTTTTTGCTTTATGTAGTGTAAGCTCTAAGAGCGGGTATAAGAATATTAGGTTTATAGTTTATTATTAAGTCACTATTAGTTATGTATTGACCAATGTTTGGTTGTAACCACCTTAACCATTATGTAATTCTCTCTCGCATAATAAAATGACGTACACAATCTACAATGTGTGCAATCCGCTTCTTATTTATTCTTCTCTATTCAAGTCTTCTAATAATGATCAAGAAGATGTATGGGTAATTTGAAGGGGGAAATGTGTGATAAAAGATTCAAATGTATGTCAATAGTCCAAGTGTGTCAAACGGTTCCAAAATTGATGTTTACAAGTGCCTAAAAAAAAGGTGTCTACATATGCTTGCTTTTAATCTAGTATTGAAAAATCTATATTAAAGGGATAAAGAAAATGCATACCTTTGTTGCATGAATATAAGAGGTTATAATTGGAATGGTAAGCCATCCCACATATCTTCAAATACATTAAAATGGAAGTATATCAATGTCCAAATAAGATGTCTAATTTGAAAAAACTTCAAATTTTAAAATTGAAAACACAAAGGAACAAACACACATCACAAACCATGATGTCATTTGTTGAACTTTGGAGAGTTTAATGGGGTGAACATGCCTCACGAGATGCAACTTCTAAAATTTAAGAGTGATGCCCCTTTTTCATGGTGGAAGAAATCACGAGAATCTTGCTAGAGTTGGAGAGATGCATATGTTTGCTAGGTGGAGTAACTCACTACATGCCCCGTGTCCTAATAACCCAATTTAATGGAAAAGTTAATTCAACCTTATTCTCTTCTTGGCAAAATAAACAAACACGGGTTTGTAATTAAGTTGACAGATGAAGGGGTCTTGATACAAATGTGCTCAAAAGATTTAGCTACTAAAATTGAATTGGGATGCTCATGTTTGCATAGTGGAGAAATCCCAAAATATTGCTATAGGCTGAGTGATTCTCATGTTTGCAAGGTGGCACAACTTGTTACATGCTATGGGTGTCCAAATAACTTAATTATAATGGACAATATGATCATCAGTAAAGGTTATTCCCTTCTTGGTCATAGAAATGAAAAGTATTTGCAACTAGTATGACAAATCATCGATTGTGATAATGATCCGCCAAGGAAGAATCCCACTTCCTAGATAGAGATGCAAACTAATTAGAAACCAATACAACACATTAATGGGCTCTTGAAAATGATGTTACGAGGGCAAGGGTTGATATTTTGATGCATGCAAAAACCCAAAAACAAAGGTGAATATGTAATTCGCCATCAACCTCCGAAGGTAATACTATGCTCTTGAATTCATATAAAATGATATCAATTATCCCTCAATATAAATATAAGCTCTCAAAAGCATAGATGTCTTTGTGAACTCAAAATAATCTTTCAAAAACATGAATATAACTCGTTTAAAACATGTTATTGTTGGAATGTCAAGTTGTCCCACATACGTATCTACAAATACATTAAATGCAAGTATATCAAAGTTCGAAGAAGATATCGAATTTGAAAAATTTGAAAGTTTAAAATTGAAAAGCCAAAGCAACAAACACGCCTAGTGGTACATGAACCATAATGTCACTTGTTGGAGAGTTTTATGGGGTGAACATGCCCATAAGAAGTAACTTTGAAATTGAAGTGTGATGCCCCTATTTTCATGGTGGAAAAATTGCGGAATATTGTTGGAGTGGGAGAGATGTGTATGCTTGCAAGGTGGAGTAACACATTACATGCCATGTGTGTCCAAATAACGAAGTTTAATGGAAAATTTGATTTAACCTTATTCCATTCTTGGTAGAATAAAGAAACAAGTGTTTGTAATTAATACAAAAAAGCATTGGGTCTTGATATAAACATGCCCCAAAATATTTAGCTACTAAAATAGAATTGTGATACCCATGTTTGCATAGTGGAGAATATCATAAAATATTGCTAGAGTTGGAGAGTGATTGTCATGTTTGCAAGGTGGCCTTACTTGTTACATGCCATGGGTGTCTAAATAACTTAATTGTAATGGAGAATGTGATCCGAAAAGGTTATCCCCTTTGCCAAAGAAATGAAAAAGGATTTGCAACTAATACAACAAATCGTCAAATCGTGATGATGTCTGCCAAGGAAAAATCCCACTTCCTAGCTATAGAAGAAAACTAATTTGAAACTAATACAAGTATTTATCCAATGTGACACATCAATGGGGTCTTGAAAATGATGTTATGAGGGAAAGGGTGGATACTTTGATGCTCATAGAAAACCCCAAAAAGTGAATACGTAGTACCATCAAACTCCAAATGTAATATAATGTATGAGTATTCACATAAAATGATATCAACTATCCCTCGATATAAATATTATCTTTCAAAAACATAAATGTAGTCCTTGTGAACTCAAAATAATATTTTAAAAACATGAATGTAGCCTCTTAAAGGCACGGATAATGTATCTAAATAAAAAATAACCTCTCCAAAGCATGAATATGACCTCTCAAAAGCATGTAGAATATCCAAATATGGATTAAATCTATTTAAGGAATATGACCAACTGTTCATGAATTTGAAAATGGTGTCTCTCGAAACCACATAAAGTGTTCAACTTGAACCCATATGAACTATGCAAAATTGTATATGGATCTATCAAGGACTATTATGCTCTAACCGACACTATATGAATCTCTAAAATAATTCAACTTGAACCCATATGAACTATGAAAAATTGTATATGGATCTATCAAGGAGTGTTATGCTCTAACCGACACTATATGAATATCTAAAATAATCAAACTTGAACCCATTTGGACTATGTAAGAGTTTCTTTGAGTCTATCAAGGAGTGCTATGCTCTGATTGACACTATTTAAATCTCTAAAAATCTAACTATATGCTCCCTTTTAGAGAGGAGGAAAGTTTATGTGGGCTAAGATGGTCTAGATATAATCCTCTTTCTTCTCAATAATATAGATTAGGATATAGAGAGGACCATTCTAGGGCCTACACACAAGCCAAGATTGTTTACAAAAAGATTATAGAGCCATGAATCTAGAAGATGATAATCTACTTTCTACCAAAGGCATACGGTTCAAAATCCTACGCGTAGGTTTCAAAATCCTACGTTTAGGATATGTGATGGAGTCTTAATAACACCATGATTGTATGCATATCGATAAGATATGATGTATAAATAGAAAGATCTAAACTAGGGTTGTAAGGATCGATGGGTTGTAAGGCTCAAATGACATACGTAAGGGCCAATATAAAAGAATGCAATAAACAAGAATATGTTAGTCTATCATATACTTTGCTACATGATATATCAATAAATCAAAGAAATTGAAACTAATAACATAAAAAAGAAGGTTAGAGATACTTCCCTTTTTAAGACACCATTGACGCATTAGCCACTAGACTTAGTAGCACCTTATGAAAGAGTTTGTGTAGAGGACCACAAGGACAGAATCGGAGACCTAAGTAAACTACAATTGGGTGCTCCAAAGACTTGGTAAACTTTGTTGGTGTAATTCCTATTCTTGAGTGTCTTAGACCCAATGCTTTAAAGATAGTCCTCCAAGTGTAAACAACACTAACTCCTAAGCTTTAAAACCTTAAGACCGGTTTGGTGAGTGTAATTACACCTATAACTAACGATGTGATAATGATACCTACTCTTAAATGAAACATATAAATAGGGATTGTGATTAATCACTACAATTTCTTATAGCTAACAACATTGACCATGTTTGATGCAATCGACAATTAGGAAATATTGCTAGATTGCATTAATGGTCGATGACATCAACTCTAGGTAATAACAAATCATGGGGTCCTAAGGAAGGTCATAAGGTAGATGTACTTATGAGCTAATAAAAAGGCATATGACAAAGATATGTAGGTGTTGTAAGTAGATATGTAGGTTCTAGTAAGAGAATAGTTACGTGATGTTATATGAGGCCATAAAATGATGAATAAAAGATGTAAAGAATATGATATCTAAGGTATCATAGACTACACAAAATATTTCTCATATATGCCACTAATCAACCTAATTGTTTCCATGTAATGAACTTACACGGATATATAATTAGAATAATAGCGAGAAAAACCAACTGATGAACATAATAGTAGAACATAATAAATAAATTAGTAAGCCGCTTAGAGGGGGCAACCTACACAATCTTACAACTCGAAAATAATAATCAATAGGATGATCAAATACTAATTATTACCTCATATATATATGCCCTACTTAGGCTATGGTTAATCTCCAGACCAACCATACTAACAATATGAAAGTATAAATGAATGTGATATGAGAAGTTTAAGAGATTATGTTAGCCATAAGTTGGCCATACATATCCCAATACATATTATAGGTTAATGGTGTAGGATGCCCCCTCCTTTCAAACACACGTTGTCCTCAATGTTGTTCATCTTGGGAAGATTCTATATAAATTCACCATCCTCCCATGTCACATTCTCTCTCCAAATATTCTTACCCTATATAATATCCTCATTGATCACCTTCAATTGTGTCCTTTTGAGTTAAGTTTGGTTAAGTCCCTCTGGTTTCAAAAGAATTATTCCTTCTTGTGAATCTATTTGTACAAGAATTTTATTGCTAAAATCGGACACCTAAAATACTTAATGTTTTTGGTTGATGGAGGCCACCTCTCGATGTTAAGTGTTTTCCTTGATATCGGAAATTTTGGTTGTACCTTCCGGGAAGAGGTAACAAATGGAAGTTAGGAGATAACAAAATATCTAGAAGGAAACCTGAAATAACAAGTGTCTCGATAGGTGGTTGCTCCTCGACATGTCCTCAACCACTACTAAATTTTTTCACCCCTTCTCGATAATTTGGTGGTAATCGTACTTTTGTCAACTTTTCTTCCCATGATGTTTTTGTGTTAAAGACCTTCTACTGGCCCCTTATTGGGACTCATGTGCATTTAATGAAAGCTTATAATATGTGGTGAATTAATGCACAACCTCTTCAACTCAAACCTCTTTCCTTCCATATGAGAATGCATGAAAGAATCTTGGAAAATCATTTCAATCATTCCCCAGTTGTGAGCCATTAAACGCCCAATACAATATTCGATTCTCCCACGGGAATGGAAAATGTAGGGCTATTCACCAAGTAATCACCCATAGTGAATTTAAGATTATAGAATTTTCCTAAACACTTAACAATACTACCATATGCAACCATGGCCTGGAATTTTGGTGCTTTAGATACACAAAGTAGTTCAAGTGTGCAACCATCTTATAATTGAAAAAATTGCAAGTTCTTTCTAAGTCAATTAATATGGCCACCTGTTGATATTGCAAGAAACTCACTACTTTGAGAGTTTGTGGGGTGCTAACACTTGAATGTGAATGACAAGATATAGTTGGTTGGGAATCTCCCGACTCGAGATTGTCAAAAACCTTTGCTACTTTCTTTTCGTTCTCTTCTTGTTTATTGATGCATGCATATAGAACTTCTTTTCAACACATTTATGTACTTGACTTTGACTTATTTGGTGTCAAAATTGAAACATTTTCCCTTCTCTTAACTTTGTTGATGTTTTAACTTAGGTCGGTGTTGAAGTAACACTAAAAGAGCCGTTATCTTTGATTCTAGCAAATGCATCCACCGGTGTTGATAATTTCTATTTCCTCTCTCGTGGCGCGAAAATGTCATGGACTCAAATACTCGAACTTGTATTAAACATGAGAACATTGAGATGGATGGTATCCTTGAGTCCCCTTGGAATAATTAATTTAACTTTTCCTCTTTGATGTTCTCCACGTGTAACAATAGGTTATGGAATTGTTGAATATAGTCCTTAATAGTCTTGTATGTTGTAATTTTGTTGATTGGATGAAGTAGTTCCTCGTCACATTATTTTTGTGGTGCATATGCATTTCATCAATAAATGATGACCACGTAACAAGTGATAGACCCTTCTTCTTTTTAGTGCACAACCATCTACACTAGGGGAACAACTCAACTGCGAGATATAAATATGTCATGACCACCACCTTTGCATAAGGGGTTTGATGTAAATAAAAAGTCTCCATTTGATTGATCTATGTGACCAAGTGCTTCCCATCAAACTTTTTCTTCTCCACTTTTGGTAGCATGTTTTGTACCCTCATATTGGAGCAAGGCGAGTGTTGAGGTTGCACCAATTTTAAATTTGGGTTTTTGGAGACCTTGTGTGACCAAGTTGAGAAGCTGTTGGGTTGTGGATGTGGTTGTAGACTAACAAATGTTTTCATGGGTTTTGTTTTCATTGTATTCAAGATGTCAATGAATTTGAGACAAACCACATCTAAATCATCTTTATGTTGCCATTTTTATTTCATTTTCCACATATCGTACTCAAGTGAGCGGGTATATGCTTTGTCAAAGAAAACCCTAGGACCACAAATATAATGAGTCTTGTTGGCAATTCCATATCCTCTTCGTGAGGTTTTTGTCTTGGGTGACAAGTACTTTTCCTAACCTTATATCTTCGACACACAATAACGGGATTTGTGAATCTAAGGCAAAGAATGCTCTCCTAACTTGAAGTGGCATGATGGATCGATCTGATATGATAGCTTCTCGAGAGACTCCAATCAATATCGAGCTCTACGAGATTCTATTCACTAGTTGTTGAACACGCGAAAATTGACCTGTGGGCACCTCGTATAGATTTCCAGACAAGGTCATGGAAGTAAGAAAGAGGCGTAATGAAGCCACAGGGACTATGGATGATTTTCGGTCTAGTCCAGAAGGTCTTAGCCTGATCAAATGCTATGTTCAATAATGAAAGTTGTGCAATGATATCGGTGGAAGTGGTGATGATCTAAATATTGATGCACACAAACCAATGTTGATATCTAATTGGTTAGCAGGCCCATTGGGTTGCGGACCTGAGGATCACAACCAAAAACTCATGGAGGTTGTGGTCCTGTTATGGTCATGCGTAATCAAACCTGTTGCCAGGAGTAGTCCAATAATCATAGGCTTGATTAGCAGTGATGTTTAGTGTTTAGTTGTTCTATTTTCTCGAGAATGTAGCAGTGTGTGTAAGACTGTCAAAACGTAAACTTGTATCAATATCTGTTATCAACTCCACCCATTGGGTTGTGGGACCAAAGGATCACAATCATACATCTTTTCTTGTTGTGGGCCATTGATGGTCATGCAAAATGAAATTGAAATGATCTTGATAAAAAAACTAACTATAAAAGGAAATCTAATCTATGTTTTTGGCATTTTCACAATATATCAGAAAAAAATGAAAGCAAACTAATCTAATAAAAGTAAATGTTTTTGATCTTTTCTAGTTTTTAAGCAAATGCATTCTAATCTAATAAACAAACTAAAGACAAGTAATCAGCCGATGTAGCTAGTTACTTGTGTGAATATGTGAATCTAAATCTAAAACAAATAACCTAATCTAATCAAAACCCTTCAAACCCTACCTCAGAGGTGAAGAACAAATCATGACCTTAAAGAGCTATTGTTCCCCACAACTTCCCTGTAATGTCAAAGAGAAAACTTTCTAATGATTTGATCTACTTGTAATTTCCTAATCAATTGAAATGAACAATTTTACTACTCTATTTGATATGCAATTGAAACTAATGATTCAAAATTGACAATTTGGAAAATGAAGCAAACAAACAAGTAATTCCAACCTTGATAAGAAAGAGCTTTGGAAAATCCAGTTGTATCTTGTGTCTGTCCCCTCAGTTTGTTCCTTTCTTTCTTTGTGTGTTCATATGAGTCCAAGGAATTGGGAATGCAAGAACAACAACAGAAGAAGATGCTTGAGCAATGGTAGCTTGAAGGCAGTTTGGTTAGCAATGCAAGTAGAAGAGAGATAACACAAGAGATCTGAGCTTGGCTATGTAATTCCTAGCAGATTGTGGCAGCAATACTATGCAAGATACACAAAAAATTCTCAGCCTTTTTCTTGAACACAAGCATGGAATATATAAGAATTGGGGCTGGATGTGCCTTCATGCACAAGGCAAGAAGAGGCAGTTCCAACTAACTAAAGCACATGCAAAAATAGAAGAGGGAAGGAGAACCAAGCAATCAAAACTATTTTTAGACAAATCGGTTCACAAATGCATCCTAAAAGTGAAGTTAAGTGAATCATCGCATGTTAAAAACACGCATGATGAATCTAGAAAAAGCATCAGAACCGCCACCCGCTGGCTTGGTAGGCGGGTGACCACCACCGGGGTGGTGGTTTTAACCACCACCAAAAGGGTGGGGTCCTGGCAGCACACTAAAGGCCAAAACATGCACAAAATGAAGTGGGAAAATGAAAAAGCATGGAAAAGCTAAGTAAGGATGTCTAGGCTACAAATATACACTACATATGATGGGTTTTGGAGCTCAACATCTTCTGAAAGGACATGAATCATCATTGGGGACTTTTGTAACCATTTTTCAAAATGTAGCACATGTAATTTTGGGTGCATACATATTTCCCCCTCGAGAGAAGCATCTTAGCCATGAAAAGGCATAAAACGTAGAGTCCGAGTATGGCATTCCCAAAATGGGGAGTTAGAAGCTATACCTGACACACCCATGTGTCAAAACATTTCCGTCCAAGCTCCCGATACCTACAAGAGGGAAAGAAGACTCAAGTGCAGATAGATAAAATATCAAAAATAAACACTAAATCAAAATGACAAGAGGACTTACCATTTGTGCGGGGATATAGAGATATACCTGTGCCAACGCTCCAGCCCTGTGAACACATACACTCAAAACGAGGTTAAAAATATATATATATATATAAAACAAACTCATTTTCCAATTCATTTGTGCTTATTTGATTTGTTGATTTTGGAGCTCTGGACCCATGGTGACCATTTTCAATGAGAGTACAACTGAAATGACCATTACGAGATCATGATCATGCCTCCATGAGTGGGAGATCGACCAACACATTCTAAGGTTGGTTTTTTTCACTTTTACATTTTTCAAACCTAAAATGTAAAAATGTTAAAAAGTTTACCTAGGGGGATTATTTTCAAAATTTATTGTCTTAAATGAGTCTCTAGGGGGCACCATAGGGTAGTCTTTTATTTCATTCAAAATGGTCTTTTTTTTGTTTTTGAGCATTTTTAGGGTTAAAGACGTATTTGGGAAATCGGTCCAAGACCGCCACCCCTAAGAGGTTAGGGGTGACCATGGACCACCCCCTACTGGTAGGAGTAATTCTAAGGTTGGTTCTAAAAATGAATGACCAAAATGCATGTTAACTTGATTTTTTTTTGGATTTTTGATGTTTTTCATGTTTTTGGTGAGCTTATCTTTTGATATACGTTACTAACTTGCTCTTTTTTATGTTTTTGAAATGCAAAAGGAGGAGTACATCCATTGGAGCCGTGAGTGGGAGTGTGATTGGCTCCCAGGATTTTGGATCAGTTGACTCAGGATGAGATGGACACTCTCCAGGGTAGGGATTTGGAGGATTGCACATGGGTGCCCCATGTCACTCCTACTAGTCACATACTATGTGACTTGTTTTCTTATTGGGATGTAGACCAAACACTTTCCAATTGCTAGGTGTCAGGGGTGAGTGGACCATCACCCTGGAGGATGTATACCACATTCTCGGGCTCCCGATACTTGGGAGGAGATTGACCCTAGACAACAGGGGATCCAGATCCATGATGACTCTATGGGCCACTTATATGGGGGATGTCATGCAGTCTCTTTTGGTTCAAGAAGGGGGTCAAGGTTCGATCCATTCCTACTGCTCCCATCCCCACTATCCGTAAGGCCATCATGGGTATCTTGGCCTCATGGTTAATCGGGGACAAGGGAGGTGACACACTACTCTACTATTGTTGGGCTCCCATTATTACTCAGATTGAGGCACATGGCCATATTTACGCCTAGGGAGTAGACATACTAGGGACTACATATCATGACCTATATAGGGTCGTTAGGTAGGCTGCAAGGTCAGTCATTAGCCACCCTACCTTAGTCATGAGTTGGGTGTATGAGCGCATTGCCCCTTATGGAAGGGGAATATTAGTGTTGGATCCAGGGGTTTTTCGGGAAGTGAGGTGGATAGGGATGTTAGTACTTTTCGGACCCCACACTAGCCAAAGGGGCTTCTTTGACCACGACAGACATGGTTGCCACACCCTACCAGACATGGCAGGTTATGGGGGTAGGAGGTGACCACAGTGGTGGCTTTCTCTACCACATGGGTAGTTAGTTGATAGGGTAGGGAGGAGAGTTGAGATTCATCCATTCGACCGGGTTCCTCAGCAGTTTGGCCTCCCCTTATGCAGTTATGCTTCCTCCAATGGCACCAATATATAGGACTATTCAGAGGCCCGAAAGGGCCCTAGAGGGACCCTAGATGGACTATGGTTACTCCAAGTGTGCCCATTGTAGTTAGGCATGTTGTCCATGCCCGATGGGTAGTTGGTGCTCCTCGAGCACCTTTACTCTAGATTGTGGCACTCCCACTCACAACGGAGAGGAGGATGAGCCTATAGATGTAGACTCCAGTTTGAGGAGTACACAAGAGATGAGACCAGGAGGATTCATGGAGAGGAGAGGGGATGAGGGGTTAGGTGAGAGGAGGATGGTGGGGCAGGGTAGGCAGCCCACATGGAGGAGGAGGAGAGAGATCCCAAGTGGCATGACACTCAGATATATTATGAGAGCGACACATGAGGAGGTGAGTGCGAGAGAGAGACCTTGGTCTCGAGGCACCACTTCCTCGAGATGGAGAGGGAGATGATGAGTCTGTGATAGGACAACATCTCACCTCTAGCTTTGGGAGGCCCATAGCCACCACCAACAGCACAACAAGATCACACCGATCCACCTGATGCCCGAGATCCGAGTATGTTAACACTCTTCTCTCAACTTTGTTAGTTGGAAATGTTAGTTGGTTTTTTTTTTTTTTTGTTTTTTTTTTTTGTAATTTTCTAACTCATTGTTTCTTCTTCTTTTCTTTTACGACTACACAAGAGTGGCGAGAGCTTATTCAATGGGTGTGCATGGACACCCTATTGATCCCCTCAGGAAGACCCGAGCCAGATGATTAGATTCAGATTCAGCCAGCAGCAGCCCAATAGACATATACTGATGTGTTTGCACCTGTCTAGAGAGTAGCGAGGTGATGACCTCCCTTCGTACTCAGGTGGCTGGGTATGAGGCATCCGAGTGATGATGAGGTGGAGCCACTCTCGCAGTGAGACCACAGCCAACAGGCCATCACCACGAGCACTCACACCACTCGGTTCATTCCCATCATCATCATATAGCCACAAAGAGAGTCCCACGTGTGGTGCACACCATCCGAGGGATCCCAGAGGGATTGACAGGCCACTATTGGGCCTTTTATTTTTTTGTTGATTTTTTCAATCATTATATGATTTTTTTGTATATTTTGGGCTCATTGAGAGCATTTTGACCATGCCTAGTGCATGTGATGGCATTGTATACAAACTTGACTCACCATGATATATACAAACTCTTCTTTTTGGTTCGATAATTCATTGTATCTCGAGTTGACTTCCTTTTGGCTCATCTCACATGTGTACTCTAGATGTTTAGAATTTCCACTTTTCTATGCTTTTCAAAATGTATGCAGTGGATGTGAATGATAACAAATGATTTCTTTTTTTTTATTTTATAATGTTGATATATGATAATGCAAACACATTGTAATGTTGAACTTTAGTTTCTTTAAACAATATTTGGTACTTCATATTGTTTTGGAAAAACTTGGTTATACAGTGATATGATAAGTGAATGAACTTTCCCCACTCCTAACCCCACACAACTAGTAAGATGCGAGGGCTCAACACCAAGAGAGCAAAAAGGGCACAAGTTATGAAATTTGTTGAATGGTAATGATGAGAGAAAGACAAGGTTTTGACAAAACCAAATTGGGACACTACAACCTCACTCTACTCAAGTTTTCTTCATAGTTTAGAATGTGAATTGCTTTCCAGTTTATCTAGACTTAGATCCATAGATGGCCACTTGGTTGACAAAATCTGGTTTTGAGGTTTTAAGCTCTTTTGGAATTTTGGACATCTAACTCACTTTGTTTTGACTTATGATTTCACAATATTTGAATGAACTTGTTTCTAACTTTCAAGTTTGTCAAAGAGACCCCCTACACCTTGCCCCATGCTACCAATAGGAAGTATGGGCTTATCACCATGGACAAGGCATAGGTGAGTAAGGGCATTTCTCTCCTTTCCCAACCCTACATCACTAGTAAGAGATGCACAGGCTCAACACCAAGGTTGGTAGGGAAAAGAAATGTGTAAAATAAAATTTTTGTGGATTTTCATTTGACTTATTTATCTAGGAAAAATGGCTAGAATGTTCTTATTTCCAAAGAGATGTTTATGGGATAGATGTGACACCATGAAGCTTCTAGAACATACTATAGGCAAAGACACCTAATCTAGAAAGAGACTATAAGTAGAACCAAGTATGCAGGCCTTGGTATGGTTATTGTCAAAACTTTTTCTTATCTTCTTGTTTGAATTGATGAAATGATTTGGAAACAATTGATGACACTATGGAGATTTGTAGAGGTATGATTTGAATGTTTTGCCAATATTTTTAGAAGTTTTTAGGAATTTCTATAAGAATAAGTCCCTTGATCACAAATTTTACAAAATGAACTGGAAGATGAAAATGCAATGCAGATGTAGTAATGTACATATGAAAATGCTAATGGATCATGCATAATACCTCTTCAGGTGAAGAGAGTTCATAGATTTGTTAAACTCCTCACCCTCTAGTGTACACAGGAAAAATGCCCCATTTTTGTAGTCTTCTATTACTCGATATGGACCCAACCACCTAGGTCTGAATTTCCTTCCTTCACCGGTCTTTTTTCTATTCGGATGTCAAGTCTTAGAACCAAATCTCCCTCATATATTTCACACTCATAGACTTTCTTGTTGTATTTCCAAGCCATCCAATCAACGTAAATGCTATGTCATTGTTCAACATTGAGTCTAGCCTCATCAAGACTTTCTAGTTGAGAGAGTCATGCTTCTCGATAGCCTTCTTCTCCCAGAATTCCTTGCAATGATATACAAAGACTAGGTATCTCAACTTCGAGTGGTAAAACCGCTTCTACACCAAATACCAAAGAAAAGGGGGTTTCCCCTATCATCGGTTCTTACCGATGTCCGATAGGCCCACAAGGCCGGAAAAATATTTAAATGCCAATCTCATTTGTTCTCCTTGATGGTCTTAAGGAGAATAGATTTCAATGTCTTGTTCGTAGCCTCAACCTGTCCATTGGCTTGAGGATAATAGAGAGAAGCCATGTGGTGACTTATTTTGAATTTTTCACACAGTTCACGTACTTCATCATTTTTTAAGGATGTGCCATTATCCGAGATAATGACTTGTGGGACCCCATACCTACAAATAATTTGGTTCAATGAACTTTACATTACTATCGATCCAGGCACGGTGGTAAGAGGCATGGCTTCTACCCACTTAGTAAAGTACTTTGTGGCCGTGATTATGAAGTTATGACCATCTATTGATGAGGGAGAGAATTTCCCTATCAAATCTAGGCCCCATGTGGAAAAGGGCCATGGTGTTGCAATTGGTTGTAGAGCCTATGCCGGTATGTGGATCTCATGGGAGAACTCTTGACATTTATGGCATTTACACACAAAATCTACCACATCATCTCTAGCATGGGCCAAAAAATAGCCCATCCGATGTATCTTCCGAGTAAGTGGCATGGCCACCAAAGTGACCTCCACATACTCCACTATGTGATTCATAAAGAATATTTTCAGATTCTTCTTCATCAACACATCTTAAAGCAACATTCCATCAAAGGCTCTACGATAGAGCACTTGTTCCAAGATGACATACTTGGTGGTTATTATACGCAACCATCTTCTTTGTTTGTGAGGTTTCCCTTCTAGATATGTATGGTCCACTATGAAATTAATGATATTAGTGTACCATGGACACATAGAAATGGGAGGCTTAGTTTCAAAAAAATACACACACTCATCGAGAAAGTCTAAATTTACTAGATCACCTCCATCCAATGGGTTGTCAGCCAACCAGTCCACAATGATTTGTCCTTTGATGGATTTTTGATTAAAAATGTTAACTCAAACTCACCCATCAGAGTTATGAAGCATCCAACCTTCTTAGATAAGGATCCTTATGTGAGAAACGTCCGCAAGTGATCTGATTTAACAATAACCCTTGTTTCTTGGTTTAGCATGTAATGTCTTAAGTGTTTTTCATGAAGACTATAACAAGGCATTCCTTCTTCTACTTGTGTATAACATGTCTCATAATCAAGAATGTCCGACTAATGAAATAGACTACATGTTCTCTTTTATCATCATCTTCTTGAGCCAACATGTAGGCTAATGAGACATCCATAGCTCATGAATACAAGATCAAGGGGTGATCTGACCTAGGTGGCATGAGTGTGGGAGGAGACAACAAGAACCATTTAACCAACTCAAATGCCTCATTGCATTCTTCCATCCAATCAATGCAACAATCCTTTTTCAACAAATTGTTGATTGGGTGAATAAAAAGGTCAAATCAGGGATAAACCTTCGATTGCACCGAGTTTTCCAAGAAAATATCTAATGCCAGACTCATCTGATGGTGGAGTCATTTCCAATATACACTCAGATTTTGGCTAGGTCTACATCAATCCCTCATGAAGATATGATGTATCCCAAAATTTTCCTCTCCTGTTACACCAAACACACATTTTTCTGATTCAACGTGATGTCATATTCGATTAAGCAAGAAAGGATGATACGAAGCACCTCTGGGTGATCGCAATGTTTTCTAGCCTTAGCCAGAAGGTCATCCATGTAGGATTCCACAATCTTATGTATAAGATCATGAAATATATAAGTCATCACCCATGTTGGTACGTGGCACCAACATTTTAAGCCCAAAAATGACAACATAATAATAGGTTCCCCAAGGAGTTATGAACATAGTTTTGGCCTGATCTTCCTCAAAGATTTTAATTTGATTGTACCTAAAAAACCCATCCATGAGAGACAAACAACTCAAAACCAGTTGTTGCATCGATAATAACATCGATGGATGGTAATGGGAAATCATCTTTGGGACAAGCCTTGTTGATATCCCAAAATCTATACAAATGTGGATCTTTCCATTCTTCTTGAGAATGGGGATGATATTAGACACCCACTATGTGAGTAGTCAACTAGCTTGATGAACCCTACCTGAGGAGTTTCATCACTTCTTCCTTCACCATGAGGGCCACCTTTGGCTTCATGGGCCTTGAATTTTTCTTAATTGGCTTAACATCTGGCTTGGTGATGAGGTTGTGAACTACAATGTGTGGTGTAATTCCCATCATTTCCTTGTAGCTAAACGTGAAATATTTTTTGCTCTTTGAGGATACGGGTATGTATTTCAACTTCCTCAGAGTTAAAGAGGATCCTAGTTTCAATATTTTTGGTTCCTCCTCCATCCCCGATGTTTATATCAATCATTCCCTCGATTAAGGAGGCATTTCCTTCCTCAAACTCAGGTGGGGCTAGAGGTAACTCTAAATCCCCCTCTTCTCCTACCTCATAAATTTTGAGTTCCTTCCTAGGGGAAGATTCTATCATGGGATTTCCAAAATAGGAAGAAGAGTGTGGAATTAGGGAAAGATCAACCTCATGATGAGTAAGATGTAATTCTGCAGAGCATTTAGATATCCTAGAGTTTTTTTCAATGTCAACGTGATCTAAATGACAAACTCACTCTCAGTTTCTATGTATGTCAACATTGGAGTTATCGGTGTTTTACGAACCAAAGGTTCAACACGAACCGAGACCATGAAGTTTGTATCTTCCAACTCACTGCTTGGAGTAAAGTGAGAAGTGGAAGTTTTATTGAGTCTCGTGAGGAGGTTCTTCTCTCATGGAATTGCTTCAATCGATATGAAGTCAAACCCTTTGTTAGATTTAGCACTGTTGTTTTGTAGAGTTGTAAATGCTCATCTCTAGTCTCATATACCTCAGATATCTTGATTTGTGACAAGTTACGAATCACCCAACACCCTAATATTAAGAGCACCCATTCTTTTGGCTACAATGAGACCAAGTAGAAGGGCTTCATATTCAGCCCCATTATTCATACATTCAAAGTTTAACTTGAAGGAAAAGGAAAATCCTTCCCTCAGAGAGGTAAGAATTACACCTGCCCCAACCAAAAAATGACACTTGGCTCCATCAAAATGGAGAGTCCAATAGTTACTTGGAAAAATGGATGTTGGATCATCCTTTGTGTCCTCTTCTTTTACCTCAGTTACTTCAACCATACAAACTTCATCTCTAGAAGAGAACTCGAGTCCTAGGGTATGTCCCATACCCATAGAATCAAAGGAAGGAGAATAGGTAAATCCTTCTCCAATAGCTCAAAATATTTTTGTGGTTCCTAATGACACTATCTCTACGATGATGATTTTTCATCTTTGACTACCGAATGCCTTCGATCAAACCCATGACTTCTAATTCCATTGTAGGAACCAAATTTTCCTCTAGTACTGAGCTTGTAGGTTTATTTAACTATTTGTAGGAAGCTCAAACTCAGAGTGGACCCCGGCCTCTTTTTCAAGTTAGCTAGATGTATGTCAAGGGTTTTGATCACCCTGTGCCACAAAGACCTTCCCTAAATGTAGGAACCTACTTCCTAAACAAAGTGGAGGGAATCACCTTCATGCGATGAATCCAAGGATGACCAAGGATCATATTATAGTTGGTTTCCTGATCTATAATATAAAACTTAGTTAAAACCATCTTAGGCCCGAGGGTGACTAAAAACACTATAGTTCCGATCGATGTTGCTTTGAGGCTATCATAGCCTCTCAACGTATTTCATTGAAAGAGAAATTGGTCTCTCCATAACCTAAATTTTGAAGGAAAGAGAAGGGGACTATGTTAACCACTTCCCCATCATCAATCATCACACACTGCTTTACATAGTTGTTGTAAATCCAGACTTGTAAAAACAATGTCGATCACCTCTACGAGCTATTTCAACATCCTCATGGGCATCTTGTGATGTCAAATATGAATCCAACATCTCTTTCAGGCTGCCCTATGAGGATAGACATCAAATTCCACGTGGTTTATCTATGCCTCTGGAGGAGGGGTGACATTAATCAAATGGCCAAGACCTAGTGCTTCTAATAGAGTGGCTCTATGAGCAAGGGAATTCTTCAATAGATCCAAGAAGGAAATGTGAGAGAAGGTCTTGGTTAGATCACTAATCAAGTCATAAGCTCCTACTGGCTTTCCTAACGTATCACGAATGTCATCTGATATAGTTGGGTAGATCGGATTGGCTGAAGAATAATATTTGGTTCTAGTGGCAACGTTAATCTAAGGTTCAAGTGTCCAACTCCACCAATCCCACAATTTTTGTTTTTGGCGACCATCCAAAGGAGGTGCCACTTGTGGGTTTGACGAAGTTGAGGCTTCACGATCATGGGTCCCTATTACAATACCTTTGTTTGAACCATTGGGATCTATTCTACCATCCTTTGGGCATGGGGGAGAGGATCATTAAAGATTTTGAGTGGTGTGTTTTGTGGGGATACCGGTCCCATGTAGGTGTTCTGAGTTGGTGTTGTTGGGTTTTCCAAAAACATGTCAACAAATAATTGTCTTTGATCCTCTGAAAATGTTATAGAAACTTGTTACAATCATGACATGTTCTTGCATCATGCCCACAAACCCTATGGAAACCACAATATAAATCAGATCATAATCTCAAGGCCTTTGGTTTGCACCTTGTTGTGGTCCGAAATTATGATTATTGTTCAACTTGATTGTTATAGTTAAAATTTGGGAACCCTTTCCCTTGGTTTTGAATTGGTTTGATACCCACCTAGGTATTGATTAGGGGCCTTGGGTCTGTGTTTGTCTTGATTGCTTGAGGTTGTTGTTTGTTGTTGTTGTTGATGATGATTAAAATCTACAACATTGAATGAGGGTGAGAAGTTATTGTTTCTCTGATTATTGCCATTGTTGTTGTTATTGGTAGTATTCATATTGGGAGGACTAACAACATTAGGCTTCTTGGGCTGGTCAGTAACACCATCTTCATGACCCCATGGTTCTTATTAAGGACCTTCGGCCCTTGATTATTGTTTGTGTTGTTGGAGTAACTAGGGTTATTTTGGTTAGGAGTGACTAACCTTCCATTTTCTCCATAAGTCTTACGACCACTGTCAATGGTTTTTGGTCAATTCAAGAGCACCCTCTAAAGACCTCTTCATAGCTCCTTAGTGAGAACTTTTGAACTTCTTCCTTTGTCTCCCTATTGAGGGAATGGAGGAAAAATCACAAAGCTCCATCTAATCCATATTTGAGCACTTGCAGAGGAGTAGAGAACCTGTCGCCACCTTTGAATGAAGTGGGTTATGGACTCATTTGTGCTCTTGTTTGATATGAAGGAATTCTCTAATTCTGTTCTCAAAAGTTTGTTCATATCAAAATCCTTAATAAATTTTGATACGAGTTTCTTGAAGGAGTGTATTGAGCCTCCTAATATCCTATAGTACCAATCGAGAGCAATACCTTCTAGCATCTTAGGGAAAATCTTCACAACAACTACATCCCATGGGAGCAAGCTCTCAATGGCCATTACGTAAGCTTTGATGTGAGCATTAGGATCACCTCCCCTTTGAATTTCAGAAGATCGGGAAAGGGTCTTGGAGCATGACTATCCGGATGGAGAAGTCCAGAGGCTCCTTAAGATATTCAAAATAGGTCCCCATTGTGTACATTTCAACCATCAAGATCCTCGTTTGGGGAGGTGGAGGTCATCGACATGCTGAAAATGGCACAACGTAAACATTTTTTTGGGGGCATATGGCATCCCCTGTGGCTATCCATATAGAACTGGGTAAGTGTACATATCCCCTTGTGGTGATTTAGAATACATGTGTACGTAGGGGGTTGATTACTTTGATATGGAATCAAGGCACAAAGCCAGGGAACATTGTATTTCTAAATTAGGCTGGTATGGCATTTGAGAACGCACTTCCGATGGTGCCTATTGTAGATATCCATATGTGGTGTGAGGGGGCATACCCAAGGTGCCCATCCCAGTTAGCAAATCTCTAGGGTTTGGAGCACCCATATAAACTGGAGGATTCTACATGTAAAGGGTATTTTCCATAATTCTATGGATAGGAGAAGTTCTTGCTTTCCCTGTATATGAACTTTGAGCATTTTGGGAAAGCTCTAACTCTTTGAATTTGTCTACTAATGCCGAGAGATGACATCACCCATTGATGGGGTGGTGTTTTTCTTAGGTGCTTTTTGTTGAACTCTTGGAGGTTGTTGAGGAGTGTGGTATCCTGCTATGAATTGTTCACTATGTTGCCACCCCTCATTGGCAATATTTTTGATTAGTGGAGGGGTAGCATTATTGTTTTGGAGCAGAACATCACTTTTCCTTGCAACCTATCAAAATCTCTAGTTCATATTCTAGAAGCATTGTTCACTCCTAGCATATCATGTTAAGTATTCCTCATCTAGATGTGGGAGTTGGTCCGATTACATGCTAATGGGTTGTCGAAACAATACCCGAGGAGATGAACTTGCTTCCCAAATGAAATTCATGTTGTTTGAACTTGATTGTTCATGAGGATATGTCTACGTGATCTGGTCAAGTTCCTCAATACGCATACAGAGGAACCAACATTGGTTCCTGAAGAAGAGGATTTTGAGTAGTTGAGTGGTTATCTTCCCATGTTGAGAGTGAAGGTGATTGTTGTGGTATACCTTGTTTGTAGTTGTACATGTCAAAACCTGGGATGGGTCACCGTACTCATCATATCCCAACATATTTGGGGGGTATAAGAATACCCATAGAATAAAGGATGGACGAAGAAAGTGGAAATGCTTAGAGACTAGCTCTTCACGTCGGGTTCACCAATTTGTATGAAAGAAAATCAACACGTGACCTTCTTCACACCCGACTTCCCGAGGTCATGTTGCCGACAACCGAGTGTAGAATAGAAATGGATGTGTATGTGTGGTGATGATGGATAATCTAATGAGGTAACCTTATATCTTCACACACAATAATGGGATCTATGTGAATCTAAGGAAAAGAATGCTCTCCTAACTTAAAGTGGTGTGATGGATCGATCTGATATGATAGCTTTCTCGAGACTCCAATCAATATCGAGCTCTCACCGAGATTCTATTCACTGGTTGTTGAACACATGGAAAGTGACCTCGGGTGCCTCGTATAGATTTCCAGACAAGGTCATGGAAGTAAGAACGAGAGGCGTAATGAAGCCACAGGGACTATGGATGATTTTTTCTGGTCTAGTCCAGAAAGTCTTAGCCTGATCGGCGCTATGTTCAATAATGAAAGTTGTGCAATGATATCAAGTGGAAGTGGTGATGATCTAAATATTGATGCACAAAACCAATGTTGATATCTAATTGGTTAGCAGGCTCATTGGGTTATGGGACTTGAGGATCACAACCAAAACTCGTGGAGGTTATGGTCCTATTATGGTCATGCGCGTAATCAAACCCTATTTCCAGGAGTAGTCCAATAATCGTAGGCTTGATTAGCAATGTGATGTTTAGTGTGTTTAGTTGTTCTATTTTCTCATAGAAATGTAAGGTGTGTGTAAGATTGTCAAAAACGTAAACTTGTATCAATGTCTGTTATCAACTCCGGCCCATTGGGTTATGGGACCAAAGGATCACAACCGTACGTCTTTTCTTGTTATGGGCATGATTGATGGTCATGCAAAATGAAATTGAAATGATCTTGATAAAAAAACTAACTATAAAAGGAAATCTAATCTATGTTTTTGGTGTTTTCACAATATATCATAGAGAAAACAATGAAAGCAAACTAATCTAATAAAAGTAAATGTTTTTTATCTTTTCTAGTTTTTAAGCAATGCGTTCTAATCTAATAAACAAACTAAAGACAAGTAATCAGCTGATGTAGTTGGTTACTTGTGTGAATATGTGAATCTAAATCTAAAACAAATAACCTAATCTAATCAAAACCCTTCAAACCCTACCTCAGAGGTGAAGAACAAATCATGACCCTAAAAGAGCTATTGTTCCCCACAACTTCCCTGGTAATGTCAAAGAGAAAACTTTCTAATGATTTGATCTACTTGTAATTTCCTAATCAATTGAAATGAACAATTTTACTACTCTATTTGATATGCAATTGAAACTAATGATTCAAAATTGACAATTTGGCAAATGAAGCAAACAAACAAGTAATTCCAACCTGGATAAGCAAGAGCTTTGAAAATCTGGTTGATCTTATGTGTGTCCCCTCAGTTTGTTCCTTTCTTTCTTTGTGTGTTCATATGAGTCCAAGGAATTGGGAATGCAAGAAAAACAACAGAAGAAGATGCTTGAGCAATGGTAGCTTGAAGGCAGTCTGGTTGCAATGCAAGTAGAAGAGAGATAACACAAGAGATCTGAGCTTGGCTATGCAATTCCTAGCAAGATTGTGGCAGCAATACTATGCAAGATACACAAAAATTCTCAGCCTTTTTTTGAACACAAGCATGGAATATATAAGAATTGGGGCTGGGATGTGCCTTCATGCACAAGGCAAGAAGAGGCAGTTCCAACTAACTAAAGCACATGCAAAAATAAATAAGAAGGAGAAGGAGAAAACCAAGCAAATCAAAACTATTTTTAGACTAATGGCCAAAAATATATGGCTACAAATATACATTGCGAGATGGGATTTGGAGCTCAAACATATTTTTGAAGGACATGAATTATCATTGGGGAATTTCATAACCATTTTTCCGAAAATGTAGCACGTGAAATTTTGGGTGTGTATAGTAGCTTCCTTGAATAATTTCACACCTTCAAGAAATGATTGTAGAAAAATTCACAACAATGTGCGAAATATGGGTGAGTCTTCAAAATTAAGGTTTCAACCCAACCTTTTCCCAAATTGAAGCTTTTATTTCACATGTAGTGAAATTATTTGGATAGATAGTTACGATAATAATAAAAGAACACCATATGATGGAGATAAGAATAGAATATATAAAATATATTAATAAGTCACTTCAAGAGGGAAACCTCCACAAGCTTAAAATAAAAATATAATTCTTAATATGATGATCAAGCACTAGTCACTCGCCTCATATATATACCCTACTTAGGCAATTTTGCTCCATAGGAGACCCTAATAACATTATAAAAGCATAGATAATTATGATATGAAAAGTTTAAGTGATTATGCTAGCCAAATGTTTGGTCATACATATCCTAATACATATTAGAAGTTAAGGGAATAACATTATGATTATCCTTACTTCCAATAATGTATTGTAAGACATCATTACAAGGAGGTTGACGTGTTGATGATGCATGCAAAAAGAAAAGTCAATAAGAGTGAAAAAGTGTTTGTACGTGCATGTGTAGATGTGTGTGTGTGTGTGGGTGTGGGGTAGGTGTGGTTATGGGTGGGTGTGTGGTTGTGTGTGTGTGTGGGGGTGTATGGTTGTGTGTGTGTGTGGGTGTGTGGGTGGGGGGGTGCACACACATGTGCATGTGTATGTTCATATGTGCATGTGTACATGTGCATGTGTGCATGTGTGTTTGCATTCACATGTGTGCACGTGTGTGTACACGTGTGCATGTGTGTGTGTGTGTGTGTATGTGTGTGCATACATACACATGTGTGTGTTGTGCATGTGTGAGGTGCATGCATACCTCTGTGTTCTCCTCTCTGTATGTGTGTGTGTGTGTGTGTGTGTGTGTGTGTGTGTGTGTGTGTGTGTGTGTGTGTGTGTGTGTGTGTGTGTGTGTGTGTGTGTGTGTGTGCGTGTGCACGCCAGTATGTATGTGCGGCGCGCGCGCGTGTGTGTGTGTGTGTGTGGACGTGCACATTTGTGTGTGGGGGTGCACATGTGTGTGATGTGTGTACATGTGTGTGTAGGTGTGCATGCATGTGCCCGTGCGTGTGTGCACATACATGTGTGTGTGCACGCGCGTGCGTCTACTACTGAGAAAACTATACATGATACACGAATGAATGCGAATAAAACACACTTGATTCTTGGCTTTTCACAAGTAATTGCATAGTAAATCATGAGACTCGTATATAGAGTTTTTGAGTGAACCCAAATGATACAAGATTGAAAAGAAACACTAGATGATAATTTGGTAAAATAAGTGAGTAAACCCTATGCTCATACAATGATGATGATAGGACTAGGCCATATGAGAAGGGTATGATGGGTTTGGGTAGCCTAAGGGGGATGATATACTAGGGCATAAAATATGAGTAAGATATATAAAGTGAATATAAGGTGCACCGACGAGAAATAACCAAATTAATAAGCCTAGAGATATGAAAATAAGGTGTAAATGATGACAAAAGGCAAGAAGATGAATAAGTTTGTTTCATAGGGCATAAAATAAGTGATTTTTGATTTTTTTAAGAAAATGGACACAATATACCATTAGATTCGCTTTTGAGGCCATAATCACAATGGTTTGTTCGAAATGTTGATAAGAGTTGTGCTTGAAAATCTATCATGATTACACAAAATATGGGCATAAATAATACAAATTTCAAATTTGGTTTAAAACCCATAAATATGAGGTCAAACATCATAGTTATCACTTTTGAATAAATATTTTAAGATTTTAGAGCTCTAGTCAACAATTTCAATCAAACCAAAGTTTATTAAAAGAATACAAGAAAATTGAGGTGGAAAATCCTAATGGGGTGTTTTCATGCATTTTTGCTAGCTCAAAAATATAAAATTTAAAACTTGACAACCAAGCCAAATGTGAAAATTTGCTTCAAAACCTTCCCAGATCCCTCTCCTGGTTAGTCTATCTCTTGTGTATGATCATATTGACCTTGCAGTTCCCCTAATGCATTGAATAAACATGTGCAAGATTTCAAAAGGTTTGATAAGGTGAACTCTTCCATTCAACAAAGAGCCATGGAAGACTAGTTCTCCAACGAGGCTTAGAAAGGTCAATTTTGGCCATTTCAAGGTATGTGTACATCCTCCAGAAGGTTATAAAATCTCATAAACATCTGGAGGTGGTATTGGAGAGCATTAAATGTGTTGGAAGTAATTTAGGGAGATTTAGGGAAGATTTGCTAGTTTAGGGACAATTTGTGCAAGAGCGGGTTTTCAGGCGTAAGGAATGAGCAGTTAAAATATGAACATGAACTTCAACAAATGATTCCAAGAGCTCCGTAAGGAGTTAGAAGGGAAAAATATGCAATAGAAATATGAAGGAATTCTCTACATTTTAAAATAATCAAATTTGTTCGAAGACTTAAGAGTTTCTTAGGGTAGTTCAACTTTTGTAGGTACAACTTGTTGTCTGGTAAAAAGTTTTTTTAATTTCTAGAGAGAATCAAGATCTGAAACTTGTTCCATTAGTATTATAATGGTCTTTGGATTTATATTCATATAAAATTTCATCTCAAAATACCATTCCAAGCTCTGGGAGTGAAGATTTCAAGTTCTCATTTGTGAAGAGTGTGCAGGTTCCATACTTAGCCATTTTGTGTCCCTCTCGTCCCTTTGTCCCAAGGGGGTAGAGGGGACAAAAAGGAGTGCCTATTTGCAAGCCCCCATCCCTTGGACGTCATGTGACTCTTTCCAGCTCCGCAGGTGCTTATCCGCTAACCCCATTCCCTCGTGCATGCTCAGATTTCACCACTTGTCATTATCTCTCTCCAGGAGCCCTTTTCTCGTCCCTCTTG
This sequence comes from Taxus wallichiana var. yunnanensis, assembly GCA_018340775.1. Classification (NCBI taxonomy): domain Eukaryota; kingdom Viridiplantae; phylum Streptophyta; class Pinopsida; order Cupressales; family Taxaceae; genus Taxus; species Taxus wallichiana. The sequence goes on along the minus strand of CM031235.1, from coordinate 206,621,599 downwards.
TCCTTTTGTCCCAAGGGGAACTAATGGAAAAATTTGTGCCCATGAAAAATCCCCCAACCCCTCGTGTACCTCATGAGACCTCTTCTAGCTCTTCATGGTGCTTGCTTGGCTCCTTGATCTCACTCACACTTGTTTCCATGCTAACACTTGACATCATATTGATCCAAGGCACCCTATTCTCTCCCTAAATTCCTCAGTGTCCCCATTGCACCGTGAAAAAATATTTGAACCTCACTCAAGCTCTCACTTAACCCTAGTTCGAGCCATGATTAGCGAACATCACAAAAGTGAGATAAATCACATTAAAACACCATTTTTTCTCTTTCCTTCGACAAGCTTCCATTCATCCATGTTTTTGCTATCACAACTTCCAACCTCCATTAATGGCTGCCATGCCAAAATAATGAAAGGACAACGAGACCCTTCTTTGTTTCCCAAAGATGCTGTAGACAAAATCACTTGAAAATTGGAGAAAATGATCCTTGAAAATCTAGTTTCATGCAAGTCAAATTTTTGCAATGAAGTAGATGATTTTAGAGATATTGAGACTGATTTTCTTGTCTAAATTTTTCCCTCCTTGAAATTTTTTTCACTTTCTTGAAGATCCGCTAGGTGAAAGGCTATGAAACTTGAAGTAGAGGATCCTCAAAAAATAAAGTTTCGTTTGAGACATTTCTTTCTCGATGGAGTTGTTGATTTTTCAAGATATGGAGGATTGAGTTTTTCTCAGTATTCTTCCCCCTTTGATGAAAAAATAATTTTCCCACTCATATGGATGAAGGAATCATTCAAATATTGGAGTGGAGAATCTTGGAATAAAACACAAAATTTCAAAGCTATTTTCGTTGAAATCCGACACATGTAGAGTACTTACTAAAATTAGCACATTTTCATGGCACGACATGTATAAAAATAGTAAGTGTTCAAAAGAGATCAATTGTTAGCATCCATGGTCCCTTGAACATGCAAGAAACATCATGAAGTGGAAATAATGAAAAATTTCTAAAAATAGCAATCTTAGCTAGGACTTGTTAAAAATAGAAAAGTTTTCGATTTGAGCCCAAAATATTGTAGGTGGATCTATTTTCACTCATATTGTTGCTTTTTCCCGATCATCGCGAGGTCAAGAATATGTTTTGTGGCTCAAATAATAAAATTAACCCTCCACAAGGATTCTAAAACATCATTCTAAGGTGGTTTCTACATAGCATAGTTCGAGGAAAAAAGATGGATGAGCTAACTCATTCCAATTTTGATAGAAGAGAGTCATCCTAAGCATGTTTTCATCATGAAGGAGACATCATCTTCATTAATCCTCTTCTTAAAGGAGAATGTCATCATATGAATCAAAATATGATGAGAAACAAATCAAAGTTAGTCACTACGGGTGTGAAAGAAGGTCACTTGGGTAGTAGGTAAAACCATGAATATTGTGAGGTCTGAAAATGATCCAAAACACCAAGAGCTTAATTCAAATTTGATTCACCAAGAGGATGATCATCATGAGCATGATGTGAGAATATCATTGTGAGCAAGGGATAATATTTTTTTCTCAAGTGGTGCATTCCTCATGAAGTGTTTCTCAACACTTGGTCCATTCTTGATAACGAGCACACATCTTGCAAGTCAGGAGGTGGAATTCACGACGTCTCAGTGATATTTGGAGGTCAAAACATATAACTCATCATCAAGCTCCATTCAGATGCCAATCCTTCCATTTGGAGAAAGAGTTCCATCCCCATGGGAGTAGATTGAGAAATAGTGTTCAAATGTTGTGGGCATGTTTCACTCAGAAGCATCTTGGTCAAGAAAGTGAATTTTGGAGGTTAAAGGGTGTCATCTTGTTCAAGATTGAAATGTGAAGCTTATTGCTATGTACCTTGGGATATGATAATATAATATATATGGGTTGATGGAGATGCCAACATGTGGCACACATCCCCTTAGTTATATTTATGGGTTCACATGGGATATAATATTATAATGTATATGGGTTGATGGAGATGCCGACATGTGGCACACATCCCCTTAGTTATATGGGCTCACATAGAAATTAATTATATTAGGTAATGAGTCGGCCTACATTGGGATTAGGTGTTACCCATCCTATTTAAAGGATGTGAGTATCATTATGAGAAGGGATGTATGATTTGAGTCTTCTACTTGGTAGAGGTATTGGAGGTGTCCCCAAGTGGATTCCCATCTTGGGATATTGTGGAGTTACTCCTTCCTTAAGGAGCATTGTATGGTGTTGCCCTACCTTAAGGGTATTATTATGCATATATTGAATATTAGGGCATATTGGCCCCCATATCTCTTGTGTTGTGTTATCTTCTGCAGATTATTCATTTATTATATCCAAAGTTAGACAGAGATTCATCATGTCTTAAATCCACAATCATATCTCCAAGGAGCAGGTTGAGGTGAGCTAATTAAGCTATCAAGGCACTCAAGATCATCATGTGTGAATAATAAGAAATCATCTTGTGATAAACATATGGGCAATAGGTGTTCTTAAACACTTATTCAAACATTGTGGTGTGATCATGCCCCCAAGGAAGAAAGATGTTTCCATCACCTCATTTCATTCCAACAAGTGGCTACATGACTATAGTTTCATTCAAGGATAATCCTTTCACCCACATGATGAAGGTGTATTTCAATGGGAGAAGGAAGAGCATAAAAAGAGTTTGAGCATCATGGAGTTGTCTCTTGTGATCACTGTGGTCAATTGTGAAATCCTAAGAAGCAAGAAAGTGATTCTTATGTCCTAACTCATGTTATTTAAATCGTCATGTTTCCATCACAATGCAACAATGTTTCTAAACATTTATAAAACACTTTGGAGTATCTCATAGTAGAAGGAGGCATATGCAATCTCTATGCTTCAGTTCAACAGGTGATTAGAGGTCAATATTCTCATTCATGATGTATTTCCTCAAAGGTATATCAAAAAATCTTCATCTTCATTAGATTAGTCAATCCCTTCTCTCTTCCTTCTCTCTCCATGTTCTAATTTCTCATTAACAACGTACATTTTTCTATCTCATCCTATTCAATTACGTGACCTCAATTCAACATTATAAGAGCCCATTTTCATCAATAAGATAAAGACTCACTTCCTAGGAAGATGAACAACCACAAGTGATGGGGATAGGTGAAGAGTCAAGTGGGGGGTAGATGAAGAGTCTATTTGTAATTCTATAAACTAGAATGGATTCTCCATTCCAAGGGGTAGGAAATTGTTGATTGTATGCATGTTGTTGAGATTAACACTTCTACATCAAGCAATAAAAGTTACAAATTTTCAATTTCTTGTCTTATGTTTATCTATTGTTTCTTTCCAACTTTGCATACATGATAATATTGTAGAACAAAGAAAGGTGTATGTGCCTTTTTAATTGAGTCACTATAATTACGTGTCTATGATTTTATGGTCTTATTGTTGTTTGCTTTGTTGTGTTCTTCGAATTGAATGTATACCTACTTTGGTTATTGTATTAAAACTTTGAAATCCTACTCATAACAATAACCCCATCTCTCCTTATTTCCCCAACTCCCTTTACCTCTCTTCACCGTGAATTCCTCCCTTGTACATTATATAAGAATTTCCAACAGGTTTTGTGGAGTACTCCTATGTGATCCTCACCTAATGCGAACTCCCACAATCTTTAGTTAGTTTACATTTAATATTGGGAGCCTCCCATATCAAAGAAGTAGGGGATTAGCCTTATGACCGTTGGGTGAAACCAACAATTTTCTCACACGACAAATTATTTCTCCAACTATTTTTGGTGACTCTTCCTGGGAGATATGCCCTTGTGCACCCTTAAAGGTCTCTAGAATTTTTTTAAAAAAAATATATTCCAAAAACAAAAAAATCAGGTTTCAAAGAAAAATAACATTTTGAAGGACTCTTTCAGGAATGAATCCATGTCATGTTCGTTTCCGCATCATGAAAATGAATTTTGAGATTTTTGTGTTCAACACCAATGAGTGACAACAACAATGAAGAAGAATATGACCACTAAGATCTGCAAATTTTTTATCAACCATCATTTTGGACCAGCTCTTGCAAAGGTCGATTCTGGCACAACGAAGAGGTCTCTTACTTTAAACAAAAATCAGAACCAATAAAGGAAAAAGGTTAGTAACATTTTACGTAGTTGTGAAAATAATTTCTAGAATAGATAAAATTTCTTCTTTTGAAGATCCTACCATCAAATCTTGGTGGCTTCAATTCAAGCGAACTATTGCTAGAGGAAAGAAAATGGGAATTACACCTATTGATGATCAAGAATCCAAGATCTTGATGAGAAATATGCAGAAGAGATATAAAATGTTGTATGAAGGGCATGATGACAGTGAAGAATCTACTGAAGGTAATGTTTTTAACTTCACGTAGCTGATTGAGAAACTTAAAGCTCTGTCTTTTGTCTCTTCCTTTGGATTATTTTCTTGCATATGGAGATGAAGAAATGATAACCTTGAAAAAGAGTTTGTGCAAAGGATTTTGAGTGTTGGAGAAGGAAAATTTGAGCCCAAAATGAATCTTGAGATTCCTAATTATGCTAAGGCTATCCAAGAAAGATATGAGTGGCTTGAAGCACTCCATAATGTTGAAGAAGAAGATACTCATCTTTTGGAAGAAGATCCAAATGATTCTCCATATTATGAGGTGTTTGTTCTGAAAGAATCATTATGTGTTTCTCGTGATTTCCCTATTCTTGAGCCTTTCGATGAAATTTAACTTATCAACTTGGATGATGATGAAGAAAACATGAAAGTTGAACCTCCATTCATAAATTCATTTTGGCTCGAGGCAATGTCTCTTTAGAGGAAATATGCACTAGAGATGAGAATTCTTGTCCTCTCGATGGATGATGTAGTGCTTGCTGAGAATTTCACCTATTGTGAAGATGTCCAAGAAATGATCCTTCTTTCCTCGCCTAAAGTTCTTCAATAATATGACTTTGAGGTAATCATTGATGATTTTATTTCCATTTTTAGCTCTCCTTTTGATTCACAAATGCTCAATGATGAAATGGAGAAAATTGAAGAATCCAATTCCTTCTTGAAAAAAGATAAATGGGAAAATCAAATATGATCTCTCTCAAGGAGCTGATTTTCCATGTCATCACCACCAAGGAGTATAATGTTGATCACCATAGAAAGTATGGAGTTTTCCTTTCCCTACAAATAAGAAGACTTATAGGAGATGTTTAGGGTGGAGAAGAAAAAATTTATCTCATGTTGCAACATTGTATTCTTCCTCATGTCATGAAGATCATTTGAAAAATATTGAATTGAAAGGCATACCATTCTCGAGAAGCATGGATCTTTTCTCTCTATTTTAAAATGATGAAAACTAGGCATGTTCGAACTTGCTAGAAGGTAACCCCTAGATAGAAATAATGATGGGTCATGAGGAGGATAATTTTTCAAGTTAGCCTTGGCTATATGAAGATCAAATTTCAAATCAGCTCCTCAAGGCCCAATGCAAAGAGTTTTCAAATGAAGATGATAATGAGTATGTGGAAGATTTGAAAGAGGAATCCATGCAAGACATCTTGAATATTGTAGAAGAAATTGAGGACCCTAAACTTAGTCTTGAGATCTTGACCTATGCCATGGAAATGCAAGATAAATATGAGTCAAGTTGTGTTTCTCCTTTTGATGAAAAAATGTCTCATAATGGAGTAGAACAAACAAGTAAACTCAATGTTGTCTTCGAAGCCTCGGTAGATGATTATGAATGTGAAGGTGAGTCTTCCCCTTTCCCATTTTTGTGAAGAAGACTATGAATGGAAAGGAAAGGAGATTATTGAATCTCCTATGGATATTTTTCAGCCATGAAGAAAACACCTCCGCCATAGAAAATGATGTGAATGTTGATGTTGAGTTGGTGTGTATAGAAAGCAATTGTTTATAACAACAAAGTGAGAAGCTAGAAGAGGCTTGTGAATGGGAAAAGAATCAAATTTCTCTCACCACTTCCAAATTCCCCATGATTCTAGGAATGATTTCATGTTACTAACCTTCACTCAAGAATGGTGAATTCCTTCATGACAAAAGTAGAGATTATATTTTTGAGAACATGAAGGAATGGCTTCTTATAATCACAAGGCCTCAAGTTGAGACTACAAAAGGAAATAATTTCAAACAAGTTACAAAATGGTCGTTGGATGCAAAGGTGTTTTCTATGTAATATCAGTATGAAGATGAAATCTTGGTATCTCTCATTATTCTCAAACCATGCAGAGCCATCATGAGAGCATGGCATGATCATATGATTATCTTTGAGCTTCAAGGTTTGAATTCAACCCACTTGTTCCATGATGATACACACTTATCTCAACTTGTTGCTGGGTGTGTTGTACATTCTTCTCCCACATCAATAAATTTCCTCCCTGTAATATAGTTTTCCTTTTCATTTTGTGTCTTTCTTTCTAGATTTTGTGTTTCCTCTTTCTATTGTGTGTGTTATGTCCTTTCCCTTTGTGTGTTCATTGCTTGTGATAGTAGTGATGAAGTGACTCTATTTTCCATCTTGAACTAGGAGTTGGTTTGCTCACCCATTAGAAACTTGAGGTTTTCTATTTCCCCTCATGTTCCAATGTCCCAGTCGAGCCAACTATTTTCATGTATTTTTGCTAGCCCAAAATTCAAAATTTGAAACATGACAACTAAGCCAAATGTGAAAATTTGCTTCAAAGCCTTCCCAAATCCCTCTCTTGGTCAATCTTGTCTCTTGTGTATGATCATCTTGACCTTTAGGTTTCCCTAATGAATTGAATAAACATGTGCAATATTGCAAAAGGGTGTGATAAGGTCAACTCTTCCATTCAAAAGAGCAACAAAGACTAGGTCTCTGAAAAGCCTTAGAAAGACCAATTTTGGCCATTTCAAGGCAAGTGTACATGCTCCAGGAAGGTTATATAAGCTCATAAAAATTTGGAGGTGGTATTGGAGATAATTTAATGTGTTGGAAGTAATTTATGGAGATTTAGGGAAGATTTGGTTATTTAGGGACAATCATGCAAAAGTAGATTTTCGGTGTAAGGAATGAGTAGTGAAAATATGAAGTTGAACTTCAATAGATGATTCTGGGAGCTTTGTAAGGAGTTAGAATGAAAAAAAATATGTAATGGAAATATGAAGCAATTCTCTACGTGGTGGAAGAATTAAAATTTTTCCAATGCATAAGAGTTTCTTAAGGTAGTTCAACTTTTGTAGGTACACCTCCATATCCTAATAAAAGGGGAATTTTTGGAGTTTCAGGAAGAATCAAGATCGAAAACCTATTATGTTAGTAATCTTAAAATGGTATTTGGAGACATATTGATAAAACTATCATCTCAAAAACCATTCCAAGCTCCGGAGTGAAGATTTCATGTTCTTACCGGTGAAGAGTGTGCAAGTTCCATACTTAGCCAAATTTTTGATTGCCACATGTAATAATTTTTCTAAAGGTTCCATTTTGTGTCCCTTTTTCACAAAGGGGTAGAGGATTAAAAAACTAGCACCCATGTGCAAGCCCCCATCCTTTGTACCTCATGTGACCCTTTCCATCTCCGCGCAGGTGCTTATCTAGTTAACCTCATTCTCTCATGCATACTCAGATTCTTCCACTTGTCATCATCTCCCTCCAAGCACTATTTTATGTCCCTCTTGTCCCCTTTTCCAAAAAGGGACAAAAAGGGCACCCATGAGCAATCCCCCCCCTCGAACGTCATGTGACCTCTTTCGATTTGCAGGTGTTTATTTAGCTCCTTGATCTCACTCACACTTGCTCCCATGCTGCCACTTGGCATCATCTTGCACCAAGGTGCCCTATGTTTTCCTTTATGTCCCTTGTGTCCCAATTTCATGACAAAACCAGATCTTAACCTCACTCAATCTCATTTAACCCAGAGTTCGAGCCCCAAGTTAGCAAGACACCACAAAAGTGAGATAAAAACACATTAAAACATCATTTTTGCTCATTCCTTCTCCAACAAGATTCCATTCCTCCATGTTTATTTTTGTCACACCTTCCAACCTCAATTAATGGTTGTCATGCTACATCAAATAAAGGACAATGAGACCCTTCTTTGTTTCCCAAAGATCCAATGGGAAAAATCACTTGAAAATTTGAGAAAATGATCCTCAAGAAATCTAGTTTCACACAAACAAACTTTTGTGAAGTGAAGTATTTGATTTTTAGGGATATTTATGACTGATTTTATTGTCATAAATCTTCCCTCCTTGAATAATTTTTCACTTTATCAAAGATCCGGTAGGCGAAAGGCTTCGAAAATTGGAGTGGAGGATCCTAAAAATATAGTTTCATCTGAGACATTTCTTTCTCGATGGAGTTGCTGATTTTTCAAGATATGGAGGACTGATTTTTTTCTCATTATTATACCCTCTTTGATGAAAAACTCATTTTCCCACTCATTCGGATGAAGGAAATATTCAAAATTTAGAGCAAGGAATCTTGGAATAAAACCCAAAATTTCAAAACTATTTTTGTTGCAATCTAACACCAAAAAACTTACTAAAAATAGCACATGTTCATGGTGGGATATGTTTAAAAATAGTTAGTTCTCAAAAGATATTAATTCTTATCATCCATGTTCCCCCAAACAAGCACACATCATTAGGAAGTGGAAACAATGCAAAATTGCTAAAAATAATAGTCCTGGCTAGTGTCTGCTAAAAATAGAAAGTTTCCAATTTGAGCCCAGAAAGTTATAGGTGGATCTGTTTTCACTCATATTTTTACTTTTTTCCATCACCACAAGGTCAAGATTATGCTTCATGGATCAAAAAATAAATTTAACCCTCTGCAAGGATCCTAAAGCATCATTCTCACATGGTTTCTACATAACATAGTTCGATGAAGAAAGTTGGATGAGATAACTCATTTCAATTGTGACAGAAGAGATTCATCCTAAGCATGTTTTCATCATGAAGGAGATATCATCACCATCAATCCTCTCCTCAAATGTGAAGGTCATCATATGAATCAAACTATGAAAATAAATGGATCAGAGTGAGTCACTACGGGTGTGAAAGATGATCACTTGGGAAGTGGTTGAAACCATGAACATCGTGAGGTCTGAAAATGATACTAAACATCAAGAGATCCATTCAAAATAAATTCACTAACATTATTATCATCATGAGCATGATGTGAGAATTTCACTTTGAGCAAGGGATAATGTGTTCATCTCAAGCGATGCATTCCTCGTAAAGTGTTTCTAAACACTTGATCCATGCTTGATAATGCGAACACATATTGGGGTCAGAGGAGGTGAAATTCACAGTGTCTCAGTGCTATTTAGAGTTAAAAACATATAACTCATCATCAAGATCCATTAAGAGGTCAATCATTCCATTTGTAGAATTTGTTTAATCCTCAGTTGAGAAAATTGAGCAATAGTGTTCAAATGTTGTGGGCATGTTTCACTCAGGAAAAATCTTAGTCAAGAAAGTGAATTGTTGAGGTAAAATGGTGTAATACTATTAAAGATTGAAATGTGAAGCTCATGGAATAGGCCGAGAGTCATCATGTCCTAAATCTTCCATCATATCTCTGAGGAGCAGGTTGAAGTGAGCTAATTGAGATATCAAAGCACTCAAGATCACCATGTGTGAATAATTAGAAATCATCTCAAGACAAACTTATGAGCAATAAGTTTTCTTAAACATTCATTCAAACATTGTGGTGTGATCATGCCCCAAGGAAGAAAGATGCTTCCATCACCTCATTTCATTCCAACAGGTGGTTGCATGAAAATAATTTCATTTAAGGATAATCCTTTCACCCGCATGATGAAGGCCTATTTTAGTGGGAGAAGGATGAGCATCAAAAGAGTTTGAGCATCATGGAGTTGTCTCTTGTGATCACTGGGGTCAATTGTGAAATCCTAAGAAGCAAGAAAGTGATCCTTATGTCCTAACTCATGCTATTGAAACCATCACGTTTCCATCACAATGTAACAATGTTTCTAAACACTTATTCAACACTTTGGAGTATCTCATAGTAGGAGGCATATGAAATCTATGTGCTTTAGTTCAACAAGTGATCAGAGGTCAATATTCTCATTCATGAAGTATTTCCTCAAATGTCTATCAACAAAGAATCATCAAATCAAATCATTCAATCCCTTCTCTCTCTTCCTTCTTCTCTCTCCATGTTCTAATTTCTCATTAAGAATGTACTTTTTCTATTTTTTCATATTCACTTAAGTTACCCTCAATTCAACATTGTAGTAGTCCTTTTTCATTAATAAAAAAAACTCACTTCCTAGGAAGATGAACGGTCATAAGTGATGGGATAGGTGAAGAGTCATGTGGGGGGTAGATGAAGAGTCTATTTGTAATTCTATAAATTGGAATGGCTTCTCCATTCTAAGGGGTTGACAATTGTTTATTGAATGTATGTTTTTGAGATTACCACTTCTACATCAAGTAATAAAAGATACAATTCTTTTATTTCTTGTCTTATGTTCCTCTCCTATTTATTTCCACCTTTGCATACATGATAATATTGTAATACCAAGAAAGGTGTCCACGCATTTGATAAATGAGCCAATTGAATTTTTTTCCTACGATTTAATTTTTGTTTTCTTCTAATTGAATGTGGACCTAATTTGGTTAATGTATGTGAAATCTGTAAGCCTACTCACAACAGTAACCCTCTCTCTCTTTCTGCAAATTCCTCTCTTGTACCTTGTACAAGAATTTTCCACAGGTTTAGTGGAGTATTCCTATGTGATCCTTGACCCAATGGCCACCCACAATCTTTAGTTAGTTTACATTCAATAATGGGGGCGTCCCCATATAAAAGAAGGCGGGCTTAGCCTCGTGCTGTTGGCTGAAACCAACAATTTTCCCACATGAAAAATTATTTCACCAACATGGGGATACCTATTTGGAAGGGCCCACATGTTTTTTAATATTTCCAAGAAAATATACAGTGTAGATAACTTGCATAGTGACTCATAAGGGCATTATGGTATCATCCAAATTTCCTTAGACCGAATATAATTTAAATCTCATCCATTTTGGATATCTTGAAGGCCACCATAGGCATGGTTGTGGAACACATTATGTGCCAAAAATATGATATAGGAGTACCTTTATTTTATATAATTATATACCTTGTTGCATTAGAGAAAAGGAATGTGTACAAATGGAGCACATGGATTTAGGTTTAGTTGGCACATGATTTGGCAATCGACCTAAATTTCTTATGTTTTCCTAGATTCATGAGAGGTTTTCCCATGTATCAATCTACATGGGCACCACTACAAATAATGGTTTATTCACCTAGAGTAATATAGTCGAGAGGGAGTTATCATAGGAGCTTGGTCTAGATAAATGAGGCTAAAGACAAGTTGGTACAATGGATAAGTTTCTATCTTGGGAAACAACTATAGATGTGAAGGCTACTATAGAGGTTACATGGCATTATCTATGGTGGATAGAGTGCCACCTATTAGACATGGTGCTAGATTTTTTTGGGTTACCTCGACCTATAGTAGTATTGTAGTCACCACCATACCAATCCAACAATGTGAGGGATCCTAGAGGTTGGGAGGAGAAATACCAAATCTTTTGTTCCCTCCTTTGAGACCACAAATGCATCATTATTAGCCACAAATATAAGGCTTGTGATAGAGGAGAGTGGATAAGTGGTGGAGGCATAACCTTAGGTTCATTATTTGAGCATAGTCTTAAGCAAGATGGCCCAATATGTAGGAATGCCTTAGTAACAATGCATCTAGAGTAACAAATTTCTAATCACTTGCATCAATATTAGAGATTGAGGTGACCAGTTTGTAGATATATATTGGCTATTGGGTTATATATTTGTGACATCATGGATAGGAACACAATGAGAGTAGTATGATGTGTACATATGAGGCCACCCGTGTGTTGGCGATGTAAATGGATAGGTGGTTAAAAATGGCTCCTACAATGCAGCCTTTCGATGAGGATGAAATTTTTCAAGAAGGCATGCGAAAGGGCGGTCCTCAAGGAACAACTAGGTCATCTATGTAAGGTTTTATGTGATTTTAAGTTATTTCCTTTTTTAGAGTATATATACATAGCAAGAAGTAGATGAAATTATGTTTTATTGTGTGTCGATGCCAATGTGTGTTCAAATGTGTGATTTTTATAGAGAGGCCATAGATTGATTGTCATAGGCTCATTAATGGTGCACATCATGACATCCTAGATGGAGTTGTGATTTAGAGAGACACACCATTGATGCTAGATCTAGTAGTGCACTTAATAGAGGACCATGTAGGTGACTTTAGGATCATTGGATATGTATAATGAGAGCTACATCAATATAGGGTAGCCACTAGAACATATATGCATGGAGATATTGACGCTCTACTCTAGATGCTAGGTTGGGCACATATCTTCACTAGGTAAGTAGGATGATAGGTTGGTTGACACCCAAAAATATACTTGAGAGGTAGTAGAGAGACATGAAAAATATTGTCATTCTACATGTCTAGACTGTTTATGTAAAGGAAGAAGTGTAGGGGTATAACTTGGGAATATTCCTTAGATTGATCCCTTTGAATTGGTATTTAGATACTATTAGGTCATAGTAATGCACTTCCTCTTGCGAAGGGTGAAGGGGATTCCTAAGAAACGTGTCATGTATATATGTGGTATATTGTGTTATTTTGATATATATATATATATATGGATTCATTTTTATGATTTATTTTGAATGATTTTAATTATATTATATGTTGATCTTATGTTTTCATTTCTATTTTTTAAAAATGAAAATTAAAACGATAGTTTAGGAGTTTAAATGAAAATGTAATGAAAAAGAGGGAAAATTATATAAATTGAAAACATATGCCAAAATTAAGTAGGTAAAACAATATCTAAAAACTCAAGATTATTTAAATAAATCAAATGATATGTCAATAAGGATAATAAGACATAATAAAATCTAAGAAAGGCTCCAATAAATTAAAAGATGTGACAAAAGGTTGATAATGCATCGATAACATATAAGAAAGACGCGTCAAGAATTTATAAGGTATGGAATAAGGATAATGTGGACACCCGATCTAAAAACGTGTGGGATATTGTAAATAAAATACTAAACAATAGTAATAAACATCAGATATAATGTAATAAATGGTTAAATAAAACAAAAGAAGTGATAAATAAGGAAACACCAAAATGAGTAGAACAACCAATGATTGTGCATGATTATATCATGAGGTAAAGCACTCTCATATAATGTATGGACTAATGTGCATGGAGATGTAATGGATATAGAGGATGTATATTTATGAGGAAGGCCCAAAGGTATTACAATCATATTCACAAATCTTTGGTGAGATCTGGGAGGGAAAATATGTAGTAGGATATAATCAAGATATAGAGTTGTGGCCAATCACTAGCAGTATCCACATATGGAAATAAAGGGAGTGAACACAAAATACGAAAGAGTAAGGTGATGAGATTGCAATAAAAGATCCTTGATGAAGATGAGACACTCTAATCAATTGGGTATGAGTAATGTTATTTGTCATCTAGGTATGAAGGAACCCAAGTAAGCAAGTTTGGCTTAGGCTAGCTAGTTAAGTATATATCTTATGTTGGCTATGAGATGATATAATAGTAAATATGTTTCCTAACTTGCCACAACATTTTTCTCATTGAGGAGGACCTCACTTATTGATCTATAGAACTGCTACGAGGATTAGGTATCGAAATCAAAAATCGGGGCACTTAATGATAGATATGTGACCTCCTATCCCAATTAGAAACATTCACTAAAACCCAAAGGACATAAAGCTTTGTAATGAGGCTTATTTGGAGTTTGAAATTTTAAATAGGTTAGGGGTGTGCTAAATTATATCATATATTTTTTTGTTTGTCATTGAATTGATTGATTGTAGTAATTTTCTTGTCATATTGCCTTTTGCTTGATTTTTCTTTGTTAATGTAGACTTTAACTTTTCTCTTGGCTTTACCATTTCTTCTCCATATAGATTCATACTATTAATAAAATTGTTATGAAAGGTGACTAACACTAGAGAGCTAACACTTTACCACTATAGAGGAGAACCTAGAAACTAAGACATTTAGGTACCTCTAGACTTACCCTAAAAAAATAATGTGATCTCATCTCTTACCCAAGTATACCTAAAGTGAGATAAGAAGAGGGAAAAAGTGAAACCATAAGGATGAAAGTATGATATAATGATGGATGAAAATAGTAGCTGACCATAAGGAAATATAATTTCTTCATTTTGAATGAAGGCTAAAAGAGATCAACAGGATTGTAGATAGGTAGTGATGGCAAGAGATACAAGTGTAAACCTACATAGGTCTAACATAAGAAAAAAGAGTGGTAATACCCAAATGATGAAAAAATATACCCAAATGATTAAAAAAATCTACCAAAATTTTAAAGTTATAAACAAATGTAGAATAAATCTAAAAAGGAAAATTGTTGCAAAAATGCTACACAAATAAGGATTATAAAATAAATAAGCAAAGTAGCTCAACCAAGAAGACAATGGTCATATAAACCCAAGAGGGATAAGATGCCATAAGGAGGATGTAAAAATAAGGGCTATAAAATAAATCACCGAGTAGCTCAAACAAGAGGAAAATGGGTATATAAACCAAAGAGGGGCTAAATTGCACTAGGAGGTGATAAAAATAGATCTAAGATGTAAGATGTAAGATATTAACCAAGAATTCTAGGAATTTGGATTAATAGGCCTATATAAAAATACATGTAATATAGGATGTAAGTGCTTAGTCGTAAATTTGCACTAACTAGTATATAGATATAATAGGCTATAATGGGGTAGCGTAAAAATTACACTAATCAGTTCGAGGATGTGATACAATCTAAGGGGAAAGTAAAATTTTTGTACTATCCGTACTAAGGATGCAACTTGATGTATATATAGTAAACGTATAAAGTAAAATAAGGTAGAATGTGAGGTATATAATGGTTGAAATATAAGGTGTTAAAATATGGAAGGCATTGCAAAATGCCCCAAACTAGAGGGTGAGAGAGAATAGGCATTGTGAGATACTCTAAAGGTAAAATGTGAGTTAGGAGAAGGAAGAAAATCGAGATATGCCCCAAAGTGTGAGAAAATACGAGGATGTAATGGACCATTGTAGGTAAGGGTGAGTTAAAGATGCACACATTTCTTATTGTTTATGTGATTATCCCACATATATTTTGGATAGATGTTGATGTGATGATGTTAAATTATCTCAAATGATTTATACAAATAGGGATTAGGATTAATTATTACATTTTCCAATAGTTGATGGAATTGACCATGGTCAATGTTGTTGGGAATGAGGAAAAAAACTAGATTGCATTGACCATGGTTGATGTCATTGGCTATATGTAATAAAAATCATTGGTTCAAAAAGGAATGGTTTGGAGGTCAAAAATAGCATAGGAGCTAATAAAATGGTGATCTAATAGAGAATTGAAGGTGTCATGAGTAAATAAAGAGGTAATCATTAGAGGATAGTAAGGTGATTTCATAGAAGGTCGTAAAAGATGACTATAATATGTAAATGATAGGATATATAAGGTATCATGGAATGCACATACATTAATCCATGGAGGTTAATGCACTAGTGGTGCATGTGAAGAGAAAGATGAGTCAAAATGAAGAATAGGGTGTGTAGTGCCAACATCGACATAAACATAATAAATAAATAAGGCAAGAATTTGTGTGAGTAGGTAGGAAGAGGAGGAGTGATTGGAGGAGAGAGGGCTTGGTCGAGATGTGGACAAAGTGCATGGGCTTCCTTTAATGTCCATTCAAACTTGTCATTTATGACCACATAGTAATAAGTTCAACCGCCAAAGTGTGTGGGTTCTTTGACACAACACATGGGCATCTTCAATGGCTAGTCATACCTATCATTCTCCTTGGATAATAATACAAGAACTTTATTTGAGATCCGGAGGCATTAAAAATGTAGAAACCCATGTCAAAGATACTAAATTTAATAGTAATTGGATGGTTGCAGCAAAGAGCATCTCACCAAACTTTAGCACTATTATAGTGTTGATCGAATGAAAGAACGAGACTAATTCTCATGGGAAATGTGCGGTAGTATACATAAGACATGGGTTCCTCACGAGACAAGAATATATTTCACCTATGCAACAAACAAGTCTCAAACCCAGTCGGTTACATTTACCTATGTGCTCCGGGCCTATGCCAAAATACAAGAACTAGAATTGGGTATGGAAACCCACCAAAGCATAAAAGATCTACTTGAATAATTTTGTTAGATGTTGTAGTTGCAATGAACCTAGTTGACATGTATGCAAAATGTGGAAGCATAGATCGACACAAATTTATTGATCTTGACCTACATTTGCAAATGAAATGGGTCCAATTGTCTCTGAGAGGAAACCACTACATGTTGCTATTATGTTGTTGTTTGAAAAATAAGATTGGGGATCGAAAGTCATCTCACTGCTTCAAATGGAGTAAGTGAGCATTGGAAAGGAATCATGGGGAATGAAGAATAATTTCAAGAACTATCTAGACATGATAGAATCTCCCTTTAAAATAATATGCTCTATTTTAATGCCTTCATGAAAGGAACATTGTTTTTTTGTTAAAATTAGTTTTAATGGTTTTGGGATTTGTATATTTGATTTGAAGCTTGGATATCTGTGTGTTTTCTTCATTATTCCACCCGAATGCTTGAAATGACTGCAAAATTATAAGTATAACTTACGGTGGTTATGGATATTTCTTAAATGGATGAATCTCTTGCTAAGTTTATACCCGTATTCTTACCAAATAACCGTAATGTGATACTATAGGAATATATCCATGAGATGGGTGTGCATTTGTTTTCTTAAACGACATCAAACCTAAAAACTCATTGTTAAATGGTTCAAAGTAGGGTTAGAGTATCTATTTCTACTTCCTTGGTTTCTTAAATCCTAAACGTGTATTGGGTACTTTTTGTTATCCTTCTATGAATAGTTTCCTTAAGGATATGGACATTGAATCGATTCGATCTATGTCAGCTGTATATTGTTAATGCTATACTTGGCTTAAATGAATTTACCCAGGTTGTGTATAAACCCTTAATGGGTAATGGAGTTATTTGTTTATAGGTACTCACCCATCGTAAGTCGAATTGAGTATTTGTATTCTTTTGATATATGCAAATGGGTATGAAGTATATTTATAAATGATTTACATTGATTTTGTTCCTTAGTATTGTAGATCTTAACTTTTGCAACTACTGTCAAAACCTTTGGTTATTGATTGTACTCCAGTTTGGGTTTGTGGTATGTGAACTTGGTATATAGTCACACTTTGGAATAGATACTGGTTGGACGTAAGTTGTAACTTCTGTCTTGACTTCCCGTAACCATTGAATAATGCTTAGATTCTTTGTGACCTTCTTGATTGGTTTTAGTGATGTATCGAGCCTTAGGCTCATACAAGTTGATATGGGTATCTAGTAATTGTTTCATGTTTTGCTTGTTTGATTAACGAATTCAGTCAACACTCAATCGATGCTAGTTTTGGTAATGGTTGAACTTGGTGATGGAAGTGGATTAATTTATACATGGTATAAAAACCTTTCTTCATGCAGTTAAGACTTTATGATGGGATTTTGTTCCCTACTATGGTTACGTTCTTTCAGTTTTGATGGTATTCTTAGATTCTTAAATCTTAAGAAGTTTATGAGCTTTTTTTCATCTAATTTGAACCTATGCTTAGAGCTCACTTCAGGCCTTACCCTACGATTGATCATCGATCGAAAGTATATACATCTCTGCACTTAGTGACGAAAGATATATTGAGTTCTACCCTATCATAGTAGGAAGTTACTATATTATAGTAACATAGTTAAGTGATGTCGCCTAAGATTTAATGAACCCTTAGGCAACATGGAGTGAGTTTTTGAGTTGCCTAATCGGCCATGTAGACCTTACTTCCATATTTGAGAAGGTTGTGAGATATATCTTATGCTAGAAAGTGAATACATTATTCGTATGCATAACTTGTGTTGAATGATGTTTAATTGATCAAAGTATGGATGGTATGTTTGGTACTGAAGTCTATAACAGACTATTGTTTCTTAGATTAATCTTAACTATTATACAAGTTATAATTATATATATTTGTAGGCTTATATGACTATGGTATGAAGCTATTATTTGCATAGCTGAGAATGGATTGTTGACTAAGTTGTTATTAAATAGTTTACTTGAATGTATTTTAAAGTTATTGTCTGCATGGATCTTACTTAAATAAGGTACTTAGTTTATCTTGTATTCATTATGTTGATGGTTGTAAGATGTTTAGGTTGAATGTTCGAAAGAGTTGAATGTTATTTTTTTAACCCTAAAATAATTTTAGTTAAAATCAACATTACTTTTATGAAATTACTAATTTAGAGCATGTTATGATGAATATTGAGTACCTATCATTCTCACTTCGTATGAACTGACAAATGTTAACAATCTTGCAGATGGACTTCGTGAAAGATGAAGAAAAAGACGCGTTAAAAGTTTCATTTATTCTTTGATTGAAGAAGGTTGAATGTAATACTTGATTTTTGAGTTTAGAATTGAATTAGTTCTCAGTATAGAAATGAGAAAGATCCTTGGCCAATTATTGTAACTGTTTTGAAAGGAAAGATTATGATCAATATTATGAACATGATTTAATACATATTTCTGGAAATTAATAAAGTTAGTATACTTGTTTTATCATATTGAGTGGAAAGGATTGTTTTGGAAATTGATCAATTAGTCAATTTGGATTTTAAAAAGGGGGTTGGATATATATGTTAAATGAAATTGAATTTAATACCTTTAGTTCATTTCTAGTGTGTAATTTATGGTTAAATAATTGGTGTGTTGTGTCCCTTACCTTGAAAATGTAAAATAAGAAATCTAAATGAAATACTCATCCCTAGCATAAAAAAGATCGTGCATAACTATTCTTCCTATGTGATTCTTGTAACATAGAAAACTAAAACCTTAGGATGAAATTCATTTTTAATATCGATGACGCCTTCTAGCTTATAAATAAGAGCCCAAGTTTGAATTATCGCCTTAGCTTGTATGTTTAGCAATATCATCATGAACTCGACATTTAGTAATGACATTATCTAGAGTATGTGGTTCCCTTCCAGATTGGTAATTGTGTGTGTAGTAAGGAGAATGTGTTCTCTTAAGGTAGTACTCTTGGGAACCAACATTAAACATAGTGAAAAATCCTCTTGGACCGAAATACATGTTGAGTGATGAAGAACACAAACTAACCTTGAAATTCACCCTTAAGAGTTGGGATTATAAATGAACTTGGTAATCAATCACATTTATCGTTGGGCTTAATGGTGCAATACTAAGGATTAATTGTGAAACTTAGCAACTTATTAAGTTATGATTAGCTTAGTGGAAAATGTAAGTGTAAGATGATGTGCTTAGAGAAAGGTGAAAATTATATCATTCTCATATCATGTTTAAACCATCTTGTAGTGAGAAACGAGACCCACATGTAAACTCTAATGTGAAACCTAACCCCTTAAGATGATGAACTACTCCATCTTTCTCTCCCATTAGTCATATTAGGTAATGGATGTCTGATGTGAAACTATGTGATCATGTTCTTAGAGATAAATCCCTTAAGACAGGGACTAGTAGTCTCATGAGGATAAAAATTCCTTGTTAACAATAGGTTACACAATTCATTACAAAAGGTATATGAACCTAGTTAGGGAGAAATAAAACCTCTTAAGTCAGACATAAAATGATACTTAGGAAACCTAATCTAGAAACAAGAAAATAAGGAAGTATGTTGCCATGTTTAGAGCCTTCAAATCCTTAACTAATTGTTGGAGCATAACTATAGTAAAATTATAATTGATGTTTGGCCTTGGGAAGTGTAATCGTGGGATGTTATTCCATAGGAAAGTGAAACATGATCTTCCTTGTAATGTGATTAAACCATCTTGCTATGGATAAAGAACCTATTTCATATAACACTTATTGTGTACTAACTCAACTATAAATTTATAAATGAGTGAAAGAAACATGACCCTAAATCCTTAAACACATCCTTTGGACTTACACTTTTTCCATTGTGTAACAGAGGTATGATATAAGATCAAGATGCATGCCTTAGGAGTGAATCCTAGGGATAATATCTAGTATCCTTGTGTGTAAATAAATACCCTATTAACAAACGAGTGAATTAAACAAGTAATTGAAATAATGTAGATGATCCTTATTTAATGAGATACACCATAAGTTAAATGTTAAACTAGTATAAAGGAAATATAGCAAAAGAAAAGGAATGTATGATTCACATATTATGATCCCTTCTAGATCTTAAGTTAAATATTGAAACAAGATTGTAATAAATGCGTAATCCTAAAAATATCATGTTGTGGGAAGAACCTATCTATAAGTTTATACTATAGTTGAATCGTTATGTTGTGCCTTGTTATTGGAGAGAAAAAAGTGACCTTGATGTGCATCACATGTTTTCATGTCATCTATGTGGGTTAATGTTTGTGCAAACATATCATGTGTTGTGCGTAGTCCTAAGTGATCTCATGTAGTGTCATGTGTACTACAATGTAAGTAAAAAAATATTCCGGTATTTTTACTGTATTATTTTTGTGTGTGTAAAATGTGGGTGTTACAGAGTGTATAGATATGCCCCAACTAAATATTATTGTGTGTCATAATAGTGTAATATTAAATGGTCTTCTAGAAGAAGAACATATAACATTAAAGTAGAAATGACTAAAATGAATCGAAAATATAAATGTATAAGTTATAAAAATTTGAGATCCTAAAAATGAATCAACAATATAAAAGTATAAGTGATAAAAATATGAGATCAAATGAAATATAGTTACCTTCTCATGACTATGGCCGCATAGTGAATAACTAGAGTGTACATAGATTTTTGAATGAACCCAAATAATATAAAACTAAAAAGAAAAATTATAAGATAAAATAGTAAAATAATTAAACCCTATTTGAAAAGGAGCTCGTGTGTTATAGGAGTATTTGGGTGTCACACCTCACTCAACGTGAGTTTCAAAATTGATAAAAAGGCAACTACAAAACCAAGTCCAGTTGATAAAGGAAATAATAATGGTATATTTTTAAAAGTATACTAACTTTCAAAGGTGGGTTAGGTTACCACGACACAAGGATGAAAAAGTGGCACCAAACCGCATTCACAAAACAATCATGTTAGAATTAAAGTTATCACTTCGTGGTGGCCGCATTGCAATCTTGGCTACAATCAAGAGTTAGCGTAATGCCACTTTCATAGTTTGGAATAATTTTATAGTTAGTATTTTTAATAACCTCAATGATAATTATATCGTGATGGTGATAAGGGTTGAAATACTCATTAACGATAACACTATCACGCTCGGGATAATATTACAAGGTTAATTGAAATTATACAAATTAATTAATTGATGTGGGTAAGGTTTCAACGTTTATGGGTGTCCAAGAAAACATTACAAACATGGCTCAAAAGTGAAGTGTTAAATAATAAATATTAGAAAATAAGGGATAAATTATGTGGAACAATCCCTCACGAGAATCACAACAATAGAAACTAATATGAAAAATATTACGGATCTCAAATAAAAGTGCATAATAAAAATAACACAACACAAAGGAACAATATTTAACTTGGTTCACCCAATTTGGGCTATGTCCACCAAGAATCACTTGCTAAGATTTTATTACAAGCCATCGCTCTCTCAATACAATACCCGGATCTGTTTGGAGCTATGCTCAAAAACTCTATAGAATTCACACCGAATTCAAACACATTTGCAATGTTACATTAACCCTACCATATGCACAAAACCACATAAGTAGACAAATGCTTAAGTAGTTTTACAAAACCGTGGGTATCAAAACCATGGGCCAAAACCGTCCCATAAACCTATGGGTCAAAAATCCCACCCATATGAGAAAATCATGTTTCCCGGTATATTGGGCATGTTTTAAGGCCAAAATGTTATTTCTCCGGGGCTACACCCCGAACCCCGCTACCAGGGCTACCGCTCGGGGCCCGGCCCGACCCCGAACCTTGATGAGACAACTATGGAAAGTGTACAATAATCTTAGTGTGCAATCTTCAACACTTTCACACATGAAAACAAGATCCACAACCTAACAATAAATCCAAGTTATCATATGATTTAATTAATAATTAATGCCCTTGTGATGAAGTGCAACCATTCCCTAAGTCATTTCCTAATTAAAACACATAATGATCCATTTATTTTAAAATGTAACCTTATTAATTTAAGTCATAATCTAATTAAATAAGGGCCTTATATCTCAACTAATCTCCACCGCTAGATATGTTAACCCTAAAATAAAAGTGAGGGGATAATGTTTTAAACATAAATTTTTTTCTTTTATTATTTCCTTTTCCTCCATTCGGTGTTAAAACTCTTTTTTTTTTGTTTTCGTTTTACAGGGAGGAAGAATACAATAGAGGATATAAGGCATTTGATCCAAGGAGGGTCTTCACTCCTTATTTATTTGCATACAAATTTGGTTCCCTTTTGGTTTTTCATAGTTTGTAATGCTTTCATTTTTTTTTGTTCAGCTTTAAATGGATAGATTTCTATTTTATCCTCCAGGTTGATCCCATGGATCCGAGGGTTTCAAATACCATTATATTTCTCTTTTTTATAAGTGCTTATATTGTGAGATTAAACAAAAACTTAGTTACAGATTGTGTGTGTGTATGAGTTAAAAATTTAAATGATGTAGGCTGTAATGTTACAGAGCCCAAATGGGCAGTGACAAGAAAAAAGGCCACAAGTTTGTTTGATGGCGGGAGTGGGTTGGGCGCGGCTATGATGTGGCCAAATGGGGGTGGATCGGGCAGATGTGAGAAGGCCATGGATGGTTTGTGGCAATAGAGGTGGTAAGGATTTTTGGGGGACGGGTGGGACAACCATCCAACCCTCCCCATCATTTATATTTTTTTAATTTAAAAAAACAATCCGCACTCAAGGAAGTTTAGCCATGTAAAAAGCTCCAATTTTTTTTTAGGAAATGTTACTATCATTTGGTTTGAATCTCATAAAAAGGTCAACCAACAATTTGACCCTATTTAATTTCATTTAATTTCATAAACTAAATTGTTATATTTATGAAATTAAATAGGTCAAATTGTTGGTTGACCTTTTTATGAGATTAACTTATTACACACACACACACACACACACACACACACACACACACACACACACACACACACACACACATGCACACACACACACACGTTATGTTTAAACAAAAAGATGAATTATTTCATACAAACATGAGAAACTAATTCATTTTTTTTATCATAACTAAAATGGAAAATTCAGATTTCAAACCTAGAATATAGTGCATTACTTAAGAAATTTCTACCATCAAATTGCAAGGATGAAAATAATATAATTTTTGCATAATTAAACGAAACCACTTTTCCTTCAAAAAAACAACAAACAATAAAATTTGAATTGCTACCATTTCCCTTCTAAAATGCACAAAGTAAACAACAAATAGCCATGAAAATTTTAAAATAGGCAAGTTCATTAAATCAGAATTTTTTGTTTATTACAAGGAGAGGAAAAATACTTTGCTTATCCCATTTTTTTTTTTTTTTCAAACCAACAATTTTCCTTCAAATTAATAAAATGAACTCTTTCATTTTTAGGATGCCTCTTTAAGAGGAAAACAAAAATTTAAGATCAACATTTTAAGTTCATGAAGCAAGAAGTTAATTTCAGCAACTTAAAATAAAAATCTACATTTTATTACAACATTCACACCCATAATTCAACTCTTCAAAGGACAAGTTATAACAACTACAACACTTTATATTTTTCTTTACATAATGAAGATAAAAATCTAAAATAAAATCCCTCATCACTAGAGGAGACAACATGCCCAAAGTTCTAATTAAGTTTAACTTCATACACATAGAAGAAACCTACAAATTTTTAAATCCATTCTTCAAGCTCCATGTCATCCAAAATTAGCTCTAAAACCCATGAGAAACCAACTTGTTTACCTCCCAACCTATAGGCATCATTACATGCCTTAAGGTGGACCAAAAGGACATGTTATCCTCCCTCCAAGCCCATGGGAAAGAGGGAGGGGCATGCCTCAAACCAGCAGTAGTAAAGGTCACCAAAAACACACCCATGGATACAACATTAATAATTACACCTAAAAAATGCAAACAAAACCAACCAAAAACTAGAGAAGCACCAAAATTCTCAATGAGGGAAGAGGGGATAAGATATCCCATGAATTTCCAAATTTAGAACCAAGTTGAACATAGTAAGCCACCATCTCCTTATCTCTCCATGAGATATCAAAATCCTCTCCTTATCTCTCCATAATTCTCCCCTTATCCCTCCATGCCCTTCAAACCAAATGAAGGGGTGAACTAAAGTTCCCTCAAGCTTGTCCATCAAGCATGAGGGTGAGTAAAAAGGGGATTATTACCTCTTCCCACACATACCAAAAATCCATTCCATTCAAGGTTGGATGGGAAAACAAAATACAAGAATTTAAAAAACCAAATTCAATCAACATAACACCATTTACCATTTCTAAACAAGAACCAAATTTGAGGTAAGATCCTACCTCAAGATTAAGCAAGTGCTCCAAACCAAGCTCCCATAATCCACTTCCTTTTCCTTGCAATCTCCCAAAAGAAAACCCAAAAAGAAAGAAAAATGAAGCAAATAACCCCAATCCCATCCACAAGAGGGGATGATATAGAAAAAGAGCAACTCAAAGAACCAAATGGGAGGGTGACAAGTGTCACCCTCCACCTATGCTTCAACCAACCCAAAAAGCCCTAATATTTGCACCCCAAAACCATAAATAAAAGATAAAAAGGAAAATATCCATGCAATCATGGAGGATCCTCACATCCCAACACCATTCACATACTCAAGAAAATTCATAAAAGAGGAGGGAGAAAATGTGAAAAATGGGAAAATGGGCTCAATTTTCCTTGGAAAGAGCCCACCCACCCCTAGGTATAGGGCCTAGGGGCTCTTTCCAAGGAATTTTTTTCCATAACTTGCCTTACACACCTCTTAAATGTCATATTTTCCCCAAATCCGAGTTTGGGGAAAATATGAAATTTAGGAGAGGTAGTTGGGCTCACCTAATCCATGATTAAGTATCCCAAATCTCCCACTAGAAAGAACAAAGAAAGATATAAACCCAAATTCACATAATACCAAGGGGTTAGAGTTAAACACAAGATCAAAGCTAATAGAATGGATGATTAGGATTATTAATTGAAAAGCCATAGAAAAGGGGTTAGCAAAACCAAATAAGTAAGAAAGTTATAATAAAACATTACAAGGGGGTAATAATCCACAACAATAACCATGGCCAAGTAAGGTGACCCACAAAAAAAATAAACTAAGAAGGAAAATTTGGCCCTTAGGGTCCATTGTGCTTGGTTTGAGACATCCCTTTCCCGAGTCCCACATTTCTCACATTCTTATTCTTGACATCTCGCACACTTAACTCAAACATTATACCTGTACACTAATAGCTAGCAAATATGAAAACAATATAACAATATCTCAATGATAATCCCCACACATGATCAACAACTAGCTAGTGAATAATCAAACTATGATCAATCATCAATGTAACAAGAGGGAAAACATGATAATGCATCTACGAAAAATATATATACCATCATATGAGATTTCATAATTTATTCATAACATACCATCGATACCATAAAATAATTAAATAATTTTGGCATCATATGTCCGTAAATCCCTATCATGAAATGAGTTAGCATCCAATATCAACATATAATTATCCATGTAATGTAGAAACATCATCATCAAAATGAAAGATATATGATATTCAATGTATCAATCAAAATAATGTGGTACTACAATTAGTCAACCCTCCATAATGGGAATAAAAATAGGTGGGAACTACATCCCCCTCCCCTAGGAATTGTTTTCCTCAGGGAAGTCACTTGAAAGAGGTAAGGATATATCAAGCCCTCAATGGTGTCGTATCCTCCCAATTAGTCATAGTCTCATCATACTTTTCACATTGAATCTAACTCGGTCCAGTCAGTGTCACGAAGAGCGCACATCATGTGCTCTAGAATACACATGGGATCCAAATTCCAATGTCCTTCGGCCTCCACTTGTAAGGCCAACCAATCCAAAACATGAGTTATGTCAGTACATAATTCCACAATCATGAGACATGAAACATGTCATGTGCTTGAGATAGGCGTGGAGACAAAGCTAATCGATAGGTAACTAGACCAATAATCTCCAAAATCACAAAAGGTCCCACAAAACAAGGGGATAACTTAGATCCCTTTCCATAATGGATTGGAATCTTGTGTTGACACACCCCCGAGAAATAATTTGTTACCTATAAGGAAGTGATAGTCTACCCTCTTCGTATTAGCACATGCCTTCTAGCATGCACAATCCTACTCTAAACACTCTCGGATGAGAACAAAATTCTACTCCATATCCCAAAGATACACGAGACCTAAAACAATCCTATCATTCAATATGTCCCATCTCAACGGTGTCCTGCAAGGTCTCCCATATAAATCCTGATAAGGTGATATGTCGATGGAGTTTTGAAGGTTATTATTATACACAAACTCAACTAGATACATATAATGCTCCCACTTTGTCTATTGATCTATCACATACATTTGAAGCATGTCCTCTAACACATGTTTCACCCTCTTTCTCTCTCCCCCATCTTTCTAAAGGTGGTACACTTGAAAAAAATTAATCTGAGTCCCCAAATATGATTAAAATGAAGTCCAAAAATCAGAATTATAAACCGACCCATGATCACAAATGACCATCCTAGGAATACCATGCGACCTCACTACATCATCATAAAAACCTTTGCAACGGAAACTACATTATAAGAGACCTTCATTAGAGAGAGGAAAACAACCTTGGTCAACTTATCCACCGTCACCATGATGACATCACCATGAAACGATGGAGTGGGAAGACCAACAATAAAATCCAACCATGTCCCACTTCCCTCCAAAATATCATGTGGGTAAAGAAGGCCATGGGATGAGAATTCTCATCCTTCACCCTCTCGACACTCAAGACAATGAGCTATGAAATCTTTAATACCACGGCGTAACCCCAAACAAAATTATAGTTGTCTCAATTCCTCATACATCCTCTTAACCCTGGGTGAGCCGCATATGGGGCTTGATGTACCTCTGAAAGAATAAATTTGTGCAAGTCACCCACTCTAGGAACATAGATGCATCTCTCAAAACGAAGTATACCAAATGAATCCAAGATAGTGTAACCTACATAATTGCCCCTAAAGGGCTCCCGTGACTCAGCCATCTTCCCGACACCCTTATTACATTTTTCTCTTGGAATTTTTATCTTGCTTCTAAGGTCTGATCGCAAGGTCAAGGAAAAAATATCATGTCGCTTCACTACTCAAATAATCGACGATGACATTCTCCATCCCCTTGATGTACTAGACATTCGTGTCGTACTCACAAAGGAACTCCATCTAATGCCACTATCGAGAATTAAGGTTGGGTTGAGAGAAGACATGCTGAAGGCTCAAATGGTCCATCCTCAAAATGAATGGTCTGCCCAAAAGAAAGTGTCTTAAACAAAATAAAGCATGAACCACTACTGCAAGCTCAAGATCATGAGTGGGATAATTAAGTTCATAGTCCTTGAGCTTGTGAGACTCGAAAGTAATACATGATTCTCCTACATGAGCACCGCTCCAAGTCCCTCAATAGATTCATCGATGAAAAACATAAAGGAGGCTAAAGTATCAAGAACTGCAAGAATGGGTGCGAGATGTGAATCGATCCTTGAGCAAATGAAAGACATGCTTGCACTTCTCGACCAACAAAAATATTTCCTTTGCACTAAAGGAAGTGATAGGATTGGAAATCCTAGAAAAATCCTGAACAAAATGGTGGTAATAACTAACTAACCCCATACAAATCATCTCACTCATTGTGGTGGGGGCTATCCCTTGTAATGATGTGCCCATAATATCAGTATCTCGATCTGAAAGAAAGAACACTTCTCCAAATTCCCAAACATATTGTGTTCCTCAAAACTTGTAAACTTCTCTCAAGTTCTCCCGATGCTCCTCTATCAAGTGAGACTAAATCAAGATGTCTTCAAAAACACAATGAAAAATATTTCCAAGAATGTCATGAAAACCCCATTCATGAGTCTCATAAACACTACATGTGCATTCGTCAGAACGAAGGGAACCACTGCGAACTCGTAATGGCCATATCAAGTCTGAAAATCTATCTTAAGTATGTATGCCTCTCGTGATACACACTTGATTGTAACATGACTTCAAATCTATCTTGGAGAACACTTTGGATCCTCTCATCTGATCAAACAAATCATCAACAAGAGGTAAGAGGAAAATGGATCTTCACCATTACTTTATTCGGATGTCTAAAGTCAACACACAAACGAAGGGATCCATCTTTCACAAAAATCACGATGTACCCGATTGAGACACACTAGGTCGATGAGACCCTTCTCTAATAGCTCCTCTACTTGAACCTTAAGCTCATGGATCTTAGAGGAAATCACCCTATAGAGAGAACGAGACATAGGTGTTGAACCTGGAATAAGATCAATAGAAAATTCCACCTCACGACATGGTGGCATACCCGAAAGATATCTAGGAAAAACACCAGAAAAATATCTCAAGATAGGGTTCTCATGTAATGGGAAACTCTCTGGGATCTCCTCAAATCTATCCTTGATCATGATAGAAAACATCTGATATCCATTGCGTATTCTCCGCTTGAGCTACATAACGGAGATAATACACAAGGATACGAGTCTCTTGTTTCTAGAATCCTTGATATAATTGCGAGAACAACCAAGAACAACCTCATGAGATCCCAATGGAAAAATATAGAGGTCTAAGGTAGTGGATAATACCCTAGGTCAAGTATAAAACTCTCCACATACAAGTCTACAATGAGTTTGGTCCCAGGTTGCCAACTCTACTTACCACCTATTTGCCTACCTAAAAGCCATCAAACCACACCTATCCACTAAAGATGGTGATGTAAAGGGGTCAAAGCTCTTGAATCAAATAATATAGTAACAAGTGTACCTCTAATTGTACATGTCATCTCAATGATTGTGGCTTGGTGCTTGGTGTAATGGTTCTCTACCGTGGTGTAGGTGTGATGAGTGTGCCATACGCCGTTAACTATTTGTTTAAAATGGGTTCCTTTTTCCTTTCAAGAAAAGATGGCATATGTGGAAAAAATGTGCATAATTATCATATGCCCTATGAATTAAAAAAACATGGTGCATCCATGTGTGAATGAGTCCATCCTATGCTTTGATGTGCTAATCTTGTGGGTCACACTTTGGTGAATTGTTGAGAATGAGCTAGATTCAGCTATTAGATTATTCGCTCTCCTATTTTTTCCAAAAATGTGGCCATGATGGCCTTTACTTCTCTCGACTATCCTAGCCTGGATTATTCCTCTACTACCGAGGAGCCTCCTACCGAGAGGGTTTTTGTGGATGTGGAGGATGTCATGATGATTACTGAGTCTAAACCCTCTTCTTGGGGTGGGGGCAGAGCCACGAGATCTGTGATCCCGAAATGTAGAAACTCGCTCCTGCAACTTGTCATGAATCCTATCTTGAGAATCTTATATTCGTGTCTTGTTCTCCTTTCCTAGATAGGTCTTCTCCACCTCCTTCTCCATGGTCAAGGGAGACAAAATCCTAACGTATCATGCCATGTTTTTATTAAGGCTCATGATGAGCCTATTACTCAGTAACTTGACATCTTGAGATAGTCTACATACCGTAAAAGACCCAAAATTTGCACACATACTAGCCTACTATGTCAAACCTCTCAAAAGAACATGAAGTCAATCCTCTTTTAAATGAAATGCTATGACATATAGCGATCCCAAAAATATACTCAAATAAATTTCATGGTAATTTTCTCTCGGATCAAATGGAGCTTTCGCTCCTATTTCCTCCACTAGACACCTTTTGCATCAGAGGAGGTGTATGGTGAGGTGAGCCTTGACATTTATCTCATAAGAATACAAGAAAAAGTAACTATCTAAACTTATAAGCCATGCCTCAGCCCCAAAACCATCTATCATGCATCCATACGTGGGTGGATGAAGTCGAATAAGGTCATAAATGGCACCACTTGTTACCTTCCCATGAGGGTGTGTCTCAACTACTCTCTAAATATAGACTAATGGGTTTCAATACCTCTCTTATTGGGCCATAAGATCAATTGAATGGTTGTGTGTCTTATGTCATTGTGAATAAATCTATACGCGAGTGGAAAATGTGAACCCTCATCTAGGTGTGTTTCATTGTCATCGTGACTAGCCTCTACAACTGGCTCGGACTATGCGAGAAGTTGATCTTGGTGGACCCCCATCATCTCGATGAATCACATCTATGATATGTGGCCCAAACTCAGCCCTAAAAATCTCTAGAGGTGGCTTCCCACAACCTCGAGTCTTTATTGCACCTCGTATGGTACCGCACCCCGTCATCTTGCATGAGGGAAAAATGATATATTCAAATTTTGTGGAAATGATTTAAATAAAGTGGTATTGACTAAATTAAACTACCAAAAGTTAACAACAAATCCCCAAAGCATCTGGTGTTTAATATGACCTTTGATACTAGTGTAGACACAAAATTATGCACTTTACACATAATTTGGCCCAGTCTTATACTACTATTTAGAAGGTTCTCAAGTGTACAAAGTACTAATTAATCCCACCTTTTGGACATACTTTTTTATATTTTATTTTGTAGTTCCCATGTATTTTCCAGCACTTATCCACCCATTTCACAATTGCCCCGACATTCTAGCCCTAAATTAGGGTGCCTCATCCTATATTGGGGTGCCCCGGTCCCACCCTAGGCGCCACGATCTATGAAACCCCCTTTCACTCCTTTTTGGGTCATTTCTAGTTGTTGGTCATCTTTATCTTTTTCTCAATCGGCCTTGTTAGGATTAATTATGAAATTAAGCTTGAGAGCCCTATAAATATAAAGTTATAAGACCATAATGAGGGTCCTAGGTCATAACATTACACACTACTATCACTCCATCTAGGGCTACATCCATTGCATCACTTGCATCCACATAGTGTCATGTATCAAGGCTAGGAGATTTGTATCACACACACTTGATAGGGGGATTCTATTATATTCCATGCACACATGCTATTTACATCTTCTATAGTTACTTTTGCTCTCTGCTTCACAAAGTGTGACTAGCATGAGAGCACTTAGGGCACAACATGCTCACACACACACCAGAACTACATCTAGGTCCGAAATGTAGTGCAATGCTCAGTGATAAGTCCATTATCTTGGCGGTTGAGGTCAGTCCGACCCATTCATATGCATATTTTATTTTTCTAGGGTTTGATACTTCTCTTTACATTGTAGGTCATTTTCCATCTCATTCGATAGATCCAATGTGACAAACAGGGAAGGTTCAGAACCAACTTGTGACCATACCAGTTGTAGGTTTTGAGCATTTACAACATTTAGAGAACCTAGATTGTAGACTAGGGCACCCAAGGTGTCCCATTACACTCCCATGTGCCCCAATCACTTAAAATATGCCTTTTCGAAGGTATTTGAGTGTTCGTCTGCACTTCCTAATTTTATTCTCGACTTGCGACACTATACGACCATCTAGAGTAATTAGCTAATTCATTTATATCCCCTTCTCTTGCACATTTAGGGTTTCATTTTATTTAGCATAATTATTTACATCTACTTTACTATTATTTACTACATTTATACATCGTTTTAGTCCTCCTAATTATATTAACTAGGATTACCACTTCCTCCCATTTATTTTCCAATTTTAGTTAATCATTTTGGTGAACCTGACGTCTCTTTCTAGCACCTTCTAGGGTTTTGAATTTCCACCTCCCATCATGGGTAAATGTCATAGAAAGTCTTCTTCCTCTAAGTCTGTAGTTACTCTCCAATTTGACAACCATGGCCATGCTTTTGTCGATACACCTACTGCTACTCCTGGTTATAACCCTTGTCCTTATTTTATCCAATTTCCATCTTCTAGAATGAATCCTCAAGATATCCAAGATGTTGTCACCGCTTATCTATGCACCATTAATCCTGCAGCTCTAGCTCAACTGGTAGCGGAAGTTGAGGCTCTTCCTCCTGTGGACACAAATGACTCTAGCACTACCTTACCTCTTTTTACATCTCCTCCTTCTCCATCCATGATTCCTTCCCCATCTAAAGCACCCCCGCATGACCTCGTTCCTACCATTTGCATGGTTGATAAGGTCCCTTCTACTTCACCACATACTCCTGTTATTGACAATGCTATCATACCCTCCACCACGCATACTCCAAAATACTCGGTTGTTTTTCCCATTCCTCCCCTATCTCCCTTTCTTTATGAGATGCCATTTGTGGTTATTATCCACTAGCTTAGTACAATCTCTTCCCCACCATTTGATCCTACCACTGCTATTGTGCCATACCAAGGCCCTTCATCATCTATGGATCTTCCCCCGCCTCTCTACTAATATTTTTTTGGGAACACATACCACTCGACACATCCTCCATGGCCATTGCATGTTCCCATGATGGTCTCCTAAAACTTGGGTTTGAATTTTCTCGACCTTCATACTCCTCTATACAGCCCCTATATGTATCATGGTTATGTATTTCTTACTTGTGCATATGGCCCATGTTTTCCACCTTTTCATTCATCTTGCACGTGCTCCTCCTACTTCTCCACTCACTCTTGGCCAATCTTGGCTAGATTATATCGGAGGGACACTCGATCCTGATCATGTTGATATCACTTTTCCCATGCCATTTGGTGATGTGCATATTTTTAGCAGTTATTTTCTTTGTTATTCACCCAACTTCACTATTTGGTATGCCTTGGGCTGCCCATTGCCTCCCTTTACCGATGAACAATATGTCATGGTCATGCATATTTTACATGTTCATGGTTATCTAGATGACCAACCACATACCCTTGCTTATCAAGTCTCTCATGTTGTCTAGTACAATTTTGATACCTATCTTGATGATTCTCTAGAAGACCTTCCTTCTCCCTTACCCTCTTGCATTAACATCGATTCACCTCCTACTACAAGTACACTCTTTCTCCTCTAAGACAGTTGATGATTCTTACTCTCATAGTCCTTATTCTAATACACACCTATGGGAGGCTATACATGTGCTATAAGTTCAATGTCAATCTATGGAAGCCACAATTGCATCTCTTCATGCTATGATTGTGCAACTTCAACATGTTTCTACTCCTCCTACAACTCCTACTCCATCCACCTCCCCTACCGGTCCCCTCCCTGATCCACCAGTTCTACCTTTCCCTTCACCCATTATTCTTCCCTCTAACA
Source organism: Taxus wallichiana var. yunnanensis (assembly GCA_018340775.1). Lineage (NCBI taxonomy): Eukaryota > Viridiplantae > Streptophyta > Pinopsida > Cupressales > Taxaceae > Taxus > Taxus wallichiana. Next base: position 206,588,054 of record CM031235.1, on the reverse strand, counting down.
CTATGCCACAACACATTCTTGGTCACCTTCTTCACCGCCAACTCCTTACGTTACCACCTACTCGTTCATATCCTCCTTCACGATTAATCCACACCCATGATCATCCATTTTGTCACTATCATTGCATTCAGGGTCATCATACAGATTCTTGTCACGTATTAGCTCATGTTATTAGAGATATCTAACAATTAGGCCTCCTTTCATTCAACACCCAACCTCCTCCTATTCTACATATAACCACTCGAACAAACCTAGTTTTTCCGTGTCAAACATGCCCTACCCACATATCATCTCAACACCAACCTCTAATATCACATTCCCATCTCCCCTATGGGTTTTGGATGAGAATATTTGTCTCAAGCCTTCCTTCACATGAATATAAATTTTTTGCCACACCACCCATCTCTACCATATCCCCACTAGTAGATCGTGGCCCTTCATTTGCATTTTCTCAAGCACCAGTCGAAGGACCTTTATCCTTTACCTTCTTGGCTAATTTATCTTTTCCACATGCTTAGGGGTGCACATCACATTATATTATTCCACACCTCTTATAGTCTCACATACTTATACAGTCTTCCATTACATATTTTTATCTAGGTCATCATCCCTTCTATCTCATGTGTTTTCTCACACTCGCTACCCAATGATGCACTCTTGTGCTTCGGTTCACACTCAACTATTGAGGGATTACCATTACACTGAACCCCACACACCACACATCTTACATTATCCTATACATACCTCATCTACTAGTCATTCCTACATCATCTATCTCATACACGCTACACTAGTCATCATTATATGAGTCTATTTTTATTCCATTCACACATCTTATGTCTACACTAGGTCACATTATCCATGGGTCTAGCTTTACCTATCACCACTACCTATTCTATCTACACCTATCATCACACTTTATACATTTTCCCGTGAATTTACACATCCTATTCACCATTTGCTCACCTATATTACAGTTGTTCTATGTGTTGTACTCACTACCCTATGATGCACTCTAGTTCCTTGGTCCATACTCGAATACCGAGGGTTTACCAATCAAATGGACCTTACCTATATGCGACATGTCATCATACCACATTCATTTGTTAGAATCATGACCAACGATCTAGGATATATTGTCATCCACACTCATCATCACATACCATAGTGGTATACACCTTAGGTTAAATCACCACTCCCTTCATCCATTCTACCTTATACTATCACATTCTATCATCACGTATTCTATTATTCTATTACATTATCCTTTTATCAATTCCAGGTTATTCTATTACATTATCAATCCTTCTATTATCATGTAGTGATATACACCTTAGGTTAAATCACCACTCCTTTCATCATTTCTAGTTATTCTATCATCTTCTCAAGCCATATATACTATTTCATTCTATCGTCATGTAGTGGTATACACCTTAAGTTAAATCACCACTCTTTTAGTCAATTTATCATTATCCTCTTACATCCTATCATCACATATTCTATTATCCTATCCTACATCATTTTATTACATCAACGTTTATCCTACTCATCATGTGGTGGTCCACGCTAGAGCTAAACCACCACCTTTTGTTATCCTCCATATATGCTCCATCCGAATTCATCACCCATATTGTAGTCACATACACTATAGGCTAAATCATCACCCTTTTCCATCAGGTAGTGATATACACTTAGGGCTATATCATCACTCTTCTATGCAACAAGTCCTAGTATACGCTTAGGATTTAAGTTCCATGCACATCTTTCCATTCATCTTACCACCATACACTCATTCTAACGTGATATACTCTTAGGGATAAATCATCACTTTGTTAAAAAAATTCATGATATATGATTCAACTATATGGTTCATGCATATCTCTCCACACATCGCAATTCATCACCACTACATGGACACAAACATCACGATGTGCTAGACACAACCTTTATTACTTGACCATTTCTTGATGACACACTCTTGTTTACGGTTCATTATTGACTTCTAAGGGGGAAAACAAAATGAACCTCACTCGTATACACATTCCATCTACTTGGGGGCATGTTGCTCTTATCATTCCATTTTTCATTCCATTCCATCCATCCATAACATACTTGCATTGTCTTGGTAGCATTTACTCTTTCTTACTAGTGTTTTACATGATCACTTTACTACACATGTTAGATTTATTTCTTCTATGTCATTATCATACACACATGCGTGTTCATGCCTTTGTCTAGTGTGATCACGATATAGGAAATTTACATGTGGAATGGATGCTCGCCTTCTACCCTTACTATACTAGTCACTGGGGCATCTCTATTCATCTCATACAAAGTCTATTGTTTCATTTTATACTTAACATCTTATAATAATTTTTCATACACACTTTGACATATTGGTTATCACTCTAACATGCTAACGAGTGTTCCATGTGCAACACTTATTTTACAGATTACATGTTTCCATGACTACCTCTTTGTTTCTACTTGTCTGCATTGTTTGACATTGTATGCGGGATTTTCCTTTGCTTATGTGCACACTTATTTGTTGTTTGCGGCCATGATGGCCTTGCGTGTCTTGTGACATCATGAGTGATGTCCCATGTTTGTAACCCACTTTATGTGGTCTTCTTGTTGTTTCTTGTGTGTTTACACTACTGTGCTTGGTAGTTTTTCTACATTTTCTTGTCTTTTACACTTATTGCATGCATGTGTTTTCAAACTAACACTTGTATTGGCTAGCCATCCTCATTTTTGCACACATTGGTATCTACCAAGTGTTTTCCCTTTCCCCAATACAGGCAAAGTTCTACGGTTAGAGTGTGGTGGGTTCTCTTTTGGGGCCACATTCTCCTTCCAGGGTCGTTGCATGCACCCCAAAAGAGGGGGCATCATTGAGGGTTTTCTACTAACACAACGTATTTACAATGGTTCAGACACAACAAGTGAGTTCATACCAGTTTACAAACTCCACACACAATGGCATTCACAGGACATGGTGTTCTTCGACAATTCTACGAAGTGGTTACAGGCTCAGGGGTTATAATGGGTGTGCCTCTCTACACTTAGCTGTCCAATGACATCAAATCACCCAAAAAATGAGGACAATACAAATATCTCTTCAAAAATTTCAGTAGGAGTAGTTAGAGTTGGAGGACATAGAGCATTTCCCCCTACACTTCTTCAGCTAGGAAGGCGTGAAATTTCCCAAAAAACTCGTGACAATACATTATATCCTTCTACACCATTTTTCTCGACATGGATTATGTGCACATGTTCCATTTGCATTTTTTTCTAGCATATTTTACATTTGTGTACTTTACACATGCATATTTTACACAACATTTTTATGTACATACATATTTGAATACTTGATCATTTTCTCCTTGTAGGTCCATGTCGTATGAGAAACAAGTAGTCAAATTAGGGGCAACAACAACAACAACAACAACAATAATGACGACAACAACAATGACAACAAGTTGTGATGGTACTTGCCATACTAACCATGTAGGAACATTACAAACCGCAACACCTACACACGCGTTCTACCCTAGGTTCACTCTCATCACTTTTTATGCACTTTTTCATCTTTAGAATCCACGCTCCTCCACATTTTATTTTTTTCATTCCACGCTTGAGTCTCATCCATTGGCACATCTTTTTCTACACTCTACACATATATCAAGTACACATATTTATCTACTTTTTGTTGTCGATATTTCCGCTCACC